>OU898284.1:127283993-127907996 GCA_918026665.1 Diabrotica balteata | reverse complement strand
AACCGATCTTAACATTGAAAGCAATGATGATCCTGATGAAGTTTTTAGTAAGTTGAGTGACTATTTTTTGTAGTCTAAATAACTAACCAACCATCTTATATTCAATCTTTTTGCAGAGAATCCGCGTCTACTAGTTTCCAAATAAACAAAACAACAAAAGAATACAACAAAAACACCACGTTTAAAGCAACTTACTAAGAGTTTTTACATTCGTATTTAAGCTGTTTACATACTTAAAATTCTATTATCTATAAGAAGTTTAATACATACTGACTCACATAAGTCTTGTATCTTATTTGTGACTCATCGTTTTTGTATATATACTAAAGTTGTATTGTACTAAAATAAACACCTTCTTTGAGCTAAGTTTACACTATTAAGTAGTTAGGTGGAATAGTAGTATTAGTATTATACAGTATTTTTTCTTTTATTTTAGCCCAGTATATAAATGGTTACGTTTCAAACTTTCAAATTAAGTTTTCTCTGTTTCTACTCTATTGACTCTCATCGTTTTCCCCTGACCCTTCATTTTAATATATACTAGAATCAAAAAAAGTTTTCTAGATATTACCACTAAATGTATTAACAATACCACTAAATGTATTAACAATAACAGCACCCGCCACTATTGATATTCCGACTACTAATTGAAATCTACATTGCGGCAACATAGACTTGTGACGCAGACACTGGTCACCGTTTAGTCCGAACTTTGTTGCATCTAATTGAGAAGGCATTCCCTTGATGCCCGGGGTTCCATTTCAATCTCTAGCTTGCATCCACCCTTTGAATTATGACTGGGCGAGCTCCTGGGAGCCATGCTGCAGTCGGATATTTTCCTAAAATATTAATATGTATGACTCTGAATGTAAACTGGGACGTATAATGCTTGATTGGGGCATTTTTTTATTAGGATTAATGCCGTACGTCGGACATATCGTTAGCTACACTGAAAAGTGTGGAACAAAAAAGGATAAATATATTTTTATAATAATAATAATAATAATAAATTGCCTTTATTTAGTCTGTAAAATTTTACAAACACTAGGTACATGAGGCGAAGTCTAGCTAGAGCTACTCACTTAATCTCAAGTTTACAAAATTAGTTTAAAATAATTTGAAATAAAAAAAGTTGAAAGTGAAAAAATAGTCATGTGGCTACTAGAAAAATAATATATAAAAAAAATAATTAAAAAAACATAATTTAAAAAATATTTAAATAAAAATAATTTGTTATGTTGTGTGATATATGATATGATATAAAGATAAACAAAAACAAAAATATCTAATAGTAACAATAACGACAACAATATACTACATAATAATAATATAACGTTACTGCGATTGTAGTAAAAATTTCTTATAATTTTTTGCGATTTTTTTTATTATTATTATTATTAATTAAAACTTACAAACACCACCTAGGTAGTAATTACACGTAAGAGCGCTCATTACTTGGTATAACAATATACACACAAAAAATACAAAAAAATACAATATGCACACAAGTGCAAAATAAAAACACAGAAAGTAAACACACTAAAAAACGACACAAGTTAATAAAATTTTAAAATTCAGTCCATTACTTATTTATTTAAGTTCAGTACAGTCCATTACAGATTTTTATTAACGCATTACACTGATATTGCATATAGTTTATTATTGCACAAGAATTAGATAAACTACAACAAAATAGGACATTACAGTTTACTCTTAGGTTGACCTTTGGCACATGAAACCTAATAAAGTTGATTAAACCACTGTATTATATTTAAAATTGTTAATTACATCATGAATAAATATAACACAGTGCATATTTCTTCTTTGCTGAATTACTTCGCTGAATAAGGTATAAATACCTTAGAAATATTTTTTGTACCTTTTCTATATGATAAATATGAACTTTGGTTTCAGGAGTCCATACCACTGATGAATATTCCAAGTTTGGTCTGGACTAAAGCGTTATATAGTCTAATGGTTGTGTTTATACTAAAGTGTTTGGAATTTCTTATAACAAATCCCAATATTTTGTAGGCCTTATTAACAATATCTTTATAGTGTTCATTAAATTTCATGTTAGCCTGTAGGTATATTCCAGATCTTTACATTTGGTTTTTCTTGATACTGCACAATTGTCAATTCTATAATTATTTTGAATGTAGTCTATTTTGCGAGTAAAAGATATGACTCCACACTTTTTAATATTTATATACTTATTTATAACATATTTACTTATTTATAACGACATTTCTTTTGCAACCTTTGCAAGTTTTAATTACATCGCAATTCGCGGCATTCTCTTCTCCGGCTTGTTGCCGGTTGTGAATATGAAAATCTCAAGATAACTTTGAACATACAGTACTCAAGTTGTTCAGATTTTTAGGATTTAAAATTGTTACAAAAAAATTTACAATTACCCTTGTAAGAGTCTTACAAGAGTTTCAAATAAAAATCGGCTATTGTTAAAAAGGGTCAACTATTCTTAGAAGTATGCATTTTTAGCGATGGACTCTATGCAAATACATATTTTGTTATAGCTGTAAGTGTCCTTAAAATTTTCATTGATACTCCATCTTAATATATATCTTTTATAGTGCATCATATAGTTGAAATCTGATGAGATAAGAAAGCAAAGAAATTCAAAGACAAGCTGGAAAGTATCATCAGGAAATTAATGAACAAAAGAGCAACACAATATAGCAAAGAATCTTAAAGGGATAAACAAATACATTCAAAAGGATTGCCACCCTGTATTATATATTTTAGTTATGAAGCCTTATCTAAAACTACCTTTCTTCATCCCCCAATTACGTTAAAGAGCTACGAAAATCAAGAGGAGCACCCGTTTTAATTTTTAGTTCATTATATCCGCTAGATAAAGTTTATTGGCAAATATTGAATTACCGAATTTTGGCTTTATGCGGATTCCCTCAACCGGAACAAGAGCTCAGTCTCATTTATATCAGAGTATAGTAAACATTTGGATTCGGCTTTAGAATACCAGTCGAGTGGAAAATATGATGCAATAATAGAAACGTTGATTCAAACGTAACAGAAGGTTTTGTATAAGCAAAGTTAAAGCGATTTAAAATATTAAAATATGTATACAAATATACACGGGCTAATCAAAAGTTCATTCCCCCTTTCGTATCTTTTGAACGGTTATTGTTAATATTGTAATTGTGAAATTTGGAGGGAGGTAATAAAGATGCGTATGTGACAGATAATTTTAAATAGGGCGTTATAGCCACAGACCACTAATAACTAGACGTTTCACGTAGGCAGCTCAAGGTCAAACTAAACTAAATGTCATTTGTAGTACCGATACAAATCTTTCGATGTCGCTATTCTCCACATATAGTCTATACTCTGCAATTTAGGTTTAGAACCAAACTAAAAATTATAATTGTCAATCGCTAACTGTCAGTATCAGTAATAATAATTGATTAGCGCCTATATAATCAGATTTCAGTTGGTTATTATTCCTCTAAATTGTTTGGTTTTATGGTTATTATTGCAAAGAAATCAAACTAAACTTGGTTTCATATCTCTGGGTTATTGTTAGCATTAACATGTGGCTTAGTGTTATAAAAAATCCTAATTTAGATATGATGAATTCCACAATTCTACTACAGTTTTTAAAACAAAACGAATATGAATATAAGTTGGCTTCTATATGGAGTCATAGCTTGTACCAAAATGCAATTTCCGAGAACAAATAGCTGATTGAGTTTGGATTCTTCTTCTAATCTACATCCCAGAAGTATTTCAATGTTGTGGAGGGATGTATATCTCCAGATACTGACAAAGAATGTAACGTAGAATCTTTAAGTAATTTTAAACTGTTTGTCCTCGTTTTAGTGTAGTGTTTTGTTCAATTTTATGTCATTATTAATGTTTCTACATTCTACGCTTGCCGAATAGTTTACATTTTGACGAAATGCCCTGAAGATCCTATTTTAAGCGAAAGTACTTGGGCTAGATTTAATTAACTTGTGCTCGATAATAGCCTTATTTTTCAAAGTTAAAATAAATTTGTCAGTTTAATAAAGTATACAGTTTTTTAATAAAATTCTCGCTAAAAAATTTAAGGTCTATTTATTCAAATTCATGCCTCTTATTTGGCTACTTGAAGGCAATTATTTTATCAATATATTATTTTATAATAAATAACAGCCCGGCGTAGAGATCTGGGTATGGTTTTGTGACTACCACTTGGACCTGTTTGTATCGTCAAGAACAAGGCGTGAAATCCGGCAATTGTGCATTCCTATATTAGCCGTACTGCACTCTCGGTGTGACATTTTCTATATAATAAAAGTTTCTGTAAGAGGAATACTAGGAAAAAGATTTTTTACGTCAAATGAAATTAATCTGGAGTTGTTAGGTAATTGAAAATGTTGTATTTTTTTTACAAATTTAGTATCTGTTAAATTTATAAATCTATTTATATTAGTAATGCATCCTATTCCTAAACTCTTGCCCTACTCGTTCAAATGTGTCGGAGGAAATTGCCCGACATTCTTTAAAATTTGTTGTTTTAAAATGTCAATATTGTCGAATTCTGTAACGTAAACTTTAGATTTCAAGTATCCCCACAGAAAAAATCTGCGTCGTCCAATCCATCTACCTCGATATTCATATTCCGTGATCAAAATACAAACATGTATTTTGAGAACGATTTCTGAAGTGTAAATTGAAACGTCAATAAACTTACTTTAACTTTTAATTGTGGCTTATTCCCATTTAAATAGTAGGTAATTCATTTAAAATACCACAAGGAAATAACTTAAGAAGCTATATCATATATCTTGTCTCTTGTCTTGCTCTTGTCATTCTCATTTGTTTTTGTATTTTGCGATTCCAAATTCTTGCCCCTATTCAATACCTTGTTCGTTATTGTATTTGGTTCCTAGAAACCAAATAAAACTACTAAAAACCTAACTATAAAGAAGTAATACAAGCAAATTACTGAAATGTTAAATTTTTGTGTAAACCTTCAAATTTTTCAGGTCAGATTTTTACACAACAACACTATATAGATCGATGAAATGACAGTTCTTAATAAACTTCAACTTTTCGTTGTCACTGGCAAGTAAAAAGCCCTATTTATTGTCTTTATAGAAGAATATGTGTAATAAACTAAACCATTGATGTTGTAATGATATTGCTCTATATTGAAAGTGATACTCTTCGTTCACATATTCTTAGAGTCCTTTGAAACTCTTCCTTCGATATTACAGTAACCAATACTTCAGTTGATTAACTACAAAACGTAATTCCACCCAAATGTTTCAATAGTTAGCTGGATGCATTGAATACTGAATACTGAATGATGTTCATATCTAAACATATTAGGTTTGGTGTGTTTCAATATTAGTTTTGATGTGCGCGTATAAGATTACTATTCTCTGTTATTCAATTTGTGGTTGATACAGTTCTGACATGAGGGATCATTGTCATTGCAAAGATAATATTTTTGCAAAAATTAAAAGATTTTATCGTCATAAAATGTGGAAGAAAGGAAGAAAATATATAAATACTGGGAAATGATATAGGCTGAAATATTTGCCAAATTTAGAAGTATGTTTACCAATAATGAAGATTTTTACGTACAACAATCCAAAGAATAGAAGATATAACATTAGTTAGCCCGTGTGTGACAGGCTCGGGTGCCAATATTATTGTTTGCAAAATAGCTTTCATAGGAATTTACACTGTCAGTCATGAAAGAAGTCGAAGAATTTCACAGTTTCTTGTACAAGGAAAAGCACTACTAGATAAACGGAGAAAAAATATTTCAGGGAATGCTAAGTGTGAAAATTTAATAGAACAGATTAAGACTTATCTTGGGAGTTTTCCAAATGTGCAAATTATGTAGAACATGCAAATGACCTTCATTTAGCCAAGTCTCGTCCAAATAAAAAATTGTTTTCCCTTCTTCTCGGTACTTTTTAATAGTTCTTAGATAATCTCGTTTCCAACATACAATGAATTCTTTTTCAATTAAAACGGATTTTCTTCTATTCTTTTGCCAACGAAATCCCATCTCTCTCAATAGTCCCCATAATGTCTTGTTGCTTATGATTGGTAACTCTTCGTTTTCTCTAATTAATGTTTGGATTTTGTCCAATGTTGTAAATTCTTCGTTAATAAAAATGAGTGGACGCTGCGTCTTATCATGTTTTTATGTATTTCTTCAATTTCCAAGGGTTTACTCCCTCCACTCTTCTTGGGAGATGAAACAGTTCATCCTTTTCTTTCTTTTAGTAATCTATAAATTGTTGCTTCTCCAACCCCTGTCATATTTGAACACATGTTAACGATTTCACGACCTTTACTTAAAGAGCGTTGATGTACAAATGCATCGTGTACATTTAATATTATATTTTTCTCTCTTAGACTGAAGGCACCTTTAAACCTACACTTAACCGGGATAAAACCTGTTGTCGACGTCATTTTTTAATGCAAATAACAAAATATCGACACCAAAAACGTAGGTAGGTAAGACATGAACAATGTACATCTACAAACTAAATGGAAGATGCAAACAATTTCTAATTTATATTATTGGCATAAGCTGTGAATGGCATAAACACTACTTAAACTATCATTAGTGAAGCCTTATCAGTAATTCCAGGTAATCGTTCAAAGAAGGTAATCTTTTTGTGTCAGGCGATAACTTGTACAGAAAACAATAATAACCTTTAAATTACTGTTTACATTAATTTATTTCGTGAAACATTGAATTTTCTCGTAAATCACCCATGTATAATTAACAATAATCGTGTGGCATATATACCGAAGGTTTTTACGCACAAAAAAGGTATAGAGAGATTAGTGGACACTAATTTTACACAAGATTTTTTAAAAGATAATGAATTGTTGACGGCATCTTAAAATATTAATTTTTTTTGAAATTTTATTAGTTTCAAAACAAGTATAGGGTGACGCCTATGGTTTTTTGACCTGTTAAGGATTTACATACATAATGTGCTATCAATATTATGGAAAAGGACTTAAGAGTCTATAATATTTTTCCCGAACAACACTAAATTACGCTCACACCTTATACAGTAACAAAGATGTGACTTAAATGCAAGTATTTTAATTTGGCAGACGCCTAACTGAATTCCGAGTCATCAACATCAGTAAATAGTATCCGGCGCTAGCTCCAGAGCGGCATTTCGACGCTAGGCGTCACATTTGTCAGAGTTAGTTTCTGGGATTTTCAATTATGCTCCAAACGTTTGTTAGGAAGGTAAACGGTAAATTCCTGCGTCGATCGTATGTCAAAGGTTTCAACTATGACACCAGTCACGGAAACATCCGTTTCTTAATGTTATTTTTACAAAAAAAAAAATAATTAAAGTCACGCTATTAGATTGATGACATTGGCAACACGGTAGTCAAAACATAAACAAATATTTTATTTGTCGTCTGCAATAAACTCAATTTCTGAGAGTTGTAACGAGAAATAAATTATTGAAAATATTCAGTGAACAATATCAGATATTAAGAGAAGGACAGTGTTAAGAAAAACTTTAAAATCGGTAAAATAATATCCGAAAACACCAAGGCTCTATAAAAAATAAGATAGCTATAATTGATAAACCTATTTAACATCAAAGCATAGAAACGAAACTGACCTTGAATTGCAACGTTGCGTTGTGAGTAGACTTCGGTAGACAGAAAAATAACAACGGTTAATAAACATAAAAGAAATACGGTAAACGCTGTCTTCTCTGAACTGTTGAGGTGGAAGACAGTGTTTGATGTTGGAAAATGGAAAAACATCTGATGTTGGTGATACGAAAATTACAGAACACAAGGTAACGGGTACTTTTGGCAAACATCTGTTATTATGCAACGAAGTATTGGAAAACTCTAACAAAAACATTCGGAAAATTTATTTTAATTAAATAAATTGCAGTTGTTGTTTCGAAAGCGTTTGCCGACGACTCGTTTGCGTACTTACTTCGCATAAAACTATCAGTAAAAGGAAGAAAAGAACGCTCGAACGTACGCAATGTTTATTTCATTATCCAATTTCCGGCATTCCTAAACTTCCGAACTTCCAACTGGCAAACGGAAAATTCTAAAGTCGTTTTCCACATATACTGGTAAACTAAATAGCGATGCGATGGCCGATTCAAAAGCATATTTTTAAATAAACCAAACGAAACATTATTTTTAGTGGGAATTTCGTTACGAGGAAATTTGTTTCTACTTTGACGATTTGCGTTTTTGTGAAATCGGTTTAAATTGGTTCGGAATCACGAGCGATTTTTCATTACATTTGCAATAGATTTTGATAGTATTCTGGCCTTTTGCAACTACACGTTACCTTTCATTATATTAAATACTAAAATACCACATCTCATTTCAATCCGGAATTCCAAGAATACTAAACGTACTTTATGGATGACAGAAGAAATTCTAAACACGATGGACGAAAAAAGAAAATACAGAGGTAAAAATAAAACAACATACAAGCAAATACACAAGAATATCAGAATAAAGATCCAACAAGCCAAAGAAACCTGGCTAACTGAAAGATGCCAAGAAATTGAAGAGTTGGAACAAAGATATGATACTTTCAAACTACATAAAAAACTAAAAGAAGCCGCTGGAATATTTAAACAAACTCCTACGTCTTTCATCGAAGATAAACATGGGAACCCGCTACTGAACATAGAAGATCAAATAGGTAGATGGAGAGAATACGTGGAAGAGATGTTTCAAGACCGAGAGAGGACGAACATTTACATGCAGGAGGCATCGACTGGACCTTATATCACAAAGCAAGAAATTATCAAAGCGGCAAATCAGTTAAAGAACGGAAAAGCTGTTGGGGAAGATAATATCCCAATTGAAATAATAAAGACTAGACGAACTAACGAATAACTAGACGAACACATCGAAGTAATGGAAGATATATTTAACAAAATATACGAAACAGGCATAAAAGCAAATTATTGGCTGACATCGGTGTTTATACCACTACCAAAGAAGAGAAACTCCAAGAAATGTGAAGACCATAGGATTATTATCCTGATGAATTATATGTTGAAGCTTTTCCTACGAGTAATACACAACAGAGTATACCATAAACTAGACGAACACACTGGTCAAACTCAGTTTGGTTTTAAGAATGGGTTCGGAATAAGAGAAGCACTTTTTTTCAATACGTGTGCTAGTTGAAAGATGTAGAGATGTCGATTCTGATGTATACTTGTGTTTTATAGACTTTCAGAAGGCGTTTGACCTGGTGAAACATGATAAACTAGTAGATATTTTAAGGTCATGTAATATCGACGATAAAAACTTAAGGATAATTTCAAACCTCTACCAAGAACAAAAGGCTAAAATCAGAATAAAAAGCGAAACATCTGGAAAAATCAATATTGAGAAGGGAGTAAGACAGGGATGTGTCCTATCACCTTTGCTGTTCAATGTTTACTCTGAGAAGATATTTCAGAAAGCTTTAGAAGGCACCTCGGATGGTATAATTATAAACGGGCAATGTAAAAATAACCTGCGATATGCTGATGACACTGTCATACTGGCAGATAGCCTGTAGAGAATTTGGAATGAAATTGAATACAAAGAAGACAAAAACGATGGTCATCAGCAAGCACCAAAACAGAAGGGTGAATGTCAATGTCGACGGAACAGATCTGGAAAGAGTAACAAGAACAACGTACCTTGGAAGTAATCTTGATGAAACTTGGGACCACTCACTAGAGATAAGAATACGCCTGGAAAAGGCACGTACAATGTTTTACAAAATGCAAAAAGTTCTATGCAACCGCCAGCTGGGCATCTCATTGAGAACTAGAATACTTAAGTGCTATGTTTTCTCCACCTTGCTCTACGGTGTTGAAGCCTGGACAATGACAGAAGCAACACAAAAAAGACTCCAAGCATTCGAACTCTGGTGTTACCGTAAAGTGCTCAGAATATCCTACATGAGCCACACGACAAATGTTGAAGCCTTGCGGAGGATGAATAAGGAAAGAGAGCTTATGCTTATGATAAAAGAACGGAAAACACAATATTTTGGTCACATCATAAGAAATCAAAAGTATGAACTGCTCCAACTTATAATCGAAGGCAAAGTCAATAGCAAAAGAGGACCAGGAAGAAGACGCAACTCCTGGCTTAAAAACCTACGGCAACGGACGAACATCACCTCCATAGAGCTATTCAGGGCTGCTACAAATAAGATTAAATGGCAAATGTAATGGCCAACGTCCTTAAGGATAAGGCACCGTAAGAAGAAGAAGTAGGCGAAAACTTTAATTTTATGCAAGACAACGCGCGGCCACACGTAGCTAGGATGGTAACGCAATATCTGGGAACTGTCGGTGTACCAAAAATGAACTGGCCGGCTCAAAGTCCAGATTTGAACCCGATTGAACATGTTTGGGACCAACTCAAACGAGGGGTAATAAACGGAATACCTACCCGAATAGGTAGTAATACAATTTAATACAAAATCGAATGAGGAGTGTAATTCACAATACAGGTGGTAATACACAGTATTAATAATCACGACTTAAATGTAATTTTTCCATTTTTGCTTCTCTGTATTACTTTCTCCATTTCCTCTAATGTTGCTTCTTTTGAAATTTTGAAGTATACTTCATCTACTTCTTCTTCGTGTACCGTTCTGTCATTGTTATTCATTTCTTCTCTTGTTGTTTCTTCCGTCGATAGCCACCCTTCATTTTATTTTGCCTTATCGCTTTCTGCCAATTCTTTCTTGTACTTTTTTTCCTGTTATTTCTCTACATTCTTGTTTATATCATTCGTTTTTTGTTTTATGCTGACTTTTACCTACCTGCATATTTGCCTCTTTATATTTTTTTTCTTACTACTCAATTACTCATTTAATTGACATTCCACTTTTTATGTTGGCTTTTCTGTTTTGTTTTAATTTTAAATTTTTGTCTTGTAGTGGCTGTGACCGTGTAGTGGTCTGAATCTGCTCACGCTTCTCTAAATGTTCTCACATCTTTTATTGACGATTGTTTTCGTTTAATAATCATCGTGTGATCAGTTTGACTGTATGTTTTTTGATCTAGTGATCTCTATGTCACCTTATATATTTTAGGGTAATCAAATTTTGTTGATCTTATTAACAAATTTGCTTTTGTTGCTAAATTATATAGTATTTGTCAATTGTCATTCGTGTTTTTGTGTATTGTATGCTTTCCTGCATAAAATACATTTGTTGTTAAAGGTTAGTCCTCTTTTCCAATCTGGGCATTAAGTTATCCTAGTACAAATATGACATATTCTTTGGGTATTTTTTGTATCTCCTCTTCGACCCTATCATAAAAGATTTCTTTTTCGTCTGCATTGCTTGTTTCTGTAGGGGCGTATAAGTTCAACACTGATATATTAAATGGTTTGTTGTTGACTTTTACAAAGGCCACCCTTTCGCATATTGGCTTAAATTTTATAATTTTTTCCCTTAGGTGCCATTGTAAAGTCTTGTTTATCAATCTGTCTTTGTCTCTCCCAACGTAATTCTTGCAGTGCTACAATATATAGTTTACACTTTTTGTGTTCAATTTTTGTACACAAAATGTTACAAATTTTTAACAATTTTCTTTAAATATAATTGGTTAATTTCTTTTTATACGATATTTATTATTAAACGAGAAGAAATAGTACCCTTTAATAAAATTACTTCTGTGTGACATATTTTTGTGAGTCTGTTGTAATTTAAATTTCTAAATTTATCAAAATTTTAAAATTCTAAACGCCGCAATAAACAAAGACGTAAAGCAATTCCCGTTATCTTGATCGAGTCCGTCATTTCGCCGTATTCAATTTCGATTTCGTTCGAGCTACATCAAGCATATTCGGATCTGATTGTTGTGTTCCTGAAATAAAATTCCAGCCCGATAACGATAACCACTATTAGAAAAGTTGATAAGCGAGAACGACGTTCCATTATTTTTAAGTAGGTGTTTATTCTAGCAAAAGATGAAGTTTGATTGTTATTCCGGAGCTCAGTCTTAAAGATCCAATCATCCGATCTGGTCTCTTTTAATGACAGCGTTCTGCGAAGGAATCTCCAGTGACCCTTTTTTCTAGATTCGCTCTCCACGCTGTCTGCACTTTTAGATGTTGCTGAAGTTTTGTCTTTAGAACACAGGGGTGGATTTTACCCGCGAAATATTATGTAGTTCGGTAAAAAAGCGATGTAACTATTTATTTACAAAAAAACTTAATATCTTTTTTGTTTAACAGCATCCATAATTTCAGTATAAGTAGAAACGAATAACTTTTTGGGGTTGTAAAACTTGCTCGATTCGAAATGAGAACGATTTCCGAAGTGGAAATTGAAACGTCAATAAACGTATTTTTATCTTTAATTGTGGCTTATTCCCAGTTAAATAGTAATTCATTTAAAATGCCACAAGAAAATAGCTTCAAAACAATAATAAAAAAAGTGAAAATATCATTTTTTGACTATAAAACGTTTCTTATACATTTGAGAGAAAAATGGTTGAAAGTACTTAAAAAGTTTATAGTTATTCAACATGTTTATCCCGGATGGCGATTATTTAAATATGTGTAGTTACTGCGTAGAGATTGCGGATCGCAATCGATTCTTTGAAACTCTAGTATCTGTATCTGTAGAGTAGGAGGAGCGAGTTAAGTTCCACAGTACTAAGGCCACAATTCACCCATTGTCCATACTCCTATGGAGCAGTTGTCTTTAGCTTATTGTCTATCCTGCCATTTCTACAAAGTTATTAACAATAACTTCGGACATTCACACAGGACATGCTCGACAGGTTCGTCTTCTTGTTCACACTTCCTATATAGAGGTCTGTCTACTAGCACCAACGTGTGGAGGTAATTGCTTAACTGACAATGGCCAGTTCAAAAACTAACTGTCAAGCGTAGATTTTTCCTGATCATTCCCAAGTACTTCTTTGATGCTGACTTTTCAAGGTTATTTAGTGTTACTTCGGCAGGTCTACATTCTTGTCCTTGTTTCCACCTTTTTGAGGTTTGAGTATGGGAGTGATATTTGACAATTTCCGCGATTGTTGTAGTTGACCAACCAAAAAGATCCCCAGGTCCTAAGAGTCTTAGACCTGCCGCCATCCTAGCCAATTAGTCAGCAATGCGGTTGCCTTTACTCCTATTGTGTCCTTTAACCCACCTCAGGATAATGGTATTACCATTCAAAGCTTGAGTTAGTGACTCGTGATACTTCATTACTAACCCTGACGTGACACGTGGTCTATTGAAGGTTAGTAGCTCTTGTCTCTTATCTGTGCAGATTATTATAGTTTTCTCGGCTAAATCTTTTTGTGTTATCTCTTTTGCGGCGATGGAAAGACCAGGGTATCCCACTTTATTCTTAGGTTCAGTAATCTGGAGTATATTCCGCATCCTGAGCCTTCTTCTATTTTAGAGCCATATGTGTATATGCAATAAGCATTTTCCACGTTTGTCTCCCTATAGTGTCTGGTTTTGATGTTGTAGGGTTTGTCGAAGACAAAATTTGGTTTAATTGAGTCGCAGCCTGCCTGTAGCAGTTTTATACTGCATCCAGCTCTCCCCGCCAGAAACGAGTTCTCAATTGTTCCATTCCTACATCAAAGTTTGCACCAGCTGAGCGCAGTCTCATCATTGTCTTCAGCGTCACCTCTTTGACATATACGTCTAGAGCCGTAATGCCAATGATCGACTTAATTGCAGCAGTTGGTGTTGTTTTAATATCACCTGCTATATTCATTACCCTGTCAAGGGTAATACCAAGGTACTTCACCTCAGCAGAAAAGTTTTTACTATAGTTTAAGCCCAATTCTTCTTTTTCTGGCGAAGAGGACCATTTATGTCTTCTTAGAATTTGTCATTGATACTTCAGTTTTAAAAAATATTTAAAAAAATCTTCTTCTACCTATTTAAAAAAAAATTCTTTGAAAACTGGTTAATTTTTTTAGTCTACAATCAATTCACAATAGATTGAATCTATAACACTGTCATAGGCTACGCAATCTACATTATATTCTAAAAATTCTATTACAACGATAAAAAACAACTTTCGGGCGGGTCTGTTAAATGCTAATAAAAACTAATAAATAAAGTGATTTTTAAATAAAATTTGGGTTTTCCCAGCGAGTATAAATTTACTGGGTATGTGTTTTCTAAAGAAGATGTCAAACTAATAAACCAATCAGATACTCCATTGACAATAGTACATTGTTTACCGGATAGAAAAAGCTTAACATTCCTGGACGACTGTGAAGATTGCTAAGTCGAGGCGCAAGCCGAGACTTAGCAACACAGAGTCCAGGAATGTGGCTTTTCCTACGAGGTAAACATACTATTTTCCGCAAATCGTTTAAAATTCGACAGATATTGATTGATTTAAAAAAAACGCGATAATTTTATTCCCAAATAAATGTTGCTTTGAAATTCCTAATAAAATTACTTGGGTTACTATGGAAACGTATTGAGGTTGAATTGTCAAACTTGACGCTTATAAATTTAATTGCTGGTGTTCTCGAAATTAAAATGATAAGTGATGATGAAATTTCCATTCCTGGGACTCCTCCAGAGCTGGTTGAGGCAGTGAATACTGCTTCATTAGAATTATTGCCAAAGAAATCAAGAGAAAAGTATGAAAATGCATACAGACGTTTTGGCATACTTCCTAGACCTTTGTTTAAAGATGAAATTTTCAACATTATGGGCCAATTATTCAATGCTGAAGTCAATGACTTGATGTTTTCAAAATATAAATTAATTCCTTATAAGCAATGTGTTTTCTATCATTTATGTAGAACACTAACAACTGTACGGAAATATCATTTCCTTACAGTAAGGAAATGACATTTCCTTACAGTAAGGAAGTCCTGACTTTTTCTTCAAGAAATTTTGACAGGAATGTCAAAATTTCCTGGCGATTTGCGGAAAATTATATTTCTCTACTCGTAATGTATTAGTCTGGGGACAATTCAATCTACTGCATTGCAATATTTGGTCTTTAATAAACCACAAAATTTTACTTACTGTATTTCGTTGTCTATTAAAAGTGCACAAACCTGAAACAAATAAGAAGTATTACTATTTTTAGTAGCTTGTGTATCATAAAGTCAGTAAAAAAATAGTAATTATGGTAGATACTTATGCACTATAAATTTCTTTGGGTGACATTTTATTCTATGCCATACTATAGTAGAAAATGTAAATACAGTTTTATAATAATTTAAAATCAAACATTCTAGTGATACCATTGGTGTACGGTGAAATATTCACTGCCTTTGAAAACCAAAGTAGTCAAATAACAGCAGCACAAGCAGAAAGGTCGATCAGGTAAAAGGCCCTGATACCTAATACCCTTAAGATAGGTCAAAACAACCAAGCTTGCGGAGTGCAAGCAAGCTTTCGGGTGCTCAACCGACGAGGAGAACAAAAATTATTTTGCCAATCCAGTGGCTGAGTGAGCGAGCACATTGCACACGCTGTCCGGAACACACATTTTAAGACACAAGTCAAAAGTCATGTAAAAATTAACTTCAGTCATTTATAGGGAGAAAAATTCGTTTAGCTATCCCTAAAATAAGGTGGCTTAATCACAAAGTGAAACACAGGATGTCCCATTATCCAGGACATCCAAAGTAACTTTCATTTTAAAGTCTCCCCATTCGTTATGTCCTGCGATGGGGAGGGATGTACATTTCTGTATTTTGCTGATGGGATATCATTTATTCTAACTAGGAATTTTTTTATTTGTAAAGTTAATGTGTGCAGATTTAGTCTCATTTAATTTTATTTATAATTTTCTACTCCAGATACGTATTGTATTTACTAATAGTTGCAACTTATCAGTCGCTTCTTCACTAGTACTTCAATAGTGCTTTGTTCTAACAAGATTCTGAAGATAATTTTTATTTCTCAGCTAATATTTTATTCTTGGAGATTGCCAGATTATACTGGTACCAAGTAAAAGAGAAGGAAACGTATTTGACGTATAGGTAAGAGCTATGAACTATTCTGTTGTCAAAGTTCCTGTTTATTTGAATCAAAGCTGTAATTCATATTTATCATAAAGGTAATATTATTTTATCTTTGAAGAATAAAATAGACTATTAAAATTCAGAAGATTAGTAAATTCAGATCAGTTATTATCGATACAACATTCCAAATAATGTTAAATATTTTTATTCTTCATTTGATTGTCTTTTATTGCTTTTCATAAGGTACAATACAGATTTTGTGATAAAATCAACTTAAAAATTTAGTACATCACACGCTTCCACATCACATCCACTGTGACAAGTTAATAAAAGATCGTCGAGCAAGTCCCTTCCTGCGCGAAACTCAATTTTATTCTTTTTCCGCACCCATGACCTCACGTAAGCCACCCAGCAGCCACTTGTCGCCCCTTCTTGTAGCTTTTACAGAATTATTATTACTCTCTCGGAATTTTTCATCAAACTAACGCCGGCATTCTTCGGTTTACTACCTATCAATGTCCAAATTTTAAGACTAAAACGGAAAGACCTGCTGAAGTTAAATCGTCGAAAGGAGCTTTAAACGGAGATTGAAAGTATTCGTTCCGTTTTTGTTCTACGGACGTTTTAAAATGCGACAGATACTTTGTGTAAGACTCGGCAATAAAAGAAACTGGCGAGTGTTAGGAATCTGTTTTTTTTTTCTCATGAGAAAGAAGTACGAGTACATTTTGATTGGTATCATATGTGTAATTCTTAACAGAGTTTTTAAACTCAAGTGTAAAAATTCATCTATTATTGAAATTGATCAAACTTTGATTAATAAATTTAAAGAATTCCTGAAAACACTACAACATTAAGAAATAGGTTCAAAAACTTTTTAGGCAATGACAATTTTAGCCACATATTATAACCAAAGTGAATCTTGGTAACCATGAAGTAACCATGTGAATCTTGGACTCTGAGACAATCGGAGAGAAGAAAGATAGACGCCACTGAAATGTTCTGTTGGAGACGAATGTTACGAATTTCTTGGACCGACCGCAGAACAAATAATTCAATTTTAAGAGAGCTAAAAGTTAGCCAACGACTCTCTAGTAAAGTCCATCTCCAACAATTAAAATATTTTGGACATGTTATGAGAGCAAACACAGAAAATATGGAAAGACTCATAATACAAGGAAAGGTAGAAGGTCGAAGATCACGAGGAAGATCCCCAACAAGATGGATAGATCAAATTACAGGAATATGCCAAAGATCTATGCATGAATTAAAAGAAATGATCAGAGACAGAGATCTCTGGAGACGGACAATACACGACATCACGTCGACCACTACACTCCCCCTGGGGGGTCAGGATTGAAGAGAAAGAGAGAGAGATTATAACCAAAGAATATAGACGCTTGTCTATAATATATAAGCGTCTATATTCTTTGTTATAACTATAGTGCAGAGTATATTAGTAATGTCAGTGTTTATTACACTATCATCCTAGTTAAGACTCTGACATTTCCCAGTTTGTGTCGTCAGTCATTTCTCTACATTACTAATCTTCATTGCTTTTTCATCTACTTTTTTTTTTCTTTTCTGGGGGTGGAAATTTCTAAAAACCGTACCAGGTATCTCGAAGGTTAGCTGGCGTGTGTTGAATTTAGGGTAGACATGAGAAGTACATCCGAGCCCATTTTTCTCTCGAAGAAGCTCCTGCAAAAGGATGCCTTCCTGTTATCCTGCCTTCTTCTTCACGTGCCATCTCCTCTAAGAAGGTTGGCAACCATCATGGCAATTCGCACTTTCGACGCTGCTGCTCTAAAGAGGTCAGCAGAAGTGCAGTTAAACCAAGCTCCCAAATTCATACAGCTAAAATTACCCTCTTCTACTTGTGCGCAGCTAACTGTTGCGCGTGGCTTACGCCAAAAGTGAGATGGCCGCTGTAAGGCTGATGATACTTACTAGCAGTTCCTTCTTTTACTTAGATCTTATCTCTGTCATTGGCCCGGCTGGTGTTTATCTTCTTCTGGGAAATTTGAAGACGTTGAAATAAAGAAGGATGCATATTTGTTTTGACCAATGGAAAGAAAGGAAAGTTATTGATGGAAGGGGGTGTTAAGCCAAGAAACTTTTGAAAAAATTAAAGAAGACGACAGGGAGTGTAGAGAGAGTGTAGATAGTTGATTCCCGATAGCTGAAAGAAGCAGTTTGTGTTTAAGAAAAAAAAAAGTAAAAAAGTAACAAGTACAAAGTAACAATTTAGAAAAGTAAAAATTAAATTGAGTAATAAGTGATAGCAGTAGTTGTAAGTACTCACAGAATAGTAACCGACATCGTAAATAAGAATTGTACCAAGTTATTCAGATATACCTCTATCTATATTTATTTCTAACAATATTCTCCGTTGCAAGGACTTCTGTTTCATCGACGCATAAAGACTCCAGTGTATTTTGACAGGAACTTTTACATAAACAATTTCGTATCATTTTTAAATTACTTCTTGCAACCATAATTCATTATTGTATCTATACTGGGTAACCTTCTATTTTAAGATAATTTGCGGAATTTTTTTATGCTTTTTTACATTTAATTACTTACTTACTTTTGCAATTTATACTGTCATTAAAATTTGTCTTTATTTCTTTGATAGGAACATTTTTTTTATATACGGATATATTAATTTTTGAATTTTATTTATCCACCAGCTTCCTCTGAGTATTGGTTTTGCATTTCAGTGATTGGATGACCTAAAACCTTGGGATTATTTACCAATTTGAGCTAGCCCAACAAAAATTTTGTTTTATTAATTATTATTAATTCAAAATAAATATGAGTACATACATTAACACACAATATTTGTATATTCACCGAAAATTATAAAACTTAAAAATACTAAAACAAATTTTTTAGATCAGTGTGCATCCAAAAGTGAATAATTCCTTTGTAAAGCCCTGTTAAAAAAGCTTATTAATGACTATAATGTGCCTGAACGCGATTTCTGGGTGGTTTAAGGAGGAATAACTATACTGCAAGTAGAATCAGTTATCCTTTGATCACGAGCGTGTGTCGAATAGTCCGAAAAGACTCAGTAGCGTTACTACGTCTACAAAGCACGTGGTGTTCGTGTGTATTAAGGTATAAAAACGCTTATTAAAAGCTTAAAATTTTTTATTATAAAGAAGATCTTTTCGGAATATGTATCATTCCATCATCAGTTTACTAAAAGAGAGAGTAAAAATACCAATATTAAAAACAACAAAGTTAAAATTTGAACATACAAAAAGAGAAAGTTGTTTTTTTACTACTTACATAAAAAAGGTTGTTAAAAAACATTGTGTGGCCACATAAAAAACATTCGGTTGACATCTGGATTTAAAAAATAATATTCTTCGTGTTATTTATTCAGGTAAATGCAATAGACTCTTGACTTGTGTAATATAAAAAATGAAACTGGGGGCATCTTATATGACCCCCTGTAGTTGGTGAAGTTTTATTGACTTACATTACCTCTGATCTGTGTTGGAGTCTAGGGCTAACTGATAGAAAGATGGTATGAAAAATCAGTTAGTACCCGTCAATGTCAAGAGGAATGATGTGGTAGGAGCAAAGTCATTGTGCTTAAGTTTGTGAGTAGGCAGTTTTTAGTGAAGAAATGTGTTTTGTGTGTAGTAGGATCATAAGCAATTTTTGGTATTTTAAAAAAACTGATGGGAGAATATAAATCAATGCGTGACTGTGATGCAAAATAAATCGGTATACCAAGGTAGGTAAAAATTTTATGTAATTTAAGTGGTTAAAATTAATAAATCATTTTAAATGGGATGAAAAGGATGTTATTACCTAATTGTATCGTTGTATTAAATAAGTATATATAAAAGATGGATTGTAATTTATGGAAGATGAGTCGAGGAAAAGAAAAAGAAGTAAACGAGAAGGTAAGAAAGGGAATAGAAAGTGAATGTGACGATGTAAGATGGAGAAATTGAAACTGATTGTGATAGGAGGTAGATAGATGTAAAATTAATATTTATAAGAAAATGTGTATGATTGTATGTGTATGATTAAATGAATATATATTCATATATTCATATATTCAATATATAAGTTACTACGTCTCTTTTAGAGTAGACTTAAAAACTATTTTTAAGCTATGTGGATAGTGGGGATATGAATAATAAGAACATGTTTTTTTATTGCTCATTGGTTATGAGAGAGTCTACAAAATATGTATTAAAAAAAAATAAAAAGTTGAGAATTGCTGTTGAAAAATAAGGAAATATTTGGAACATGGTTTATATCAGCCACAATAAGTAACTACTGCATGTAATGAAGACGACAAATATAACGAAATTTACATCTGCAAATATACAAAAGCTGAACTATATAAAGGGATTCATGATACCAGAATGGCATTACAGCAGTTTACAAAAGAAAATATGGACACACAAATCCCTCCCCAATGATTGGAATATTGAAATACTTTGCACCATACACAAAAAAAGGAGATATCTTTAAATGCTCTAACGATGTCCGGTGGTAACGAAAATGTCTGGTGGTAATGTCAAATTTTCTTTTTAAAAACTTTCGTTAGTAAAAATGAACCACGTTTAGCAAAAGCTTGCTACTGCTCTGATGAATTAAGTCAAATATTATGGCGTTGGAGCACAAAGCACAAGTCGTTATCAGAGCATCCTGCGCCTTAGTCTCCTGATGTTTCAGATAACTTTACCTATAAACTATTCACTGTTTACTTCACTAATATTCATTAGCCCATTATACCCATCCTCCCGCATTTCAATTCAACATTTTACTCTCAACCAATTATATTGCTGTTTAGTCGTCATCACAAAATCCTATTTACTTCGAAATTGCCAACAAATAAACTATTCGAAATTTTCAATTTCTATTTCAAAGAAAATTTCTCTTTAAACACTAATAGGGATTTACATCAATTACCTCCAACTACATTCTAGGCAAATTCTCAAAAATCAAATCTAAAAAAACAAAAACTTTGTTAAATTTACCAACAAAATATTTCTTAATCTCTAATATCTTTTTACCTGTATTATCAAAACTCGGCAAAGCAGGTGATAATACAAGATGCTGATATTTTCTAAGAAACCATTTACTATCAGAAATAGTATAAGGTGTCACATAATTTACATAAAATGAATCACTTCACCCTTCCAAATAGGGCGCCACTGCAAAGACAGCCCTTTCTGGCCGCGTCAGCAGTTTGAACACTCCATTTGCAAATTAAAGGCATGGACTTCCGAAACATTGGAGTTTACTTGCGCCTCGTCATTGCAGTTTGGTTTCACTTATCGACTAAACGGGTGATGAGAGGCTACCGAGAATATTAATACCTTCACTAAATCTGTGCTTCAGATCACTTCACTTGGTTATAAATTTGCATCCAACTAAAACCGATTTGTGACTGAGAAAATGATCCTGAATTACATGTCATTACTTGTTTTTTGTACTTTTTCTCGATAGTATCGGTATACAAAAGGAAAGGGAAAATGGGGAAGATGAAAATTGGTAGACATTTGTAACAGAATGGCTATATCCGAAATTTTTTTGGTTTTATGCAAAGATAGAACAATGACAGATGCAGCTCATATACGCAATCTCCATATGTTTTCAGAGATAAACTAAACTTAATAACTTTGGATTTGGTGTAAAAGAGGTATGTCTAGGGAAGCTACTTTGTTGTTTAGGTCATGTACAGCTAATTGCAGAATTTTGCTAGTAGTTGCGTTTAAATTACCATGACAGTACATTATTAGGTCATCGGCATATAATACGCATTTGATTGGTGGAGCAATCATAGTAAAGAATGTAATGAAATTGAACAATATTAAAAGAAACACGATACATTTCATCTGCACAAGAAATTAAAAGAGATCGCTGGAAACAAACGGAAACACGTACCCCAAAGTTTAGAAGACAGAAACGGATACATAATATTAGACATCAATGAACAGGTAAAAGAATGGGAAAACTACATTTCTGAATTATTTAAAGATGAGAGAGTAGAACACTATACACCGATTGCTAAATCAGGTCCATCTATAACAGAAAGTGAGGTTACACGTTCAATACAAACGGCAAAAAATGGAAAAAGCACTTGGCCCCGATGAAGTAAGTGCTGAAATACTAAAGTTTTTGGGAGAAAATGGAATTAAAGCTCTGTGTAATCTCTTTAACAGAATTTATGACACTGGGATATTACCAACTGATTGGTTAAAGTCGACATTTCTCACAATACCTAAGAAACATCGTCCAAAGACATGCGGTGATTATCGGACAATAAGTCTGATGAGTCACGTTTTGAAGATCTTCCTGCAAGTAATACACAACAGAATTTACACGCTGTTAGAAGACAGAATTAGCAATACTCAATTTGAGTTTAGGAGTGACTTGGGTACAAGAGAAGCCTTGCTTAGTATACAGGTGCTAGTACAGAGATGCAGAGATATAAATCAAAATGTGTACATTTGTGCAATCGATTTTGAAAAGGCTTTTGACAAAGTCCGACATAACAAAATGCTAGAAATATTGGAAACAGCTGGATTGGACGATAAAGATCTACGAATAATTACAAATCTATACTGGCATCGAGTGGCAAGAATAAAGGTTGAACAAGAACTGTCGGATGAAATAAATATAAAAAGAGGAGTGAGACAAGGCTGTATATTGTCGCCTTTACTTTTTAACTTATATTCGGAGGAAATATTTAAGGAAGCCTTAATGGAGACAACCGAAGGGATTATTGTGAATGGAGTAACCGTCAACAATATTAGATATGCCGACGATAGCTTAGTGCTTGCTAATTGCGGAGAAGACCTTCAAAATCTAATGAACAAAATAAAACAGACTTGTGATCAGTATGGATTAAAACTCAACGTTAAAAAAACTAAATATATGGTAGTTAGCAAACAAAATTATATACAGGATGACGGTATAAAAGTCGGAGATACCACACTGGACAGAGTAGAGAAACTCGTGTATCTCGGCAGTAATATCAATGAGAGCTGGGATCCAACCGCAGAAATTAAAAGCCGAATAGAACAAACTCGAGCTGCCTTTGTAAAAATAAGAAACGTACTTTGCAGTCACGATCTTAGCATTGACCTTAGAGTTCGAATGACATCTTGCTACATCTTTTCTGTCCTGCTGTATGGAGTGGAACGTGGACTCTAGCTGAGGCTATCCTTAAACGCTTGACAGCCTTTGAGATGTGGGTATACAGACGACTACTGAAAATAAGCTGGGTCGACAGAGTTAGAAATGAGGAGGTCCTTAGACGGCTGAACCAAACAACACAACTGGTCAATATAATAAAGAAACGCAAGCTGGAATACTTCGGTCACATTATGAGACACACTGAAAAATATGATCTTTTACATCTGATCATTCAGGGAAAGATCCAAGGTAATCGTGGTCCTGGTAGAAGAAGAACATAATGGCTGAAAAATCTAAGGCGATGGTATGGAAAATCAACTGCATCGTTATTTAGAGCTGCTGTCAATAAAGTCACGATAGCGAATATGGTAACCAACATGATATCCAACGATCGATAACGGTCATGGAACTAGAAGAAGAAGAAGTTATGCAGGGTAAAGTATTTGGCAGGAGAGGACCGGACGCCGTCGTATCCCGTGGTTAAAAAACCTCCGACAATGGTTTGGGATGACCCTCGCGGAGCTGTTTTGCAGAACAGTCAACAAAACCATGATAGCCTTGATGATCGCCAACATCCGGACCGGATAAGGTACTGAAGAAGAAGAAGAGGAGGTAATTAGGCTATTTTTTACTTGAATTTTTTGGAGATGCTGTATTTGCTATAACTACCTATTAGTTTTAATCTTGCATAAAGTGGTATATTTTTTTTTGTAAATTTCATTTACGTACATGTTGTTTTATGTTCTCCAAATTTTCTCAACACCAATCTGGTTATTTCTATCGTAGTGGTGGCTCTTTTAACGGTAAATGACTAGATTCATGTCATTAACTGTCATTCACAATTTTTATTTTCCTACGTATTATTTCGAGGTCCGTTAAATCAATATACCTACATGGTTCGTAGCCATTGGTATTTGCTCGTTTTTAATCAATAGATACAGGTAAAAATATCGTATTCGGTAATTCCTCATCTCGCATCGCATCGAAGTTGGCCTGAATATGTGCCAATGTTAACCTTTTGTCCCGCGAGACCTCTAAAATTTAATTAACAACACCGCGTCAGGTATTGGCAACAGCGCACGGGGCCGCACGCCGGTTTCTGTGTACTCTGGATACACAATGCGGGGGTTCCCCGGGGATAGCATGGCCAGCAAAAAGTTTTAATTAAAATTTTAACGTTAGACTGGTGAAATTTCAGTGTATCTTTCAGCTAGTTACGTATATACGGGTGGTATTTTTTTCGGGCTTCTAATTAGGTTAGGCAAATTGTTTATATTTTTAATAATGAAGCGACTGCTGCATGAGGTGCGAAGTTTGCAAACGATTTACCTTAGCGAATTTCACTGTAGCTCTTTCGCTGTTTTTATGCGATTACCAACTGCAAAAACGCTCTTTTAGTGGGATATTTATGTGCCGGGAAAAGAAAACATTCGTAAATTAACATTATAAAGAGAACACTTTAATTAAATATAGTATGGGAATACTACGTAGGCTATACCATCATCCTAATCATCTTCCTAGATATTATATTAATTGTAATGAAAAATAAATTTTACATTTGCTAAAGTAAATTTCTTATTATAATTGTGGTTTAATACCAAATAAAATAACATCCAAGTTAAATAAGCCCCAACAAAACAGTTTCAGAATCATCTTGCTATTTGTCCATCTTGTTCTTGACATTTGTTTTCTTATTCTGTTTTTTGGTGATTGATCACTGGTCTGTATAGTTTCATTCCACATAGCAGAAGGCAAAGGAGAACTACTGCATTTAAGACCTGTTGGTACTCTTACACGCACAAATCTTTAGATATAATCGTCCCCACAACTTACAGCGTTTCTTTTAAGATGTTAATCCAGATAGTAAGACTTCAATACTTACATCTGACAGTCTAACGATATATCTGTTTTTGTTCGACTACACAAAGAAAACATCGACGCCAAAGTTTGACGTTAAAGCTCTTGATGAAGCCGACGTTTATTATAATAGTATTTTGTAGACTCTTTGCGATTTGTCTAACTAAGAACATTCCTTTCCAACAAAATATCTAATTAACAACAGTGTATAGAAAAAAAAAAAGAAATAAGGGACATTTTCTCTTCTACGAAGACAACGAAGTCTCTTTAAGGGTGACTGTTACAAATACCTTACAAAGAAGCCTTCTACAGGAAGTACAGAAAAGTATGCCCTCTATTCGTAACGGAACATCACAAGAAATATGGGAGACTGTTAAACATTGCGTAACAACACCAGTGGATCGTTCAAAGGAAAATAATCCGGTGAAACGGAAACACTGGATAACAGATGAAACTCTTAAAATAATTGAGAATAGAAGAAATCTTTGTAAAAGTGGTGTACATAGTGAAAGGGGAAAAGCTAGTTTAAGAAACCTCAATAAAGAAATAAAACGAAGATGTAAGGCCGACAAAAAACAGTACTATCAAAGTATATGCAAAGAAATTGAGAGACATGGTCGGATAATCAGCCCAGAGATCTATTTAGAAAAATACGCTACCTGACAAGAGACTTCAGAGCCAGAACTTGGGCCATTGAAGATAACACTGGAACCCTGAGAACAAACAGAGAAGACATAGCAGAGACATGGAGATTGTATTGCAGGGACCTATATGAAGATGATCAACGCCAAGAGCTTGTTAGCCAAATATCTGACGAGGTGGAAGAAGAACCTGATATACTCGAAAATGAAGTAAGACAGGCTATCAACAAGCTCAAATATAACAAAGCACCAGGTCCAGATATGATAACAGCAGAAATGCTTAAAGCCACAAAAGAAACCGGCGTAAAGTTACTTCATTTACTCTGTAACCAAATATGGCATTCCAAACAATAGCCTGAAGACTGGACAAAATCTACAATAACGACCATACATAAAAAAGGCAGCTTCCATAAATGCGACAATTATAGAACTATCTCTCTTATATCCCATGCCAGCAAGATAATGCTACATATAATCAATGAGAGACTGAAAACATTCCTCCAAAGAGAAATTCCACAAGAGCAAACTGGATTTACCAAAAGTAGAGGCACTCGAGAACACCTGCTGAATATAAGACAGATAATCGAGAAATCGAGGGAATTCAACATCTCACTATACATCTGTTTTATAGATTACCGTAAAGCGTTCGACAGGGTCAAGTGGAGACACTTATGGCGAATACCAAAAGAAGTAGGCGTACCACAACATCTAATTACGCTTATAACCAAACTATATGAACACACTACTGGATCAGTTAAAGTACTTGACACACTGTCGAACGAGTTTCATCCAGAACGGGGTGTCAGACAAGGATGTATACTATCTCCACAATTATTCAACATATATGGGAGTATATTATGCGAAGAGCACTTGAAGGATGATAAGAAATAGTCAAGCAGAGCTGATGAACTTATACGACTGATCGAAAACGAAAGTCAAATATTTGGTCTGCAATTAAACATATCAAAGACAAAGATCATGATAGTGGATAGACTACACAACAATCATCCACACATAACCACAATTGACCGGTTCGAGGTTGTGAGCTCATACTTATATCTGGGATCATTAATCACAAACACAGGGTCATTACAAGAAGAGATTAAACGTAGATGTGATCTAGCAAAAGTTGCCACAGCAAAAATGACCAAAATATGGAAGGACTGTCAAATTTCAAGAGCGATAAAGATGAGGTTGATCAACTGCTTAATATTCCCAATAGTGACCAACGGATGTGAATCTTGGACTCTGAGACAATCGGAGAGAAAAAAGATAGACGCCACTGAAATGTTCTGTTGGAGACGAATGTTACGAATTTCTTGGACCGACCGTAGAACAAATAATTCAATTTTAAGAGAGCTAAAAGTTAGCCAACGACTCTCTAGTAAAGTCCATCTTCAACAATTAAAATATTTTGGGTATGTTATGAGAGCAAACACAGAAAACATGGAAAGACTCATAATACAAGGAAAGGTAGAAGGCCGAAGATCACGAGGAAGATCCCCAACAAGATGGATAGATCAAATTACAGGAATATGCCAAAGACCTATGCATGAATTAAAAGAAATGACCAGAGACAGAGATCTCTGGAGACGGACAATACACGACATCACGTCGACCACTACACTCCCCCTGGGGGGCAGGATTGAAGAGAGAGACTAAGAAGCTTCCTAGTAAGTAGAAGAAATAAGTAAGAAGAAGACAGTGCTAGGAAGAACAAATTTATCTCCATACTGCCAAAAAGCCTGGGATGACAAAGAGGGAGAAACAAAACGAGGATGGAAAGGGCGATTCTTCCAATCCTCACTTAATTTAACTGAATCATTAACAGCCACAATACATTATACTGCTACACATTTTCCATGAGAAAAAAGAACGGACAACGAAGAAATTATAAATTTGAAGAAAAATTTGGACCCACGCTAAAATTGCCTCTGCCTCTGGCAGCGATCCTCGCGAGAATGGTGAAATTATGTTTAAAATTAATTCACATAAGTTGGAATAAACAAAACACTTAACGAAAACTGAAACGCAAAATCTTAATTTGAAAACGCAGTATCGAGCGGTAAAAATCAAAGGAAAATATCGGAGAATTTGCACCTGTGACATAAACAAACAATACAATGGTTTATTATCGACTTGGCGACTTAAAAAGAACGAAATACTATTTGGGTTTTAACTTGAAAGATAGGAACTGAGAAACATAAAAAAATTCTCCGTTATTTTAATTCATATTTAAGGGGATTTCAATTTAATACATATACAGGGTAAAGTGGAAATTTAAAATTTTATTTTTGGCTATAACTTTCATGTTTGTAAACATTTATGTATAAAAATTTTACAGCTGGGTACTTTTGAATATCAGAAATTATAATTTTTATGCATACTTTAATATATCTAATAGACGGCGCCACATATGCCACATACGTGGCATACTTTTACACTTAACTTTTTTGTTCTTCAGTTATTGGTATTCTTGATAAAAACTATTAAAGATACATTATTTAAACAAAAAAAAGGTATACGTGTTAATAACTTCAAAACTCAACAGTTTTCGAGATAATCGCATTTTACAAATCAACTACTTATTCTGATTTAATGCAATTACTCCAGGCAATGAAAGAAAAATAGATAAAAACATTAATACTTCTGAATTTTGTTATAAAATACCTTTAATAAAGTCAATAGTTAACGAAATATTAAATAAACATAAATATATCAGCAGATAAATAATAATAGGATTTGATAAAATAACAGACTAATTGGATTTTACATCAAACATTTTATCGTTTTGTATTAAATTAAAGTCATAATCAAATCATTTTATTTACAAACCAAATTAAAAAATAGTTAAACTAAATAACATTAAACTTTTTATCAAAGTCAGTGTTCGATATGTCCACCGTTTTCTTTAATTTCATTTGTCAATACATTCCATAAAATATCGTCTCATATTAAATAGCATCATTGGTTCTAAAGAAACTGCTGCAGTATTTATTATAGTTGTTTTAAGTATAATAATTAGTATTTTTTTGAAATTTTTATGAATTAAATAATTATTATTATCTCACCACAAGAATATGACTACCACGAACAATCCAACGTTCAGGAAAGTTGTATTTAAATACTGTCTCACTCCGCTTTCTCATGTAATGTAATGGTGTACCATCTTGCATAAACCTCATATTTCGCCTTAAGTTTGATGACAATTCTTCCAATAAATCAATAAAATCATTTTATAAAAAATGTAATAAATCTCATCATTTAAATTGAAAGGTAATTCGCATATCTGTAAAAATATCATTCAAAATTCATATTTAAAATTCAGTCCCATGGTTTGGAACCATTGATAATTATTTTTTTCGGATATGCGAATTACCTTGCAATTTGAATGTCGAGATTGATTTACATTTTTATAAAATGATTTTATTGATTTATTGGAAGAATTGTTATCAAACTTAAGGCAAAAGATGTGGTTTCTACAAGATGGTACACCATTACATTACAGTGAAAGCGGAGTAAGACAGTATTTAAATACACTTTCCTGAACGTTGGATTGTTCGTGGTAATCATATTCTTGTAGTGAGATAATAATAATTGTTTAATTCATAAAAATTTAAAAAACTTACTAATTATTATACTTAAAACAACTATAATAAATACTGCAGCAGGTTCTTTAGAACCAATGATGCTATTTAATATGAGATGATATTTTATGGAATGTATTGACAAATGAATTAAAAAAAATGGTAGACATATCAAACACTTACTTTGACAAAAAGTTTAATGTTATTTAGTTTACCTATTTTAAATTTGGTTTGTAAATAAAATGTTTTGATTATGACTTTAATTTAATACAAAACGTAAAATGTTTGATGTAAAATCCAATTATTCTGTTATTTTATCAAATCCTATTATTATTTATTTTGCTTGGTATATTTATTTTATTTAATATATTCGTTAACTATTGACTTTATTAAAAAGTATTTTATAACAAAATTCAGAAGTATTAATGTTTTTATCTATTTTTCTTTCATTACCTGGAGTAATTGCGTTAAACCAGAATTATGCAGTTGATTTGTAAAATGCGATTATCTCGAAACTATTGAGTTTTGAAGTTATTAACAGGTATACCTTTTTTTTGTTAAAATAATGTATCTTTAATACTTTTTTATCAAGAATAACGGTAATTTGAAGAACAAAAAAGTTAAGTGTAAATGTATGCCACGTATGTGGCATATGTGGCATCCTCTATTAGGGAGAGCGCCACCAAAGTGGCGTGGCAGTGGCAAGTAGCAAGTAGCACGCGTCTAGCATAATCTAACCCAATCCTAACGAATGATTAGAATGAATGACGTTACTGTCATTTTGGTGTAAACTGAATCATTCGTTTTCATTGGTTACATTATGCTAGACGCGTGCACTTGTCTACTTGCCACTGCCACGCCACTTTGGTGGGCGCTCGCCCTTAGACATATTAAAGTATGCATCAAATTATAATTTCCGATATTCAATAGTACCCAGCTGTAAATTTTTATACATAAATGTTTACAAACATTAAAGTTATAGCCAATAATAAAATTTTAAATTTCCACTTTAACACCCTGTATCTTTTTTCTCAGCAACATTTTATTAAATTATATTTGGCCCAATGGCCATATTTTCGTCCAGTAACATGTCCTTAGTCTATGTTCCCAATAGTTATGACTTACCCTGTACAAGGGGATTTCAATCTATATAAAGAAATCAATGAATTTGCAAATGCAACAAAGTGAGTACAGGTGACACACATTGGTCAAAGGTTTTCCTTTTGAGGCATTAGGGTAGATCCGAGGTTAGATGTCTGGTTATCTCTGATAAACCGAATTCTTTGCGTCTTGTTTATATTAATCTTTAGTCCAACCTCTAAGGAAATGTGATATAATTTTTTCATATAATAATAATGTTTATTATTGCATCATTCATACGATCAGCTGTAACGACGATGTCATCTGAAAATATCAAATGACTGAGCTTCTAGCTCTAGAAGTTTAATCTAGCATCCAGTCTTTTTTGATAATTGTTGTCTCTTTGTTTAGGTAATAAAATTTTGACTGCATTGTTTCATTAAGAAGGAAATTTTTCTTGTGCATTCGGTAACAAGCTTGACCAAAGCCAGGATAATTTTATTTCCATCTAGTTTGATCGCTTCAGTCACTATTCCATAATTTATTATTTTTCATTTCTAAAAGTGCCCTTTTAATTTCATATCGAATTATTTTTGACATTAATTCTGATCCCTGGTTTATAATTTTGGGCAGGGGCTGGGCTCTTATACATTTCATGATAAAAAGATTCGACAACCTCAAAGATTTTGGTTTTATCAGTGGTAATGTTTTCATCTTTGTTTTTTATTTATATATTTTTGCTGGTTGGCTATGTTATTCGTATTTTGTCTGAAAATATTTAAACTTTTGTTTTCTTGAATAATTTTAGTTATTTCTCTTGTATTGTTTTCTCTTACGTCTTTTTGGATTGGCCCATGATATAAGGACACATGGTATGCTCACGCGCATCTATTTTGAACAGCCAATCACGTTTACTACAAAATCCGCCATTTTGAAGGCGGCAATTCAAATATGTACAAAATTGATACGAAATATCGTAGTTAAATTAAATAAAATAAAACTAATATTATACATTAATCCAATTAATGCATATTTAAAATGATCTGAACAGACTCTTGCTACAATAATTTTTAAAAAATCGAAACAAAACAAAAACACATTTACATTTAAATTCCAGTACATTGCAAAGTAAGGTTTAAAAAATGCAAAAGTAAACAAAGCAGACGTCACGCATGTAGAGGTGGTTGATCCAAGTATTTTTGTGGATCAGGTCAGGTATGCTCACTTACACTTACTATGAGTACAGTACCCGTACCATGGACGTATAAATAAAGATCTTTATTTATACGGCCATGACCGTACTCGTTTTTTATAATATATTGGTGTTAGGGATCAGTTCCACAAGTATAAATAAATACATGTTCCAAAGTAACTGGTACGGGATCAGGTCACCATCCCTACACACATGTGACATATTGAAAAGATGGTGGATTTTGGTCGGCGCAGAAATGTGCAAAAACGAGTCCACTAGTGAGCATACCTTGTTTCCTTATATCATGGATTGGCCGGTGGATATCTTTATTTAATTTCTTCATTGTTGTGTAGTTGGAGCCGTATTTTTCCGTCAACCATCTTCTTTCACCTAGCAGACTACTCTTATACAACCACTGGAAGTCTTCTCTCAAGATTTAGAGGCAATAATCTATATTACTACTGTTGAACAGTTGAACAAGTTGAACACTATTGTAAATACAAAAATCTCAGTCTTCCCCAAAGTATCTTAAAATGGAACTCAGAAATCAGCAGAAAGCTGCCAATATTTTCCAGGATAACCAGCTAGCTTCACTACCCTAGCCTATAATTGTTAAATCAAGCAAGATCCCCATAACATCCGTCAGCCCCGTTAGTAGATTTTGCCTTGACAGACTTTGAAACCAAGTACAAAACAAAGGTACACTCACTGACGGCGAGACCATTCATTAAAGGCTTTGGAAATCAAACAATGTTATTCATTTCCACCAGAAATACTTGTCAAAGTGATTCAAACGAATTATAACATATGCTGTGGTTAACTCACAAATCTCATGCATATCACACGGCCAATCTAAGTGGTTGGAGTATTTATCAGCCACTTCTACTACTCTTAATAAATGCAGTTCATCACTACATGAAGCACTCCTTTATTTCTTTTTTTTCTGTGCGAAATCTTAAAAATAAATAAATTTATATATATCAGCAGAAAACACAGATTACAAAAAGACACAAAGCTAACAGATGTTATCCCCCCTTTGTCTTGGTTAGCGAGAAACAACTTTTAATTTAAAGTCCATTAATAACTGTAACCCCCGTGGACCCGTACCTGCCACCCTTTGTGTAGTCTTTAATATTATCCGGTATTTATATTTCATAAGGAATATTCCTAAGGGTGCTGACTTAGGGAAAGGGGTGAACACTTCACTACATAATAAACAGCGCTCGAGGGAACGTAACTCTTAATATCCGGCTATACTTTTTAGTGCAACCCCTTGACTCCTGCTCTAATAATAATCAGTACGGTTGGTCGAAACGTGAGGCATAAAAGTATGTATAATGCATTTGGTATATAGACCAGGGTCGATAAGTTTTGAAACCAAAACAAATTATAGTAGAATGAAACCTATTGGAAAAGAAGAGAATATGCTAAAATTGGAAGAAAAAATAAATTACACTCCATCACTCCATCCGAGGTCGGGAAGTGGGGGGGGGGGTTAGTTTTTAAGGGTAAAAATCGATTTATCGCGATTTTCGGCGAAACTACAAGTGCTATGGAAAAAAGTTAAATAGCAAAGTTGTAGGTAATAGAAAGTTCTACAACTTTTGTATTTACACTTTTTTCACAACCTCAAAATTTTTGTGGAAAATTCAAAAAACTAAGTTTTTGATTTTTTATGTTTATCTTTTACAAAAAAAATGATATTTTTTCATTTTTCATTTATAGCTTAAAATATGCATTGTATTTAACGCTAATATTGTATATAGATGAAAAAAAAGACTATATTTCTTATGAAAATTTTGACTAAAATGGTTTATTGCGCTGAGAAAGTTAATAGCAAATTCTCTAAGGGACGTCTTTCACTATTCATTATCGAAGGCGTGAAGTAGTTATCCAAGCTCAAGCGTTGACTGAGGAAAGTTTTGATCCGACTTCCGACCACAGCATGGCAATCTTAGCTGAATCTGCTCAGATTGACCTGGAACATAGAAGCCTAATACTAGCCCCTAATCTTATATCTAAAATTATTAAAATCAATAGTCATCTAGTAATAGTGACACTACATAATATATGTAAAAAAAATCATAAATAAACCAATTTTCCACAAGATAAACCTTGTACCTCTCCTTGTTACGACTCTTAAACATTTTCTCCTCTATCAAAATAAAATACATAAACGCCCAAACTTTCCTTGTTATGACTTAGATTTTAACACACTTATCAACAGAATACAGACCTTAAACTGTAATATTAAGAAAAATGAATGATCACCCAAACAAAAACTCTTAATAATCACCCAGATTTGGAATCAATATTCCCAACATTAACTTAAAGTTTTCTTTTAGGCTTTCTGGTGAGATATCTGCAACAAAAGCCGAAAATATGACAATTTACCCAGCAATTAAAATTTTACTATCTAAAGGCATCAAGAAGGCTGTTATCTTCTCTGATTGTCTAAATGCTATAACTATAGTTCAAAATACTATAATCTCAGCCTCTGATGACTCAATCTCCCTCAAAACAAAAAATCTCATCTCATCAGCAATTAAGAAAAGTTTTGACATTTTAATCTTATGGATTCCAGGTCATTCTGATATTTCTGGTAATGTAGAAGCTGACTTACTAGCCAAAATAGGATCAAACTTGAATATTCTTTTAGTTATGTTATTAGGCCTAAACACGATGCTTATCGTAGTCGAGGACGTCCTCCAACAAGGTGGTCGGACGATTTAAAGCGCATCCAGTCTAACTGGATTCAAGTTGCTCAAGATCGGATGCAATGGAATTATTTACGGGAGGCCTATGTTCAGCAGTGGACGCAAAATGGCTGATGATGATATGTTATTAGACTTCCAAGATACTCTAAACACCATAAAGGAAAAAAATTATTGATAAACTTAAAATCAATTGGGGGGCAATACTGCGAAAGAAAAACTACCAATATACGAGAATCCAAAGCTCTTTTTTCTTTAAGGCATGGTTCTCAACCCTAACATTTAAAAACAGAAGACATATCACCACAATAATAAGAATGATAACAGGTCATTGCTTAACTAAACAACGTCTTTTTAAAATTAAAATAATAGACAGTTCGGCATGTGCATGCGGAGCAGTGGAGGATTTAAACCACATTTTCTTTAAATGTTCCATTAATGTTTTTCCTAACATGGATTTATATTTAGTTTTTATTTAAATAAAATTACAAACACCAATCTCAATAGACACAATCTTAATATCACCTAGTGGTAGCCTTGGTATATTCTTTTTGTAGTTTCTTCACCACGTAACTGAGGTCTTCTTGATCTTATGCAATCACTGCTTGATCATCTGCAACGGTTAACGTAAATAGGTATTTGTTTTGTACCAGTACTCTCATGCCTTCGCATTTTCTTTTCCATGTAGTCAAGGCTATCTCTAAGTATATTTTGAATAGGGTTGGAGATGTGGAACAACCCTGCAGGAGCCCTTTTGTTGTTGTGAAGTCTCCTATGATTTTTGTTCCCATTTTAATCTACACTTTATTTTCTTTATACAGAAGATTTTGTAGCTTCTATGAGTTCCGTCTGTATTTCTAATTTGTACGTTGTCTCCCATAGTTTTGACCTTGGTACAGAGTCATGTATCTTTCTAAGGTCCACAAATGCTAAATGTATATTTCTATTTTTTGTTTTTCTCTTTTCCAACAGTTGTTACAGTTTGTAGATGTGGTCTATGCATGATTTTCCTGCTGTAAAGCCTGCCTGATCCTCCCCGATTTTGCCTGTTATCGCTTGCTTATCTTTCTCGCGATGTGTTCCATATAATCTTCCTATTGATATTACCCTTATTCCTCTGTAGTTTTCATATCGTTTTCTATCTATTCTATTTTATTTCTATCCATTCCTTTGGCAGGTGTTCTTCATTTATGACTTTCTGAAATATCCATTTTAGCATCCGGTGTAAGTTTTTTGAGCCATACTTTATAAGCTCAGGTGAGATGCCTCCAGGTCCCGGTACTTTCTTATTTTTAATTGCTTTTTTCTCAAAAAAATAACCGTCCATTTTATTTTTCTTTAGTTAAATTTAATGTTGAATAAATATATAACCAATTCTAATCCTTAATGATTAAAATTTATCGTTTTTTACAAACACTTTTGTATACTCTTTATGAGAAATAAATGTATAGGAGAAACTGTTAAGGTATTTTCCGAACGATTTCTCCCAAGTTAAGAAAAAAGTCCAGAGCAAATGTGTGAGCACTTTGTACTCCGCTCACACAAAGTTGCCCAAGTTGCTACGAAAAGCACTAAAATTGTTCGAAACAAAAAAATTATTGACCATATTCATTCCATTTTTCTTAGTAAATAACGTCAACGGCGGCGGCGTCCCAAAGAAAGTGGAACGCTGAAAAAGGAGAAAAAGCGAGCGAGCCATCGAAATTGGCTGAATGTCCGGCAGAATGGCCATTTTCTAAAGAATCAGTCAAGGATAAAATGGAATCCTTTTAAAAACAGATGCCTTTAGGTTACAAACCAAAGTGTATCTGGCCGGGGACTCTCGGGATAGCCCGTCGTTCGACCTGTGAGAAAAGCGCAGCCACGTAATATACAAACAAACCCTAAAGAGCAATACGACGACGTTCTGACGAGCAATTTTTCAGTGTAACGGACTTTCTTTGGGTCAGAAAGGGAATTACAGGTTTACCAATTATCCGATTTTTCCTTCAAAGCTCTTACAGGATAGCTCATTTTTATATTTTGTTCAATTAGTATTGCTTTAAATATATTTTTTATTCCTATTTGAAATTCCAATGAGTTAACATCTAGCTTCTAATAGTATTGTACAAAAAGGGTGCACATATGTGAAATTATAAATATAATTTCAGTGTATGCAGACATAATCTGTCTATAGTGTATTTTTATGTATGAGAGAGTAATAAAACAATAAATTATGTATGCAAATCCCTAAACTGTTGATACGGGTGACTCAATGAAAAACAGATATTTGTCAACAAGTTTACAGAAGTATATAGGAAAACAATTTTAAATTGAGTATGACCACCAGGTATAAAGGTTGGAGCAGAATAGATACAATAGTTGTGAGGGTTACTAATCCCTAAATAAGGTTGCCAGTGTCGGAGTGATGGAGGTTAACAGGTACTAATGAATTTGCAAGAAATGTAAGATGTTTATTTTATTGGTTATATTTAACCAATAAAAGTTTAATAAGTACCTACCTATTTGCAAAATAAAGTTTAATTCTTTAGATAAAATAAAACGTTTTATTTTATCTGAAATGAGTGCATTCCACGAAGTAAGGGTTTCAACAATCAAACATTTAATTCTTTAATTCCAGGAATCTACGACAGTAATTGACTAGATAATTACCTTCTAAACTTATTCCACAGAAAATGTGATAGTGGGTTTTTCCATTTTGTAGGAAGGTCCAAGTGGCGTATTCAAAATTCTTAACAGTTCACTAAAAGTAGGTACTTCAGTTGCAAGGTGCAGTTTATTGTGTATACTAGTGTTATGGAAAATTTGGAAGTGCCGTGTAAACGCCGAAAAATTGGTCCTTTAACAGTTAATGAAAAAACATTAATATTTAATTGTTTTAAATCATTTACAGACAAACGTTTATGTGAAAGTGTTGATGAGACCGTTGAGTTAGTTAGCAGTACACTTGGTGTTGGGAAATCTACGATTTACAGAGTTATTAAAGAAGAGAAAAGTGGTAGTTTTCAAATGCCACGTAATGCTCCAGGGAAACCAAAATTTCAAATAGAATATCATTTTAAAGAAGGACTTCGACGGAAAGTGCATGAATTGTTCTTTAGACAAGAATTTCCAACATTGGATAAAGTTCTTGTCTCAGTTCGAGATGATAAGGATTACCAGAAATGAGTCGAAGTACGTTATGGAAACTTTTAAAAGAAATAGGCTTCCGCTGGAAAAAGAATCCAGAAAGTCTATTTTATTAGAAAGAAGCGATATTGTCATATGGAGAAGACATTTTCTAAGAACATAAAGGAAATGAGAAACCAAAAAAGAAAAATATTTTATCTTGATGAAACATGGATCAACGAGGGTCATACACCAAATAAATTTTGGCAGGATGAAACTGTTACAAGTCAAAGGCACGCTTTTGTAAATAACTTATCTACTGGTTTAAACCACCATCAGGAAAGGGACGCAGGCTGATAATAGTACACATTGGCAGTTCAGACGGTTTTGTTGAAGGTGGTTTATTAACTTTTGAATCAACTCGTACCGGTGACTACCATGAAGACATGAACGCTGATGTCTTTCAAGAATGGTTCGAACAAATGATAGATCTTCTTCCTAAGAACTGTGTAATAGTAATGGATAATGCAAGTTATCACTCAGACTTATAGAAGGACTGCCCACAACCAAGTGGTTAAAAAAACACTTGCAGAATTGGCTGAGTTCAAAAAATATTACGTACCATCCGGATCTATAAGAAAGGAACTTTATTCGTTGTGTGCCCTTCATAAAGAAAAATTTAAAAAATACGAAATTGATGAAATTGCCAAAAATCGTGGAATGACAGTACTTAGATCCCCACCATATCATTGTGAATTAAACCCGATTGAACTGGTATGGGCACAGATAAAGAGTGAAGTTTCAAGAAAAAATACCACTTTTAAAATTCATGATGTTAAACAGTTGTTTTTGGAGGCCGTAAATAATGTAAAACCTGAAAACTGGGAAAAGGCAGTAAATCACACTATTAAAGAAGAGGAAAAAATGTGGAAGCTGGACAATATTACTGATAAAATGATCGAGCCAGTTATTATAAATCTTGGTTCTGAAAGTTCATCTTCTGAATCTGATTTGGATTTGTAACAAGTAGCTGTAAGTTTTATATTAATATTTTTATTCATCTATTTAACATACCTTAGACGGTTTTAAAAACTCTTTTTCTCTTTTGTAATTTTTAAAAATTAAAAAAAATGTGAATTTTTTAAAACCCTTTTAATGTAGGCCAGTCAGTTCTAATATAGTGTGTGATAAAAGAGGTCACTTTTGTTTACATACACATAACACTTTATAACACTGAAATAATTCATTTATTTTTTACAATTATTCAAAGTAATTTTTCAATTAATCTTGAGCACGCCATGGAGTGGTCGAAGGTACCAGTTAAAATTATGCTAATTACTCTCTCGTTCATAAAAATAAACTATACAAGAGATTCAATTTGCAAATTTATTTCCGTAGTAAGTAGTTTAGAAGCTATAGTCATCAAAATTGATTCCTTAATGTCGTTTTGTCTATGTAATATTTACATTCCTCCCAACCCACAGGTAAATTACGCAGATATACTGCACCTTATACACCAAATTCCAACGTATAGTCTTCGGTGACGTTAATGGACACAACATAATATGGGAATCTTCTAATATAAATACGATCGGAAAAATAATAGAAAACCTAATACATAACGGTAATTTAAATTTTCTTAATAATGGAACCCCCACGGGATTCAGCTCAGCATCAGGAGAATCCTCTGCCATTGACCTAAGTCTCTGTGATCCAAATTTAACTAGTTGCTTATCCTGGGAAGTGTTGTCGTTCACCTACGGCAGCGACCATTACCCCATACAAAATCTGCAATACTAACACCCTACTGGAACCAAAAGACACCTTTGTCTTAAAATGGGAAACAGAAAAGGCTGATTGGGTGAGCTTTTCAACATATATTGATAATTCCGTAGAAGAAATAAGTTACTGTGATATCAATGGAGCAATCACCAATTTTAATGATTTAATACTAAAAAGTGCAGAACTCTACATCTACAAAAATAATTCAGTACCATCATCCAGTACCATGGTGAAATAAGGATTGCGAAGAAGCAATACTCATGGTCAAAAAATAAAAAAAGCCTCATGGTCTAAATACGTCTCAGAAATAAGCAGTTCTACTCCAATGAGCAAAGTTTGGAAAAGGGTAAAGAAAATTTCAGGTGTAAAGTATTCTTCATCAATTAACACTCTTAAAATAAACAATAGCAAGGAAAACATAACTGAAGCAAATCTGTATGTGAACCAAATGAGAATTGAATGAGTCGCACAATACAATGACTGGGAACTAATCAATGAGCCGTGGGACAATACCCAAAAGATTAAATGTCGCATCGGAGAGGCAAAGCGTGCATTCTTGACAATTAATTATGTGTTCAAAAGCCATGACTTCACCCTAGAAACAAAAATAAGGCTCCTTAAATGTTATATGTACTCAGTGCTTCTGTACGGGGTAGAAACGTGGACATTAAAGGCGGAAACTCTTCAGGCTTTTGAGCTATGGTCATACAGCAGCATCTTAAAGATATCATGGACAGACAAAGTCACTAATGAAGAAGTACTGCCGAGAATGAACATAATTGCGGATTTGGATGAGAAATCAAGGCAGATACGAGCTACTTTAATGCATTTTACAAGGTAAAATTGAAGGAAAAATGGCCCCAGGACGAAGAAGAATATCCTGGCTTGCTAACCTGAGAGCATGGCGTAGAAAGACCTGAACACAGCTATTTCGTATAACAACCAACAAAGTCATCATAGCCAGAATGATCTTTAACGTTAGGCACCCTAAGAAGAAGAAAATAAACAATACCATAGTCTCTTCTTCACAAGATATTGCTAGAACTCTTGCTTCTACCTTTAAACAACATTCCTTTAGCAAAAACTACGGCATTAATTGTAGGGACTATAAGCTAAAGGAAGAACGCACCATCTTGTCTCTAGAAGAATCCCACGAAAACTCCCTATCTTAACGTCTTACGATTATAGAACTAAATAACTCCTTACAAGATATGAAAAACTCAAGTCCAGGACCCGACAATATTCTTAGAGCATTTATAAATCTTAGCAAAACAACATCTACTGCAAATTTTTAGTCAAATTTGGCAACAACAACAATATCCGTCTATATGGGCAAAACCCACAATTTTGCCGTTTTTAAAATCCAGAAATCCTCGACTCACCAGACCAACTCGGCTTCAAACGTAACCGGTCACCAATTGACAATACCGTAGACTTACAAAGTGACGTCCAAGAAGCGTTAGCAATGAATTAAATATGCACAGCTATTTTCTTCAATCTAAAGAAAGCTTTCAATACGTGTTAGAGATTCAACATCATTAAAAAATTGCACGCATCCTATATTAGAGGACACTGCTTAGCCTATATCGAAAGTTTGTTAAAATACTTTGTTGGTAACTGTTCAGTGGAAAACGGGAATCTTAAGTTCTTCCAGTTACTTGTTGCTAAATATTATTTGGACTTCCCGTGGTTTTAGTAAAGAACAAAAGACCGTACATGAAACTATTTAATACTTTTATGTGACTGTTATAACATAGAAAAAAGAAAACTTAATTGTTTGTAATAATACAAGTAAAAAATATTACAAATATAAATTAATACTACATGTTGTTACATCGATGACTGGAAACCGAAAAGGTGCTGAATGAGGGTTGCTAGGTAGCCTCCCAAAGGTGGGTATTTTCCAAAAATAAATCGTAACGGTAATTTCTAATCTCCCTTAGCGATAAGTTGTCGCCAAACTAAGCTTTGCCGTTTCAAAGACGACAGGACCGTCGTCAGATCTTTTAAAGTTTTAACATACTTTTCGTTCAAAGTAAGAGTTAATACCGTTTATTCTGATTTTTATACTGCAGAAAACGGTACCCCGTAAGACTCAGTACTTAGTCCTACCCTATTCCTACTTGTCATAAACAACATATTAAACAAATTACATAAACCTCTTAAAGCTCGCCTCTATGTCGACGATTTAGTGGTGTACATTAAAGGAGCACAAAAAGATTCAGACATTTTTAACCCAACTAGATAAATGGACAGCTAGCACAGCTGTCTTTATCTTCACAACAGCATCATTCCATTCCAAAACTCCATGAAATTCCTTGGTATGTGGCTGGATCAAAAACTTTCCTAAAAAAAATATACAACACTTGGCGCTAACATAAAACAAAAGACTCAAGTTGCTTAAAACCGTATTAAATCGTTTCTGGGGTTCCGACTTCTCTACACTACTCCTGTATAAAACACTAATTAGATCCAAACTCGATTACGGTGCAATTGTTTATGCCGCCGCAACCAAGAGTACCCTAAAACAGTTAGATATAATCCACAATGCCGTACTTCGGATCGTTCTTGGAGCTTTTCACACTTCGCTCATAGAAAGCTTATATACCGAAACTGAAAAACGATCATTGCAGTTAGGGTAGGCACTTTTAACACCTTCACACGCCTCTTCTGTACGCTTTACGCTTCTAATTGCCTGTTATAATTCGCACTTTATTATTTTCGGTCCCGATTGTTCCTGTGGTTCTTCTTGTATCATCCTATCATCGTCAATAGTTTCATTATGTATTCCTGTCAAAATCTGATATTATCTTTGATGTCTGCAATGAGTTACTATTATCATCTTTGAGTATCCCACAGGGTATTTGCTTTTTGGTATTTGTTAGTTCTTTTATTATTTTTTTGCATATTAAAGCTGTCGTATTTCTGCCATACTCTTCTATTTCTATGCATTCAATGTACTTATTATTGTTACCGAATATCCAATCAGTAAAAAACCCAACTTCTATAGTCACAAAATGATTGCCTCGTTTGAATCGTTTATCCAAGAATACTTTGAATAAATATAGACGAAATTAAACCCAAGACAATTTTCTTATGCACAAACAACTTAAAGCTAAAGCCAAATTCATCATTGAACAAAGCAAAAGATGCTCATGGCAAAATTTTACTTCCTTCTTAACACACAATGCAAGCTCCACTCAACCATGAAAATAAATATCACAAAATCCAAGGCAATAAAACTAACCTTAAGATTCCTCCCCTAATCTTTAACCAAGTATGTGCAAGTAATTATTTCAAACATCGGTCAAACTGGTAGAATTTTTAAGAAACGTATAGCAGAACATAAAAGAGCTTTCTTTCATTAATAGAAAAACAGATTCTACATACGGACTTTAAACCGATGAAACGATGAATTTCAAATTATTCACATTTAAAATAAAGGCTTTAATTTTATTAGAATCTATAGAAATTAACAAATTAAAAATAAGAGACATAATTCTGAATGGCTAACTTGAGACAAACAGTTCTCTCCTTCTCAACTTATTCAGTTAAAGACACAAAAGAAGAAGAAGCAGAAGAGTTATTTTTAATTCTACGTCATTAATAACTAATTATTTCGGTTTTTATAAAATACAGACGCTATATTTGACTAAACTATACGAAACTGACAATTTGTACTAAAGTAATTTCCATAAAGCCACTAGTGACCCACATTTTTTGTGCAAGTACCGTCTAAAACTAGCTTCATATGCACTCACAGACACAGAACTTCCATTACCAACATTAACGTTTTATGACATTTATGACATTTTAATTGACTCCGGGACTTGCCGTAATATTTTAAGGTAATGTGGTTTAATGTAAGCTGCATATTCAACCAGAAAATATTGATGAGATCCTCGAAGGAATTATGGAGCTCAGCTATTTGGTAATAAATATTTCGGATAACTATTTGAATTTATAATTACGAAATTGAATTGTAGTGTTATATATGTCAGATATTTGACGATTTTAGGAATTGGAAGATGAATTTTAATATCAGCCTGATTTAATCATCACTTTAACCCATTAATGGCCAAGCATTGAAATAATCAGATTTTTTGCAAAACAAGTTTATAGACTCTATAAATAAATGCATAATAACCATATTTCACCTGAAATTATAAACAATTATAATTGCCATATACAAAATAATATTGTTTCGTTAACGAAACTTTGGCATAATATATGTAGTAAATTGAAAGTTATACGTTTTATAGTGTGTAAATGAAATTTCTTGGTTTTATCAGTTAAAAACTGAAGATATTGCTACAATAGTTAATTATATAAGATAAAGTCATTACTTGCAGTATAGCAATATGGCACTAGCGTCATTATGGCATCTCATTTTTTATGGAAAGTACTAAAACAGTCAGCGTGCAAGTGAACCTTGCATTTTCCGCACATATAAACAGAGTTAGTTTTGCACAGTCTGCACCGCCGTCTACATCCCTCCTCTTCGCGAACGATAGTATGACCAGTCTAGTCATATTAACTATCAGAAGGTAAACTTCCTTTGGAAGGACGACCCCATGCAGATGTGGATGGCGTTGGCTCTGGGTGTGAGTCGGAGTCACCTTCCTCAGCAGCTGTTTTTACTGTAAATCTTTTTTCGTTCGTTCGTTTCGGTAAGGATTAACATACCAAAAAACTTCTTCAGTTGGGCTGGAGAGAGTTCAGATTCAGGCTGAATTCAAGTATTTTCTGACATACAATATCGTCAAAAAATAAAGAGAACATTTCAAATAGTGTTTTCCCAACAACTCGCAGCTTTATTTCTTCCTTTTTATTAAACTCATTTTTTTTATGAGAAGAGGAATAGTTTTCTGACGATTAAGACCAGCCAGGTGTATATTGCGTAGGTTCGCGTTTTTGTTGGGAATTTACTTCTCTTTTCTTCTCCCTACTTGTAGATGGTTCCAATATAGATTCTGTGATCGTCTTAGCCTAATCTCGAGACCTTGTATGGATCTCTAATGTTCCAGCGATATCAGTCAAAGTTCCTTTCTCTATAAGAAGATTATCATCCAAATCCCCTTTATCTGTTAAAACATCAACTAAAGCAGGTAAATAAACTGCATCTATCTCATCCGCTTCTTCTAAATCAGAATCATCCTCTAGTATAATTTGCAGTTCTTTCACGGAAAGAGGTCTCTTCATTTCATATTCAGACAGTCAGTCATGAGAAGATCGTTTCAGAATACGTATATGTAAATGTATTATCGTATATATCGTATATGGGATTATGTATATGAAATATTATCTGGTAATAATATTAATATAAAATATGTATATGGGATTTACAAAACACTAATAACAAATTTTACATACCCTCTGGACATCTTGACTAACAGTAAAATTACTGCAAAATTGTAAAATATAGCTACTAACGAGTTGCTCATAGGACTCACTATTCTTATACCGAAGAAACCACTAGATAGTTGGAAATAATAACTAATACTGAAAAATTTTGTATTATTAGTAGACTATCCACTATGGATAATAAATTTACGGATCGCGTCAAAGTGTCATAAACGAAACATTATTTTGAAGGCGTTATAAAATTTTATAAGTATTCATATTTTAAATTATGTTTGAATATAATTATTCTACAATCTCTAATTGAACAAGAAATGCTGGCTTGGTCTAATTTTAAATACCTTGTGATTTATTATGCAGGCTCAAACGACACCGACAGATACTAGTAAATTTGGAGTGTTTTGATTATTATTTCAAAAATTATACAACACCTAATATGGAACATTAAGATTACAAACACGTCAATATACTATTTATATAAAAGACATAAGACATAAACTATAATATTCATCATATAAAATCTTAGAAAAAAAATATTTAAAGAAACGTTTCGTTTTCGATACTTTGGCCATTAATGGTAAAGCAATTTGGAGTGGCTTACTGTTTCTAATATTAGTTACAAATTTTAAGACAATATGTGGAAATAATCTATGCACATTATTAAAATTGATATTTAATAATGAATATACATACTTATAAGTATTATAAATATAACATAAGGCCTGTTGTAAGTTTCTAGAATACTACAGTTTCTATATTATCAGAGTTAATTTATAACACAATTCAGTCTATCACTAATTTTAAACCTAAATTCTCCATTACAAATTCTTTAGATCTAATAGAACGTTTAAATAACATTAAAATAGAAGAGAGTTTTTATTTAGTTTCTTTTGATGATTTCAATTTGTTTATTTATGTACCAAGAGATGAAACATTACCTTTAGTACACAACCTTTTAAACAATTGCAACATAACAGCAAAAGACAAAGATGCCATTTTAACTATGCTTAAATTGTGTATTGATCAGGACTTTTTCCAATTTAATCAAAACATATATAAATAACCAACAGGTTTAGCGATGGGATCTCCATTATCACATTTTCTAGCTGATATTTTCTCAAACAGTTTAGAACAGAAATTTGTTAACAACAAATAATTTTTTATCGGGGAACCCAAGATGATGCTTTACAGATTCTGGATGATTTTAATAAAATCTCTTTTACACTGGAACCAGAATCTAACAATAAGTTGAACTTCTTGGATATGACTATATTTCGTAAAAAAGATTATCTAGAGTACAATATTTACAGAAAACATACTCAAACAGATCATGGTATACATAGAATATTTAATCATTCAAACCAACATAAAATGGCTGCTTTTAACAGTTACATTTATAGGCTACTCAAATTTCCACTTTCTAATGAAAACTTCAATTTAAAACTTAACACTCTTAAGCGAATTGCTTTCAATAATAGTTATGATCCCAACATTATTTATAAGCTTCTAAATAGAACTAAAACTAAAATTGCAGAAAAGCTTGCTTATTCATCACAATATTTGCTTCAACACAATGCTTCAAATAACATATATTTATTATTTCTCCTTTACTTGTATTAACAACATTTCAAATAAAATATCAAAACTTTTTACTTCTACAATTGAAGACATCAAAATCTCCTTCCAAGTCACACAACACTTTAGGTTCCTTTTTAATCAACACCAAAGATAGAATGAATACACTTGACAAAAGTGGTATTTATAAATTAAAATGTGATTATTGTGATGGCTCTTATGTAGTAGAACCATTCGAAATTTATCTACCAGAACTACAGAACATTTGAAAAGGCCAAACTCCTCAAGTTTTGGTCAACATTTATTATCCAGTAAACATAAGTTTAACATCAATACGGGTTCATCTATTTTACATGACATTAGTAGAAAGCAAAACTACTTGGAGTTGGATTTATTGGCATATTTGGAAATTACAAGGAAAACAAATGAAAACTCTTACTGTCTTAATACTCAAATTAATTTAAATTGTACTAAATTTAAACCTATTTTTAAAAACTTTATTGCAGCTTCACCTCGTAGGGACCCAGCTTGGCTGTTTAGACTTCCTACACTGAGTATACCCATTAAGAATTTATTAATTTCAAATTTTGATTAACATTACTATTTTATTCTTCAATAATTGATCAAATTAGCTTGTTCAGGATCAATTGATCTATAGTTGGCGTTGATTACACTCTCCATATCTCTTCGTAATTTAGATATACCATCTCCACAGTTGTCATAACGTTCATTAAAACACAGCGACTTAGATGGGCTGGACACATAATACGAATGCCAGAAAATACCATTGCTAAAAAGCTAACCACAGGAACACCTGTAGGAAAAAGAAGCAAAGGCCGACCGCGAATTAGGTGGTTAGATGGAGTAGAAACCGACTTACGAATATTAAAAATCAGAAGATGGCAACATGTTGCCAAAACCGAACAGAATGGCGACGAATCTTAGAGCAGGCCAAGATCCACAGAGGATTGTTGAGCCAAAGATGATGATGATGATTTCCACAGTTATATATTTCAACATCTCCCACTGTTGCTCAGTTGGTCTGGAGTAATGTTTTAATATTTTAATTTAATGGTTTTCCCATTGACTGTGTGTTTAACTGAACTGTTTGGATTATACACCATTTATACACTCTGCTTTCAATTTTGATTTTTATTCGATTTCTTCTTTTTTACAATATTGATAGTGCTTGGTAGACATTTTTATTGTAGTCAACCACCCATTATCTAATAGATTGATTAGTCTATTTCTTGCATTCATACTCTACGTCCACTTCCAGTTGCCCCCAAACTATCACCCTAATTATTACAGACAGGTTTGAGTGTGAGATCTGGATTATGCAATCTACATAAGTAATCTATATAATTTCATATTTCATCAGTTGATTTCCTATAGTAGTGTCAGTTGGAAATTTGGTCAAAGCTCAGTTTCAGAGAATTTTGAAATATGCAGATGACATCAATATTGTTTTCAATGGAAAGGTTAGAAAATTGAATGAATAAACGAACGGTTAGAAATTGTCATAAGAAAGTATAGGAGTTAATTAATTTTTACGTATTCAACCAATTGTCTGACTAAATAGGTCTTGAACTTAAGGCAAAAAAAAAAGTTTGAAACGTTATATTACATAAAAGTTTTTTTATCAGACATCAACTTTCGAGTTTTTTGTTCAAGTTAATTAATTTTTCTTCAGTTGAAAAACGTTTCTTGGCTTATTTCAGATGCCCCTGAAGATGCTCTAGCAGCGAAAGTACTTAGGCAAGATTACATAAATAAACTCTGCTCGATATCTGCCTTTTATTCGATTAAAATTGAATTATTATTAGAACCTCAATTATATATTTTTCTACCTATTTATTACTTGCTTTAGTATAGTTACAGATACAATAATATTATATTGGAAAATAATAAATATAATATAGCTAGTACAAATTTTGATATTTGACCATACTTCACTATCAAAACTCACTACAGGAATGTGGATCGCACACAAATTCATCGGCATTGGTCAAAAATATTCAGTTCCATTAACCGGTTGACATCGAATTATTTACACTGCAATAAATCCACTCGAAAAAGATATTTTTCAAAATAAATTATTTTCAGTGGCCGAAATTATTTTCCAACTCATGATTTGTGTCTGTCGTGTTGGTTTTCACTTTTTTTTGACGATTTGTAATAGAACAGCGATAAATAAAACACCCAAAATTATCTGGTTTTTCTAGTTATTTGGATTTTTAACAGATGAGATTAGCTGTGAAAAAAGTGTATAACATTTATGAATTTTGGAGTTTTAAAAAAACAAGTTTTACATATTTTACATATACTACATGTCTTCTTTTTTATGGTTTATAATCTTAGTAAAGTAAGACATAAAACATTAGTCCAAATTCTAAAGACAAAAATCATAGACCATAGGGACTTACGACTAATAACAAACCTCTACTGGAATCAAAGAGCACAAATCGTAATAGATAACGAACCCAGTTTAGAAATTGAAATCAAGAGAGGAGTTACGCAGGGATGTATTATGTCCCCGTTACTATTTAATGTATATAGTGAAGCCATTTTTGAAAAAGCATTACTATCTCAAAGTGAAGGAATAATAATTAACGGAAGATCTATTAACAACATAAGATAACACCGTAATTATGGCAAGCTCTATTGAACAACTCTAAATTACTGCAAAACACAAACAAAGACTATCGATCGATAAACGGAAAGTATTTAAACCATCTAAGATATGCAGATGACGTAGTACTAATAGCCGACAGCTGGAAAGAACTGAAGACGATAATCGATAGAGCTTCATATGGAATCCATAAAAAAAGGACTGAAAATGAATCTGAGTAAAACTAAGCTAATGTCGAATAAAGATGATCAACTGACGATAACCATCCAAGGAACAAAAGTGGAACATGTAGAAGAGTACATATATCTGGGTCAGAATATCAAGGTAAACAAAGAAAACCAAACTACCGAAATAAGCAGACGAGTAAGAATGGGATGGCCGCATTTGGAAAACTCTCATACATACTGAAAGACAAAAAGATACCCCAAAACCTTGGAACCAACGATTCTTGTATCCTTCCCGTTCTCACTTACGGAGCTCAAACCTGGACATTCACAAAAAAGAACATGGACAAGATTCGAAAAACTCAGCGTGCCATGAAACGACAGATGCTTGGTATCTCACTAATAGATCGGCAAACGAACGAAGCAATCCGAACAAAACAAAAATAAAGGACGCCGCGAAACAATCAGCTAAATTAAAATGGAAATGGGCTCTACACAGAACGAAAGACTAATCACGGAAGTACTTGCGAGAGATGGAGACGAGAAGCCTAATTATGTCGACAATTACGGATAGAAAAAGGGCTATAAAAAAAGACAAACGATTCTGTGAAAAATATGGACTAAAAATGAATATAAAAAAGACCAAATACATGATACTAACAAAGAAAACAAATTTACCAACAAACATACATTTGGGAAAGTACCGATAGAAAGTGTTGATAAATACAAATACCTAGAAACCTGGATTTCAGACAATAATGATCTAACAACCGAAATAAGAGCCAGGATAGAAATAGCAAGAAATACTTTTGTTAAAATGAAAACAATTCTCTGCAACAAAGACCTTAGATTAAAACTGAGAGTAAGAGCAATGAGATGCTACGTGCTTTCGATACTGCAATATGGACTTGAAAGCTGGAGATTGAAGCAAGACCACATAAATAAGTTACAGTTCTTTGAAATGTGCTGTTACAGGAGAATGCTTAGAATAGCATGGACACAGAAGAAAACTAACACGGAAGTATTGCGAGAGATGGGCAAAGAATGCGAAATAATAAACACAATAAAAATAAGAAAGTTACAATTACTGGGATACGTAATAAGGGGATAGTGATATGAACTGCTAGTGCTGATCCTACAGGAAAGATAATAGAAGGAGGAACAATTTTAGTCGAATGTTTACTTTATTTCTTTGTCTATCATGTCTTTCTTTAACTTTCACTCTTGCGGAAATTCTGAAATTATGTATTTGAGTAACTACCTAGCTTTCACATCCAAAAAAGAGACCAAAGTAGTTTTATCAAGAAGCGATAGTACATGTAAACAGAGAGGCATGGTCTATTGTGTCGGGACTTTACTGTTTTAATCAGTATCGGTTAGAGTTGTCACGTGTTACTTTTTCTTTATGCTTCTTTTTGCATTAAGAAGGAATTTCGTTCTAATAAATGAACTATTAGAAGAAGTATTAGGAAAATTATAAGAAATCAAATACATTACATTTTAGTAAATAAAAGATTCCGAAACAGCTCTGGATCTGTCAAGACTTATCCTGGAGAAGACTTGGAGACAGATCACGTTCCACTAATGGGAATATTTCGGGCAAAACCAAAAACAGTGCAGAAAAGGAAAACACAATCAAGCCACGTTAAAAGTAAAAGTTAATGCAATTAAAGATGAATCAAACAAAGGACAAACGATCAAACATATTACAGAAATATTGCAAAATGTAAAGAATAAACACTTAAAGGCAGATAGATAAACAAAAGAAAAATCATGGATGACAGATGAGATTCTGAAACTAATGGACGAGAGAAGACAAGCCAAAAATAACCCAGACAAATATAAAACCATAAATATATTAATAAGAATGAAAATCAGAGAAGCGAAAAAAAACAAGCAAGGGAAAGATGCGAACAAATTGAGACTCTGTGGTCAAAGTATGATAGTCACAACGTACACAGGAAAGTGAAATAACTCATAGGGGAACTACAACGAAGGCAAAAATGAAATGTAAACAAGAAACTGATTCTGATGAAAACTTCATCTTACAGTAAAACAAGAACGTGGAAAGAATATCTAGAAAAACTATTTAAAGATCAAAGAGATAACACCTTTAAGCTAGAAGAAGAGGTAAATGATTGTGAAAATGGGGTCCTAAAATTGTTCATAAAGATAATTCATAAGAGAATCTCAAGCTGTGTGAAAGTTAAATTTCACATCTCAGAAAGAAAAATCTCAGAGTTAAAGGTGAACACACTATGTGAAAATCATGCATGGCGTGAGGCAAGGCTGTATTTTGTCTCCTCTTATTTTTAATCCGCAAACACAGAAAACATGGAAAGACTCATAATATAAGGAAAGGTAGAAGGCCGAAGATCACGAGGAAGATCCCCAACAAGATGGATAGATCAAATTACAGGAATATGCCAAACACCAAAGACTATGCATGAATTAAAAGAAATGACCAGATGCAGGGATCTCTGGAGACGGACAATACACGACATCACGTCGACCACTACACTCCCCCTGGGGGGTCAGGATTGAAGAGAGAGAGAATCTTTAATATGTACCCTGAAAGAATATTTATCGAAGCTTTACACGAAACTGAAAAAGGTATTCTACTAAATGGTTACCGGCTAAACAACATCAGATATGCTGATGACACCATACTATCTGCGGACAATTTAAAAGACCTACAAGTTCTCATGAACAAAATCATGTATTGCAGTCAACAATATAAATTTAACATAAACGTTAAGAAGAGAAAGCTTATGATAATTAGCAAGAAAAGAATAACAGAAGATCAACTCTACTTCAACTGATTCCATGTATAAAGAGTGACGCTCTACAACTACTTCGGCACCATAATCAATGAAGAATGGACCATCAACCAGGAGATCCTGCGATGCTACGTCTTCTCTGTCTTTTTTTATGTTGTTGAATCGTGGACCTTGAACGAATATAGGTGCAGAAAACTGAAATAATTTGAGACGTGACTTTATTCGAGAACACTTAAGATCCCATGAACTCACCAAGTCACAAATGAGGAGGTACTCAGAAGAATGATTTAGAACAAAGAGGTACTGACCACCATCAAATCTCGAAAGTTACAATTCTTTGGACATATTATGCAAAATGAATCCAAATATGCTTTCCTGCAAGCCATCCTGCAAGGAAAAATATTTGGAAAGCGAGGTCCAGGAAGAAAAAGAACATCTTGGTTAAAGAACCTCAGAATCTGGTTCAACACAACATCCGTGCAGCTTCTACGCGCTCTGCAGATTAGATAAAGATTGCCATGATGATCGCCAACATTGGTAACGGATAGACACATCAAGAAGAAGAACCTATGGAAAGTAAGACGCTTCTCGTAATAATTTTCTTGAAATTTTTCGCACCGAAAACAAACATTTAACACCCATTAATTTCAAGTTTCAAAATGGTTCCTGGCTTAGACTATATAGCAAGAACAAATCGTAATAGTTCATTATTTGTGATTATGACAAATTTAAATCTTTTAAAAAATCAAGAGAGCAACTTCAACTCATCACGAAATTTTATTCCTCCGGAAATCTCAGCTGTTAAGATAATTCGGTCACTCTCCGTGGAAACGTTCCCTCGGAACTGCAGCATCATCATCTTGATATTCAACTGTTATCCGCACGTAGATCTAAAAATGGGACATCGAATTATAAATTCTATAGCTCCTTTACGACTATATCCCACATCCCAGAAGATTCGTACGTATAAAAGTGTGAAAACAAGAAAAAATGTCAAGAAAAAGAGTTATACTTTTAATTCAGCGGCTTGCTCCACTATAAACTAGAATGATATTGATCAGGACTGTATCTGCACAAGAAATGAAATGTTCGCTAAGGGTAAAAATATACAACAGTCCAAGTTTTGAAAGCGTTATATTCTGTGTTATTTGATTTGGCAATTTTTATCCACAAAATGAAGGCAGATGAGGGCATCATGTAGACTTATCGAAAAAAAAAAAGTTTATAACGTCACTATTGATGATCTCAAACAAAAAAAACTAATAAAAATGTTACAAGATAGAATGATGATTAGAATTACTTAAAATTTATAACAGTATCACAAGAATAGCAATAGACGTAAGCTACGCGCAAACCAAAGGATGTATGCAGAATTCACTTGCAGATTAAATTTTAGGCTTGTTTCAAGATACTTGAATTCTTTAACGCACTCAAAGTTAAAGTCATCGATGGTGATGTTATGACCAATTCTGCCTCTTCTTTGGTTATTGCGGCTCATATATATATTTCGTCCTGTTTTCGTTGATTTGGAGCCCCATCTTCTCTGCTTCCTTCTCGAACCTCACGAAAGTCTCCTTCATCCTTAATCGTGTGTTTCCTATTAGATCGATATCGTCTGCAAATACCAGTAGTAAGTTTGGTCCTTCTCGATGAAATACTGTATTCGGTTTTTCGATTCTTGCACCTCTGATTATGTGCTCCAGAGCTAAGTTGAAGAGTTGTGGTGAAAGTGCATCTCCCTGTTTTAGTCCATTGTTTATTTCAAATGTCTCCGAGTATTGTTGTCCAACTCTCACCTTACATCGTAACCGTTCCATACACATCCGTATCAACCGACTAGTTTTTTTGGAAAGCCAAGTTCCTGCATCGCTGTCCACAGTCTGTCCCTGCATACTCTATCAAATGCGTCTTTAAAATCTATGAGCATCTGATAAAGCTCACGATCAAACTCCCAGCATTTTTCCATTATCTGTTTTATTGTGAATATCTGGTCAATAGTAGAGCGGCCCGGTCGAAATCCGCATTGATAATCTTCAACGATTTCTTCTGTGTATGTTTTGGTTCTTTCTAGCAGAATGTTTGCAAGAACCCCTTCTTTCCATTCATCTGGCATTGTTTCTTCTCGCCAAATGTCTTGAATTAGCTTGTATAAAGAACTGTACAACGCTTCTTCTCCATGTTTTAAGCACTCTGCGGGTATACCATTGCTACCTGTGTCTTATTATTTTTAAGTCGTTTAATTGCCTGTATTACTTCTTCGTATGTCGGGTATTGGTCTTCTATTTTAGCTGTATGTACCTCTATGCTTGATGTATTTCTGCTAGATTGGTCATTCAATGGTAGATAGAACTATTCTATCCAGGTTTTTAGGTTTCCCTTGTCATCCATGATAAGCTGTCCACTGTCGTTTTGAAGGACGTTTTCTGTTCTTGCTTGGTACCCGGTCTTGATATCTGAAACTCCTTTGAAGAACTGTCTCGCTTGTTTGTTCTTTCTGTTTTTCTTCTATATCTCTGATTATTTGTTCCTAATACTCTCTCTTCTTCCTTTTCATTAGTTTTCTTGTCTCTCTTCTTCTTTGTCTATACATTTCATTGTTGTTGTGCTAGGGGTTTTGTCATCATCAATCATCATCGAACCATATTTTTGTTGTTTTCTTTGTGTGTCCTAGTATTTCATCTAATACGCTTGTCAGAGCTAATTTGATATTTTTCCAAGCTGAGTCCATGTTGTTATAGTCTTCTGTCTGTGTTAGAGCGATTTTTATAGCCTTTGGAAATTTCTGTTCTGTCTCCATATTACGTAGATCTTCGGTATTCCATAATTGTGTTGGTGTATTCTTGTGCGCTTTTACCAGAAAATGATCTTTATCTCCCTCCTATGGGAAAAAGTCTCCCCTACTACTCAATCTTTATTCTGAAGCAAATTTCTAAAAGATACTCAAGTAATACTGAGGATGGCATAAAGATTAATGTGTAGATTGATAATAAACATCAATTAACCGACGACGCAGCCATATTAGTCAGAAAGCACTACAACGTTGTGTCGATAGATTAAATAAAAAAAGAGAACAATTTGGTTTAAAAATTAACCCAGATAAAACGAAGATAATGGTGGTTAGTAGAACATCGAATATACATTTGAGTTTAAATGTGAATTGTGAATGTGAAGCAGTCAACAAAAATTATTTTGCTTGCGTAACTGACTTTCAAAATTACCGATCGCTGCAAGCGTTGTTTCTGAGAGAACCGTTCATTCTACAGAAAATGTGTTAACAAACATTTTTATTAAAAATTATCTCAGTTACAGATTCTTGACAAATCGATTTTTTCCGTTTTTCCCTTCTCCGACGGGGGCGTTTTAAGAGGAAGTTGGGTAGGAGTGGTAAACTTTTTTGAATCTTTTTGGGGTCTCAAAATTGACTTTTTCATCAAAATTCAGCTTGTTTGTATGATTTTTAGAGGACAACGTTTTAAAAGAAATATCAGTTCTTGTAATACAATTTTTAATTTCAGTATTAGTTCTTTTTTAATATCGCGCAACCAACTCCGTCTCTGATTCCTCGTTCATATCTTTTCCCATATTTATATCTAAATCGTGCAGTGGAAAGAAGACGACTGCTTAAAGATGGTGCCAAAAACGGTTAGTCTGTTGGTTATGTGCTCAGTTATATAATATTTTATTGTACACGGTTATTTGCCGTCTAAAAGTTCCACTACTAGGTAGCTGGGATTGATTTTAGCCATATCCTTTCAGGTTCACGGTCTTAAAATGGGAATTTTAAATTGTAAATAGGAAAGTAAATTTTGTGACTATTTTTATTATATTTGATAGGCAAATTATTCTTTTTCGTTTCAAAAGAAAATATTATTATAGTTTATTTTTATGAACGAGAGAGTAATTAGCATAATTTTAACTGGTACCTGCGACCACTCCATGGGCGTGCTCAAGATTAATTGAAAAATTACTTTGAATAATTGTAAAAAATAAATGAATTATTTCAGTGTTATAAAATGTTATGTGTATGTAAACAAAAGTGACCTCTTTTATCACACACTATATTAGAACTGATTAGCCTACATTAAAAAGGGTTTTAAAAAATTCACATTTTTTTTAATTTTTAAAAATTACAAAAGAGAAAAAGAGTTTTTAAAACCGTCTAAGGTATGTTAAATAGATGAATAAAAATATTAATATAAAACTTACAGCTACTTGTTACAAATTCAAATCAGATTCAGAAGATGAACTTTCAGAACCAAGATTTATAATAACTGGCTCGATCATTTTATCAGTAATATTGTCCAGCTTCCACATTTTTTCCTCTTCTTTAATAGTGTGATTTACTGCCTTTTCCCAGTTTTCAGGTTTTACATTATTTACGGCCTCCAAAAACAACTGTTTAACATCATGAATTTTAAAAGTGGTATTTTTTCTTGAAACTTCACTCTTTATCTGTGCCCATACCAGTTCAATCGGGTTTAATTCACAATGATATGATGGGGATCTAAGTACTGTCATTCCACGATTTTTGGCAATTTCATCAATTTCGTATTTTTTAAATTTTTCTTTATGAAGGACACACAACGAATAAAATTCCTTTCTTATAGATCCGGGATGGTACGTAATATTTTTTGAACTCAGCCAATTCTGCAAGTCTTTTTTTAACCACTTAGTTGTGGGCAGTCCTTCTATAAGTCTGGAGTGATAACTTGCATTATCCATTACTATTACACAGTTCTTAGGAAGAAGATCTATCATTTGTTCGAACCATTATTGAAAGACATCAGCGTTCATATCTTCATGGTAGTCACCGGTACGAGTTGATTCAAAAGTTAATAAACCACCTAACAAAACCGTCTGAACTGCCAATGTGTACTATTATCAGCCTGCGTCCCTTTCCTGATGGTGGGTTTAAACCAGTAGATAAGTTATTTACAAAAGCGTGCCTTTGACTTGTAACAGTTTCATCCTGCCAAAATTTATTTGGTGTATGACCCTCGTTGATCCATGTTTCATCAAGATAAAATATTTTTCTTTTTTGGTTTCTCATTTCCTTTATGGTTCTTAGAAAATGTCGTCTCCATATGACAATATCGCTTCTTTCTAATAAAATAGACTTTCTGGGATTCTGTTTCCCACGGAAGCCTATTTCTTTTAAAAGTTTCCATAACGTACTTCGACTCATTTCTGGGTAATCCTTATCATCTCGAACTGATACAAGAACTTTATCCAATGTTGGAAATTCTTGTCTAAAGAAGAATTCATGCACTTTCCGTCGAAGTCCTTCTTTAAAGTGATAATCTATTTGAAATCTTGGTTTCCCTGGAGCATTACGTGGCATTTGAAAACTACCACATTTCTCTTCTTTAATAACTCTGTAAATCGTAGATTTCCCAACACTAAGTGTACTGCTAACTAACTCAACGGTCTCATCAACACTTTCACATAAACGTTTGTCTGTAAATGATTTAAAACAAGTAAATATTAATGTTTTTTCATTAACTGTTAAAGGACCAATTTTTCGGCGTTTACACGGCACTTCCAAATTTTCCATAACACTAGTATGTATACACAATAAACTGCACCTTGCAACTGAAGTACCTACTTTTAGTGAACTGTTAAGAATTTTGAATACGCCACTTGGACCTTCCTACAAAATGGAAAAACCCACTATCACATTTTCTGTGGAATAAGCTTAGAAGGTAATTATCTAGTCAATTACTGTCGTAGATTCCTGGAATTAAAGAATTAAATGTTTGATTGTTGAAACCCTTACTTCGTGGAATGCACTCATTTCAGATAAAATAAAACGTTTTATTTTATCTAAAGAATTAAACTTTATTTTGCAAATAGGTAGGTACTTATTAAACTTTTATTGGCTATATATAACCAATAAAATAAACATCTTACATTTCTTGCAAATTCATTAGTACCTGTTAACCTCCATTACTCCGACACTGGCAACCTTATTTAGGGATTAGTAACCCTCACAAGTATTGTATTCTATTCTGCTCCAACCTTTATACCTGGTGGTCATACTCAATTTAAAATTGTTTTCCTATATACTTCTGTAAACTTGTTGACAAATATCTGTTTTTCATTGAGTCACCCGTATCAACAGTTTAGGGATTTGCATACATTATTGTTCTATTACTCTCTCATACATAAAAATACACTATAATAAATATTTATCTCCTAAGATTCAAAAACATGTTGGTTTAATTTACAACGTATTTACATCTTCCACTCAATCTTAAAAGTTAAACCCCACGTAATAATGAAGCCATAACTTCCTAATCTTCTTTATAATATCTCCTTTTAGAGTGCACCTAAAACTTTAGCATCTTTTGTGTTAAATTGAAAATCTCTTCGGAAAATCTTTCCGGAGTTATCCAAACTTGTTAATTAAGAGGATTGTGAAAAAACTCACTTGCGCTTTCCGATAACTGTTTGTTCTGATCCGTAGCGGCAAAGTTTTAGTTCTGTAAGTGTATTGTTGATAAAGTCTTGATAGGAATCCTTTGTCTGACGATATTAATGAAGTTCGACGTTTTGACATCAAAAGACGAACTGCAAAAGGAGTTCCGAAGAATTTGTTAGGAACGGGTCTAGGTGCATTGTTATCTTTAGTTTTAGTTATGCTCTAGTTTATGCCGTAGTCTTTTTAGATCCTTTAAATGTTCGACAAAGGATGGTCGGCGATTCTGCTACACATTTTTTAAGTAACCAAATAGAATAACTTACGGAAAACGAAAACAAAGAAGTTGAAGCAAATAAAACCATTAAACATGGTGTAGACACTTCAAAAAATACCTAAAAAGTCAAAAGAGATACGGAATCAATTAAACGCAGCAAAGAAGATCGTACTGACGATTACTGTTTCTGTGTCTAAACATTTCTGTGTCTAAAATATTTCAGAAATGCTTCATATTAGACAGAAATTTCGAAATACATAAACTTTTAACATAAATGGGACACTTTTTAGCGTTAGCGGATCGTAAACGTCAGTTTCACCCCATCTTTACTCGAGATTGCTTTTTTCAAATGGCGGTAGGTAATAGGTCATTAACCCAGCGGTGGTCGCGCTGTGTCTGTAAAATCCAAACCTACCTTTAACTGCACAGAACTCCGTTAGCAACAGGACTGTGAACAAAACTTCCCCAGCAGTACAACTGCGTCCGAACAGGGTACTACGATCTTTTGTTTTTTGTAAAGTGGATATGTCGGATTCAAGAGACCCTGAGTTGGTTATTTTTTGGCATTTCAACTTTTATTTGTTGGTTTACTGTTCTTCTTCTTTAAGTGCCGTCTTCTTAGCGAAGATTGGCGATAACCTCTGCAAAGTCTTCCCTATTTTGGGCTTTCCTTATTAAACTTTTAAAGTCTAATCCTGTCCAATCTTTGATCTTGCGCAGCCAGGTCATTTGTCGTCCACCCGTGCCGCGTCTGCCTTCTATTTTCCCTTCTATAATAAGCTGAAGGAAGTTATACCTGTCGTGTCCAAATATGTTTTACACTTTTTGACAATTTCTGTGAGTTCACGTTCTCTATTCATATGCCTTAAAACTTCTTTATTTCTAATGCGGTCGGTCCATGGAATTTTCAGCGTACTACGAAATACCCACATTTCAAAGCTCTCTAAACGTCGCAATGAGCTGACTGTTAATGTCCAAGCTTCCACGTCGTGTAATAGTACACTATATACATAACACTTTATCATGTGGAATCGTAGGGACAAATCAAGATTACGGGTAGTGAGTAACTGTCGCATCTTTAAGGTGTTTCTTGCCTGTTGTATTCTACATTTAACCTCTTGTTCTTGGTCTAAGATTTCATGTATCCAACAGCCTAGATACTTAAACTTGTTCACTTATTCAACTAGAATGTTTATAACTGGTGTGTGTTTTTTGAAATTACCATTGTTTTGGTTTTTTTACATTCACCTTAATGCCGTATAGTTCTCCTTCTCGCACTACTCGGTTAACAAAATTTGTAGTTCTTTTTCACTACCAGCAAACAGTACTGTATCATCAGCATCCCTGATATTGTTCACGATTTTTCCATTGACTTTTATTCCTTCTTGTGCTTCATTTAGAGCATGTGCAAAAATGTCCTCTGAGTACAAGTTGAATAATAATGGTGATAGTATACAACCTTGTCTAACTTCTCTTTGGATGTTTATGGTTTCAGTATCACCCATTTTAGTTCTGACAGAGGCGTTTTGGTTCCAGTAGAGTTCACGTATTGTATAAATGTCGTTTGGATCCAGGTTCTTCTTTTGCAAACATTCTATTAGCTGATCATGTTTGACTTTGTCAAAAACCTTTTCATAATCTATAAAGCACAAGTAGACATATTTTTGTTGATTCCGGCACTTTTGCATGAGAACAATGAAACTGAACAAAGCTTCTCGAGTTCCCATACCGTTTCGGAAGCCAAATTGTTCCGGGCCCATATATTTTTCGCATTTTTTGTAAATTCTTTTATGGATAATTTTTAAAAATTGCTTCATGAGACTTATTAATCGAAAGTCGTTACATTTTTTTGCGTAGTTTGTGGAATTGTACCAGTCTTGTGTATACTGTTGAAGAGTCTTAATGATAGTTCTAAATTGTCTTCTTCCAAAAGTTTTATAATTTCACTATAAACGTAGTCAGGTCCAGAGGCTTTTCCGGTTTTCATATTTTTTAAGGTGTATTTTATTTCTGATGTTAAGATGGGCAATTCGTTATTTTCGATGTTAGTTTGTCTATCAATATTTATTGTTTTATCGTCTGAGAATAGGTTTTGTATGTATGTTCGCCATTCAACGCTTATTTCTTCTATTATGGTCAGGACTCCATCATCCGTACTTGTTATTGTGCTACACTGCCTAACGTTTCTGATCCCACACATTTCTCTAATTTTCTTATGGAGAAGTCTATCATCATGTTTATTCTGTAGGTCTGTGATCTCTTCGCAAGTTTCTACAAGCCACTGTGTTTTTGCTTCCACTATTTTTTTCTTATTAGTCTTTGTATTATATTTATTCCAGTCTTTATTATTGTGTTGTCGTCTCACATTCATCTTTTTTAATATTTCATTAGTTATCCAGGGTTTCTTGGCTCTTGTCTTAAGTTCTTTCCATATTTGGTTTAAGTCGTCGGATTCTTCTGGTACATCATTTTCCTTTTGTCTGTTTTTAAGTTCGCGACATTCGCGATTAAGTTCTTGTGATATCTTCTGTCTCGTTTCTATATCCTTGAGTTAGCTCATGTCTGATTTCTGTTCTCTCTTCTTTCTTTTTATGATATAATCTATTTGGTATCTTTGATCATGATATAATCTATTTGGTTTCTGACGCAATTTTTATCATTGTCTTTTGGTGATTTCCATGTGTATAGTCTGTGCGCAGGTAATTTGAACTATGTATTCATAATAGTAATATTCTGTTCTTAGCAAAATTAAAATAGCCTATCGGCTCTTTCATTTCGATGATTTACTGTTACAACTTGATTACATATTATGTATACTTAAATAATTTCTTTACATTATATTTTATAACTTATGACAATAATTATTTGCAGATAATGGATTTCGAGGCACAGCAAGCCAGACTTCTTTGTCTACTGGAAGAAGTATCATCTGACAGTGAAACAGAGATTGATTTAAAAGATGATTGTTCGCATGCCAACAACTTCAGCCATTGCCAAGTCCAATCCAAGTCATCGTCTACCAAACAAGATGCTTCTTCTTCCAATTCTGATGATGAAAGTTGTGAACCGGAAAACACACGAATACCTCGTTTTACCGCTAAAGATGGGTCAGTGTGGTGGAAACACAGTTTGGCTTCGACAAAAGAAAATACCCGTACGAACGATATAATTACTTATTTACCTGAAGTTAGAGGAGGGAAGAAACAGGCAAAAACTCCTGCAGAATGCTGGAGTTTATTTATTTTTGACGGTATGCTAGAAAGAATAGTTCTGTTCTAGAGTAATTCTGCTTGTATATTATCAGAGTCTGTTGTTTTGCCATCTTTTAGCTGTGTTATTGCGGAATAAACTTCCTGCTGTAATATTCTTGGTCCATCATTTACTTCTTGTTCTAGCCCAAAGATGTTATCTCTTTGGCCTTTAAATAGTTTTTCTAAATATTCTTTCCACGTTCTTATTTTACTCTGTTTGTCCAAGATGATTTTTTCGTCAGAATCAGTTATATTTCTTTTCTGCATTCGTCCCCCAGTGAGTTCTTTAACTTTCCTATTTACATTGTGACTTTCGTACTTTGACTGCAGAGTCTCAATTTTTTCGCATCTTTTTCTTGCTTTTCTTTCGCTTCTCTAATTTTCATTCTTATTATTATATTTATCTGGTTTATTTTTGGATTCTCTTCTCTCGTTCTCATTAGTCAATCTGTCTTTAAGTATTTATCCTTTACATTTTGCACTATTTCTGTTATATGTTTGATAGTTTGTTCTTTATTTGATTTGTTTTTAATTGCAGTCACTTGCTCGTTTAATGTGGCTTGGACTCTCATTTGCTTTCGCTTTACTTTTCTACACGGTTTTGAGTTTGACTCGAAATACTCCCACCAGTGGAACGTGGTCTGTATCCAATTCTCCTCCAAGATAAGTCTTGACAGATGTAAATCTGTTTCAAAATCTTTTATTTACTAAAATGTAGTCTATTTGATTCCTAATAATTCTCCCGGGCCTCTGTTGAGGGGATTTGCACGTGTACAGCTTGCGAGGTAGTAATTGGGAGAATGTGTTTGTGACTAACTAGTTCTGAGTGCTACTAGTAACAGAATAATACTGAACTAGTAACAGAACTAGTTCTGAGTCTTCTGCGAATTTTTCTAGGAGTTTTCCTTTCTCGTTTATGACTCCAAGTCCATATACTCCAATGTACTGGGTCTTATCTTCAGTTCCAATCTTGGCATTAAAATCGCTCATAATAATGAAAAATTCCTGTCGAGGAATTTTCTGTATAATACTGTTGATGTTCTGATATAACTCAACTGCTTCTTCCTCCTCTTTGTCTGCAGTGGGAGCTACCAGAGAGCACCAAATTGTCCTTAGCGGTTTTTACATACGTGTCTCACGGTTATAACACTATCATCGAAGAGCACGTCGCGTTGCACCCAGATAGGAGACACAGAGAGAGAGAGAGAGAGAGAGAGAGAGAGAGAGAGAGAGAGAGAGAGAAAGAGAGAAAGAGAGAGAGAGGCCGAAAAGACACTTCTATTCGGTACGAACGTCTAGATCAGAAAGTTTGTTGCTAGCGGCAATCAACAGTCGAGAAATAGTGCGTTTTTTTCGTTTGCTCTTTTAAAACTGTCTGTATGTCTTAAGGGGTGAGGTTAAAGTGGGAGTACGAAATATTACTAAGGAGTAGGGTAATGATTTTAAAATTGAGGTGTAGAGTGATAGGAATTAATATATCGAAAAATATAACACGGTTTTTCTTTCACATGTAAACAATTGAACAAATTGGGGGAGGGCGAGAAGAGTTACATTACTGGAATAAGGCATCAAATAATTATAATGAGAATGAGGGTAAAAACGGGTATACATTAGGGACATTGTTGTAAAGAATAAGATAACTAAGAACTAATTAAACTCCAGATAAACTAAAGTCTAAAGAAATTATATATTTGGCTGAAAGCGCCATTATTGGTTAAAGGGTAACCTAGGTACTTTCTTTATTGACCTAAGGTATGCGCCATTAGGTGTGCATACCCTAACAGTTCAAACAAGAGAATCTTTACCTGGAAGCAATTCGACGACTTTTGCCAGAGGCCAGGGGAGTAGGGGAGTCTCCCTCCATCTTTGATTAGTACATCACTTATCTTTAAAGGATCGGTAGGGATGTTCCACTTACTCCTACTTTGGTAGTCGTCAAAAAAACTAATTTCATTGAGCTATATATGATATTAGTTTTGATTTATTTGTTTCATTGAGTGAGAAGATTGCTTTGCTTTTTGTTATAAAACATATTTATTAATTGTCAAAATATATTATATTGTTTGTATGAAAGTCAGTAGAAAATAGGCCATTTCCGACCGGTAAATTAAGCAAAAACTAATTTAATTCTCTCATATTACTACTAATTTCATTTAAATCCAAACCGGTAACGATAAATTTACTGGCCGGCAGCCAAATAAACATTTTCGCATTTTCAATGGCATTGAAAAACACGGGAAAACGCAGGTGTTAAATTAACAAAAAGCCGGGTTATTAGCAACAGGATCCGCTCACAATACTATTTCATTACAAAACACTGGCCCAAGAGTACCCGCTTCTTTTGTGCTACACACAAGAGTAACATAAAAGAGTTCGAAAAAGTGAGGAAAAGCGTTGCAAATTGAGAATGAATCATTTTCAGGCAAAGGAAACTTTTTCGACGAAAAATATTCAGTTTCTACGACCTCTTCATCCTTTACAGGACCGTCTCGAAATATACCTCATATCAGGTCATTGCAAAAATCTACAATTCGCATAGACAGTCAATATATGAGACAAAAAGTATCATTAAATAATTAAAAATAATATATACACAAATATATATTAAAAAAAATGTTGACAAATTTTTATTCTATTTCTACATTACTACCACAGCCACCTTTACTTCCAAGCCATGAAGTAGAAGTTTGGCAACAACGCGTGGTAGTCCGACCGTGGTTTGTTTTGTTTAACAGTTTATATAGGAAGGCTTGTAAAGTTTGTTGAATTTAGTGTTTTTTTTAACTTTATTCGAATGTTTTATTTGTAAATTGTGTTTAAATCAATTAGAAAATATTAATATAAGTGAAATTTCATTAAATTTAGAACTTTTAGAAGATTCTTAACGACAATTTAAATGGCAAGTATAAATATAACCTACAAAACAAACTGAAAATAATAATACTTTTGCTTCTTGTTACAAAATATGTAAACTAAAAACAACAATAATAATATTTTTGTTTTTTGTTACAGATGCTCTGGCATTGTTGTGTACCTGGTTGCAAAACCAATTATGCCAGTACTTTAAAAACGAAACAGGCAGAAAGTACGTTTTTGTTTCCCAAAGATCCCCAAAGAAGGTATACCGGGTTATGCTCTATTCATAGAGAAGGCCATACAATTACCAAATCTTCTGTAGTAGGTGCCAAACATTTTCATGAAGATGATATTCAGCGTACTAAACAATGAGAAGATAAAGATGGATATGTACACATTGAAAAGTTAATATTTCCTAAATTAAAAGGCAATGCAGTTCCTAATATATTTCCTGAAGTACCATCATTTATGTAACTGTTCATCGTACTAAAAAAATAAGGGATCCCGAAGACAGAAGAAACTTTTTGCATAAGAAGAGGGAACAAGAGATAACATAATTATGATAATTAGACTTAGACAATAATATCCCATTGAAAAACTGGACAGGTAAAATTACAAGTGACTGTGTATATTTCTATGTATTAAATATTAATCAGTTGGGACATAAGTGTGATAATATTTGTGTAATACATAGTGTAATAGTTAGCAGTAATTTTAGTATAATCGTCAATGTAGGTAAGAATAGATTAAGTAGTAATGATTTGAAATGGATTTTATAATATAGTAAATTAACAAGATGGTCACAATTAGAGAACTTACTTTCTCATTTAGATCTGCTTTTTAGATAAGTGATAACAAATTTGAGTATTACATTTAAAAATCTTTTGAGAATATAGGCTATTTTAAATCGATATACAAGTTATAAATGGTATGTTACATTTAACACATTTTTATGTATACCTCTCTTAACTTGGTCTATATGACAAAAAACCTATTCATATTTAAAATTGCTACTTTCGTATACCTAAGTATGAAAATTCAACAAAAGTTATAAGTAAATAGTAAAATATTTAATTTTCAATTAGATTAATTTAGAACCATATTTATATTGTGTCTGATTTCTTAGGATGAATTTTTTAATCATAATAGTTACACTAAGTTTTTACTGAACAAATTTTATATCTTCTGTATTTTTAATAATCTTTTTAAATGTCGTGTTAATGTATTGTGTTATTTATATGCTTCTTCTTCTTTCAGTGCCTATTCGTTTCGAATATTGGCAATCATTCTGGCTATAATTATTTTATTAACTGCTGCTTTAAATAAATTCGTTGTTGTTGTGGAGAACCATTTCCTCAGGTTCTTCAACCATGATATTCTCCTTCTCCCAATTCCTCGCTTTCCGAATACTTTACCCTGTAGGATTACCTTCAGTAATCTGTATTTAGTGCTGTTTCTCATTATATGTCCGAGATATTCCAACTTTCTCCTTTTAATGGTATACATCACCTCTCTTTCTTTGCCCACTCTTCGTAATACGGTCTCGTTGGTTATCTTGTCTGTCCATGATATCTTTATATGTTTGTTAAATTTATATGCTTAAGTACTTAATATTTAAAATTTCTAGAGATTCTTGACTGCATTTGATTGTAAGATTAACTGTTTCACACTGATTTTAAGTGCAATAAATTTTACTCTAGTAAATATTTTATTGATAATATAACCTAAATAATAATAAAACTTTATATATATTTATTAGGTAAATATAAGGTTTTATTAATTTAATTTCCCTAAAAATATTTCTGTAATGAATTGAAGTTTTCAAAATATCAGTTTCCTAAAATTCAAATTAGTTTAATTTTCTGGTAGACCTTACAGCTGATTATCGGACTACCGACGTCATAGAATGCGGTGTTGCCTTTTTTACTTCATGGCTTGGAAGTAAAGGGGGCTGTGTTACTACTCATGTTCAATCACAAATTCATCCCTTAATTTGAAACCATCGTCGTCATTAGCTGTTTCCTAATAATTAATAATACTGGATACAACCTACTGAGAGTCACAGCTCTTCCGTTGTTCGGTGAGAGGTGGTGTTTTGCGCTCGTTGTTGGTCACAAGGAATCTACTTGCAGTAAATTACACTATAAATAGTTACACTATTTTGAAGTGACATGTGAAGATAAAGGAAGGTGTTTAGAATGAAACAAAGGAAAGTTGGCATGTTCACCAATGGGAATCATTGTTATCGGTCATCTAATTCTTTTCCTTTACTGGCACTTTTTCTGATTTTAAAACTTCATCTGCTATGGTAACCATGGCAGAATTCATTATATCTATATTTTGTCCGATATTTCCTTTTTCAGATCTTTCTAGCTGTTTTTTAATTTCATGATTTATCTTATTTCCGAATTTATATGCTATTACGGCATTTCTTAGCGAGTCAAACGCCATCAAAGACATTAAACCTAACAAAGCTCCTGGTACAGACGGTATACCTCCCGAATTCCTGATCCATTGTGGGAAATCTGCAAAAACCTGGTTGTCTAAATTCTATACAGATATACTCAAAACAGGTAACCTACCAAACCTCTTTAAACAAACAAAAATCATAGCCATCCTGAAACCTGGAAAACCAACAGACAACCCAGCGAGTTACCGCCCTATCGCTTTACTCAGTTCAGCTTACAAGCTCCTCGAAAGACTGGTCCTAAGCAGAATCGGCCCAAAGCTACTTCAAAAAATACCAATTGAACAAGCAGGATTCAGGCCTCAACGAAGCACCACTGACCAAGTGCTCTCTATAACTACCTACATAGAGGCAGGTTACCAAAGAAAACTGAAGACGTCTGTGGCATTCATCGATTTATCGGCTGCCTATGACACGGTTTGGAAAGATGGCCTCATCTATAAGCTCTTTAAAATAATCCCCTGCAAAGCAACCGCTCGACTCATACTATGCTGAGCAGTAGAAACATCCTTGTAACCATGGGAACTACAGTGAGCAAACAGAGAATGCTTAATAATGGCCTCCCCCAGGGCTCCGTACTTGCACCGCTGCTATTTAGTATGTATAATAGCTGATATGTCCCCTACCAGATCTAAAAAATTTGGATATGCAGACGACTGGGCACTTGCAACTCAAAGCTCCTTAATACAAAACTCCGAGGCAATCCTAACGGAAGATCTGGAACGCCTGGTTAAGTACTTTAAACAATGGAGACTTAAACCTAACCCCAAAAAAACCTAGGTTAGCTGTTTTCACTGAACAACAAAATGGCCCACACAAAACTAAAAGTATACATTGATAACCAACTGCTCACGCACAACTATAATCCCAAGTACCTCGGCGTCACCCTGGACAGAACACTCTCCTTTAGGAAACATCTTGAGAACACCGCAGCAAAGCTGAGAACCCGTAACAACATCATACAGAAGCTTTGCGGGACTACATGGGGCTCATTAGCAGGTACACTTCGGTGTTCAGCCCTTGGACTCGTATACTCCGCAGCTGAATACTGCTCTCCTGTCTGGCTGAATAGCGTTCACACAAAAACTATAGATACCCAGCTCAATGTCGCCATGCGTCTCATATCTGGAACGATCAAGTCTACACCTGTGGAGTGGCTTCCACTACTGAGCCATATACCTCCACCTAATCTTCGTCGTCAGCATGCTCTGCTTAGAGAATTCCAAAAGCTGCTTAACAACCCGCAATTACCTATAGACACATATGTCGCTGACGCTAATTCACATCGATTGCGCTCCAGAAAACCTCCGACTAGAGATGCAATAAACTTGAGTTCCAACAATTTCCAAATGAACTCCCAGTGGAAGAACATGCAGAGCGACAGACCGAACCTAATAATGAGAAACACACCATGCATCACAGAAACTCCACCAGGTTTTGACCTCCCCGAAAATCATGGTCAACTCTTAACAGGATAAGAATGGGTCATGGAGTTTGCGCAGATTCCCTTTATAAATGGAGGATGAGAACCTCCGCTGAGTGCGACTGCGGCGCCGAGAAACAGACCATCCAGTATATGATTGCCGAGTGCCCTCGGAGGAAGTATTATGGAGATCCTCTAGACTTCGCCTCTGCAACACCAGCGTCGATTGAATATATTAATACATTAGATGTTAGATTGTAACATATATGTGATAATGTTGTGTATCAAATTGCCATACGCTAAATAAAATAAATAAAGTAAGTCGATTATTATGTTTTTTCTGAGCTGTCGGGGTTTTTATTATTTTTAATTTTAGTTTGAATTCAACACAGAGCAGATTATGATTAGTTGCTGCGTTTGCATTTGGGAATGTTTTTGCATATGTAATACTGTTTCTAAACCTTCTGTTAATGATAATGTAGTCGATTTCATTTCTGACTATCTTTCCTTCTTGATTAGCTAGAGATTTCCAGGTATATAGTCGTCTTTTAGTTTGTTGTAACAAAATGTAATTCTCTTCTTGGCAGAACTGTATTAGTCTCTGCCCTCTTTCGTTCCTTTCTCGTTCCTCAAATTAGTGTCTATTTACCTGCAAATATGCATTTAATAAATTGTCAAATAATATATTTTTAATTGAAATTCCTCAGTATTGCAATAACGGCCTGGATAAAATTGTATTGTAAGCTCATAGTTCAAAGTTTGTTAATATAATACAAGCATTAATCTCTTTGATGATGTATACATTATTTGTGAAATTATAACTTGATGATTTGAGCTTATTTGAGCGCAGTCTATTATATAAAGTTACCTAACCAACCACTAAACGTAATTATTAGTAACTGTCAATCAAATTATAATTTTCACTTTACGACTTCAACATTTTATTATATTACCATCGTAGATCGAGAAGAATCGGTCAAAGGAGCATTAGAAAACAATTCGATCCTGATATTTACATCGAATTAGTCCAACTTCCGTGAGATATTTGCGTTTATATCTTCTTTGTACACCTTCGCATTGGATGTCCAACCAATCTGTTGATGCAATATTTTTATATTATATATTTTGTTTTGCTATAAGAAATGTGACAGTATTATTGTAAACGTGAAAGTGAAAGTTCTTGTTTGTTTGTGTGATTTTTAGTAAACGATTATGCGAATGGATACGTTGAAAACAGAAATATGTCTTCCAAAAAAAGGGAGACTATCCACCGAATGCCAGAGATCTTTAAAATGTTGAAGTTATCAACTCATGAAGCTGGACAGACTTGTGCCTGCTTACGGTTGAAGTGTTTTGAGGTAATTATTGAGGCACGAAGAAAAGAAATATTGAGAAATTTTAATGCTCTACGCTCTCATGATGACCAATATCATTATTTTTTGGCTGGTTTAATTACGGACCTAATAATTGTCCAACATAGAAGGCCTAGTCTAAATGCGAATACTGCCAGTTTCCATGAAGCAAGTTATGCGTATCGAGTTCCAGTTCACGATTGTGATATTTCGGTTTGTGCCAGAGCTTTGTGTTTTCTTCATGGGATTACAAAAAATAAAATAAATTATATAAAGGAAAACCCCAAACGAAGAAGGTGCAGCTCCTAAGGACAGACATGGAAAGCATAGTGCAACAAGATGACTGAACCAATGGTTTGGTATGTGACCACATTAAAAGTTTTAAGGTTCGTCAGAGCCAGTAATGTCAGAAAGATACAAAAACGACTTATTTGTCAGAAGAGCTCATAATCAAAAAAATATTTAACCTCTTTAAGGAAAAGCATCTAAATGGTAAACTCGCATATGTAACGTACAGAACAATTTTTAATGAGGAATTTAATATTGTTTTGGATACCTAAGAAATTAGGCTTAAAAGTTTGACTTATACTAATGAACCTAGACAATTAATTGTTACGAACAATTTGCATAACAAAAAGGCTGAGGCATTCTATTCAAAAAGAAGGCAAGCCAAAAAATTTGCAAAAAAAAATCAACAAAAAGGAAGGCATTTGCATTGATTTTTCAAAAAATGTTTCAATCCCGAAAATTGCCACTAACGATGTATAATATAAAGGCTAATTGTCTTTGTATGCCTATAATGTACATGTCCTCTTTTCTGGTCAGTTTATTTTTTATACCTATTATGAAGGAATGGCTAACAAAGAATCAAACGAAGCTGCATCGTTTCTTTTCCATTTTATCAATAATTACTTACAAGACCATGCTGAAGAACTGCACCAGAGGACAAAATAAAACCTTTACTATCTTTTAATTTATTCATTTTGTAGTAAACAACAAAATTCATAATCTGAAAGAAATAAATATCACATTCCCTGTAAAAGGACTATTTGGAGAGTGACAAAAATGTAGGATTGTGGGATTTGACGAGTCCCTTTCAGGTCCCGGAAGAGTTTGAAGAAGTCATTAGGCATTCTCATTTCAAACCATCGCTGTTTGTATAGTAAGTGTGTCACAAAATATGGTACTGGATTGGAAATCATTTTTAGACACAATATATTTATAAAAATATTCATTTAAAACTGAGAATTTGAAAGAAATAGTGGCATCCAGTTTTAAATATCTTGGTTGCCATATTACTGAACAACTAGATTCAGATCAAGAGATAAAATGTAGAATCGAGATAGCCCGCACGACATTTTAAAAAATGAGGTCATTCTTCTGTAATGATAACTTGCAACTTCAACTTCGAAAGCGCATGGTTAAATGCTACATTTTGGTCAGTCTTTTTATACGGTGTCGAAGCATGGACATTAAATTCCATGGACGGCTATGCTGACAAATGTGGCAGTCCTTGAAAGAGCAAATGCTGTTCGCGAGCTGTTTAATAACATCAAATGTAGAAAGATGGCCTATTTTGGACACGTAGTAAGGGAAGACCGATATAATATTCTTCAACTTATTATGATGGGTAAAATCGAAGGACGCAGAGGAATTGGTAGAAAGCAGGCCTCTTGGTTGAAGAATATCAGGGAGTGGACAGGAATAAAGAAAGCTGAGCAACTATTTAGAATAGCTCGAGACAGAGACAGTTTCGCCATGTTAATCGCCAACGTCAAGAAGACTTGATAGGGCACGTTAAGAAGAAGAAAAAGTGGCATCATCTGATCATAGCCGCATTATCTACTACCGTTCAACATACAATGGACTAGTACTATCTGGATTAATACGAAAACGATTTGACCAAAAGTCAGCTTTAAGACGTGGAGAATTTGTGCTGCCTGTTACGGTATACGATGGTAAGTAATCAGTTTTTAATTATGCTACAAACCAATTCTAAAGGCTAAGTTTAACGACCCAATGGGTCAGTCTTATGCAGTTTTGCAGTCCAAAAGCAGTGACATTTTCCAGAATCTGGCTCATCTCTGACAGTAAGTTTAAATTATTTATATTTTTTTTTTTTATTTACGCCCAAAACTTTTTTGTGCATTATTACTTTTGGATCACGACAGAACTTGTGACTTTTGAAGAAGGCCCCCATTCGGGAGACACACTAACACACTAACTTCTAATAATTGAAGAAGACAAATGTCAATTTGCAGTAATGGTAGCTAACCAGTATTGGAGAAAGCATCTAAAAAGCACGATCGTTCATCTAATTCGTGTATTACAAACAGCATTTTTGATTTATTTAAAAGACTTACATTCATTCATTTTGAAGCTATTTGTATAAACACGGTTTTTATTTAGATACGGCCCTGACTGCATCAACTACATCCACTTCATTAGTTAGATGCTGCGAAACGCTTCCCGAAAGAAAATAAAATTTTCATTTGTGCATTCTCTTCTTCTTCGAATTTCCATTAAGTAACTATACCTGCTGATTCCGTGTTATCTTTTGTTAATGGACGTCAGAAGTAGTAATATTGGATGTTCTACCTTGCTTTCTGATGAATGCAAGATCAAAAGGAGCATCTGAGATCGCTGAAAGTAAACTGCGAATTAAACATACCTGTGAGAAAGCAATTTAAATTATATACTCATCATATTCCTTACAATAAGATACGAGATTATACTGAGCGAATCAAAGAAACAACTATTTTTAAATTTGAGCCAGAAAATGCACAAAACGTTGTATAATGTACTTTTATTTTGCATATTTGAGCAAAGTATTCGTCACAACCGTTTGTTTTTCTTTCTCTTCGTAAACCTTTCGATATTCTTAACCATTCACTGTATGTGATGCATTTTCTCATCTAAAAAAATAGGGCCATAGGTTTCTTATATAATGGTTAAGTATACTATACCACATTAACGATTTACAATATCACTCAACATCTATACAAGAATTACTAAAACAACATCTACCATAATTGATTATATTGTGTCAGATTTCTCACCCCTTGATGTACGTTTGAAACCTCAATACTCCGGGAGTATTGGATTTTAGGAAGTGTAAGACTTCCAAATTCCAGAAGAACTGGAAGAGAGGTGATGAAAATACTAAAGATATGGCTAAGCTCAGAGGAACAAATTTAAATGGCCAAAGAGACACTAAATCTCAATTGAGTGTTCGGGCTAGCTTCAATGCACTGGATTGTGGCTTTAAAGATATAAACAGATGGCAAGGATACTGAGCTAATGAGACAAGAAACGAAATGAGACCTGGTAATATCAAACGTGATACAACTAAAGAAGATCACTGGGAATAAATTTATAGAAAGAGAACAGTAAGAAGAGAAAAATAAGGGCGCCAACTCAACGATAGTTGAGATTTTGAAGTAACAAATGATTGGAAACAAATGATTCTGGAGATAATAACCTGAAATACAAAATACTAAATACTAATCTTGTTTTGCTATATTATATACTGGTTAGTAGAACTGAAATAAAACTCAAAATAGTAACTATAAATATATTTATAAAAATGTGTATATAGATATATATGTATGAACAGTTTACATATAAGGCAAAACTAAATAACAGTGGTAGTGGGTAGTGTAAAGATACAATAGGACCTAATAGCCCCTCAACAAGCGAATAGTCACTACCACTGGCCAAATTAAGTTTAAAATATTAGTAACACCAAGAATAGTTCGTATGGTAGCCAAGGTCTTAACACTAAAGGTTAGTAATTTAAATTTAAATAGTTCTACTAAAATGAGATACTAATTACCGTATTGTAAAGATATCAAACTTGATAAATCTATTACAATTATATTATATTACATCCAAAAAGTGAGTCTTAAATACTCCTTATACAATGTTTTAAAAAAACCACATGAAATTTATTTCCCTCCCCCAATATCAAAATTGTATTATCTCAAAATATATTGTATTACAAAATATTATATCAAAAAAAGTGAGTTTGGTCAGACTCTCTATATCCTAGTTAAAAAAAAACCTAATAACCCATGAAATGTATTTTTTTTCTCCCCAATATTTTAGAATTAGATCATATCAAAAATGCATTCACCTGATCATATGCATATGAAGAGTGTACACTGATAAATAGAAAGTAACAAAAAGTTAAACAGTTAAACAACTTATCTTAAAATCACTTATCTTCCTAAGTCCCTAGGAAACTCCTCTTGGCACGGCAAAATTAGTTCATGGTTATGATGACAAATCCCATGGGAGTACAAGGTAGTAAAAACCAGGCACTGGTCTATCTGATCCGAGAAATCGGTAACTCCAAAGACAAGCTGCTAACTATTCAAGAAATTCTATTACTAATGAATATTTTCCAGTGAATATTCTTAAATGAATATTGTCAAGTGACGGAATTTGGAACACGCACCCACGCCAAAAAAAAATTATCTTTTTATGTGGAACTCTTAGATTAGAAAATCTTCATTTTTAAAATTTACTTATTATTATTATTACTTTATTCTTCCCCCAGATTATCTTCCTTGCTCCAATTCCGTCTCTTTGAACGTGTGAAAATTTCACTGATTGGCGTGTCTGCGCTGAGTTCTGACCAGAAACTAACGTGCTTTCGCACAGACTCGACCAATCTTCCTTTCAAAGCGACTACTGCGCGTGTGGGGAAAAATAACCATTTAAAAATCGATAGCTGGCGGATCATAAGAAATTTCTTGAGGGGTTTTAATTGGACTAGTCAGTAGTGTAAACGCTACACGTTCTACAATTATTAATGCAGGACTCTGTGATCATAAGGCAGTATATACCAGGTTTAACACTCTTAAAAACAATCCTCGAAAACCCAACGTTTGGGTAGGATTTTTTCCGCTCAGAACTTTCGTGAATTCCAAAGTTTGTGCTTGATGATAGCTAAATGCTTGGAAGATATTCAATAAATCCATATAAAACTAAGCAACATCAAGGAGGGACGTAAAAATAGATTAAAGGCCTTTAAAATATGGACCTACAGAAGAATACTCAAAATCAGACAGGTAGATTGATTCGCGAATGAGGAGGTGTGAGAAGGATGAGTAAGGACAAGGAAGTTTTGATACCCAAATAAAAGTTATTATAAATTTGCCATATACTGTATTATTGGATAAATCCAGTAAGGAATAGATAGGGACAACACACATATATATATATATATATATATATATATATATATATATATATATTATAATAAATAAAAGAATTAAATAAATTTATATATAATAGATAGATAGATTGGTGGGCTTTGGCATTCACAAACTATGATTTATTACTTTCAAAAATGAAACTGCCATATAAAAGTAATCTAATCGGGTTATCTGGTGAACTTCTGACACCTAATTTTCCTCAATTACGTGACAAATCGACTGATCGTCCTCTTCGTTTTTGGCCTACTTCATCATATCCGGTAACAGATCAGCGACGTACATAATCTGACCTAAACAACCCCTTTATTTATTTAAAAAAAATAAGAACGGATATTTTTGCAGACTGTATAAATATTTTAACTTTCAACAAAACAACAGTTATAGTTTTCTAACAATTATTGCTGGTAATGACGATCTTCATCATTAAAAAGAGAAAAACAGTAAATCTGTAAACAACTTTATTTGATAGAGTAGCTATGCTACAAATTAATACCACTTTTATTAACTCTAAATATTAACTTTATCCAAGAATATGCTCCTACGGGACAAAAACCAGAATAAGAAATACGAGAATTCGACCAAGAGATCAAACAACCCGCGGTAACAGAAGAATCAGTACAAAGTATTTGTTATATCTTCAAAACAACAATCACAAATATTTAAACGAAACAACTACAAAAAATACAAGAAAAATAAAGAATACATGGATGACAGAAGAAATCCTAGTACTGATGGACGTAAGAAGATCTTACAAAAACCATAAGGAAGTAAAATATATAGAAACTCAGAGAAGATAGATTATTGTAAAGTCAAGTAAATACTACTATTTTGCCAATAGAACTTTATCAAAGAGATTTGATAACTACAAGTTGAAAAATAATTGCACACCCACACAATTTGTACATCTAAACTTATTCATTGTCATAAAACTGTCACCTTCATAAAACAATTACTCAATAAATAACACACATTTCATAAATATATCTCTCGAATACGTATAAATAACTTTTAATAATACAATAGTATATTACATTACTTTCATTTAACAAACATTCATACACATATCTCTGCTTCATTGGATAATATCTATCTCCTCAAGAACTTCCCGTTTACTGTCATACAACTACAATAGCAGAATTGAGTTCTCCATTCAACAATACATAGTAGTTTCAACCATGTTCTACCATCCATCAATTAATAGAGTACCGGCATGTAAGTAATGTTTATTTATTTGCTCATTTATTAATTTATTACAATTTAATAGACTATTTTATGACAATTTGTGGGCCTTACCTTGTCTGTTTAAACTTTTAAAACTTTTATACCTTTTTATTCAACTTACTCTTTTTAAATAAATCCACAGACATGTAATATTGGCATAATTAGTGTAATTTCCAACATCTACTTTGTTTATCTTTATTAAACAACACCCTAATATGGGTTTTTATCATTTCAGCATTTATTTATCTTTGTATTGAGACCTGAAGATGCTTTGCATATTGTAGAAAGCGAAACCGGTCGTCTGATAGTTATATTAAATTGATTGTAAGTCTTATTTATTATTTCTTTACCTAATATCGAAAGTATTAGAACGGCTACTATTACATAAAATTAAGTAAGTTGTTCCCATAAACCACCAAATTATACCACAACACCAATTCGGATTTAGACTTAAACACTATACTTTCTACTAAAATCGTATCTTACTGACCGTTACGTTTAAGTCAAAATTGAAGAAAGCTAGTCAAATTACGACATCATACAATCTAGCACACCTCAGGGTAACGTTTTGGACCCATTTCTGTATTTGATATTTACAGCAGACGTTCCAACCAGCAATGATACCTTCTTAGCTACTTTTGCCGATGACACGGGAATATTGGCAGTACAAAATCATTTAGTCCAATTACAAAACTGGCTTAACCCTTTCATTGCGGAAATCGCGATATCGCGTCCTCAGAGTGTTTCATGAAATGCAAAGGGCGCGATATAGCGGCCAATGTGAATGTGACTTCAAATATAAACTATATCTTTCGCAGTCTTTGTAATGGCACAAAAGTAACTCCGCACATACAGAAAGGTCTATTTTATCACCGTGAACCGTCCGTTGTAGAACTGGTTGCCTATTTTCGTAAATAAATTATCTCAAATACAATCTATAAATTTATGACATTACCTTGTGGCTAGTACCACAGTATAAATAAGTATAAATAGTTGTTGTCTATACTGTGGTAGTATCTAATTTTACATGTCGTTTTAATAACAGAAGTTTTTAATTTGTGTTGTATTGATTTTCTATAAAAAATGAGCGTTCACGGCAACCTGGACCTTCAGGTATGGAAAAGCGAAAAGTCATAAATGTAAAAAATCCAAAAAAATTATCGGTTAAGGAAATTACAGAATTTTTATATAACTCTGATACAGAAAGTGAGCAAGACGACGAGGATGAATGTAAGTAAATAATTTTAATGTGCTATATAATAGAAAATTGAAATATATATTTTTTAGTTCAAGTAGAAGATTACTACAATAATGGATATTCGGATTCAGATCTTACAGAAAATAAGGAGAGTTTTATGCAAGAGGGAGCGGAAATGATTGTGCAAGATGAGATTTTAGAGGGTACAAATGAGATCCAGGCTGAAAATTCGTGGAACGAAATAAGTGGTATAAAAAATATTCCTTTAATGGGAACAAATAAACTATTAGTTCAATCTCCTGGTGACGAACCATATGACTGGTTTAGGATGCTAATCGATGATGCATTTTTAAAAACTGTAGTGAATAAATGTAATGACTATGCCATTCAAGTACTGGCTACTAATAAAGGATCTACGATCTAGAATCACCGAATAGAAAAAACTGACAGTAAGAGTTCCTTGTGTTCTTAGGATTAACTTTACTTACTGGTACTGTCAAACTTCCTGAGTTACAAGATTACTGGAAAAAACACAGACTATTAACAACTTGTTTTTTAAACAGCATGAGTAGAGACAGGTATTTATTAATTATGCGTTGTCTTTATTTTTGTACAACTTGGATGGAAGGTGACCAAATCATCGAAGATCGTCCTTTTAAAATTAAACCTGTAATAGAACATTTCAGCAATGTGATGAAGAAAGTTTACTATGTTAATAGACAACTTTCGTTAGATGAGTCAATGTTCTTGTGGAAAGGAAGACTTATCTTCAAACAATATCTTCCAAATAAGCGCCACAAATATCAAATCAAACTCTATATCTTGACGGAACCCAGTGGACTTATTTTGAAATTTGTTGCTTGCGGTGGCGAACGTGACTTGTTAGAAGACCACACAGTTTTCATGTATAACTATTATAATAGTTTCCAGTTGGCAAAAATGTTACTGGATAGAAAGACTTACTGCACGGGAACGCTTCGTAAAGACAGAAAGGGTTCTCCAAACGAAGTTATTCGCGCGAAATTAAAGAAAGGTATAAGCCAGGCTATGTATCTCGATAACATAATGATTGGTAAGTGGCGTGACAAAAGGGGTTTAAATATTTACATATCTTCAGAATTTGAAAATCGTATAATGATAGTGACGAATCAAAGAGGTGTTGAAAAGAAAAAACCACAACCTATCGTCGAATCTAATGGGTGGTGTAGATCATCAGGGTCAACAAATGAACAAATGGCGTACTATCTAGTAACTCGAAGGACTTTACGGTGGTACAAGAAATTAGGAATCCACATTTTCCAAATGATGATGATTAATTCACATATATTATTATAATCACGTCTTATAATCAAGTATCACGTTCAAAAAATGAGTCTTGGTAAATTTCGAACGTCAGTTTTAGAAAGGTTGTTACCAGAAACCAAATCAGTAACTATAAGTAACGTGAAAAGTTCCCAACATATGCTTACTAAAATTAATACAACAAATGGAAAAAGTCACACTATGCGTAAAAAATGCCGTATCTGAACAAGAAAAAAGCTACGAAAAGACACTTTGTTTCACTGTCTTTCTTGTCCAGACCACCCCTGGCTATGTATGGGTGCATGTTTTGTTGAGTACCATAAAGAAAATTAGTTGAATTTTACGTATTATTTACTTTTGTGTTTATATTATTTAATATATATTTCTGTTTTTTTTGTATCTTTTTTAATAAAAAATAAGTTTGCATATTTTTTTTAGTATTATTTAACCTTGACACAATATTTTTGAGCTACAAAATAAATTCGGTGAAGCATAATTAGTTTTTATTAACTTTTATTATGCCGCAAATTCGCGCTTTCCTCAGTTTATAAAAAATTTCCAAAGATGTGCGGAGGACGCGAATTCGCGTCTAACAAAAAGTAAGTAAAATGGCTATCAGCTGTCGATTCTCAATCGATTTACTTCACATAATTCATTAATAATATTTAAAAATACGCAAAAAAATATTTCCGCACAGGTCTACATTCCTATATTATTACCGCAGTGAAAGGGTTAAGCGATGAAAGACTAGTGTTAATGATAGCAAATCAGCACAAATTACTTTTGCAACAAGAAAATCTACATGTTTACAAGTTTATATTAATAATACTCCGATTCCTATAAAACCAATTGTCAAATACTTTTTACTGTAGTAAATTTTCAAATACGAAGATACTTCAAACGTTCCAATCCAAAATAGTCTGTATGATAAGTAAAGCTAAATGGTATGTATCTAACCATACACTTTACAATGATCATCATCCCATTATTAAGAACATAATAAAGAATCATCATCATCATTGGCTTTTACAACTCTTCGTGAGTTTTGGCCGCGTTTACTATTGCCTTCCATTGATTCCGATCCTGTGCTATTATTTCCCATGGCCTTACTTCCATCTTCTCCAGGTCTTCCCTGACTGCGTCTTTCCACCTTTTTCTAGGCCTTCCTGCCGATCTTTTACCATCTGGTCTTTCCCAAAATACATTGCTAATCAGTCTGTCGTCATCACTCCGTACCACGTGGCCTGCCCATCTTAATCTATTGGCTTTTATGTATCTTACGATGTTTCCTTTCCCGAAGAGAGTCTCTATTTCATTGTTGTATCTGCTCCTCCATTCATTTGTCCCTGCAAGGACCATATATAATTCGCAGGATTTTGCGTTCCCATACTAATAGCTTATTGATTTCTTTCTTTCTCAATGTCCATGTTTCACTTCCATATTTTGTCTTATTCGCTGTCGTTCCTTTTTTGATACGACCATGTATTTAGTTTTTTCTTCGTTTATTTTCAGGCCTACGCTTAGTGTTGCTTCTTCAAAGTTCGATACTATATCCTTAACTTCCAGTGTTGTCTGTGCTACTGCATCTACATCATCTGCAAATGCGAGAATAATCTTTGCTCCTCTGGCAGTTATGACTGGTTTGACACTGGTATAGATTTTTCGCATTGCGTATTCCGGAATACTACTTAGAGAACTGTGACTGGACGTTACCTAATTTACTTACTATTTAGACTATTTACTTGTTAGTTTGTGTATAGAGCAGATTGTAAACATGCAATGTAACAATAAAAAAATGTGTTTCTATTAAAACATATTGGTTTTTTACGAGTTTACAAGTTTTATTTGATACCATTACTAGATCTAACAGTAGTAATTATTTGGTATCTCTGACCGCCCCTATAGCACGCCACTGCCTTTTACGCTTGCTACCAATACAGCATTCGCCGATTACTTGTCCGTCCAGCTCCGGATTCTTTACCGATATTATCGGAACTTGATTGATCGCCAGATCCGGCAGCTAATGTGCATCTCATTAACGATCGTGTTGCCAACTTTAATGACAACCGTTCCAGACAGGAAATGAAGCTACGGCGAACGAGGAGATGACGAAAGTGCAGAGAGGGAATTTGTCAAACAGAGTGGAAGGGTTTGTGCATTATGTTTGCTAAAAATGCCGTGAAAGGAATCAGGAAGTCTACTAGGAATTTAGATCGGGGAGATTAACTGACATATGGCTTAAATTATCCATTGGTTATCAAGATTTTTATTAATTTACTGATATTATTCCAAATGTATCTGAATAAATTTGGAGTAAGTCGTATATATATACAAATATGATATATATTCGAACATGCGACTTCGAATGTTTCGTCTTTTTATTTTGTAGTATCATTAATCTTTCGTAAAAAATTTAATATATCTGAACTATAAATCCACATGCGACAAATGATCGAAAAACACGGAAAATCATAAAACTCTCCCATCGCCAGACTCATACATCACGCAATGCGACTTCTATATCCCTATTCCCTTCGTCGTATGTCTCATCAAATACTGGTCACAACGCCAGACGTGCTGTGTGGGGTTCCACAAAATGTATACAAAATATTATACACCACGTTAAGGTTTTAAGCGATTTGTGTTTTGTTATTTATGCTAAAACAATCATTAAATTTTGAAAGGGTTAAAAATAAAAATAAAAAAAACGTAATTAGAAAATGCAAAGACGTTTATAGAGAAAACACAAATAAGGTGCTAGTAAACAATGAGTTTCCAAAAGTGTATAGTGGTCCCAGAACAGGTGATTCACTAAACCCATTACTATTTAATGTCATTACGAATTAAGCCGGATACACACATGCCAGTAAATTGGGAAAGTAGCTGACATGCCAGGTGCTGGCATAGGTGAGTAACTAGCAAGCTCAAAACATATTTGCTAGTAATTGGCATGCCATTAGCTCGCTTGCCTATAGTAGCCAGGTGAAAAAGCAGGGTAGGTTTTTACACATGCCAGTGCTAGTAAACAATCGAGTTGTATTCATCTGAAACTGAAATACTTCTTTTGTAATTAAAAGTTTTTGAGCTTCCAACAAAAAAAGGAGATCCATGGAAGGTATTCGGAATGAATTCAACAAGCCAATATTGCTGTTGACCTCAGATATTGTTAGAAATGTAATAATGAGTCCGAAGCGGAACTTTTTATCACTAACACAACAAATCTGACAATTCTCTGCTAGCTACTGGCATGCTCGTAGCTGTAGCGCGCCTTCACACATGTCAGTGACACTCCCCACGTATGATCCTTGCATCTCACAGCATGCTACTATCAAGAAAAATCAAATTGTTTGCGATTAGCTAGCAGAAAGTAGCATGCCAGTTAATGTACACACTTGCCAAATTGGAGACAGTAACTGGTACTGGCTAGGTATGGTATGTCATTGTGCTAGTAACAGGCATGTATATCTCCGGCTTTAAGTAATATTGAAAGTGTCCAAAACAAGGATACAAAATGTGGATAAATGTGAAAAGCATATAAGACGTGGCGGTATCATGGTACTGACTGTATGTGAACATATATGTACTATGGTATGTTCTTTATGCTGTTCTAGGAGAAAATTAAAGAAAACAATTACTATTTTATTAGGAAATGGCCACAATTAAAGGTTAAAATAAGTTTACTGGCGTTTCAATTTCCACTTTGGAAATTTTTCTCAAAACACAAACAATAAATTAAACAAATTTTGTTTTTTGGTAAAAAATTCTTCTAATAATTTAATTTTATCTGACTCATTCATATTGACAATTCAGACATACATTATACATTTTTAAGTAGACGACTTTAAAATGATATTGCCAATATTGTTAAGTTGCGTTCCTGGGACGACTTTCCTTGTAAGATTACACATTCGATTACATGAAATCAACTTTAACTTGAGAATATCTGTTGGAAAAAATCATAGCGTTTTAATTTAAATAAGTTTCCACAAAAATTTGAAGACCCAGCATCTTTGAAGTTTTATGATATGAGAACGTACGAGTGTGACACGGGATAGTTAACAGACAGGAAACGAACAATTAAGAGTCTGAATGGAGTTCATTTTCGTAAAGTTTAAAAAATCGGCAAATTTTGAATTAATTCGATGAGTTTTGGATGAGAAGAAGGTGATTTTAGCTCAAAATGCCATGTTGCAATCTTTTAAAGTAAATTAATCACCGTTTTGTAGTAAACTGAAACCAGTTTGATAACAGCATTTCAAAGGGTAAGTCAGCCGAAATAGTTTTAAGTAAAAAATAAGCAGCCAAGTTTGAAGAATTACATTTTTGGTATTTGATTTTATTTCTACTATTTGTCTATTTGTCCAGCTGCAGGTTCCATTTTGTGAATCAGGGGACTCGGGAGACTGAGACCTCGGAAACCCTGAAGAAGACATCAGAGAGGATGTTGAAATCTCGATTCAATGATAATATTCCTAATGAACATTTATAAAATTCCTTGTGCAGACTGTCCCCGATCTTATATGGACTAAATACAAGGTAGAATCCAAAGTACCATTTACGAACATTCCATTTTTGTTCGCAATTCGGATTCAATTTTAACTTAAGGTCAACACCCTTTTCATACTTTCATACCATATAAACACGATGGCATTGAGAACTCACATGTATCAGGATAATTAAACACTAAGTAGAAGGGGATCCTTGTGTCATTGTAGTATTATAGATAGAGCATTGCTCCACAACGGTAGCGTAGGTAAGTAGCACGTGTTAACAAACAAAAATTAATTGCTAGACAATAAATTATATATAACTAAGAACCCAAAAGAAACCTCATCTCAACACCAACCACCTATTTAATATGATACACGCAACATTTAACACTTTTTTGTCAAGTTCAGATGTCACTAACATTATTTTATCAGTTACATGTAATATTGATCAAACTATATGTAATTGAAGTAACTTTTATAAAAGACCTATATCTGTAATGCAATAATCCTAGATTTATTGGTCTAATATGCCAGGATTGTTCTCCTTGTAGCAACCAGTTAATATGAGGTCATATTTCAATGTCGGCAGACGTACACGACATTGACCACGGTCAGCGATGACCCTACCAGCCATCGTAGCCACTCCATGCCCTCATAAATGTTGAACCGTTTGCTGAGCTGACTAGGCGAGCTGTTTTAGAGTAAAATTTACACATGCTTAAGCTCCAGTTGCAGTTTTTAGTTCAAGGGGTTGATTTAGTCATCCTCTATGAATAAACTACGACCATATTTCACCTTATAGGCGGTGGCAATTTAATTGGTCATATATTTATTATGAAAATAAAAGAAATTTATATACAACGCCATAAAAATAAATCGTAATTAGAGCCAGCTTTGGAAAAACTTATTACCACCCTTATTTTGGGTGATTAGTACTACCACACAAGTATTCAAAATATAACCCAACTTATTAGTAATGTTTGGCATCATTAATAACAAATTTAAAGGAAATAAAATAATATAAAACACGATTAAGTCCGTTGTGTTATTTTTTTACCATAATTAGAACTTACTTACTTACTTACTAGCCAACTCCCTCCCTTGGCATGTTAGCCATTTGGTGGCGCGCTGGCCAGTATAGACGAGCCTTTTCTCGTAGGCGATCTTCATCCTCCTCGGGTGGGTCTGTTTTCAGGGCTGGGCACTCTGGGTATTTTACATGATCGATTCCAGGAGAAGTATTAATGTGGTTTTTAAGAGCTAAGTCTAATTCAGTTTTAGAACAAGGTTTCAACAAAATGTGATTATTTGAATGATGACTTTGTGTAGGTTGTATAGACGAATGTTGAATACATGGAGGAGATTATTAAACAAGTCGTCCAAAAAAGTATCATTGAAGGGTTTTGTACTATTTCATTTTCGGTTAATTTTTTTAGTTTGTGACCATATTTCTTTAGAAGTATTTTTGCTTAAAGATTCGTCTTTTCGTAAAAATTGACACCATTGGATTCTATTATTCTATTCACTACTGCATTCAAACCATTTCTTAAGTTCTTAAGCCAGGATATTTTTCGTGTTCTCACATTTCGCTTTCCTCGGATTTTGCCCTGCATAATAAGTTGTAATAATGCGTATTTTTGCCCTCTCATCACATGTCCCAAGTACTTAAGTTTTCTTCTTTTAATACTTAATATTATTTCCGCCTCATTTCCTATCCTTCTAGTTACTTCCATGTTTGACATTCTTTGAATCCATGATATTCGTAGGATTCTTCTGTAACACCAAAATTCAAAGGCGGCCAACTTATTCAGATGAACTTGTTTTAGTGTCCAAGCTTCCAAACCATAAAGAAGAGTAGAGACGTAACATCGAAGCATTCTCAGGCGTAGTTCTAACCTTATATCCCGACAACAAAGAAAATTTTTAAGTTTAATAAATGATGTACGTGCTATTTCAATACGTGTCTTAATTTCTTTGGTTTGGTCTACATCTGATGTTATCCATGTTCCTAAGTATTTATAGTTATTAACACTCTCAATTGCAGTATCTTCAATAGTTAATTGGCTATTTGCATGTGCAGATTTAGTCATGATCATGCATTTGGTTTTCTTTAAATTTATCTTCAGTCCGTACTCATAACAGCGTTCATTAAGGCGTTGCATTAGGTTCTGTAAATCATTGTTGTTATCCGTAATTATTACTGTATCGTCTGCAAAACGTAAGTTATTCAAAACTTCTCCATTGATAGATATACCTTCTATTGAGTCTGAGAGCGCTTCTTGAAATTATTTTATTATTTAAAGATATTTTATTCCACTAATTTGTGCTTAGTGCTACCTTACTAATTGTACATAGTTTCACAGAACTTTTTGCAGAAAAATTTGATTTATTTATACACTTATAAATGTTTACAATAAGATATAAAATAATATCCTAATAATATAGAAATATTATAAAAAATAGAAAAAGAATATCAAAATTTATGAATTTTAGAATATGTTTTGCTTGATACAAAAATAGTTGGGCTTCAGATATATCCTTTACAGGCCATAGTAACTTAAATAAAATACGGATAACATCCACAACACACCAATTTACCTCGAGGCATATACGCTATAACATTTTCATAAATCTTCTTTCAGATGTATATAAAAACAACTTCCGCAGTGAATGAAATAAAATTGAAGCGCCTGCAGACCTTAAAACATTTTTACATGGAATGACATTCCATCGTTTTGGAGAAAACGCAATTTTTCATCTTCGATACTCGGTTAGGCATAAATTGAGTACTGACTCGTTTATATATATCGAAATGTATTCCCATAAAACATGCTTTTCAAATAAAAGACTCTATAATAAAGTTATTCTACGCCAAGGAAGAGGGACGCGCAGGGCGGGAATGCCCAGAGCTGTAACAAGGATGCAATGTTCGGTTTTAACGTAGTGCGGAAGAATCATTGGATTATTCTCTATCCTAAAGCCAGTTAAAAATTATAAGTTATATTGAGTATGTTTAAATATCTAAGAACTCGAAATATACGAATTCTATACGAAAAACTATAGATAGAGAAAAACAAAAACATTAATATAATGGAAAATATGATCAGATAAAGTTTTACAACCGAGTGAACACCAAAGAAGTATTGGAAAACCAAGTTAGGATTGACGACAAAGAAGTAGTGCGAATATGCCATGCATTAAAGAATAGAAAATCCCCAAGTCCTGGCAATATCCCACCTCAGCTACTCAAGTACGGTACAAGCAAATTATATAAGCAGCTAACCAGCCTTTACCAAAAATATACTAACCCTTTAACGCATTATATGCCATAAGTGGCACAAACCAAAAAAATGTTTTTAATGTTTTAACTCAAAGTTTGTAGTAGCTGCATGGCTGTCCATAACTGACACGTACTAATAGTGTACGCGAGATATGTGGCATAGTTCTGTCGGCCAGATAGGCAGCCGTGCGCAGTTTCAAGTTCATTCTTGTTAAAATTCTGAACTACGTGAAAAAGTGCTGCTTTCATAGTAAAAACGTTTTTTACGACGAGAAAAAATTGAAATGTTTTGTATTGTGATAACGAAAGCGCGAAGCCAGCTAAAGGAGTATAACCCACACAAACCAGATAAGTGGGGCTTCAAATACTTTGTGCTGAGTGGTATTTCAGGATTCAGCTATGACTTTAATTTGTTTACTGGTTCCCAGAGTAATATTGTACCTCTAGGAGCACCACCAAACCTTAGTTGTTGGCAAGCTCTAAAGTTTATTTCAGTTTTACATTGTTTGTATAAACGTTGCCACCTTTGTTTGCAGTTGTTTATACTGATATTATCTATTTCTGCTACTGAAAGAAGTATGTTGTTTATATTATGTTTGCTTAAAGCTGCAGATTTAGCAAATGTGTCGACATCTTCACTTCCTAATATTCTAGAATGGCCTTTTACCCAACAAATAATAATTGAGCTACCTGCGAAAATAATATCATGATATTATTTTAACTCTTTATTTAACCTCTTTATTTATATCTCAATATGGTTTAGGTTTTTTGTGGTTTTTATAGAGGTGAGTTTGTCCATAATGCTTCTACAATCACTCAGAATGATATAATTATTCATACCAATAGGGGCTATATATTTTAACGCAAGTAATAAAGCTGATAGTTTGGCAGTATATATTGAAGCTTCATTGGGCAATCGACATGATTCTTTGTAATCAGAATTTCAGTGATATATTGCACAACCCGTTTTATTTTGAATTTTAGAGCCACGATTAAATATACGAATATAACAAGAGGTGAGTTTATGTTCTTTGTACAGTTAACAGTAATGAGTTACAGCTAGTTAATTTCCGTAATTTATTCACAATTAAATATTTTCTATTTTCGCTACTTTTATTTACAGTCAAAATAGCAATATCTTTTTAGAGTTTTATACAAAACAATTATATTAGAAATTTATTATTTATCTTCGAAAATATATGAGACATAATCCATGAAGACTACATACATTTTCCCATTTGTTCTTAAAAATGTATCAAATTGTTTTGTTTGCATAAACTCAAAATCCTTTTACACTCAACTCCGCTGCAGATATGCAACATCCAAATAAATTTAATAAACACCATAAATCTAGTGTTGTATATTTTACATTATCGTACGATATACGGTCCTGCTTTTCAGGATCTGTAGGAAAGTGCTTTTTGATTTATGACCCATGAAAATAGGGCGTTCCGCCTTGTTTCAGCATATATTTGGGTTAGTACTTTAGTTAAAGGATGAAGTTTTTTACAACTTTGTAACATTTTATGGTAAATATCTTTCGGAAAAGCTTATTCTAAATACAAGGAAAACTTTAAGGAAAACTACTACGCTAAGGCATGGACAGAATACTTTGATGTATATATGAAGAGATTTTAACCAAAAATTACAACAAATGTAAGCTTGATATAAGCTATAAGCAATAATCACACAAACAACAAACCAACTGACAAACTAATAACGAAATTTAAATATTAAGTCCAAAAAATGCAGGATTTATAGAGCCAGATAGAAGAGGTAGATGGATAAGTAGACTACTCTCTTTTTTTTCTTATTTTTGTTAGAACTCTGTCGTTTAAGTAAGCAAAGACGTGGCCTTTCCTATCACACATTATCTTTTAAATTTTATTTGGTCATCATGCATATTTCCAGTAAGAAATTGGAACGAAGTATTGAGAACGGATTCTTTTTTCAAATGGACTTTTGCAAAACGTCAGTTTAATGAATTCAATTCAATTACCTAGTACTTAAATTACTCTGAGGCCTTGATCAAGACCGTTATTACGACTGAATCATAAGTTTTAGTGTCTACATTAACAAAATAAATAGTTACAATTATTATTTATATATTTTTTAAATAACTTATGGTTACAACAATTCAAAACCTTAACATATTCCGTATCGTTTCAACATGTAACTACTTATTTTGACAATTTCTTACATGTAAATCCACAAAACGTATTAGGATTTTTCCCTGGATTTATTTATTTGCGAATAAAAAAATCAAAGACATATCAACAATTTGTACAATAATCCATATTGTAGCTATAAAGTATGGATTATCGTAAAAAATATTGTAAAACGGGATAAAGTAACAATGGGGACATAAGTAAAGGTAAGCAACATAAACTCTATTTCTTCATGTAAACCCCCACAAAAAGTCGCTAAGGTTGATTCTGGTCATTTATTCACGCTTGTTTTGGTGGATGCGCAACGGACTCGTCTAACTGTGATGTACGAAACACGTTCAAAATCTGCTTAATTAAAGCTGATCAGGGCCTGTTCTACATCTGTTCTTAGATGAGAAACTTGAGAAACTGAGTGGAATTAATTATTAGAAGCTTATGTCCAATGGTAGAAGTATTTCGAAGAAACATATCAAGAAACGGATAGAGAAGAAAATAGAGAAACAATAACAAACACTAAACAAGATGTAGAAGAAGAATTATTGACCTTGAAAGTAGTGAAAGAGAAAATCTGCAAACTTAAAATGGGAAAACGGAAAACGGCAGGAAAAGGCACTATAAAGGCAGATTTATGAGCTAATACAGAAATATGGAGCAAAAAAATAATGCCCGAAGAATGGAAGAAGGAAATTATAGAGAAAATCCCAAGCAAGGAGACCATAGAATATGCAAAAATTATCGAGCTATTAATTTACTGAATACAACATCTAAAGTAATAACTGGTATACACTAGTATCCAAAATTCTGGAAACTTTACAAAAATTATCGTTTTTTTTAATAAGTCTCGTCTCATGATCATGATTTATATGGTTTACCATTAAAATTACACTTTTATTTTATTGTTTTATATTCCTGCATAATATTTTGTGTATTTCCTACTGTTTTTTATTTACATCATTAACATCAACTCCATATTTAATAAAATATGGAACCAGATTCAAGCGAAACATCGAAACACCAAAAATCCGAGATTTGTGAATGGCAACATTGGCAATACTGTATTGCGTCGGGGTTTTGCTAGTCAGTCAACAACTTAACTGAAACCGGTTAGGTGGAGTTTAGTACAGTTTCGTGCGGCTTCCAGGGTTTATTAGTGACATTAAGTAGTTGTTACTAAGCTGATATTGTAATTGTCGGAGATGAATTCATTAGCTTCGATTCAACGAAAATGGCAACCAGAAACCCAAAACATGTTGACTGGTCGCCAGGAAAGAGAGCCAAAGCAATTATTCTTCGAAAAGAAGGTTACACTTATCAAGAAATAGCATACAAATTGGGTGGTGGCGCCACAAAATCTAAAGTAGATAGTGCATCTTCCAATCATTCTCCCAGAACACAAGTAAAATTGCCCAAAATAAATATTCCTCATTTATCCGGTAAATTATATGAATGGAATTATTTTTATGAACTATTGGTTGCTTTGATTGTTGCGAAAGGGTGAAATCAGCGAGTTCTAGATTGAAACAAAATATCTTTTCTTTCCTTTCTGATGACTCCAATTGTACTGCAGTACAAATAATGCAAAGATATGTGAACGATACAACCATAGTAGCAAAAGATAAAAAGGCATTAGAGAAAATCTTCCAAGAAATAGAAAACGAAGACAAACTGAGAGGACTGGAAATAAATTAAAATAAAATAAATGAATGTAAGCAAGAAAAAGAAGATACAAATGGCAGAACTGACAATAGATACACACAGTTTCGATAAGGTTAAAACATTTAAATATTTGGGAGTACTAGACAGCAAAAGAAATGAAAGTGTGGATATGAACAGAAGAATTCAAGCGGGAAATACAGCGTTTAATAGAAATTAAAAAATGTTTAGAGATAAGAAGACAAGACGAACACACAAAAATTAAAATCTACAAAACGGCCATAAGTCGAATAGTATGTAGTAAATGCTACAGAAACATTTACATTAACAGCAAGAGAAGAAAAGCCATTGAAAGTTTTTGAGGAAGATTATCAGAAAAAAATGGACGAATACTTAAAAAGTATGGAAATTAGAAACGTCCAATAATCCATTAATGATTCTTGCTCCATGCTTTAAGTTAATGTTTTAATAAATTTCGAAATATTCGTATGTAACCAATATATTTCCGAACATCCTGTACGTTTTTAACACTTTTGCGTTTGTACCTGTCTCGACTTTCACCAGAAGATTACAACTTCCTTCCATGGATATCAGCCATCCCTCGGAGACATAAACTTCCTAGCGCTAGGGAAATTTTATGGGAAAAGGGTGCGTTTACGATATCAAAGACATTAAAAGTGAGTTTAAACTGAAACACGCCCTTTTTATTGAATATAACTGTAAGTGGTGTTTCCGCTTCTGCTTTAATTCCAAAATAGGGGGCTAATTTGGCATGCGACTGATTTCCCCAAAAACCGAATTGTTTTGATTATATATTTTTGTTGAGAAAGTGGCTAATATGTGCATCAATTATATATTGTTTCCAAAACTATTAAAAATACAATTAATATCTACTGCTGTACTGTTGTGTACGTCAAGCAATACTACACTATTCACATTATATCATATTTTACATAAAAAATTTATTAAACCTATGTCAATGATCTCTGTAATCTTCTTTAAGTGCAGTCTCCCAATCGGAGGTTGGATATTATCATCACTATCTTTACTTTATCTACTGCTGCTCTAAAGAGTTCTATAGAACTGCATTTAAAGCAGCACCTTAAATTTTTCAACCATGACACTCTCCTTCTTCATATGCTCCTTCCTCCTCATATATTTTCCTGTATTATCAGCCTTAGCAGTTAATATCGCTGTCCCCTCATTAGGTGTCCCAGATTGTAACTTTCTTATTTTTATTGTGTTTATTATTTCGCATTCTTTGTCCATTTCTCGCACTACTTCCGTGTTAGTTTTCTTCTGTGTCCATAATATTCTAAGAATCCTCCTGTAACACCTTATTTCAAAGGGCTATAACTTATTTATGTGTTATTGCTTCAATCTCCAGCTTTCAAGTCCATATTACAGTATCGAAAACACGTAGTACATTAGTGCTCTTACTCTCAGTTCTAATCTAAGGTCTTTGTTGCAGATAATTGTTTTCATTTTTACAAACGCATTTCTTGCTTTTTCTATCCTGGCTCTTATTTTGGTTCTTTGATCATTATTGTCTGAAATCCAGGTTCCTAGGTATTTGTATTTATCAACAACTTCTATCGGTACATTTTCCAAATGTATGTTTGTTGGTATATTTATTTTCTTTGTTATTATCATGTATTTGATATTTTTTATTTTTATTTTTAGTCCATATTTTTCACAGAAACTGTTTGTTTTGTTTATTAGTAATTGGAGTTGTTCAGCAGAGCGTACTAGAATAACGGTGTCATCTGCGTATCTTATATTGTTAATATATCTTCCGTTAATTATTATTCCTTCACTTTAAGATAGTAATATGCTTCTTCAAAAATGGCTTCACTATATACATTAAATAGTAATAGGGACATAATACACCCTGCCTAACTCCTCTCCTAATATCAATTTCTGGACTGGGTTCGTTCTATTACGATTTGTGCTCTTTGATTCCGGTTGACTACATTATTATTCGCAAGTCCCTATGATCTTTGTATTTTGTCTTTAGAATTTGGACTAATTTTTTATGGCTTACTCTGTCAAATGCTTTTTCAAATCAACGCAACAAATATGCACATCAACATTTATACCTATGCATCTTTGAGCCATCACATTAAAAGCAAATAACGCTTCTCTGGTTCCTAGTCTGTTTCTGAACCCAAACTAACTATTCCTTCTTCCAGTTTTTATTTATACGACCATGTATTATTTTCAAGAATTATTTGATAATGAGACTTATTAGTGATATTGTTTTGTATTCACTGCAATATTTAGCGTTTGTATTTTTAGGGATAGCACAAAAGGTGAAGAGTAACCATTATTTCGGATAAGTCCACTATAATGTCTAAGGTTTCATCATTTATGCATTTTAAGATTTCTATAATGATTTGGTCTGGACCTATTGCTTTACCATTTTTGCTGTTTTTAATTCCATTTTAATTTCCTCTTCTAATATCTTTAAAACCATATCTTCTACTACTTCTATCTACATCTGCTCTGTTCTATTATCTTTGAACAGTTTATTAATGTATTCTGTCCATCTCTTTAATTTGTCGTTAGTATTCAACACAAGTTTCCCATTTACGTCCTTAGCATAGCCGAAGCAAATATTGGTGAATCTTTTCAAGTCTTAAAAAAATTATTTTTTTTTACATATTTAGATTTTTTTTACATTCATTTAATGCCAAATTCATACTAAATATGGTGATAAACTCAGTTGATATCATCAAGGCAAAAGCTTCTTTGTATAAAAAGTTGACCTGCGTTTGGTATTTTCGTCGAGTCTTACTTACCATTTTGCTATCAAGAAATTTTTTGTAGCTCTACTTCACTTTTATCTTGTTACCTTTCCCTGAAAAATCAGCTGCTGCTGTATTCTATGCCCATTTTTCTTTAATATATCTTACAAAAAAGGTACTGTCCTACATTTAACAGTTTTTAGTAACTCTGTACCTAATTTTTAGTCACGGTTGTAATTTTAGCAATTTTTAACCCAATTTGTATAAAAATTTGCAATGTTTCAAATACAGTCCCTGTTTTTATTTTTATTTTACGACTTTTAATGATAATTAACACAATTTTACATAAAAATATAAATAACTTTGTTAAGAATTAAACTTTAACAAACTGTTTAATTGTAATTTAGTGATATTTTTATATCGAACACTGTTTGTCTTCATTATATCGATCCTACTGACCGCGCCAACTTCTCAATGAACGACTAGCTAGCGCGTACTGAAAAGCATCCACCGTAAGCCATTCGGGGAGTCACACACAGTGAACGAACTCCCCGGATGCACTCGAGTGTCCTCCAAGTGTGCACTTTGCTGAATTATGCCGTCGTCAGTGAATACTCTTTCCAGGTAATGAACATCTTCAAAGTCGAAAACTCGACCACCTCGGGCCGTATATAAGTGGCTCGCACGTTCTGTCTGGGTGTATCTCTGGAAAGTATTCGTTTTTAAATTTTTCATTTTGGCTTGTTTCTTTTAGAGTGGGAAAAAATTAAAAAGCTAAGGGACAGACTGTTACTAATTGGAATAAAGAAGGGGTAAAAAGGCTGCATTAAACTAAAAAAATAATATAATGCTTAATGACCTTTAAGATATGCCTCAATAAATATTGGATAAAAAGAGCCTTTACCGGATAGTTCCTGGATTTTAATATTCATATTATGTGGGCGTTTTAACTGTTTTTTAATGTTAGATAAATTTGGTTTTTAGTTCGTCAATGTTTGGCTGGATGCTCTTCATTTATTTAGCTGAATAGCGTCGCATTAACATTAATACAATAAGAAAAAAGGGAGATGTAACAGAAATTGGCAACTACAGACCTATCAACTTATTATCTCATTTATATAAACTCTTTATGAGAATAATTACTAACAGACTGGGACCTAAGCTAGATTTTCATCAACCTCTAGAGCAGGCCGGATTTAGGAGTGGCTTTGGAACGAATGACCACCTACAAGTAATAAAATCCTTGATAGAGAAAGTTATAGAATACAACAAGCCATTGATATTAATATTTGTAGACTTTGAGAAAGCATTTGACTCAGTCCAGCATAGCTCCGTGTTAAGAGCTCTTACAGAGTGCATTATTGACCATAGGTACACAACTCTTCTTCGAAATATATATGATAGCGTAACAGCTGCTGTAAAAATGTACTATGGTGACACAGACACATTTCCCTTGGAGAAAGGTATTAGGCAAGGAGACACTATCTCTCCTAAACTATTCACCGCCCTATTACAGAGTGCTATGAGAAAAAATAATTGGGAAAATATTGGATTAAATATAAATGGGGAATTTTTGAACAACTTGAGGTTTGCAGACGACATAGTCCTTATTGCAGATCAGGTAGATCATGCATGCCAACTTCTTCAAGACCTTCAGAGCTCTTGTGCACGAGTTGGCCTTAAAATTAATTTTTCCAAAACACAATACATGACCAACCTGGTACTGGCAAAAAACATTTCCACTAATGGCACGCAAATTGAACAAGTGTATTCCTATAAGTATCTGGGCCACGAGATTAAATTGGGAAGAGACAATCAAACAACAGAGTTAAAAAGGAGAATAGGACTGGCATGGGCAGCTTACGGAAAACTGAGGGAAGTCTTTAAATCAGCTATTCCCATGTGCTTGAAGAGAAAAGTTTTTGATCAGTGTGTACTTTCAGTTATGACGTATGGAGCAGAAACATTGACACTTACCAGAAAAGTAATTAATAAGATACAAGTGGCACAGAGAGCGATGGAGAGGTCAATGTTGGGCGTATCACTCAGGGACAGAGTTTCCAGTCAGATAGTAAGGAGAAAATCTGGTGTGACGGACGCAGTTGAAAGAATTACAACCCTGAAATGGAACTGGGCAGGACATGTTGCTAGGGTCAGAGATGGAAGATGGACAAAGAAAATTTTTAGAGTGGAGGCCTAGACACGATGCTTATCGTAGTCGAGGACGTCCTCCAACAAGGTGGTCGGACGATTTAAAGCGCATCCAGTCTAACTGGATTCAAGTTGCTCAAGATCGGATGCAATGGAATTATTTACGGGAGGCCTATGTTCAGCAGTGGACGCAAAATGGCTAATGATGATGATGATGACAATAAGATAATACTAGTAGATAAATCCAAATTTATGACAACATCGTAATATCCACTACGATGTAAAGTCGAAATTGATGGGAAAATAATAAAGCACGAAGCAAGATTTAGATATCTGGGAATGGATATAACTAGTTACGGAAATGTTGAAGAAGAAGAAAGTACGACAAGAAAGCTTAAAATTGTCTTGTGATCTTTGGCTGGTATAGAGGTCTCTATAAAACTCTCTGGTTATTTTCAGAATGTTTTGTTTGGTATTGGTGGTGTTTGTTGGCAGACTATTACTCATATCCAAACATCTACTGAAAATCTATTGCGAACGATAATGTCGAATCGCATGAGGATTTTCATCTGAACGAATTACTGTTCCATTTCTTGTAAATTGGGCTTCATCAGGGAATACAATAAGTGAATATTATAATTCGCAATACATCCAGCGAATTATAACCACGAAGAAGCAAAATACAGTAGGAAATCTATAGCTAATGCCGGCGAATCTATCAGAGTCCCTGCTATTCCAAGACAAGCAAATGTTTGCACGTTCTTACTTTCAAGATAAATGGCACCTTTTTTCTATAACTGTGGTTATCATATTAATCATGTAACGAACTATTTTGATTATTTGGTCATCTATGGTCATTAGCAGAAACCCTCCAAAAAACCCGATAATATGCATAGGTGACAATCGTATAAATCGCGTGAAAACTTTTAAATACCTTGGCACCACAATCAATGAACAATCGGATCCACAACACGAGATAAAAACCCGAATACAAATGGCAAGACAAGCTTTTGTGAAATTCAGACTGCTCCTATGTAATCAACACCTAAACTTCGAAATACGCTACATAATGGTTAAGTGCTACATATGGTCCATCTTGCTTTATGGCATGGAAAAGTGGACTTTGAAAAAAAACATATATCAACAAACTTGAAGCATTTGAAATGTGGTCATTGAGAAGAATGATGCGCATACCTTGGGTGGATAGAGTTCGAAACGATGACGTCCTTAAGAGAGCCGGCGTGGAAAGAGAACTCTTTGAATTAATTAAAAAACGCAAGATTGGTTACCTTGGGCACATATTGAGAGGAGCAAAATATGAAATACCACAGTTAATCCTACAAGGGAAGATCGAAGGTAGGAGAGGAGCTGGCCGCAAACAATTATCCTGGTTAAGGAATATTAAAGAATGGACAGGAATACACAATACAGGTGAGCTGTGTCACGCCGCCAAGAACAGAATTCTAGTAATGATATAGCCGCCTACGCACTTTGGTTTATGGCATGTTAAGAAGAAGAACTATTTTGCCTACCATATAGTATATTATTGAGGGTTGAAAATTGGGAAAAGAAGTTATTGGGGGTGGAGATGGAGCAAGCAAAATAAACGATACTTATGCGAACGGCACTCAGGGTTTATTTGGAGTAGCTTAAAAAAAAAGAGGCTAGAAGCAGCTGTCACTACTGACAACGCATCAGCGAGAGTGAGCTAATTCTTCAAAATTATTCTCATAACTTGGTATAAACAAAACACTTACAACAGGAACGGAAACGCAAAATATCCTAAAAGAGGCTTTGATCAAAGAATACCGATAAGATACGCATCAGTGAAATATAAATAAACTTTAAAATGTGTTTATATCAAATTCGGCGACGTAAAAAGAATGAAATACTATTTTTGTTTTAACTCGTACGATAGGAATAGAGAAACATGGAAAAGATTCTTCGTTATTTTAATACATATATGAAGGGATTTAAATTTAATACATATACAAGGAGATTCCAATATATACTAAAAAAATTTACAAATGCTACAATCAATATATGGATATTTCTATTAAAAAACATGTTTGATTTGTAAAAAAAGTGTAATATCTTTGGTATTGAGGCAATTATCGAACTTTATCGTAAGATCGATACACCCTATATGAAATATTTATTTTGTGTGTCTCCAATATTAATCTGTATTACAAATTTCTAGTCATGTACATGTTAGCAACAACTAAAGATCGAAGAATGCTCACCATCTCTCAAAGGCAAATCCATTAAAATCGTATACGATTGCCGATTCTATTCAGACTGTAATACGTTTCCATAATAATATCCAATTGATCGAAGTTCAAAACGCGAACGTGGAATAATACAATAACGTAATGTGCTGCTGGAATAACAGCATTCTCATGAAAATTTGCTTTCTCCATTGTGGAAGTCTCAACACATTATGTGTATGGAAGCATACATGCACACGAAGAGTAGGTTACCAGAGAGGAAATTGTAATATTGATTATAACCAAATCAGATTAAAATCGAAGCTTCGTGAAAATGTAAGGTTTGACAAAGATATAATACATGGTCATACATAATGTAGAGTTACAGTGATCGTTTGGAATAAAACAAATAAAGATTTGTCTTAAAAAAAGGTTTGAAGAAAAATCATTCTTGACTATAGTCTTTAACTGTTTGACTACTGGAACAAGGTTCATTTCTGTATAGTTTTTGGTTGTAATGCTGGCAGTCTATCCTTTTTCTTCTTCGGGTTCCTTCTCCTAGCGGAGGTTGGAAATCATCATCGCTATTTTAACTTTGTTGGCCGCATTTCTGAACAATTCTAATGAGCTGCAGCCGAACCACTCTCTCAAATTTCTCAGCCAGGACATTTTGCGTCGTCCTGGGTTTCTCTTCCCTTGTATCTTCCCTTGCATAATCAACCTCAGTAATACGTACTTCTCACCCCTCATTAAATGTCCCAGATATTGAATCTTTCTAATTTTAACAGTTTTTATGACTTCACATTCTTTCTTCATTCTTTGTAACACCTCTATATTAGTTACTTTTCAATCCACGATATTTTATGCATTCTCCTGTAGCACCACATCTCAAAGGAGTTTAATTTTTTGATTTCAGACTGCTTTATTGTCCACGCTTCCATGCCATATAGTAAAGTAGAGAAGACGTAACAACGTAGCATTCTTGTGCGAATCTCTAGATTAAGGTTACGGTTGCAAAGTAATTTCTTCAATTTTATGAACGTGTTTCTTGCCATTTCTATTCTAGATCTGATCTCCTTTACTTGATCTCCATCTTCGGTTAGCCACGGTCCTAAATATTTATACGTTTTTACTCTTTCTATCGTTGTATTATTAATGATCAGGTTATTTACATTTTGTGGTTTTTTTGAGAATATCATTGATTTCGTTTTCTTGAGATTCATTTGCAGTCCGTAACTTTCACATGCATTGTATACATGTTGTATTATGTACTGTAGATCTTCCATGTCACTTGCAAATATGACAATATCGTCGGCATATCTAATATTATTAATGCTATTTCCGTTGACATAAATACCTTCCACGATATCCAATAAAGCCTCTTGAAAAATCACTTCACTGTAGACGTTGAATAAGAGTGGTGAAAGGATACACCCTTGTCGAACTCCTCTAAGTATACTTACTTCCTCTGTCAGTTCTCCTTCGACTCTTACTCTTGCTTTCTGGTTTTGATACAGATTCGATATAATCTATCCACATTCTGTAAGTCTATCCACATTCTGTCAATTCTGTAAAATTGTACCCTACAGGTTTGTCTGCACAACATAGGCGATTGGTAAAAAGAATAATAATTATTAGTATTAGTTAAAAGAAATAGCCAAACAGATTTTAAAACCCTTAACATACATAATAAATTAATACATGTTTTAATTTATGCATTTTTCCAGATATTTTAAAAACTAGAACTATTAAAATAAAATTAAGACTAGAAATATTAAAATACTATTCAAATCTGGCGAAAAAATATATTGATAGAATTATAGGCCTATCACAGTAATCTTAAACATAAGCAAAATATTAGAAAAAATAATTAAGATAAGACAAATTTTAAAAAATTCAATCTGAATGTTACTAAGGATTTCAAGAGGAAACATCCACTGAAGATGCAATATGTGCTATAACAGCTAACATCTACAAAGCTCTTGATAATGCTAGATAAGCTCTTTGTATGTTTGTAGATGTATCAAATGCATTTGACACAGTTTTACATAAAATATTTCTAACTAAATTTAAATATATGGTATTAGAGGGCTTGCATATAATATCCTAGAAAATTATCTTCTAAACAGTCAACAACATGTTTGTATAGATGGAGAAATTAGTAAGGGAAGAATTATATTCTATGGAGTCCCGCAGGGAACTGTCTTAGCACACATTCTTTTCAATATCTATATCAATGATCTATTCAGACTGAATATTACAGGTAAGATAATAAGCTTTGCAGATGACACAGCTGCTTAGATACAATAAAATAAAAATCTCCGTTTCTTCAGGACAACTAAAGAGCTAAAAAGTTATTAACAGCCAGAAATATGACAATGCGCTTTTTGGGCAAACCGGAAAATCGTTATATCAGAAACTTAATTCCACTGTAGAGAGTGTCAATAAATCATACCCAAGCTAAGAAGAGTTTTGGGGAAATCAACTTTCCACACCAACCGTTTTTAACACCAATGCTGGATGGATAGAAAATACAACGCACAACTGTCAACACTACAGAACACCTGTCTATGAACCCTTTACTACAGAAGAAGTCTCTAATATCATTAAAAAGTTTTATGACTGGAAATCTCCTGGACAAGACGGAGTTCAAAACTTTTGGTTTAAGTTTTGGAGTGCTCATAAGTGCTTATCTTCTTCTTTTCCAAGTTCCACTCCTATCGAAGATTGGAAATCATTCTAGCAATTATAATTTTATTGGTTACTCGCCTGAATAGTTCCAATTTCCTGATTTTTATAGAATTTAAAACTTCGCATTGTTTTCCTAGTTGTTCGTTTGTTTTGCGATCCATCCATGATATTTTCAAAATACGTCGGTAACACCACATTTCGAATGCGTCTAGGTTTTTAATGTTGGATTTTTTAAGTGACCAAGCTTCAATTCCATACAAAAGGGTAGCGAAAATATAACATCGAAGCATTCTTATCTGGAGCGATATATTGATATCTCGATTACAAAAAAGTTTTCTCATTCTATTGTTGACCGCACAATTTCAATGCGGCATCTTATTTCTTTTGTCTGATCAGTATCTTCTGTGATCCATACTCCAAGGTATTTGTACGAAGATATTTGTTCAATTTCTGTATTATCTAGTACTAGCTTAACTTTGATGTTTTGTGCTTTTGTAAATACCATGAACTTGATTTTCTTCAAATTGATTTTTAGTCCATAATCGTTGCAATATATATTTAGTTGTTCAGCAAGGTGTTGCAGTTCTTCTAGTGTTCCTACCAAAAGGACGGTGTCGTCAGCATATCTTATGTTATTAAGTGGCTCACCGTTTATTATAAGGCCCTCACTGATCTCGGCAAGCGCTAATTCTGAGATGGCTTCACTGTATAAATTGAATAACAAGGGTGAAAAAATACACCCTTGACGGACCCTACGGCGAATCTGGATATCCTTGGTCAGCTCGTTTTCAACTTTGACTTTTGCTGTTTGATTCCAATACAGGTTACAGATGATTCTAATGTCTCTACTGTCTATGTTTTTATTTAATAAAATTTCTTTGAGTCGATTATGCTGCACTCTGTCAAATGCCTTCTCAAAATCAATGAAACAGGCATATACTTCCTGATTAATATCTAAGCATCTCTGCGAAAGAACACTTACTGCATCTCGTGTTCCCAGTCCTTTCCTAAATCCCATTTGTGTGTTACTTATGCCTTCATCTAATTTCTTATGTATTTTATTGTGAATTACTTTTAATAACAATTTCAAGACATGACTCATTAAGGCTATGGTGCAATGTTCATTGCACTCCTTTGCATTGGCTTTTTTGAGAAGCAGTATGAATGTTGATTGGAGCCATTCTTTAGGTATTATACCTGTTCTATATATGGTACTGAATAGATCCAAAAGAAGATCAATAGGTTCAGTATTCACAATTTTAAGTAATTCGATAGGAACTTCATCAGGCCCGGGAGATTTACCACCTTTAGCTTGTTTCATTGCATATTCAATTTCTTCTCGTATAATGTCAGGCCCAGTATCATCCTTAAATTCTTTTGGTGTTTCTGTTCTCTCTTTGTCTTCAAAAAGTTGTGCTATATATTGTGTCCATCTCTGCATTTTTTGGTTTATATCTGTTATAAGTGCACCCCTTTCATCTCTTAGTTGCCTAGTTTGAAGTGTTTTTCTCATTCCTGTTAATTCTCTAATTCTTTTATGCATGTTAAAAAAGTCATATTTTTTCTCAATTTCTTCTAGTTCTTGGCACTGCTCATGTAACATTCTCTCCTTAGCTTCTTTTATTTTCTTTTTTATTAATCGATCAGTTTCATTATATTTAATTGGATTTTTTGTTTTGAATGATTTTCTTTCATTCATTAATAGTAGTATTTCTTCAGTCATCCAATCTTTATGTTTTCTATTCTTTGGTTTTAAGATTTCATTTGCTGTTTTAATTATTGCTACTTTTGCTTATCAACACTAACTTATTATGTTGTTTCCAGTCCGCAGAAAATACCAGCATTCCTAGCTCAGGGAACAACTTATTTAATACCAAAGGATCAAAATAATACCCAAGATCCAGCCAAGTACGGCCCAATTACTTGTCTTCCAACTCGGTAGATATTGATCACATCCTGTGTATCTTCCAATACCGCGCCCTAAACAATATCATAGAATTCCTACAGAAAGACTGCGCTAAGAATCCCATGAACTGCAAAGAATAACTTATTAATAACTCAGCTATTTTTAACCATACACACACCAGAAACAGAAACATCTTCACTACCTTTATTGACTACAAGAACGCTTTTCACTCAGTGCCACATGAATGGCTTGTAGATATATTAAGACAATGCATCAAAAAGCCGAAATAGACTTTGCTACAATTCAGAAAAGGTTTCAGTTTATTAAACTCGCCTTAAATTTAGATAAAACAAAATATATTCCATTTACATCGTATTTTTATTAAGATTCAAATGAAGAACACATTTAAGAATTCTTTATTATGCATTAATACAATATCAACTTACCTATGACTTTTTAGGATGGTGTGGAATACGGAATAATCACTTGCATTATATAAACATTATTGAGAAGTGGCTAATTGGAATTATTATTAGAGTACCTCTACCTAAATCCAGTTTGCTCGTGGGGTGAGTTATACTGTATGAGTGAGACTGTGGGAAAAAAAGAAATTCTTAGCTGGGAGTAACTCCACAAAACCAAAGAAGCAAAAAAAGGAGAAATAGGAAAAAAGCATAGGGTTCTTTCCTGCTAATTGTGTGTGGATAATGGAAGTAGTGCTTTGAAAGTTGATAGGATTGCTAAATGAGAGAGGAGGGTCAGATTTAGGAGAAATACGTTCGGCGTAGACTCAAAAAAAAGTTTGCTCTTGGGGTATCTCTCTTTATTGTCTATTTGGTTATGTGTAGCAATATTTTGCTGGTATCTCAGATAAGGAAGATGCTTCTATAGTTGTCGCATTAATAAAAGCTGTCAGTATTGATGTTATTGTAGATTTTGTCCAGTCGTCAGGCTGTTGCTTGGAATGCCTTATTCTGTTACAGGGCAAGTTAAGTAATTTTATTCCGATTTCTTCTGTGGCTTTGAGGAGTTCTGATAATATCAGTAATAATGAATACTGCTAACAAATTTCTACAAGCTTCTTCATTTTTATTTACGTTCTTCTCTCCGTAGCATCCTACAATACCATCATTAAATTTGTTTCAGATCCTGTGTATTTATTAAAGTTTTCCAATGGAGACATTTCCTTTCTAATAATCTAATCTAATAGGTCGCTTAATTTTAAATCGTGGTATTCCCATTATCACTATTTCTTTATTCGTTCGGATACAGCATCCCAATCTTTGTAGTAAATAATCGCCTGTCTTTGCTCTATGATACGTATGATATAAACAGAGTTTTTGGCGTAAACGCTACAACTTTGGGCTATACATAAGTTTTGGGGAACCTGAAGTTGTAAAATTTATTAAATTAGCACGCCTTCGATGGATAGGACATGTAATTAGGCGAGATGAAGATGCAACCATCAAAAAAATTTTCGACTGAAGAGAACCAGAGAAAGTCCAAAACTTAGGTATCAAGATAACATAGAGGATGATCCAAAATCCATCAGAGTCAAAACATGCAGAAGAGTTGCAAGAGACAGGGGCGAATGGAAAATTGTTCTGAAGAAGGCTTTGGCTCATAACGAGCTGTAATGCCACTGATGATGATAACGATTTCTAAAGGGTTCTTCCAAATTTGAGTTTATATAATGTTACATGTATTAAATCCAAACTACAAAATTATGGACTTTGGATTGGTCTTTTTGGATGCTATTTGAGGAATTCATAAGAAAGTGATAACAATTTTAATAATCACAAGTTTATTACGGTAATTATTTTGTATTTATATCTCATTGTGGCGTACATTAAGTCGCTCTTTTAAGTATTTTTAAATAAACATTACGTAACTTTGTTTGTATTTTCTCAGTGTCTAAAAAAACCGAAGAACCATAAACTTTTTGTTTCCACAATTATCATTCATCTGATTCATATACATTTGCGTGACTGTCGCTATACCAGAAATAATATCAAAATGCATTATAAAATATGTTGCTGTGCGTGATATTAAGTATTCCTATTTTATGGCGCAATGAGCAGCAGAGATAAAAGTAAAAAGTGCACGTCACTCAATTTTTTTTAAGCTTTTGTGCGATATAATAAAAATTTGTTAGTTTTTTACTACGACATGTTGTTTTTTCGGTCGGCAAAATGGCGTTTTAGTTCGTTCTGCGTTATTTTATAACTCGGGGAAATTATGTACTTTTTTGCGGTTGTAAATCAAAAATCCCCATTTGACGGTACAAAGAACTCACGAAACAATGATTTATTTATCGTATTTTCTGGTCTGGTATAAAGCTCGTCATATTTTGGAAGCTTTTAGCAAGCCAAATACGTACAGAATCCGTAACATGTTAAATTTTAAGGATTATATTATCTATGAATGAAAGAAAGTGTAATAGGTAAATACCTGATCAAAAACTATTTTTAGCCTGGTATTACGTTTATAGTGGATGACAAAATTATGAGGGACAGTAAGATAGTTTAACTGCATTTTTTAAGCAAGTGGTTGGCTTTAAGACTTGCAGCTATTTTTTGTATAAAAGAGTGTGGTACTAAGGTCACACAACAATGGGTTCTGTTAGTAAAGCCATTGATTTTTTTCGCAAAATAAATTGTTACATAAATGCTCTAATTTCAATATTTTGAGTGCCACCATTTGCTGCAATTATAGCTTCTACGCGTTGGGGCATGCTCTGAATACAAACTTCTGCATTGTGGTTTAATTTTGGGTTACGATGCAATTCTTTAATAAGAGCTTCAATCAACTGCTGCTTCGTTGTAACATCTTTGGCGATCTCTTGTTTGGTAAACTCCCACATACTCTCTATGGGGTTCATGTCAGGTGAGTTTTCCGGCCAGGGCGACACTGCAATATTTTCTTTGGGAAGAAATGCAGTAACACTTCTAGCTTTGTGGCACGTCGCAGAATTGTGCACAAAAATGTAACTTCTTTGACCAGGGAACCATTCTTTCAGCTGTGGAAGTAGCTGAGTTTCAAGTATTCGCTTATACAGGTCCTGTCTCTTCCACGATATATAAGCATCCCATACCCTTGGCGAGATTACAGACCCTACCATGACACTAACCGGATGTTTAACACTCTCCACAATGCAATCTGGATGAAACTGCTCTCCAGGACGTCGTCGGACGAACGCACTTTTGTCCACCAAAATCTGGAATATTGTACAAGTTGTCACAAATCTTCAGGTAAGATTTTCAGTCACTTCTAAATTTTCAGTTAGACACTAAAATAGTGTACCATTATAATTGCAGAGTTCTGTTTCACTTAAATTAAATCTATGAAGATAGAAGTTCACAGTAGAACGATGAACAAGGCATCTAACAAACAATGAACATAATCTTCTATTGAGATGACTGCTTGCAAAAGGCTCAGTAGGTAAAAAGGATGAATGTTTGTATAAAAGTTGCTACTTCTGTTACAGAAAGCATTCCATTCAATTTCCCAGTTTTCTTTTAATTGTTGTTTTCTCAGAGAGACTAAATCACTTCTATTGAGCCAACTAATTTCTAATCCTTTTGAGGCCGCTTCTTTGGCAAAATAATCTGCTTTGGTATTACCCGAGATACTTGCATGTCCCTTTACCCAAATGAAAGAGACTGAATTATTTATTTTAAGTAACTTTAGTTGATTTTCAAAAATTTTGACGATAATACTATTTTTGTATATATGCTTATGCGAATTATCTAAAGCAGATATAGCAGATTTTGGATCCGACAGGATTCATCATCTTTGGCTCTAGAACCCTGGGTGGGTCTTAACCTGTTCAAGAATTAGTCTCCATTCCCCCCTATCTTTCGCTGGCTTTCCAATTTCTAACCCTTAGATTCTTCAAGTCATCTTCGACTTGAGTTTTGACTCTAGATCTTGGTTTGCCTCTCTTCCTGGTTCCTACTGGCTCTTGATAGAATATCTGTCTTTGGGGGTCTCCAGTGTTAATTCTTTCAAGGTGTCCTAGCCACCTTAGTCTATTAATTTTAAAAGTATACATATAGCCCGGTTCAAGACCCCCCGGAAGACGACCTAAAAGATGGAGGGATAGTTGGCAATATACCTCCCAAGAAATTAACCAGAGGCAGCTTTAGAATTAAACAGATCTAAAGATCTACAAAAAGTAGTAAAAGAAGAAGAAGACATATAGAACGAATACTTAAGTATTCGTATTTCAAAGCGGCCCAACAGTTCTTCGTCGCTTATCATAGTCCATGTATCTGACGTGTATGTTAGGACAGGTTTAATAAGAGTTTCTCAGACAGAATTACTATTTGTTAATTAGCCATTTTCTTCTCAATAGTCCATTCCAGAGCTTGATATGTTGCAAACAGTTCTGCAGAATGAATGGAACATGTTGGTTTAAGTTAAACATAATGTGTTTTTGATTGTCTTGGATATACACCGGACAACCAACTCCTAAAATATATTTTGGCCCATCTAAGAAAATCCTATATGGCGTATCAAATTTGGCAAGTTGTTTCTGAAGTTGAATGGCGTTGTTATCATCAAAAGTAGGGAAACAGTCTATGGTTTTCGTCATTTAGCTGTTCGTAGTAAAGATCTTTAATTTCGTCGTCCTTGTCTGCTGACGGTGCATGAATATTATTTATAAACCAGTTCCTTTTATTGCTTTTGATTTGTATTAACATCCTATGTGTAGGTGAGTATGATAATACAAAAAAAATGACACAGGCTTCAAAGGTTTAAACGAAATTTTAAAATTATAGATAAAAAATCATAAAATATCACCCAATGAATAAATCGTGTGCGATTTTTTAACGTGTTCAAATTTTTAATCACCTCATTTGAAAGTGTTATATTAACTTTTTTATTTACTTTAGCAATCCCCGTACTATTTTATGTCTACGTTACAGAATCCAGCTCCGAACCCCTACCGTGAGCCCTGATGGCGCGGTGGTATTTTCATTTGTTTGCCAGGTCCTATTAAAGGGGGAATTTTCAGCAAGTCAAAGGTTTTAATTTATGAGCTCTTTTATGTAAGTTGTATTAAAGCACTAATGTATTGCCAATTGCAGATCTTTTTGAATGAGTTCAACTCTGTGCAGATTAAGCGATTGACATCCGGTGGGGGTTGAGTCGAGTATCCAGGTAAATCGATATTTCAAAGGTGGTAAAAACTAGCCAAAAATCATAAAATTAAAATATAGCTTTATTTCTTTTAGCAACATTACAATCATTTATAATTTATTTATTTATTAAATGACAATATAGTGTGTTCATAAAGTGTGGAAACAATCTATTATCTCATGACTTAATTATCTGCGACATGCCGATTTTTACTTCTGTTTTTTAACTTTTTTGAAAAAAATAACTGTGGCCCACAACCTTTCAACTCATATAGTCTTTATAGATCTGACAAAGGCATACGATAGTGTACCACTTTCAATGCTTTGGGTAGCAATGGAAAAATAAGGAGTAAGCAAAAAAATATACAAGCAGTACAACAGTTCTACAAAAATATGACGGCAAACATTAAAACTGGAAATAGATTAACTAGAGACATTCCTATTAGTAAGGGCCTAAAGCAAGGCTGCTACGTAGCACCTACACTCTTCAATATATATCTAAATGGGCACTCTCACTGTGGAGAAGAAAGTGCTGCAATATGGGCATCCCAATCGGAGATGATAAATTGTACACGGTACACTTCGCTGACGACCAAGCCATTCTAGCTGAAGACGAGAGTAATATAAGCTATATGCTTAGAAAAATGGAAGATGAGTACACCAAATGGGGCCTCACAATTAATATACAAAAAAACTGAGTACTTAGCTGTAGGAGAAAAACCAGAAAGCCTACAAATCGAAATGGGAACTATAAAACCAACACACAATTTTAAGTACTTGGGAGTCCAAATAACATCAAAAGCAGGAAGTAGCGAAGAAATACATTCCAGGATTGGCCAAGCAAGATCAGCCACCAGACAGCTACACGGACTATTATGGAGTGAAAAAATAACAAAAGAAAATAAAAGAAGAATCTATAAAATAATAATAGAAAGTATTGGAATGTACGGCGCCGAACTCTGGGAAATAAACCAAAGAAACAAATCAAAAATTAAGGCCATGGAAATGAACTACTGGAGACGATGTTGCTAGCTCACTAGACTTGATAGGGTGAGAAATGAAGATATTCGGAGAGAAATGGAAATCGATCTAGACATAATAGACACAATCGAAGCCAAAATACTTAACTGGTATGGACACCTTCAGAGAATGCCGGAAAATAGATGGCCAAAAAAAAAATAGAAGAATGGACTCCGCCAACTAGATGAAAACGAGGTAGACCAAGACGATCCTGGAGAGACGATGTCGACGATGCAATGACCGCCAGAGATCTAACAACTGAAGATTGCTTCGACAGAAAACGCTGGAAATTAGGATGCGAGAAGCGGCGCCAGCTGTAGAAGACTAGCTTGTTATGAAAAAAATAACTTTTACCCCCACTAAGCAGATGTGACGTCGTATAACCTAACCAAACTTGTCACATTCAAACCTCAGTATGCAGAGCATAAAGGAAACCAGTGCTCGTATTTTTTAAAATTTAATTGGAAATTTATTTTACAAAGAAAATTATAAAAGAAGCCATTTCATCTTAAAGACAAACAAATACCATAATTAAAACAAATGATGGAATGGAGTGGCCTATTGTAGTATAGCACAGAATGTAGATTGTTTATCTATTAAAGATAACTAATTCCATTCAAATGATATTAGTCTGTAGATCAACAATACAATAAAATAAAGTGGATATTTGGTGATTTCTTTCATCAAAAGTGCTTTGAAGAGCATTATAGTCTTGTAATTGTTGTTTCTGATTTTCAACTACTAGATTGGTGTCAGTTAATTGTTTTTGTAAGTTATAAAGTTCTCTTTCGTTGTTGGTAAGTGCTTTCTTGTATTCATCCATAGCTGCTTGCAGTCTAATAATTTTTGCTTCTTTCTGATCCAATTGCTTAAATTTATCATTCAAATGTTCAAAATTTTGAGTGAGATTTATAATCTCTTTATCTTTCTCTGTAATCTGATTCATGTGTGTTTGTAAATCACTAACAAGATTATGCAATCTTGGGATTTCCAGGTCCTTATCTTGAATAGTGTTGTAGCATATCTGTAATTGTGCACTTTCTTCCTTCAATCTCAAGGTTTCTGATTCCTTCTGTTGGGCAACTACTTGGTAAGTTTGTTTTCGAATTGTGAATTTATCTGGTGGCTGGTGTTACTTGAGAGATTAACCTGTCTACATAATTCGTCCAGTATCTCTTTTTCGACATAATGTAAAGAGAATGAGGTATTTTCTTCGAGAATTGCCATCACTTGTTTGAAGAATTTTTGTTGCTCGTCTAATTCCTGTAGAACTGCTTCTGACTTAGAGTTCAGTCTTATAAATTCGACTTCTTTATCAGCCAATAGTTGTTGTGTTTTCTCCAATTCTAAAACCTGCTGGGCCAATGCAGCTTTTTCCATCTGTTCGGGGGCCAAAAGTTTATTTAAAGATCAAGTAGGCTGTGTAAGCATGTCAAATTCCTTAGCCACCAGAAATTAAGTTAGTAGTTACTATTGGATATGTCAATATTAAATTAATTTATCGTGTCACATCGATTTAGAAGTTTGCACTAGTATCTTTTTAAAAAATATTACCCTAATAGAAATAATTTGAACTAGCGATGGTGCTGTCAGAAAAACAACGGTAAGCAAAATATTGCATAAATTTAATGATATTGGCAATATCATTGTTTGGCAATGTAAGTAATAAGCTCAAGAGTGGCAGACCCACTATTTCCTCATTAAAGACCCAATTGAAGAACATCCTCATTCTTCAATTACAACTTTATCAACTTACAATGAGATCTACCGTGGTGCTGTTCATAAAATTCTAAAAAAGGCCAAATTACATCCATATAAAATTAAACTTATACATAAACTCAATGAAAACGACAGAAGAAAGTTTTGCGAAAATATGCAAGAATTGTGTAATCGAAATAATGGATTTGAATATAATATCTTGTTTTTTTTTTGTTTGGAAGTTGATACCCAATATCCCGAAAAAGTAAATGTATGGGCTGGGATTGTCAGGAATACCATTGTAGACCGTATTTTTTGACTTTACTGTAACGGGTGAAAGGTATCTAGAGATGTTACAAACATACTTAGTTCCATTTTTAACTGCAACATTTCCAGATATCAATAATCCTGGTCAAATAGATCCGACAATTTGGATTAATCAGGATAGCGTAGTGGATAAAAATTTTCTAAATGTAACTTTTCCCAATCCTTGGGAAAAGTTGTATTTAGAATGCAACATTGAATGACCTGCACCTTAAATGGCCTGCTATGTCGCCAGATTTGATCCCATGGACCTTTCTATTTGGGGTTTTTTAAAATGTAAGGTATGTGTAAACGGACCTATCAATTTTGTAGACCTCAAACAGAGAATTGGTACTACAATGCAACAAATTACACCAGAGGTGTTTTCAAACATAACCCAAGAAATTATTGGATTCTTGGGTTATGTTTCATTGATTTTAATTTCTATTTGAAAAAAATAATCGATGACTTCACATCTGCTAAGGTAGTAAGGAAAAAAGTTATGTTTTTTTTTAAAGGTAAAAACAAAAATAAAAATCGGTCTGTCAGTGATTTAACTCTGAAAATAATTAATTTATGAGATAATAGATTGTATCCACACTTTATGAATGCACTGTATAAAGGTAAAACTTATTGAGTATCTCCCTGTATATAATAAAATTACCGGGTTTCACTAACAGATATTAAAAACCATAAAAACGACAAGTATTATATGATATTGATTAATAAAATTCCTTCATTAGCTGTAAAATAATCCACTAAACATCACATTATATTAAATTACGTCCATTAAACATATCCAAGGTTGATATTAGGTTTCGAAAACGGTATAAAAGTCGTCAAGTATGAAACCACTGGTTATTTAATATGTAGTATGGATAGTAGGATATTGGTGGGACACCACAAACTGTGACAAATCGTAGATCCAATGACACAGTCATCGGATAAGGAAATCATTTTTCTAACGATAAAATGGTCAATGACTATGAGAAATTATATTATTTCTTGATTATACGTCGGTGAAAATCTCTAACCATCCTGTTAGACATTTGGCTTCAGTATTATGTATATGTAGTTATCCATTTATTAGACCTTGGAACCTTGAAACGCACATCAGTAACTATTTCTAAGGAACTGAAAATATATTATTCTTCATCTTGGATGAAGTATAGAGAATGGAATACTCCCTGAAATCGAAAGACTAGGCACAAATGTAATAGTTTTATAAGTGAAACAAAAAAATGGCAAAGAAGAGGAATTATAGGGAAATACACACACACATATTGAGTGGGGTTTGGACACAAAAGCTGCAAAAAAGGAGTATAAATATTAGTAAAAATAAATGGAGAAAACACATGCAAGAATACCAGCAAATAATTGAACGAATAATGAATATTAAAAAGAACATATCGTATCAAGGACATAATAATTTTTGAACTGTATGCAATGAATGACAATTCGACCATAAGGAAAAATGAAGATATTTTCTCACTCACTAAAATATTCAATGCACTTCACAACACAACATTAGTGATGTTTGTATTTTGAGAACGATTTCTAAAGTGGAAATTAAAACGTCAATAAACGTATTTTAATCTTTAATTGTGGCTTATTCCAAGTTAAATAGTAATTACATAGTCCATGAAGGCCAGAAATACGGGTAGTTGGTACTCATTTGCCTTCTCTATCAGTGTTTTTATTGTCAGCAAATGGTCCCATGTACTGTATCCTTTGCGAACGACAGTCTGTTCAACCAGTTGGTAATTATCCATTTGGTAAGTCAACTGATTGTTAATAATTCTCATAAATAGTTTGTTTACTAGACTGAGCAACGATATAGGTCTATAATTCTTTTGTCCCATTTTTCTGTAAGGTTACTATTAGACTCTCGATCCAGTCATTAGAGATGTTGATACCATGGTATAATAAACTACAGAGGTAACATATTGAGCACGGTCGCTCGATCTTCGGCCAGGGAGTGACGTCAGTTGCAGCGTAGCAGGTAGCAGCAGTGTTCCCAAACCTACTGATTTCGCCGATTTTCTACCGATGTACCGCTACCGAATTTTATATTCAGATAGAAATTTTTACTTTTTCTTAAATTTGAGAAGAAATATGTAAGAGACAATACAATATGGAATATTTCAGCTTTAGCACGAAAGATAAAGTTTGTACTTTATTATTTGATTGACATGAGCCGTTGCACAGTTCTCGATTGACAGTTCTCGATGCAACAACAGGTTCTGATTTAAAACTTACCCACAAAGCGGATAAAGAAAAGCTTAATGTGAGAGGAGCTCAAAGACAGAGAGTAAAATATGCCGCTAAATTATTCTCCCATACGGTATCGAAGGCTATTAGTAGGTGCGGCATGCTTGGTCTCATTAATCAAGACACAAATTGGATACAATTGGCAGATCTTTTTAAACTAGTAAGAGTTACAATTTGTAAGGTAAACATTAATTACTAATTTGTTTTAACTTGTTATAGGTGAACGATTGGTTTGAAGTATTTAATGTTAGCGTTCCTGTGAGCGACACTCGAACCAGAAACCGGGCATATGGTTTGGAGTTACAAACCCAAAATGATATTTTAAATAGAATGTCTGACATGATTTCAACAATGCGCGTTAAAGGCAAGAAATCATTGCTTCCATTCCAAAAAGGTAACACAGTATATCAAAGTAAAAACACATTTATAACATTTTACAAAACATTGTAGGTATTCTTATATCAAATAAGGCTCTGCAGTTGCTGCTTGAAGATGTAGGCAAACGCTATAATATGAACTTCTTTTTAACGAGACACTAAACCAAGATCCCTTGGAAAATTTTTTTGGAGTCATAAGAGCAAAAGGTGGTTTGAACGATCATCCAACTTCTTTAGATTTTAAATACCGACTGCGTTCTTATTTAATGGGAAAAAATGAAGGTGTTTTTTCAGATTACTGTAATGTAGAAGACGATGGTACTCCTACATTAACTATGAGCGGTAGTATGGTAGAAAAGCTTGCTTTAAAAAAAACAATCATTGACACCAATCCCACGGATGGAGATGACATAGTCCTCTGTGAAGAACTCGATGATTTAAAATATGATGGACTAGAACATTTAGAAGGATTTATTTGGAGCAAGCTTAAAGGCAAATTACCAAATTTAACTAACCCAAGTTCGACGTCTTACACCTGGACCAATCATTTGACAGAAGGTGGACTATGCAAACCTTCTAATGAATTTATGGCTCATTTGGAAAAACTGGAGCAAATTTTTGAAAACTTTAATGGAGATACCATATTTACTGGCAAACAATATGTTTCAAGTCTGTTATCTGCAAGTGTTAATATTGATTGTCCTCTAGATGCTAAGAAAATATTTTTTCGATCGCGTATGTACGTCCGTATAAAAGATTTTAATAAAAAAATTATTTTAGCACGTACCAATAAAAGAAAAATAGAAAAAACTATTGCATAATGTATATAGTATTATATTTTTAAACTCAAATTGTTTTAAAACTGCCCTATATATAGTTATTTAGCAAGAATATTAACGCGATCGTAATATTTATTTTCAAAATTGGCATTTGACTTGTGTAAGTGACGGTTGTTTTAAGTATTTAAACTTAACTATATATTTACCAATTATGTATACCTAATATAAAAATTTTGTTCCTTCTTAAAAGTTTATAAAAAGTGGAAGTATGTAGGTACCTAAATAAGTAGCTATATTTTTATACTAATACCTTATTTGTTCTAATTCGCATAAAAATTAAATATATTTGACTAAGAAAACATTATAAACATTCGTTTTTATTTAAAATGTATGAAGACAGTAAAATAATATGCAAAATATCCATGTTTACGATGACTAAATTACGAGTGCTTATGTATACAATTAAGAGCAATGTGAATACTAAGCTGCGAGTGACGTCGCTGCGCAAGGTTAACGCGAATTTGCACTTCGGAATAGGTGGCCCTGTGTTGGTACTATGAGGACATCAATTAAATAAATCTGTTAGTATAGGAATCGTTACTGTCATTGCTTGACAATTATACCGTCGTGTACTAGAGCTTTATTATTTTTTAAGCTCTTTTAAAGCTCTTTCTATTTCGAATCCCTCTACATTTGGTAATACCTCTGATACCATGCTTTTTATTTTTCTTTTGACTTTCTCTTTTGTTAATTTATTAAGCTAGTTTGTACAAGGTTGTGCAGAAGTCGTTGAAAACGTACAAAGGAAATTATTATAATCGATAGAGACCTCAGAGAAGGTGACAAGGAGGATATAGTGCTATGAAGAAATAAAACGACAAACTTATAATGTGGAGAAATTAGACAAAGAAGAGAAACATTTTAGTAGTATCACTGAAAGTGAAAATAAGGTGAAAGCTCATCATTTCTCCACTTAATTTACGCCAACGATCAATATCTCCTTTTAATAACAAAGTCAAAGTAATCTCTCGTACTATATCGGCATGATTATAAGGTGTAAACTTTTTCAGCGGTAGGCACTCGCGCACTCGTTGCACGAGGGTAAGAATAAGCAATTTTTTATCCTGACATGAAGGGGATGTTATTTGAATGTTTAGGTGCAGATTACATTTATCAATTGTGCAAGGCGGAATGAGTCATTGGTAAAATATGTCGGAGTTAGTTTTGTAAAAAAAACATACTGTACGAGGGGTGTGGTAGTAATTTTTAGTGCGTGGTTTATTGAATGGAAGAATCGCTCTGGCGAAAGAGAAATGTTATGCAAAGTGTGGTTTGTAATAATCTATTGTATCAATATCAGAATGAAGTCCTCCGGATGATTTAAACTTTAAAATTAAAACTTCAAACAATTGTATTTTGAAATTAATTTCGGAAGTGGAAGATGAAACATCAACTAAAATAGTCTTCTGTGTATTCCTGATCAGTTATCAAACATTTAATAATTAGAGAATTATGGATCATATTTTGCCACAAAAAGGTCAAAATATTATTCCAGAACTAAATTATCGGACGAAAAGCATTTTAAAATTATTTTTTGTCACATAAAAACGACAAATCTAGTCGCAAAATAGCATCTGTAGTAAACTGTTATCAATCTACAGTAATTAGAATCATTAAGAAGTATGCTGAACAAGGAAAAATCGACGACAGACCGCGAAGTGGCCGAAATGGTGAAGGATTATCAAAAAATTGAAGAAGTAAATTGAAGAATTCTCGATGTATTGCATCCAATATTATTAGTTAATTACTTTGATGACATGGCTTTGGGTGCCCAAGAAGAAGACATAAACATCGCCGAATCCACCATAGAAGCAGATCTAAACACTGTTAACAGATACTTTAAGAAATGGTGCCTACAACCAAACCCATCGAAAACTGAAGTAACAGCTTTCCATCTAAACAACAACAAGGCAAATTGCAGACTAAACATAGAATGCGATGGAACCAGTCTAAAGCACAGTGCTAACCCAAAATACTTCGGCGTAACTCTAGATCGTACCCTAACATTCAAAAAGCATTTGGAAAATACTTCAGCAAAAATTAAGACCCGCAATAATATTATCCATAAGTTAGCAAATACACCATGGGGGTCGAATGCCGAGGTAATAAGAACGAGCGCGCTGTCCTTAGTATATCCGACTGCAGAATATTGCGCTCCTGTCTGGCTAAACAGTCATCACACAAAAGTCATAGATACCCAGTTAAACCAAACAATGAGGCACATAACGGGAACTATAAAGCCCACACCAACCCAATGGTTTCCAGTTTTAAGCAACATCGCTCCACCAGCAACAAGACGACTAGCCGCACTCAACATTCTAGTTCAAAAATGCCAACAAAACTCAGAACTATCAACAAATAAACACAGACATCGCTGAACTCCACTAAAGGCAGTTAAGACTGAAATCCAGACATCCACCTACTAGAACTGCTACAAAATTGGCTGTTTTCACTACGGAAGAGCACTGGACGGGCGAATGGAATCCAAACATCAGAAATTCCAATCTGATAGAAAAGCCCACAATTAAACCAGACGGCTTTTCTTTTTCCCGTCGTGAATGGTGCAACCTAAATAGAATACGAGTTGGTCATGGAATTTGTAACAAATCGCTGAATCAATGGGGTATAAATGCCAGCCCGGAATGTGACAAATGCAGTGCTGCGGAACAAACAATTAACCACATCGCCTTCGAGTGTCCAGCCACCAAGTTCTTTGGCAGCCTTCAAGTAATCCACCATCTTTCTCCCAAGGCGAGAAATTGGCTTAGAGGATGTAACCTTCGACTTTAATTTAATAATTAATTTTTAATTTTATATGTTCTGTGTCAGTGTTTACTTATTTACTTACTTATTTATTATTGTTATTGTCACTTTTTTCTTCCTTTTCTTTATGTAACAACTGCAATGTGTAAAGTTCATAAGAATGTATATATATATATATATATATATATATATATATATTATATATATATATATATATATATATAGTTAATTACTATTTATATTTTGCAACTTGTGCTGTAAACTTCACGAAATTAATCAATCAGAATACTCAAAGAAGATAATTAAACTTTACAACGCACCTTGAATATAGTTTTCCACATGACTGAACATCTAAGATTTCATCTAAATCATATTTTACTGGAAGAAACGATGTGTTCAACTCAGAATAAACATGAAAAAAAAGCAATAAACAATGATAATTTTATCCCAAAATAGAATTCAATTAACCTTCCACAATGCCGCCTCTCACTTTTCTTTACTTGGTAACTACCCAATCATTCTATTACTTTCACAGTACAATGTTAATTTCATTTTGTTTTTCCACGTGGAATAATGTTCACGAATGTATAATATCCATGAATCAATGTCATAATTGTTTAATACCTTTTTAATGATTTATTGAAGTGTTTTAAACAGTAAATATACTAGAAAAATGAAACCATAATTTAGAAAGAGACAAGAAACAAAGGAATTAAAAATAGGAACGTTTTGTCAATATCTAACTTACGAAAAAACTTAACACTAAAGCTCAGATTATAGGAAAAATATCTTTTTACTTATGTTGCTATTCTGTATTTAGGTGTTTTTGCATAGTTTGCCTTTCTTTTATAGCAATACCATTATTCTGACTAAACCTTTCAGTTAATATTAAAATATCAATGGTTTTTTTTATAATAGATTTCTAGAAAAATGTCGAGACTTGAGGCTTAACTATTGGGAAATCCCTAACTTGTTTCCCTTGTTTAATAAACAGTTTTCAGTTGTACAACCGGTTACTGTACCAGAGCGTTTGGTTTTCTTTATAGTGTATTTTTATGTATGAGACAGTAATAAAACAATAAATTATGTATGCAAATCCCTAAACTGTTGATACGGGTGACTCAATGAAAAACAGATATTTGTCAACAAGTTTACAGAAGTATATAGGAAAATAATTTTAAATTGAGTATGACCACAAGGTATAAAGGTTGGAGCAGAATAGAATACAATAGTTGTAAGGGTTACTAATCCCTAAATAAGGTTGCCAGTGTCGGAGTGATGGAGGTTAACAGGTACTAATGAATTTGCAAGAAATGTAAGATGTTTATTTTATTGGTTATATATAACCAATAAAAGTTTAATAAGAACCTACCTATTTGCAAAATAAAGTTTAATTCTTTAGATAAAATAAAACGTTTTATTTTATCTGAAATGAGTGCATTCCACGAAGTAAGGGTTTCAACAATCAAACATTTAATTCTTTAATTCCAGGAATCTACGACAGTAATTGACTAGATAATTACCTTCTAAACTTATTCCACAGAAAATGTGATAGTGGGTTTTTCCATTTTGTAGGAAGGTCCAAGTGGCGTATTCAAAATTCTTAACAGTTCACTAAAAGTAGGTACTTCAGTTGCAAGGTGCAGTTTATTGTGTATACTAGTGTTATGGAAAATTTGGAAGTGCCGTGTAATTGCCGAAAAATTGGTCCTTTAACAGTTAATGAAAAAACATTAATATTTAACTGTTTTAAATCATTTACAGACAAACGTTTATGTGAAAGTGTTGATGAGACCGTTGAGTTAGTTAGCAGTACACTTGGTGTTGGGAAATCTACGATTTACAGAGTTATTAAAGAGAAATGTGGTAGTTTTCAAATGCCACGTAATGCTCCAGGGAAACCAAAATTTCAAATAAAATATCATTTTAAAGAAGGACTTCGACGGAAAGTGCATGAATTCTTCTTTAGACAAGAATTTCCAACATTGGATAAAGTTCTTGTCTCAGTTCGAGATGATAAGGATTACCCAGAAATGAGTCGAAGTACGTTATGGAAACTTTTAAAAGAAATAGGCTTCCGCTGGAAAAAGAATCCCAGAAAGTCTATTTTATTAGAAAGAAGCGATATTGTCATATGGAGAAGACATTTTCTAAGAACCATAAAGGAAATGAGAAACCAAAAAAGAAATATATTTTATCTTGATGAAACATGGATCAACGAGGGTCATACACCAAATAAATTTTGGCAGGATGAAACTGTTACAAGTCAAAGGCACGCTTTTGTAAATAACTTATCTACTGGTTTAAACCCACCATCAGGAAAAGGACGCAGGCTGATAATAGTACACATTGGCAGTTCAGACGATTTTGTTGAAGGTGGTTTATTAACTTTTGAATCAACTCGTACCGGTGACTACCATGAAGACATGAACGCTGATGTCTTTCAAGAATGGTTCGAACAAATGATAGATCTTCTTCCTAAGAACTGTGTAATAGTAATGGATAATGCAAGTTATCACTCCAGACTTATAGAAGGACTGCCCACAACCAAGTGGTTAAAAAAAGACTTGCAGAATTGGCTGAGTTCAAAAAATATTACGTACCATCCCGGATCTATAAGAAAGGAACTTTATTCTTTGTGTGCCCTTTATAAAGAAAAATTTAAAAAATACGAAATTGCCAAAAATCGTGGAATGACAGTACTTAGATCCCCACCATATCATTGTGAATAAAACCCGATTGAACTGGTATGGGCACAGATAAAGAGTGAAGTTTCAAGAAAAAATACCACTTTTAAAATTCATGATGTCAAACAGTTGTTTTTGGAGGCCGTAAATAATGTAAAACCTGAAAACTGGGAAAAGGCAGTAAATCACACTAATAAAGAAGAGGAAAAAATGTGGAAGCTGGACAATATTACTGATAAAATGATCGAGCCAGTTATTATAAATCTTGTTTCTGAAAGTTCATCTTCTGAATCTGATTTGGATTTGTAACAAGTAGCTGTAAGTTTTATATTAATATTTTTATTTATCTATTTAACATACCTTAGACGGTTTTAAAAACTCTTTTTCTCTTTTGTAATTTTTAAAAAATTAAAAAAAATGTGAATTCTTTAAAACCCTTTTTAATGTAGGCCAGTCAGTTCTAATATAGTGTGTGATAAAAGAGGTCACTTTTGTTTACATATGCATATTTTATAACACTGAAATAATTCATTTATTTTTTACAATTATTCAAAGTAATTTTTCAATTAATCTTGAGCACGCCCATGGAGTGGTCGGAGGTACCAGTTAAAATTATGCTAATTACTCTCTCGTTCATAAAAATAAACTATAATTTAATTGAGATTTTACCGATAACAGAAATGTGGTCGGAATGACTGTCTCGGGATGTGTTTTAACTAACCTGATTCCATTTCTATAACGCCTGACAATTAATTGACAAGTAAACAACACACATTTTAAAAAGTCTTTGCACGTTATAAGAAAGATGACTTCTTAGTTAAGTACTTTCTCTAGGGGGAAATGGAGCATTTTGTAAACGTTGTGGCAAATGGGTAAGCTTTGTTTTTCTCTCTCGTTTTCATCCCATAACTAATTCTAAACTAGTAATAGAATTCTAACTATTGTTGCTTTAAAATTGTCAGATTTTAAATAGTAAAAAAATTTTATTAATCGAAATTGTGAAACCTCACTTCATAAACGTAATTTGGAAAAATTATATTCCTTAAATTAAATATAGTTGCCAATAAATCTGAGTTCTGCTTATCACACACGTTTTTAGACACATTTAGTCTTAACATTGAATTTTTTTCGAAAATTATTCATCTCCATCTATTTAAAAATCATAATACATAAAGAACTTTTATTAAAACTCCTTTATATTGTAACTACGCATTCGAAACCTTCATTCTCCCATCCCGACATTCAATTTAATTCAATTTTTCCGCGTGAAGTGATTTCCACGAATCGCCTAATATTTATTATTAATTTATTTCAATGTTATTTTATACAGCATATATTTTTCCAGCTGTCAGGCTTTATCAACCAACCAAAATATTTATTAACCAAAAATGATTGTTTCATGCGATGTAACCGGCTCGCTCTGTTATTTTGTTTGTTTAAAATAGATATGCGAATTTCGATAATATTCGTCGTGGACGAATCAATTTATTAATGAAAATTTATTTAAATAAATGAATACAATAGGATTTGCATCTAATTTGATGAAATATGCGTGTATGTTTGTACAAATGTCACTACGCCGCGATTACGATTCAACAAAATCAATCACCCCAAAAAAAACTTTTACAATATCTGCAGATAATCCCATGCTTTTTAGTTGAAATAATAATTATATATATATATATATATATATATATATATATATATATATATATATATATATACAAACAACACAGTTTATTAGGGCTGCAGTCAGAAGTTTGGCCGAGACGTTAAAGAAACACTCACTTTAGTCCTCTCTCTCACTATCCTTTTTGGTACCATTTTTTGGTACCATTATTTTTTTGTAATACCAATTGATAATTATGTTTTTGGTACTTTTACTTAAAAAAATAAACAAATAAATAATATTGTGTATTTTTTTATATTGGGTATTTTGAGACCGGATCAGTAATCGCTATATTTATAAATCACTCAAACTGTTATGAAAGAACTATTGTATGAAGACTTGCTGGTCTCTTCACTGTGAAAAATACACACTTATTTAAACCAGCGGCCTGATACAATTAAATATTTGTGCTGGTTCCATCGGACCAACACTGCCCATTAAAATAAACTGGTGCTAGTCCGATGGGACCAGTGCGGCAGGGAACGTGTTAATATTAAACACAACAGGTTTCTGGATTATCACTGCGCCAAATTTTCTTCAGAGCTTCCGAGGTCTTAGTTTCCCGAGCTACCATTCTCATTCTCGATCTTGTGTGGCTCTAAAAAGTGCATGGGCATCGAGGTTTGTCCGATCCCTTATGTTTTGAAGCCACGAGTATTTCTTTCTTTCGATGCCCTGTTTTCCTTCTATCTTCGCTTCCATAATACGCTTTAAGAACTGTTACTTGGAATTTCGAAATATGTGACCCAGAAAAGCAGTTTTTTTTCTTTTTATTATTGGCAGCAATTCTCGTTCTCTGTCCATTTGATTTAATACTTCGAGATTTGTTGTGTGATCTATCCAGGGAATTTTATGTAGTCTTTTGGATGTTCTTATTGTTTACTCTAACTTTAACAAATTTAATAAATTACCTTGAAGATTACGAAAAACTAGAAACATAAATTTAATTATAAAAATCATATTTTTGTTAGTTTAGTTAGAATATTATAATGTATAAGATTATTTTGATATGTAAATGTCTTGAACTGATCTAAATCTTTCAAAATAGACATTGCTATTTCTATAGCTATTACTATTACTATATAAAGCCAAAAAAGCGAAAAAATGCGAAATAATTACCCAATCGAGGAACCACATTAGCCCCGTAGCGTCTTGTCGAGCCTTTGTCACAACCTAATTTTTATTAACCCAGTTTTCCCAACTCTCGCCAACCCTTTGCGACGCGACCAAAGTGAACAAAAGGGTCACCATATCTCCGAAATCGTCGAAATTACACTAAATACTAATGAATTGATCGAATCAAAGCGATAATACAAAGTTTGACGACTAGAGTGGAGCATCATCATCCCTTTTCGAGTATCAATAACACCCTTGAAGGGACCAAAATGTGTATATCCTTCCCCTTTAGTGTCTTTTTAGGCCTTTTACCGGTGCGACGCCGGAGTACGTTCCCCTTTCCTCTTCCGGAAGCTGATAAACACCGTCTAAGAAAGCAAGAGTGAAAAAGGAAGCGAAAGTTTCGGACAGAGGTGGATTCTCTCGATACTAACATTAGTCTCATTAGTCTAAATGAAAATCCTTTGTTAAACTAATATGCCTAACTTAAACTATGTTGAAAATTGTCATATCACATATATCCGGTTTGAAAATTAATGACAGCCTAAAATTAATTATCTCAATACTTTCTTGTCCTACTTTTGTACAAGGATTTAAAATAATAATATGACCAACCTAAAAAACTTCAAATGCTAGTTATTATAAAATTAACAAGCCTTATTAGAACATATCAAAGTACAACATGAACCACTAAGACAAGTTCTAATAAAGAAAAATATAGACAGCCGAGATATTCGAATTTATATTGGAATCAAACAGCAAATGTCAAGGTTGAGGGCAGACTAACAGAAGAAATTCAAATCCGTCGAGGAGTCCGGCAGCGATGTATCTTATCGCCACTTTTATTTAATCTGTATAGTGAAGCTATCTGTGAACAAGCACTCGAGGAAGAAGATCTTGGTCTGATAATAAATGGTGAGACGATCAACAATATAAGGTATGCTGACGATACAGTTCTCCTAACGGGAACGCTAGTAAAACTACAACATCTCGTTCAAAGTCTCAATATATACTGTAACAGTTACGGCTTGAAAATTAATTTGAAAAAAACTAAATTTATGGTAATCACGAAATCAAAGGACATCAGAGCTAATCTTGTAATAGACAATACAACGATTGAGCGTGTGCCCTGTTATAAATATCTAGGTGCTTGGATCACAGACGATACTGATCAAACAAAAGAGATTAGATGTAGAATAGAAATCGCTAGATCAGTCTTTAATAGAATGCGCAAACTCTTTTGCAATCGTGATATCAATATAAAGTTTCGAATACGAATGCTGCGGTGTTATGTCTTTTCTACCCTGTTATATGGAGTTGAGGCTTGGACACTAAAACAGTTGACCATAAAAAACATTGAAGCTTTCGAGATGTGGTGCTATAGGCGCATTCTCAGAATATCATGGATGGACCGCGTCACTAACACGCAAGTACTCCAAACTTTAGACAAAAGATGCGAAATTCTAAATGAGATAAAAACTAGAAAGATTGAATACTTGGGGCACATTGTGAGAGGTGAAAAGTACGAACTTTTAAGAAACATCATGCAGGGCAAAATTAAGGGCAAAAGAAGTGTGGGAAGAAGAAAAATATCGTGGCTTCGTAATCTACGTGAATGGTTCGGGTGTAGTTCGATTGAACTTTTCAGGCGCGCTGCTAACAAAGTCGCAGTGGCCATGATGATTTCCAATCTCCGCTAGGAGTGGCACGAGAAGAAGAAAGAAGATTAGAACATAGGCTCTCCCGATATTGGGCTGTCTTGACACATATTCAAGGGCCAGAAAGCCAAAGCCTCTCATTTTTAAACTATTTCAAAGCCTTTATTCTGCATGCGAAACATTGCTGTTGTTGAATCCATTGTTATCGTTATGAGTCGAATATATTTTGAAGGAATGTTAAAATTTCCAAGCAGTTATATAAATGACTTCTCCTTCTTAAGTAACAAGCCTCTCTAAAATCAATGACTATATTGTGAACATCAATTTTATGTTCTCAAGATCTATTCATTTGTCGTAAGGAGCTGATCTCTTCTCGATCTTTCTTGCCAAAAACCTTATTGATGTTCGTCTATAATATTTGATAGATTAGTCGTTGACGCAGATGGATGAAATAAGTCTTTCCACAAACAGAGAAAAAACCCTGAACATAAACAGGCAAGATATCATCAAATACATAGAAAAGAATGACGACTGTCACAGAATAGAAAACATGTGACGACTACCCAAAAAATTACATCTGCCAAACAGGTAGAACCTTTAACACACAGATAGCGGAACACAAAAGAACTTTTAATAAAAAAAACAGATTCTACATACACACGTTACCTTCTAGATCACAATCATTCTTACAAATTTAGTAAGCTGAACACATCATCATCATCATCTTTTGCTCGACGATCCTTTGTGGATCTTGGCCTGCTCTAAGATTCGTCGCCATTCTGTTCGGTTTTTGGCAACATGTTGCCATCTTCTGATTTTTAATATTCGTAAGTCGGTTTCTACTCCATCTAACCACCTAATTCGCGGTCGGCCTTTGCTTCTTTTTCTTACAGGTGTTCCTGTGGTTAGCTTTTTAGCGATGGTATTTTCTGGCATTCGTATTATGTGTCCAGCCCATCTAAATCGCTGTGTTTTAATGAACGTTATGACATCTGGCTCATCAAAGAGCTGATACAATTCAAAATTATATCTTCTGTGCCACTGCCCTTGGTCGTTTACTGCTCCAAATATTTTGCGGAGTATTTTACGCTCAAATATTCCCAAAAGTCTTTCACATTTCTGCGTTAGAGTCCATGTTTCTGCTCCATATGTGAGGACCGGCCTCAGCAATGTTTTTTCTATAATAATTTTAGTTTTTCTTTGAATGTTTCTTGAGTGGAAATGCTTTTGGAGTCCATAGTATGCCCTATTTGTAAGATTTATTCGTCTTTTGATTTCTTCGCTTGTTTTATTGGTAGCAGTCAATAGCGACCGAAGGTATGTGAAGTTGTCAACACGTCCAAAGGTATGACTTCCAAAGACTGTTTCTCGTTCCTCATTTGCTATCGGATCCTTTGCAACCAACATGTACTTGGTTTTGTCTTCGTTGATAACTAGACCGACCTGGTTCGCCGCTGTTTCCAATTTCAGGAGGTATTGCTCAACATCTCGCTTGCTACGCCCTACTATGTCAATGTCATCAGCATATGCTAAGACTTGTATCGATCTTTTGTAAATAGTACCGCCATCCCTAATTCGTGTATATTGGACTGCCTTTTCTAAGGTAATATTAAATAGGAGGCAAGCCAGAGCATCTCCTTGTCTGAGTCCATCCTTTATCTCAAAGGATCTAAAACTCTCTCCCTGTATTCTAACAGTGGCTTCTAAGTTAGATATTGTCATTCTCGTTAGTCGGATAAGTTTCTTTGGTATACCAAACTCATGCATTGATTGGTATAGCACTGTTCTCTTGACACTGTCGTATGCGGCCTTGAAGTCGACGAATAGGTGATGGGTTTCAATATTGAATTCTAATGTTTTCTCGAGAATCTTTCTTATTGAATGAATCTGGTTAATTGTTGATTTTTCTGGAGTGTCTCCAACTTGATATTTACCAACTATGCCCACTGTGTATTTATTTTTTAATTTATTAATTTATTAATTGGTAATTAATTAGTAAGCTGAACACAAGAACGTAATTTTTACATTTGATTTTGTCCTTAACCTTTTTTGTAAATTAGGCAAATAATCCCTATGTTCCACTGGTTGATAATTTTATCTTTGTTTCACATCTTGATTAAAAATGCATGAATTTGAATTGTTGTATATGAACACATTAGGTGTTCACCACCTAATTTAAAGAGTTCGTAGGAAAGATTCTTATTAATTTCAAGTCGGGTTTCTTCTTTCTTAATCCTCTACTTCGGTCTGCCGCAAATCGAAAGAATATTCATTTTCTTGTGTTCTTAGGAACTGGGTTTCCAAACAGATTTTTCTTTTGTTTATTTGCTAATTATCTCTCCTTCTTGGTTTCTTCACAAATCTTCTTCTTCTTAGGGTGCCTGTCTGTTCCGAACATTGGCGACCATTCTGGCAATGATGACTTTATTGGTTGCTATACGAAATAGCTGTGTTGGGGTCTTTCTATACCATGCTCTCAGGTTAGCAAGCCAGGATATTCTTCTTCGTCCTGGGGCTTTCCTGTCCCAAGTACCGCAGCTTACGGCCCTTCAAGATGTTGACCAAATCCGCAGTTGTGTTCATCCTCCACAGTACTTCTTCATTGGTGACATTGTTACAAATGTTCACAAATCTAGTTGGGTTATATTCTCCTCTTAGATTTAATAGACATGAAAATGCATCTCAGAACTCGTCACTTTGAAGGTTCTGTTCCATTTTCTATATCTTATCATTTTCGATACTTTTTTCTCTTGTGTATATGTTATCCGCTCTTCGTGATGCAATCCTAAAAGTTGTTCATCTTTTTCTACTTCTCCTGCCATATACTTCTTATATGCTTCGTGTCTTTCTTGTATGGACCGTTTACATTCTTTATTGTAACATTCTGCTCTTTTCTTTTCTTGTTTTTGTCTAGGGTCTTTGAGCTCTGCAAATATGGTACTGCTTGGCCCGTTGTACGCCAAACGTAGTTGTTTGCTAGTTTCAACTAGCATATAGATTGTGACAGCCCATCAAAGCTGTCATATGTCACATGTCACCTTAGCATTTCCGTTAAATACCATTTTCTCTCCGGTTGCCGACAAGAATGTAGAGCGTTAGACTAATTTTTAATAAGTTTAAACTGTTTGTCATTGTGTTAATACAGTGTTATGTACAATTTATGTCCAATCTCATGTTTATTACATTCTGTGCTTGGATAGGATAGCCCAAATTTGATGAAGTAAGTCTAAAACGTTAATCAGAAAAAACTTTTATCATCCATTAACTTTGAGTTTTTGTCGAAGTTAATTAACTTTCTTCATTTAAAAAACTGTTTCTTGGCTTATTTTAGATGCCCCTGATGATGCTGTAGAAAGCGAAAGTACTTGGGCAAGATTTGATTATTAAATTTATGCTCTATATTTGCCTTAATTTTCAAAGTTCATTCATTCGAGCATTCAACCTCATATCAATTAGTTTTTATGTTTAGGAAAACTTATCTATTATAAAGAAGATGGATTACATCTTTGACTCGGTCAAACGCTTTCTTTAGGTCAATCAAACACAGAAATACTGGTCTCTTATACTCTAGTGATTTCTCAGTAATTTGCTTTATAGCGAATATTGCATCTGTACACGATCTTTCACTACCAAAACTCTGTTGTTTATCGGCTAAACTTATCCTCTGATTTATTAGCATTTGTAAAATTTTAGTTGCAAGCTTTAGCGTATTATTTAAGAAGTTTATCTCTGTAGTTTTCTAGCTGTTTTTATCTCCTTTTTTGAATAGTAGAATTAGTTCGCTCGTTCTCCATTCTTCCGGTATTTTAGTGTGTTTTATAATTTTATTAATTAATGTTGTTAATTGTTCTGCCATTGTTGCTCTATTTCAGTAATTTTTTTTCAGGCTATTTCCTATAATAATTCTTCTCGGTATTCTGATTTCCCCTGTTCAATTGTATCTATCTCGGATTCTGTTTCTAATCCATACGTCATAGAATTGCCAAATTATTGAAAAGTTCCTTACGAAATAAGTACGCCCCTGCGCCGATTTCGGATTTAGGTGGTTCCCCTTTTTCGAGGGAGGACTTTATTTTTCGCTAACCGCGGGCGAAGACGATAGTGGATTAAATGTTTTGTGTAAAAACTTGGTTACTGAGGATATTCAGATTTCTGAAAGGCTGTTAGGGCTTTGTGGCAGAAGAATAGACAGGCTAAGAATTACTTTGAAGGGCCCAAATAGCTGTTTCGTACTTTGTATTTGATTATAAAGAAGGACGTGACTCGTCGTATCGATTTTATCTTTGGGCAAGTAGTTTCTTTGAAAGAAATAGGATTTATGTCGGGGGTGAGTGTGTATTTGTGTTTGATTTGTGTTTTTTATGTCTTCTGTCCGTGGGAAGGAATAGCATGTATTATGCAGCCTTTAATCTGTAATTACAAGTTACAAAAAAATTTAAACATTGTTAAAAGTTTTGCAAATTAATTGTGAATTAGTCTCAATGGGCGAGATTATTTAATAATAAATATTCGGTACTAAAACCCCCTCTACAGCAGAACCGTTGAACACTATAAGAGAAAAACAATACAATATAGAACTATTCTAAGAACAATTAATAAGAGAACTATACCAACAACGTCTAGACCAAAAATTAATAGAATTTAGATACGGCAACATCGAAGAAATATACGAGCATATAAAGGCAAACAAGCAGTATTCGAAACCCTTGGAAAAAAGAACATATAAGAAATAAACAGCACTTTTATGTAATGAATGAACCAACAAAAAGAATAATTGAAGAAAAAAGTCACTATACAGAAAATTATTGACCACAAACAACGATGCAGTTTATAAAGAAGATAGAAAAAGAAAGAAAGGCGAAAAAACAATTACCACAACAAAAGAATGAAGAATGAGGTACAAGAACTTCGGAGTCATGGAAAGTACTGAGAGGATTGAAAAAAAAACTCAAAAGAAAAAATTAAATTGGGAAATATACAGGATAAAGAATGAAACAAATATTACAAGAAACTGTTAACAAAACAAAGATCATAATTCATTGGAAAAGAAAACATGCGAATATGAAGTAGATCCCCACAACAAGAAATAGAAATAACAGAATATAGTTTACTCATATCTATCACAATAAACATTGTAACGACTTACCTTGCATTCTGTGGTCCTACACTTTTGGCCTCGTACGAAGAACTAGCAGAAATAGCATGGTCTGGAATTCTTCCTTCTTCCATGCCCAGAGCTGCTCTGCATTCACCTGAAATAGAAGAAATCAATAAGTCAATAATAAAAGAGATATATTTATTGTATTACAAATATAGAATTTTGACAGTATACAAGGCAACTATCGAACACGGTGATTAATTTAATCTTGCCCAAGTTCTTTCGATCAATAGATCATCTTCAGGGGCATTTCGTCAGTTGTGGGCTATCCGACATGAGTCACTTAAAATTTTTGAGCCACAACAAACACTTAAAAATTTTTTTTTTGAACAGGAGAAGCTACATGTTGTATAGAAGCCGGAGTCATTCTGTCTCCGGCTTCTATACAACATGTAGCTTCTCCTGTTCAAAAATTTTAAAGTGTTTGTTTGTCTTTGTGTATTGTTATGTCCAAATTTGCATTTATGACATTCTACTCATGTCGGATAGCCCACAACTGACGAAATGCCCCTGAACATGATCTATTGATCGAAAGTACTTGGGCAAGATTAAATTAATCACCGTGTTCGATAGTTGCCTTGTATACCGTCAAAGTTTAATTATTCGAACATTTAACCTTATATTGAAATATAGAATTATTATATTCACAAATGTACAATTATTTTAACTTTATTTTAACAACAACAAAAATCTCGCAATAAACAAAGAATGCAAAGTAAAATGAATAACCTGAGGGTATAAAGAACTAGAACACTCTACTATCAAATAAGAGATCTATAAGTAGAATCGATCTTAACGTTCAAAAAAAAATATGGAGAAAGTCATTGTGAAAGGCTAAGGAATACATCTTATTCTGCAGTGAGAAATTGTAGACAAAATTAAAAAAGAAAGACATTACACACACTGTTTCTGCCTTTCATTAGGGGATCTGAGTAAAAATGACTGCAATTTCCTCTGAGCTATCTATTCTCTCTGTAAATAGGGTGACCCACAAACTTCAACACAAAGTACTATTGACCTTTTAATACACGATTTAACTTTTTTGTATATATCTAATTAACTGAGGTTTAAACATTAACCATTTTTCATGTTATTATTTAATTTTATCATAAATATGTCCTAAAAAGCGCTTTATGATAATAAGTCATTTTAAATTGTATTAATTCGATATGAAGCGTGTGCATGACAGATATACAATAATAATTTTATGCCATTAATTCAATATATTTAAAATAATTGCAAATTGCAAGTGTGTTTATCTGAATTGTGAAAAGCCGTAATCTGGGGAAATGTTCAAACGAATCCCATTTCGAGTATGAAATTATCGGAAGAGTCTTAAATAATATGTTGTTTGGTCAAAAATGTTCTGATGGACTGTTTTTAAAGAATATTTTGAGTAAGAGATACAGTGGGTGATCAAATTATTATGATCAGTCACAAAAATTTAAGTTTTTCATATTTGTTCAGAAATTTTATAATAAAATTATATGCTGATATACGATTAAAGTATGCCAATATATTTTGTCACTGATAACCTTACTTTTTTGACGTTTACCGCTCTAGAACTGTCATTTGTGTCAAATTACGTGACAACATACACATTGTGGTGAATTTACGCTTGGAGTTTACAACTGACTTTGTATGTTTTTGTATTGTTTTTGAAAGATTAGTATCGTTTTATCTTTGTAGTATGTTTTATTAATTTATTAGTGGTGATTGTGAGTGAAAAAAGAATATCAGTTTTAATTTTAAAGACATTTTCAAAACATTTCGATTTTTGAGAAGAAAATCATAATGGGTAAGGCTAAAGACGTCCCTGTGTCTAAAATGGTGGAAATAAAGACACTTTTATTGAATACAAAGCTTTCCCAACGTCAGATAGCTCAACAATGCCAAGTAGCGCAAGCAACAGTGAGCAATATCAAGAAAAAAATGGAAACCAACAAACCCTGATTCACCAGCGTGCCCAAAAATGTGGTCGAAAGCGTTTCACTACACCCAGAGACGAAAGAAAAATGAGGGATATATTCGTAAACAATAGAAAGAAGCCAAGAAGAATCCTCACGGGACTTATTCGTGAAGCTGGTATGCCAGTTTCTGACATGACAGTCTGCAGAAGGCTTACTGAGCAAGGTTTCAAATCATGTCGCCCTGTCAAAAAACCAAAGTTGACCATCGTAATGATGAAAAAAAGACTGGAATGGGCCAAAGAACACCAAAATTGGACAATTAGGGATTGGAATAAGGTAAATTACGTCACTACTAAAGTTTAAATCACTATAACCACTGTTTTTATCCTAAAAAAAAATATCTTATAGTTTTTTTTATTCACAGGTTTGTTTCTCCGATGAGTCTACAGTGGAGATACTCATAGATAAGTCGGCTTTCGTCCGAAGGCGAGTGGGTGAAAAATATCATAAGGATTGCATAGTGGAGCGAGAAAAGCATCCTCTCAAGATTATGGTATGGTCTGTGATCAGCAGTAAGGGCACAGGGAGGCTGTACATTGTAAATGGAATGATGAATCAATATCAGTATATTGAAGTTCTGGAAAAAAAAACTCATGCCACAAATCAAAGACTGGTTTGGCGAATCGGAGGATTTTACCTTTATGCACGATTCAGCACCGTGCCATAAGGCAAAAAGAGTAACATCGTACCTGGAAAAAAAGAAAATTAAAGTACTGAAGTGGCCAGGTAATTCCCCAGACCTCAATCCGATCGAAAATCTATGGGAGCTTATGAAGAGGGGGGTTGCCCAGGAAATTGTCACAAATAAGCAGCAGTTAATTGAGAGACTCATTGCCACCTGGCACAGAAACGATAAAATAAAAAAAAACTGCCTGAGAAACATTCAAAGCATGCCAAGGAGGATCAAAGCTGTCATCGAAGCTAAAGGAGGTCTCACAAAATATTTTAAAATTTTGTAAAAGAACGTGTTTATGATCTATTTTTATATTATATTCACATTATTAGACACTCATATGTAGTTTAATTCTTTATTAAACAGTAAAATATAAAGTTTTTTGAAGTGATCATAATAATTTGATCACCCACTGTATAAACGGAAAATATCCAGTACGTGGCTGTATAATATATATATATATATATATATATATATATATATATATATATACCAAAGTTTACAAAAACTTACGAGGAAGTGAAAAACTTGTAAAGAATGGACACAAAATGGTTACGCGTACACAGAAATTGAAATATTAAAGGTACAGATACAGTAAAACTTCTGTTAACGGATACCTGTCCACAATATCGAAGATTTGTTCGATGATAAAAGAGGAGATCAGAAGCACATAGAACTTACGTCATAAGAAATAGGTCCATATATTATTATATGGTAAAAGAAGAAATATTGCACGCATTAAAAACAATGAAGAGTGGGAAAAGCCCTAGACCTAACATGCTTCCTAAAGAAATCCTAAAAATTCTAGATGAGAAGCACATTGATGTTTTAGTAACACTCTTGAATCACATTTATAGTTCAGGCGTATTACCCAAAGAGTGGTTAACATCGATTTTTACTGGTCTTCCTACAAAGAAAAACGCAAGAGAATGCAGCGTTTACCTCACCATTAGCTTAATGTCTCATATGCTAAAGTTACTAGATACTTAAAGTCATCCATAACCGAATATACCACAAACTGGACATATAGAAGAGATCCTGAAAAACGCTCTTGAGGGTGAAACAGCTGGAATAAAGGTAAATGGAGTTCCCATTAACAACATTAGATATGCCGACTACACTGTGATCTTAGCGAAATCATTGAAGATCTTCAGAGACAGGTGACCAGAATAGCAGAGTGTGGAAAAGAGTATGGTCTAACAATGAATGTCAAGAAGGCGAAATTTATGGGAATATCGAAAACTCAAAGAAATAATGAGAATCTTCTAATAAACGGAACCAACGTCGAACAAGTGAACAAATATGAATATCTGGGAACATTGATTAACTCCACGAATGATTACATTCAGAGATCAAAATAAGAATAAAAAAGACTAGAGCAAATTTCAATAAAATAAGAAGAGTGCTATGTACCAGGGAATTAAAGCTGGAACTAAGAGTTAGGTTGGTGCTATGTTTGTTGGAGCTACAGGTAAAGTTTTAGGAAAAGACTGGGAACTTTTTGATTTCATGGATGCTGCAAAACGAGTTTTATTGAAGCTCCCTTTTTTGATGCGTGAACAATGAGTTTTTTCATTTTCAAATAAAAGTAATTGAGACATTGAAGCTAAAATTTGAAACTGCTGGGTCAGCCTTTTTTTATTTTTCTGTACACCGAGCCAGTGCTGGAACCGACATCCACTTAACCATTCTACAGTGAAGCGAATGACAGTTGGCTGCCTGACCCGCTTGGCTATCTGACCGACTTATGGTCTTATTGATCCAAGAATACGATTTTAACACCACCTTGTGATATTGTTCTGAAGCTATTTTCTTGTGGCATTGTAAATTAATTACTATTAAACTGGGAATAAGCCACAATTAAAGATAAAAATACGTTTATTGACATTTCAATTTCCACTTCGGAAATCGTTCTCAAAATACAAACAGTAAATTAAACAAATTTTGTTTTTGTTACATAGTGAAAAATTCTTCTAATAATTTAATTTTATCTGACTCATTTATATTGACAATTCAGACATACATTATGCATTTTAAAGTAGACGACTTTAAAATGATATTGCCAATATTGTTGAGTTGCGCTCCTGGGACGACTTTACTTATAAGATAGTTCATTCGATTACATGAAATCAACTTTAACTCGAGAATATCTGTCAGAAAAAAATCATAGCATGTAATTCGTCTTTAAAAAGAAAAACACATGACATGATGACAGTAAAATTCTCCTGTTAGTGATTCCATAGTAAATTATGAGGCAAAACCAGGAAAAAACCTCATAATACTATCCCGACATTGTAAGTATTTGTTCGTGAATTTAGTTTACCTTCAACAAACATCAAAATTCTGATTTTATATGTTACGCTATTTAAAAAACATAAATGATGTATCCTCTATATGTTACTGACTTACTAATACTGGTATTTTCTTATTAATAACTTCCTCTTTCAATATTGGTAACCAGATCCTACTACATTCTGCCGAGGAATTTGCGACACAATTGGCCTCATTTAGCATAATTAGAGCCGCTTCTTTGATTTTTCTTTGTTTACTATCCGTTTCTTATAGATCTCAAATCTGTAAACACGCATGGGATAATGAACATAGGGTTCAATGGAATAATTCAAATGTAGTCCTAAAAGAAACGGATAGTAAAAAAAGAAAAATCAAAGAAGCGGCTCTAATTATGCTAAATGAGGCCAATTGTGTCGCAAATTCCTCGGCAGAATGTAGTAGGATCTGGTTACCAATATTGAAAGAGGAAGTTATTAATAAGAAAATACCAGTATTAGTAAGTCAGTAACATATAGAGGATACATCGTTTATGTTTTTTAAATAACGAAACATATAAAATCAGAATTTTGATGTTTGTTGAAGGTAAACTAAATTCACGAACAAATACTTACAATGTTGGGATAGTATTATGAGGTTTTTTCCTGGTTTTCCCTCATAATTTACTATGGAATCACTAACAGGAGAATTTTACTGTCATCATGTCATGTGTTTGTGATTTCATGTAATCGAATGAACTATCTTATAAGTAAAGTCGTCCCAGGAGCGCAACTCAACAATATTGGCAATATCATTTTAAAGTCGTCTACTTTAAAATGCATAATGTATGTCTAAATTGTCAATATAAATGAGTCAGATAAAATTAAATTATTAGAAGAATTTTTCACTATGTAACAAAAAACAAAATTTGTTTAATTTACTGTTTGTATTTTGAGAACGATTTCCGAAGTGGAAATTGAAACGTCAATAAACGTATTTTTATCTTTAATTCCTGGCTTATTCCCAGTTTAATAGTAATTAACCACCTTGTGATGTATGATTTTTACAAAGAATATTATAGTACTTTAGATGTTTTCTATATATAAATATAATATTATACATAAATATTGATGTTATTAAATACATTTTATTAGATACCTTAACAAATACAAAACGATCATTACTCTATGATAATTTTGCTGCATGTCAATGATTAAATTATAAATTGCTAAAATATCATCATCTCAAACTGACAACAATGTCATCGCCTTAATCGCATTCACATTTCTGAGCAACTACTGCCTAGAAATCTGAAACTGTAATATAAGTATATGCTAAAATTTGGTATCCAACTGTAAAAATTTTTAATGATACTTGTTTTAGAATTCACACTGTAAACTGTACAATATTGTTTTTTTAAAGAAACCAGAGAAACCTAAGTAATACCATGAACATATCATTATCAGGAACAAATCGAAAGATATGACCAAACGGCAGGTGCGTTTCCGGCAGAACATTATCGCAATTTATATCGGCTGCCACGTTAAAACGAATTGCATTATTAATTTTCCGGTTTATTGAAATAATGTTTCTCTTGCATATGAAATTATTATACTATTTACCTTCTATGCAATCAAAAGCAGAATCTGCATGGACGTTTTATGCCGAATAATAGATATGTTTACAATCGCGGTCGGTACAATCGATCGACGTCCCTTTCAGATTCGATTAGGCCTTTAACATTAATAATTTCATATTATGGTGTAATGGTCGAGGGAATGTCTTCTACTGAGTGCATTACAGAAATTTTTATTAATACACAAGTACTTACTAAAGTTTACCATTTGTAACAATAAAACACTGAAAACTTTCTTTTCCAACTTCCACAAAATTTATTTTAAATCACTTATCACTACAGCTGTTTCGTCTGATTACCTTTCTCAAACTATAATTTACTGAAAGAAGAAAATACTAATATAGCCATTTTCTGCTTCAACCTTCAGAAAAGCTTGTCCTTATCAAGCAGCTATAATCTCACTGTCGTTCAGGGACACTCAAAGGCTGCACTTGGGCCTCAGAACTCATTCAGTTATTGCTGGACCGAGGACCAATTCGAGAAATCTTCCAATCATGTAGCCTCTTCAATCTGGCACCGTTTATGCCAAAAAGATATGTCAAAAGTAACTGTGTCCTTGACATGGTTATGCAAGCAAGCTCCGGTGAATATAAAGACAATGGAGCTATTATTCCCTGTTAGAAGGCATTAATTTATTCCTCCAGATATATTGTTTGGGATGATTTAAATGGAAATGAAAAACGTGAAGTTGTAGCAAATTATGCAGAATATTACAATGAAATGACTAACAAGTTATACTACTGTTTTATTAGCTGACCAAAATTTTAACTTTTTCGACTGGAAGGGCTGATAGTTTCATTAAAACTAGAAGCCAGTGGCATTTTAAACTTACCGAATATAAACGACTTTATCTAATGAAATCGTAGGCTTCCACGGCCAGAGTCAGAATTATAGTTTATTCGTTTTCCGGGTTTGGACCGTGTCATTTGTGAGTGACCCAAAAGTGGGTTCATCTCGACGTTTCGCTACAATTGTATGTAGCTTCTTCAGGAGAACAAAGAAAAGTAAACAAAAGACAGGAAGATGGGTAGTTAGCAACGGTAACTCAGTTACTCAACGCAACCAGAGGCGAATACTAACTACCAAGATGGGCATTTGGTCACAGTAACTCAACTACTCAACGCAGCCAGAGGTGAAAACCAAATGCTAGGACAGGAATTCACGTCCAACAGCTCAGAACACTAACGCGTCGAGAGGCGGGGAGTGAATCCGACGATTACTCCGCTACCGCTCTATTTATAGTCGCGGTGACCTGTCGTGTCGGGACGTATCGGCACACTTCGTGGCGCGAACGTCAAGAAGCGCGCACTGGCCAATCATGTGGCTGCATCGTGGTAGCGGGACCGGACGGCGGCTCTAGACTGAGATTCCAGATGGGAGACAAGTAGTATCCTTCCTCTCGATTGATATGTGGATTTTTTCGGATCTCTAGAGATTCGCGGATTTTCCTGGAATAAAAGAAGGGGCTCTTAGAAATAATATGGGTTTTTTCGAACAATATGGAATGACCGGTTTCTTGGCAGTGTTCTGCAACTGCAGAATGGGAGAAAAGACCTGATCGAATGCATCTTTGATGCTCTTGAATCCGAGTTTTGACGGAACGACCAGTTTCGCCAATATACACATGTCCACATGAACAAGGAATAGAATAGATACCACAGGAAGATAGGGGCGGTAATGGGTCCTTAGGAGAGGGTAGATATTGTGAGATTTTCTTGGGTGGTCGAAAAGTAGTCCTGATACCTTCTTTGCGAAGAATTTTGCCAATCCTATCAGTGACATTTCGAATATACGGAAGAAAAGCCACAGGAGTATTACCCGAAGATTCTGAATTTGTCGTCCTAGGGTGTAAAGGGGGATGTAGATGTCGGGGTGTAATATTTTGAATTGTGGACTTGAAGTAACCGTTGGCGACAAGGGTTTTTTGCAGATGGCCAAGTTCTTTTCTAAGGTTGTCGGGTTCAGAAATCGAAATGGCCCGATGGATGAGAGAGTTGATCACAGAATTCTTTTGGGCAGGATGGTGGTGTGATGAAGCATGTAGGTAACGATTCGTGTGAGTCTTTTTTCTATAAACAGAGTGACCCAATCAGAATCTTCGGGTAATACTCCTGTGGCTTTTCTTCCGTATATTCGAAATGTCACTGATAGGATTCCCAAAATTCTTCGCAAAGAAGGTATCAGGACTACTTTTCGACCACCCAAGAAAATCTCACAATATCTACCCTCTCCTAAGGACCCATTACCGCCCCTATCTTTCTGTGGTGTCTATTCTATTCCTTGTTCATGTGGACATGTGTATATTGGCGAAACTGGTCGTTCCGTCAAAACTCGGATTCAAGAGCATCAGAGATGCATTCGATCAGGTCTTTTCTCCCATTCTGCAGTTGCAGAACACTGCCAAGAAACCGGTCATTCCATATTGTTCGAAAAAACCCATATTATTTCTAAGAGCCCCTTCTTTTATTCCAGGAAAATCCGCGAATCTCTAGAGATCCGAAAAAATCCACATAATATCAATCGAGAGGAAGGATACTACTTGTCTCCCATCTGGAATCTCAGTCTAGAGCCGCCGTCCGGTCCCGCTACCACGATGCAGCCACATGATTGGCCAGCGCGCGCTTCTTGACGTTCGCGCCACGAAGTGTGCCGATACGTCCCGACACGACAGGTCACCGCGACTATAAATAGAGCGGTAGCGGAGTAATCGTCGGATTCACTCCCCGCCTCTCGACGCGTTAGTGTTCTGAGCTGTTGGACGTGAATCCCTGTCCTGGCATTTGGTTTTCACCTCTGGCTGCGTTGAGTAGTTGAGTTACTGTGACCAAATGCCCATCTTGGTAGTTAGTATTCGCCTCTGGTTGCGTTGAGTAACTGAGTTACCGTTGCTAACTACCCATCTTCCTGTCTTTTGTTTACTTTTTTTTGTTCTCCTGAAGAAGCTACATACAATTGTAGCGAAACGTCGAGATGAACCCACTTTTGGGTCACTCACAAATGACACGGTCCAAACCCGGAAGACGAATAAACTATAATTCTGACTTTATCTAATGCGATCCATAAAAAAACTTGACATTTTGGTGAAAGATGATCCAAATTTCAACGTTTCAGAAAAAGGTTATCTCGTTATCATATCAATCCTACCACACCTGAAGCCAACAATATACAAAATGTCAGTCGGGGGAAGTTAAAAGACCTCAAAAATCTGCTTGAAATTTATTTTGTAAACACTTAGCTTCAAAATTCAAGGTTTTAATACTACAAAGCACCTTTAGAGATGATGGATCTACGAAGCATTAATAAATACTTATTCTGTGGTCCACAAAGTGAAGAAAATATAGTACTATCTGTGAAATTTCATTAAAATTTCATAAAACGAAAATTAATTTTGACAAGAATGACTTTTGATTTAACTAGACCCATTTCAAATGACTTAGAGGCAGCGAAATTTGTATCAAAGTAACCAAAGTTACAGTATTAGTACCACAATCACAAATATTAATTTTTTCTTTGTGAATTGTTTCAGTAGATACTTGACAGACTAAAAAATATCTGTGAAAAAAATCCTCATTACGTACTTACAACAAGTTATAATAATTAGGTAAATCGTAACCGAAATAAAGCTATGACAGAATTTCGCGGTTCCTGTAAAATTGGTCAAGAAGGAGATTGGCGACTTTGATAATAGGTGACCCAATTCTTCTTCTTCATGTACCATGTCCTTTCAGAACGTTGGTTACCATCATAGCTATTTTAATTTTATTCACTGCCACCCTAAATAGCATGCTTGTATCTACACCATACCAGTCTCGCAAGTTCTTCAACCATGAGGTTCTTCTTCGTCCTGGACTGCGTTTGCCTGCTATTTTTCCTTGCATGATGTTTTGTAGCAATCTATATTTGGGACCTCTCATTACAAGTCCGAAATATTCCAGCTTTCTCTGCTTGATGCTTTTTATGATCTCAGTAGTCTTGCTGAGACGTTCTAGTATTGTGGAGTTACGAATCTTCTCCACCCAGGAAACTTTTAAAATTCTTATGTAGCACCACATTTCGAAAGCCTCAAGGCGATTTAGATCGATTTTTTTCACAGTCCAGGACTCGACAGCATAAAGTAAGACCGAGAGCACGTAGCAGCGAAGTAGGCGGATCCTTAATGCCAATTTTAGGTCTCTGTTACATAACACCTTGGACATCCTTCTAAAAGCAGCTCTAGCCTGCTCTATTCTGGATCTAATTTCGCCGTGATTTTCTGCATTACAATTTAATTGCTGTCCAAGGTAGACGATTTTATCAACTTGCTCAAGTTTGATATTATTTACATTGACCCAATTGCAGATTTATTAATTACACATTTTTGCCATCAACTTCAAAAGGTACAAAAAATGTAAAATATATGTAAAGGAACTAAGAAATTTTGTTTAACTGACAAATGCGATTGAAATACTCAGTAAGAGACATTTCCCTGACCATTGTTCCCTTTTATATTCGATTATGCCTTTACATTGATAATTTAATGTATATCCGTACAAAGCATTCGAAATATTGTAGCCTGAAGCGGATGTCTGTCTTTTGATTAAGAGCCGGCAAATAGCCGCTTATTATTTGAAAATGGTTATTTCTCTTGATTAACCTTTGATTACGTTTTGTTCCAACAAAATGAGACATTTCTACTATTAGGATTCTAAAAGATATATTAAGTTGTGTCTTGATAACAACAATTGTATACACGGTGAACACCTTATACTCCGGAGTTCGATATTTTCGTTATCGGGAGAGATAGAGAAAAGACTTTATCTAAAAATCATGGAATCAACAAATTACATTCTGCCAAACAGTCATTAAAAAGGAATGCGCATGTCATCAGTACTTGAAAAATAAGAAACAGAAACATGAACAAATAATATATAAAGACTCAGAAGGATACACTTCTTTTTATTAGGATAAACGTTTCACTATCTTTTGCAACGTGAAACGTTTTGAAAGAATTTTTGTGTGCACACATTTTTTATTCAGTTAAAGAATTTCCTCAATCTTAAATGCCTTTTTTGGTTACTTTATTTGTTTATTTGTTTTTTTTTACTTATTTGACCAATTCTTCACAGACTATGGTTTTCAGAAAGAAAATAAAATAATGTTTTATGTATTATACGGATAATCAAGATGTAAGGCTTAATCAATGAGAAAATAAAAGAATAAAGCACATAAAGAAACAACATAATAGATCAGTGGTTCTCAAACTTTTTTAGTCGTGGCACACTTGTAGGGCTAAAAATATTTCGAGGCACACCAACCCTTAAAGCGATTTGAGAAACGACAAGAAATGAAAAAAATACAATTCTAAGGCTCTATTGATTTTAATATATACTTTATTTCAGATCAATAAAATACAGTACATTTCAATAAAAACTGTTTCGATGATGTTTTCATCATATCCTTTACAATTATGGGAATCTTTGTAAGTTTGACCCTCAAATCCCATGATGCTTGAAGTTTGATTCTCTATTTGTTTTTAATGTAAGCATATGCGGAATAAGAAGACTCACAGAGATGTCAATGTGAAACACACAAGATTTTTTACTGCAAAGAATGGCGATGAAAGATACAATGACTGCTGGAGGCACTGTCTGCTACTGCCTTTATTCTAGACACCGCCCCTTTATTCTAGATACTGCAGCCGCTCCATCACTGCAAATATCCACACATTTACTACACTCTATAATATTATTTTTTCTTACATACTTGTGGATAGCCTTGAAAATTTCTTCACCAGTGGCATAAATTTTAAGGTCTTCACACATAAGGAGTTCTTCTACTTTTATTCCGAATGGAAACCCCACAAACACAAGCAGGTCCAGTAACATCAGTACTTTTATCAAGCTATAAACTGAAGAATTCACAAGTTTTAAATCTATTTATAAGTTCTCTTTATCTGCTCAAAGTCTTAAATAGTGTGAATTCTCTTGCTTATAGTGCTGTTTGACATCTGCACATTATCAATCTTCTTGGTTATATCTGCATCTAACATGCATTGCACGACATCCTTCATGCAAGGTTTAATCAGTTTCTAGGCAATGTTATGGGGTTTTCCAGCTCTTTCAATGTGAAAACCAACAATAAAACAGTGGCGTTTTCGTTTTTATTTTTGCAGACTCTCTCCATCATTCATGACCCTGCCTGAAGAGATAAAGCACGACGTTTGAAGGTTTCTCCGGCCTCATGAGCTAAACCAGGATGATTACTTTCCAAATATCCTTTTAATTTAGATAAAACTAAGCACTCATTAGCAAAAATTTTGTGACAATTAATGAATTGGGCTTCTGGTGCCTGTTTGTTGCCAACTTGCCAACATTTCCCCGATTTTTTTTGTAAGGAACCTCCTCTCCACGAATTAAGGGAGAACAACTTGGATAATCTTGACTCGAATGAATCTCGTGGACATTTGCATCTTCTCCGCTAATTGTCACTGAATCAGTTGATTGAAATGCTTCAGTGACTTCACTACATTTCCTTTTCAAAGACCCAGATTTCAGCCAATTTTCCATTTTTCTTGAATGAAAAAATGTCCCAAATAAATGGCAGCAAAACATTGCTAACAATGAAAGGTATTTTCCAACCGTAATAGTGCCAGACATATTAATTCCAATGAATATAATTACTTACCTTGTCACTTTTCTTCTGCACTTATGTCTAAAATTTCCACTTTGAAATCTAACTCCAATTTTTACAAAACTCACTAATCGGCTGCAAGAATTAAACTGTGGAAAGAATGCAGGAAGCAGTCGCGTCGGACGAGTTCGGCTGTTTGTTTCTTTGTCGCTATCCAGAATACATCATCATCATCATTAACTCCACAACCCATGGTGAGTCTTGGCCTGTTCAAGGATAAGTCTGCCTTCTCTCCTATTCTTCGCCTTGGTTTTCGTGTTTGGTACTCCCAACATTCTCAAGTCTTTCTCCACTTGATCCTTAAATCGTGTTCTGGATCTGCCTTTACTTATCACTTCATCTATTCTTTGGTTATAATATCGAAAATACACCAGTACAAATAGTCAACATGTTTCGATTGGAAAGTGGTGAGGCAGCCGGTTGTTCGATTTTTTTTAAACGTTTCACGCCATCCTTGGCAATTGCTTGAGGCACCCCAGGGTACCGTGGAACCCACTTTGAGAACCTCAGAAGTAAATGATAATCCACTAATTAAGGAAAAGCTAAATAACATACTGAAAGGAAAAATAAGTGAAGGAAGCTTCTTAAACAGATGAAACAAAGTTTGTTACTCCCTGGGATAAAGAAGAAGACGAATGCATGCCATTCTTTTACATTTTTTGTACAATCTTAAATAATATAATGTCGTTGAGGTCGAAATATATTGCCGAAGCTATTTAAAAGATTGTTTATCTCATTTGGTGCTCCGTCGTTAATGAGGGAAACTCAGTTATCCGTCTTTACTTTTGTGTATCTCGGTTTCAGCTCGCGGTCGCTGTTCTTTGCGTAAATATTTTACGTAGCGCCCTTCCCGCCACCGCTACCGCCGCACCGATCGAACCAAACGAGATTATTTATTAGCGAAATCCATGCAAAATATAAATGACGCGGAATTTGAGTAGATAGAGGTACTTTGTGAGCAGTAAATTTCATTTAGTCGAAGAAACATGGGCTACATATTGGATTTAGGTCTGAGCGTTTTCAATGCGAAAATGAGGCCGGCACAGTGTCGTACACGACGTTTACTTTGCGCAGTAATAAAGTAAGCGTTTCCGTTTTTACCTACCGAGTTTTCCGTATGCTTGAAGCGAATATAGAGAATAGTGAATAGTCAAATGCACTAAGGGAAGAGGTTGTAAACTATAAACTTGTGTTTGTTTAGAAACATTTTCTTTCTTTCTATTTAAAACAAAAATGTGCATCCACCGAAGGATTTTAGCGACAAAATGACTTCAGTACATTTAAATATGATTAACAGTACTTACATGATTAAATATGATACAATATTATTTTTGTACAAGAGAGATACCCTATTAGTTTTCTGTGGTCAAAAATATTTCCAAGGACTTTAATATGGTGATCTCTACACAGAAAACTAAAACAATTGTAATCAGTAAAGAACCAATTAGATGCAAACTGGAAATCGACGGTATCAGCATTGAGCAAGTAATGGAGACAAATTACCTAGGAATTACACTGTTTAGCTACTGAGATGTGGAGAAGGAAGTGAAAAATCAAGTACAAAAGGCTAATAAAATAGCAGGTTGTCTTAAGGGAGTGTAAGAGGTTAAGAAGAGTACAAGCAGTAGATTTGGATGAGAGACTAAATGAATTAAAGCGAATGCAGAATGAATACAGAAATGAGATAAGAAGATCTAAGAGAGAAAGGTGGAGTAATCTGCTTCAGGATCTTGAAAGGGATATCTGGGGGCAGGGCTACAAGATTGTCTGTAACGAACTGAAAGGGAGAAAGACACCCTACCCCCTGCCTGAGGAGGAGAAACTCCGTTTAATACGGGAACTTTTTCCTCAGGTGGAGGATAGGCGTGAAAGGGTTATTGGTTTCGTATATGCGGAACCTTTTACTGAGTTGGAACTCGGCGAGGCTGTTGGACGGATAAAAATCCGAAAAGCACCTGGCATAGATGGAGTCATGCCGGAGACATTAAGACTCGCCGCACTAAAATATCCGCATGTTTTTCTAAGATTGTTAAACAAACTGCTTGAACAACAGCAGTTTCCAACAATGTTGAAAGAAGCTAAGGTTGTCCTTATACCGAAAGGTAAAGGTCAAGAGGAAGAGGTACGATTTCGGCCAATTTGCCTTCTTAGTTCGATAGCTAAATTGTATGAACAGCTTATAAAAGGCCGCCTTGAGCGAGAGTTAGAAGAAAAGCATGCGCTGAGCGATCACCAATATGGTTTTAGGGCCAAAAGGTCCACCGTAGATGCGGTCACAGAAGTAACCTCTTTAGTTACGCAGGATACCAAGAGATGGGTGACTCTCATCCTGCTCGATGTCAAGAATGCCTTTAATACGGCATCATGGGAAAAAATCATGTCCAGGCTTATAGAAATGGGCGTCAGTGAATACCTGGTCAATGTAATTGATAGATACTTCACTGACAGGTCCATAAGAGAAAAAGATACCAGCATCAGTTTGTCGCAGGGTGTTCCACAGGGTTCAGTACTAGGTCCCATCCTGTGGAATGTCCTGTACGACGGGGTGTTGAGGTTACAGATGCCAAGGGGATGCACTCTTGTAGCTTATGCTGATGATCTCGCACTGGTTGTGAAGGCGAGTCAGAAAACGGACATGGCTAATGCGGCTAATACAGCCCTGCGTCGCATTGGTAGGTGGATCAGAGAGAACGATTTACAGCTAGCGCCTCAGAAAACTGAGGTGTTAGTTCTCAAAGGGAACCGGGAAAGATCCTCTCTTCGTTTTATTGTGGAGGGTGTAGAGGTTGCACCGGTTAAATCAATTAAATATCTGGGAGTCTGGTTGTCGGAAGGTCTAAGGTTCGGAGTTCACATCCAAAAGACAGTAGAGAAGGCGAACCGAAATCTGGAAGCGTTGATACGGCTGATGCCAAACATAGGAGGCCCAGGAAGTACCAAAAGAAAGGTGCTAAATGGAGTTTTCCAGTCGATAGTAACCTATGCTGCCCCTGTGTGGTGTAGTGTACTAAACATTGCAAAATACGCTAAGCTGATGGAGACTTCGCAAAGGCGAATGCTCCTCAGGGTGTCTAGTGCATATAGAACAGTCTCGAATGAGGCTCTATATGTCATTGGAGCTGTGATACCGATCGTTTTATTGTGTAAAGAGCGAACGAGGATGTATGCGAGGAGGATGGATGTAAATATACATGAGAATGAAAGAGAAAGAACGATAATAGAGTGGCAGAGAGAATGGGCGAATGATAGTGGAAAGGCAAGGTGGACGAAGGAGCTAATTCCCGATCTGAGACCGTGGTGGGAATGTAAGTTCAGGAAACTAGACTACTTCCTGACGCAGTTTCTGACCGGACATGGTAGTTTTGGCACCTTCACAAATAGAATAGGCAAATCTGCCTCGGCAGACTGTACTGTTTGTGCGGTACCGGATGCTCCCGCCCACATTTTTAACTGCCAGAGATGGGTAAATGAGATGGGAGATTTCGAGAGGCGAATGGGTTTCGGGCTGGATGAAAGAAATATTGTAAATATTATGTTAAGAGGAGAGAAAGAATGGAGAGAAGTACACTGTCTGATTTCTGGGGTGATGAAGAAAAAGGAAGAGGAGGATAGAAGAGGAAATTAAGTCAGGGATCTTAAATTTATAGTTAATATTATTTATGGTCTAACATTTTCTGATTTACGGTAATAGGTATGGTTATGTATAAATTTTAGTTGTTTATTGAGTGGCAAGACCATCTCTCTGGAACGGTGGTTAAGGTTTTAGCCGGAACACGGTTAATCCGGCACTACCCTGATGTCTTGTGGCTTAGTATCCCACTGTGCCAAAAGATACCAGGGTGTCTTGTTCCGTGACGTAGAGGTCCAAAAAAGATTTCCCCCACCGTTGCCTGTCAGAATCTAATGGATACCTTCTTAGGCTCTTACTGGATTCTGGCAATACGGCAATAAAAAAAAAAAAAAAAAAAAAAAGATTGCCAGTGTTGCGTGCTGTGGCTCGTTCTATTGGTAGAGCTACGAATTATTTAGAATTTATGCGTTTGCTAGGATTTGCTGTTTTGGTCTTTTGTGCTTCTATCGATGGAACGCACCATACCTTATTATCTCTCGCAGGATCGGGCTTTGGTGATTCTCTAAATCTACAAACCTAATTCTGGCTTTTTCTGTCATTGTATCTATCACCTTACTTATTGCAGTTCTGTAAATAGAAATCATCTAGCGACTTATCTAGGTAGATATGCGAGAGATGCATATGAGATTATTGGACTCATTTTCGTCTTTATGCGCAGTTTGCTTTTTCTACCTGTGAATCCTCTTATTGCTGTTCTGGTTGTTGCTTTTTTTGGATGGTAGTGTCCACGTATTGCGTGAAGGTTAAACCTTGGTCCATAGTGACTTCTAGGTATTTCGCTTTTCTTTTACATTCGATGAAACCATCTTGCGCTAACAGCTGTTCCTCTGGGATTTCTCTTTTCTTTTTGAGTATGATTGCTTGTGTTTTTTCTGAATTAATTGCTATTTTACATTGGATACACCATTCTTTATGTTGTCCTATGCTATCTGTAGATTGTTGATCGCTACTTCTTAGTTTCTGTGTTTTGCCGTTATCGCTGTGTCGTCTGCATAAAGGCTGAGTAGTGATCCTAGTGTTCTTGGAACATTTGCGGTGTATATTGTATATAGTAGAATTGACTGGACTGCTTCCTGTGGCACTCCAATTTCCAGAGCTCGGTGCTTGAATAGTACTTGTCCTATTCGTACCACTCAAGTACGAAGACATCAGTCTCCGTATGGAGTCACTGTACCCGTAGCCTTTCGTTGTGTACACTAAGCCTTTATGCTAGACTCTGTCGAAGGCTTTGATTACATCCAGGAACGTTGCTTCTGTGTACTGTTTTTCGTAAAATCCAGCTGTTATGTATTCTGTCAGTCTTGTCAAGTCAAGTACTTGTAACTCGCTAAAGTTTTCTGCTTTAAACTAAACTAAATTCGAACTGAGCTTCTGGAATTAGTCCTATTTCGTATGTTTTAACTTGTAGTCTGCTTAGTGTTACTTTTTCTACGATCTTGCTGACTTGAGGCAGTAAGCTTACTGATCTGTAGTTTTGCGGAAACGTGGTATTCTTTGCTGGCTTCGGAATCATTATAACGTAGGCTTTGTTTCATCGATTTGGGACTAGCCTGTATCTAAGGATCACGTTAGTTATGTTAGTTTGAAGTACTATTGTTTTTGCTGGTAGATACTTCAGAGCTCTATTTGAAATTTCATCTAGACCAGGTGCTTTTCTCGGTTAGCTATTTTTATTAGTTCGTTTATTTATTGAGAAGATATAGGTGTAATTCTCTCCTTTGGTTCTTTGGGTATTTCTTGTTGTTCCTTGACTTCTTCGATGACGTCTACATCTTCGTCTTGCTGATAATTTAATGTACACTTTCTCTCAAGTCCTCCTCATCATCTCGGGTTTTTCATCTATGGTGTAGACAATTTTATTTTCACCGTATAGTGAGACATTAACACTCACTATTACATCGGTAGTGAATAAGATTCACTCTTTTTTGAAGACCTGTCATATTCGAAAGCTCTGAAAGACCAAATCCCAAACTAAGAAATATCTCGTAGAACAAAAGGAACGCTGTCGAAAAAATCACGTCACTAAATGGAATTAGACAGGACACGTCGCCAAATTGTGAGGCAACTGATGGACAAAACATATTGTCTAGTGGAGACAAAGACAAGAAGCACTGTAAGGCAGAGGACGCCCACCAACCAGATGAACTGACGACTTGAAGCATGGTAGCGGTAATTATGCAAGACAACGACAGATCTAAACAGCTCACGGAGACCTATCTCCAACAGTGGACAGTATAAAATAAAAACCAACCATTATCATATTTTCTGCTGCATTGATTGTTATTCTAAAAAGAATATCGTTAATCCGACATATAAATAAAAAAGAACAATCTCAGGTTCCTAAATTGAATAATAATTTCACTAAATTAATTGTACTGACACTAATCGTACTAATCCTCTTCAACTTTTTATCAAGAAATAGCTCAAAAATATTGAAAATTCGGAAATATAGTTTAACTTATGTGGGTGCCCCCTTATACCGGAATTAAAGGAAATGAACCCTAAAATTCACCGACTAATACAGCTGAAGAAAATAATGTAAGTATATGTACGACATTTTTGAAGCAAAATTTTTGTGCATGTCACAAGTGACTTAGACGAATACAGACAAGATTATGATGTTTGGGATAACAGGAATATTGTCCCAAACATTAATACGTACTCAGATGTACTATACTTTAAGCTTTCTCCGCGTATTTATTTTTATCAACTCCCATTCCTGCGTTCATGTACCAAACCCTTGGGCGTCGTAATTTAGCTAATGCGATAACCTGATGGTTTTTGGGACGGAGTGAGAGTATGAGATATTAAACAAGGTAAAGTTGAAGTAAAGTTCACTGTAAATGGCTAAAACCCTTTATCGAATTGGTATCGGTATTTAGGGTGGGGTTTTGGTTTTGCATGAAATGGATTACAGTTTTATACTCGCGCTGAATAATTTTGTGAAGTATGTGTAGTGAGTATGATTTGAAAATGTAAGATATGGATCGGTTTGAGGGAGTGGTATTTTATATAGGAATTTCGAACTTCTCCAAAGGAAAAACTGTTTGTAATACAAATATGAGATTCTTTTCTCAGCCTTTTTGTTTAAAATAGAAAGACATATAAGAATTCATAACTTTTATCTATGAAAAAAAAACCATTCTGCCAATAATTAATACATTTAACAAAAAAAGGCAGTACAAATAGAAGCTAAAAATGTTGCCCGTGGTATTAATATGCTTGTAATGAATAAAATAGTTTCAATATAAATATAGTATAAAAATTAGTAAGCATTTAATTTAAAAAAATGAGAAAAAATATTTTCATATTAGTAAAAATATTTTTTTAAATAAATGGTAATGAGGAAGTGGACTCTCTGGCAAGTAATGCAATAACCGACCAATGTATTGCTATCATAACTCAAATGACTTGGACTGATCACAAAGTAAATATAAAAGCCCACATCTACAAAGCGTGGCAAACTACTTGGGATCACACTGCCAAAAAACTCAAGGAATGTCTAAGTCAAGTAGGAACCAAACTCATCTTACAAATTATTAGAAAAGACCAAGTCATTATTAACCGACTCCAAATAGGACATACTTTCCTTACAAACAAGAATATCTTTAACCAGGAGGCTGCTCTGATGTGTAGCAAGTGCAACACTTAGTTTTCAGTGAAACATATAATTGTCGAGTATCCAGTGTAAAAGAATGAAAGAATCTAGTGTGCCCTTAGTGACAATTTAAAAAGAGTACTAAAATCAAACTTATAGTTTTTATTAAGTTATCTTAAAATAATTAAACTATATACCACATTGTAAAAAAAAATATTTTTCTTTTATCTATCAACATGCATCTTACTGTTTGTGTATGTCCCCTTCTAATAACCCTGACTACAATATTTCTGCATGTTTATGTTATTAGTGAGTTCATCCTGGCTCCTAAATACATTGTAAATCACATGTTTGCAGATCACCATGATCGCCATTTCAGGAAGTATTTTGGGAACAGTAGGACTCTAGCTAGAGTTCGTGAAAAGTATCACTGGATTATAAATTATCAGCAAGATGTGGAAGAATAGCGCAAACTATGTGATCTGCATACATCCAAGAAGGAACCCAAAATGAAATTTGGGTAAAATAAAAAAAATACATTATTGTGAATCCATGGGAATGAGTTGTTGTCGACATTCTGGGACCATTTTTAGTAATAATATAATATAAATATATGACGGTTACTATAAACTATTTTTCCAAATTACCAGAAGTAGTTGCACTATACAACCAAGAAGCAATCACAGTTGGTGAGGCACTGCTTGAGAATGTCATTTCTCGACATGCGGTTCCGCGTTCACTTCATTTCCACTAGGGGCGCAACTTCGAATAAGAAGTTTGGAAGACCAAAATGGCGTTGATGAGAATTAAGAAGACCAGAATGACACCGTTTTGTCCTTAGTCCGACGGCATGGTAGAAAGTCATAACCAGAACTACAACAACTGTCTGTCCTTGTTTTTACATGAAAACCAAAGGAACTGGCAAAAACTGGTGCCTCTGTTTCTGCTAAAACGAAGAAGCAATCACAGTTAATGAGGCTCTGCTTGAGAATGCAGTTTCATAGCATAAGGTTTCACTTCTACTCCATACATGGCCAGGGCCCAACTTCTAATCAGAAGTTTGGAAGACCAAGATGGCATTCATGGAAATTAAGAAAAACAGAGCGACCTTTAGCAACAGTCGGTGGCTTGTTTCTATTTCTGCTAGGCTGCAGAAGCTCCCTAACAACTGGTGTCAGAAGTGGGGCAGTCTTTTAAGTGAAAAAAGTTATTTTTGGGAGTTTGTAACAACATCGAGAAAAGAAATAGAGGCCGAAAAAAAACGGCAAAAAAGCGTAAACAAAAAGAGACGTCGTCAGCAAGAAAAGGAAGCTGAAGAGAAAATTCTGCGTTTTTTAAATGCACAGAGCTGCAATCAGGGGTAATTTACAACAATATTGTAAAAAAAGTGGAATAACATTTCCGCATCTCTTCCATTACTATCGCATTTTATTCTTTGGATTTGTGTGTTTTTTTTGTTTAGCTCTTAACGTTTGTAAACAGCTAATTTCTGTTGTTACAGCTAATTTAAAATGGACATTCAGAAGTTAAAATTTTTTCTCGTAATTTCGTAATAAATGTAAAAAAAACAGATGAAACTAGTAATAATGTAAAATATATGTTAAATTATTATCTGAGGTCATTCATAATAATTGTCATCTTAGTGTTGCCATATGGCAACGCTTTGTCAATACGCATATATTTAATTATTTTTATAATTATTTTGTTCAGACGAGTTGTTACTTAAGCTGAAGCTCTTCAAATGATTTGATTGAAGATGATTTAGATGTGGATCAGATATTCATTGATCCTGAGCCTTATATTTTAACAAACGAAGAGTCGGGAGGCAAATAAGACGATTTCGATATAAATCAATTATCAGGACGGTAACTCCCAGCAAATGCTGTAGTTGTATTACACAACAACAAAAAATAGGTGGTGATATTGGCATCGATGGTAGGGCCCAAGAACGATTGACTACATAGGATAGTTCCATCTCCCAAATTTATCTGTCACTGCAACACGCGGCTGTGACGTAGGTGTAGGGATGACAAGCAATTATCGACCTTATTGTTACTAGTAACTTGAACGGAAGATGATCTTAATTTGAGATTAAAAAGTTTAAAACGAAAACTTTACGTTTTGTTTTTGTAAATAGATGGAAGATACCTAATCAGATTTTTAACAGTACCTAAGACATTCAGACTTATAAATTCTTAATGATCTGTTTTACATGGCAAATAAAATTTATTTTCGAAATGAATGCATTTGCTAGTGTTATAATTAAATTAATAAATGTCAGTTTACTCTCAAAGTAAATATTTCTGGTAAATAAAATGTATAAATCCGTGTATTACTTACGTAGTCAGAGCAAATTAATATCCAAAAATATTTGATGATAAATAAAACTATTCAATACTGAACTATTTATTTCATAAACATACATAGGTAAAACAAAACAGTATACAATACTAGGAAACTTTAGAAAAATTCCCTACCGAACAATTTTATTTAATTTTCTAATTTTTGACCCAGTTGAATCCAACACGATAAGTTTTTTTGCTTCAAATTTTCAGCTTTCTTTTTTAAATGTCTATAATTTATTTTTTATTTTTAAAATCCTTTTTGAAATGTTTCCATCAACTCCATTATTTTTCCTATAGGTATCAATATATTTTTCATAATATTTATTCCATAATTTTATTTTTATGAACCACTCATCTGTACGCTTGATAAGACCTCCATAAGAGAGTTGGTGCACCCATGATGGTAAACTATGTTCACTAACTTTGTATGTGAAATTACCTAAATCAGGTAAACTATCTTTAAATTTTTTTGCTAAATACCCAGCGATGTATTCTAAGGCATCTTCTGTAGTTTTCTGCAAATCACTGACAACGCAATATGAGGTGGCAGAATATGATTCTTGGGAAGAGAAAGAACTACTATTGTTAGATTTATCAGGTTCTTCTATTTTTCTTGAGGAATTTTTAGATTGGCTTTTTGGAATACTTTTGGACTAATGGTCCAGAAAGAAAGTGCAATTTGGTTTGTGCTTAAACACTTTATTTAACAAAATTTCAGCAAAAATTTCAGATTTTTTTGATTTTTTCTGAACATTCATATTTTTTGCTTTAGAATAACTCAACTGACTTGTTAAAGTTTTAATTTTCATTTGACTCCTTTTCTTCAAATTGGAATGATCAGCTCTTAATTTTTCATACTTGTTTAATAATTCGTTGTATTTTGCTTCAAAATTTACTTCAGGCTTTAAATCTATACCTATTGTCACCAGCTTGTTCAAAAATTATTTCAGATTCAGTAATAGTGTGTTCATGTTGATAAGATGCAATAATCAAAATATTTGAATCAACCTTTGTAATTTCTGCTACAAGTTGCTTTCTGTTTCTAACATCTAATCTACCTTTACGAGTAGAGACAGAAGGTGTGTCAAAGGTACTATGTTTATATAAACAATGTGTTGGAACTGCAGTTTTCTTTAAAAGGCGTTTAGTAGGTAAACCTAAAATAAGTTACGTTAAAAAATTTTTATAGGCATTTTACTGCTTTTTTATTTTACCTAATAAGTATAAGTATAAGTAATAAGTATTGACACAAAACAGTGCAAATGGGACACAAAAACAAATCAATCAACATTCACAACCATAAAAAACAATACTTCTGCCGATGATCAGATTCTTCTTAAAAAACATAAAAAAGTAGAATTAATAATAAAAAAAATCAAGAAAACTGTAGGACACATAAAAAAAAGCAGCCATTTCTTTTGTAAGAGATCGTACCAACTTTTTTCATAAGAAACTAAAATTATATGACGATATAAACAGCAAAGTTTTTTATTTATTATTTTACAGGCTAACGCGAAACGTTCCGTGCCAACAACAGCAATTAATGCAAACATTAAAGACGAACTTCCATCCCCATTATTCAGTAAGTTACCTTAATGCCGCCATATTCTAAGTACAAATAGCTGAACACTGCCGGAGATTAATTGAATTCGGTATAATGGCTCATAAACGCGACCTTCCATGCAAATCGCTACAGCATTGCCAACAAAATAAATCTAAAATCCCATCCGCGGCAATGAAACTAAAACATACGTTTCGGATGGGCAGATATCGCCATCTCCGGGGGAGGCTCGCACTCCCCGAACCTACTCTAAGGGCATATGAAAGGCTATAAATTAATTAGGGTCTATTCGACTGTATATATCGGTGGCCCAGATACAATTTCCAAATGATGGGAGTAGGGAAATAGGGGTGACACGAATACACTGAAGGCATATTGTCTCGAATGATTGAAATTAGGAAACTGTATTCAAGATATTGATCTACGCATACATTCATACAAATACATCGATATATATATATATATATATATATATATATATATATATATATATATATATATATATATATATATATATATTGTGTGTTATTTCTTAACAGTAAATGTTTAAATAGAAACTTTTTTAATTCCTGGGTTTGTCGGTCTGTTATAAATAAAATACTTAATTATTGTTTAAATGTTTCGGCTATTTGCCATTTTCAATAAGCACTTTAATTATATAAAAATTACATAATACACTATATTTTATTTATGTCTTTTGATTATGCACTTTTTAATAGTTTACAATGGAATGTAAAAGTAATATCTGACCTTAAATACATAATGCAGATACTTGAAAATCTGATTCATCTGCCAATGGAGCATTTAAAAATAACAACTCAATTTATTAAATTTTAATACATATTAGTTGTGATACAGTTTAAGTATCATAACCAATTGTATCAATTGTATCAAGCTTTACAACAACTCGGTATTGGCGTTGATTGAATAACCCACTGGTTAATACCTTTTAGGAATAATCACAGAAGTATATAGGGATAACGCTACTAACTGTGGCATGTAAAATACTATTAAATATTGTGTATGACCGACTGAGACCATATGCGGAACAAATAGTTGGGGGATATCAATGTGGTTTCTGCAGGCAGAAGTCTACAATAGATCTTCGTCTTGAGACAAATGTTGGAAAAGACTAGTGAATTTAATATAGACACACATCATCTTTTCATTGATTTTGAGTGCCTATGATCATCCATCGAGAATTTCTGATCCATGTACTAAAAGAGTTTAACATGTCAACTCATTGATATAGTAAAAGAAACACTTAAAGTACAAAGCAAAATTCGAATTAAAAACGCACTAACAGATACAATCCATGTTAGATACATGAAACAAGTGGAACAAGATCTGAAAACACTTAAGATTACCAACTGAAACAACAAAGCAAGGAACAGAACAGAATGGCGGAAAATGCTAGAACAAGCCAAGACCCAGAAAGGGTTTTGGGGCTACTGGTGATGATGATGATTAATAATTTTTTATTTAATAAGTTTCTGAAATGACAAGAGAGTTAAAATTCCTTAAGTAAATAAAATTTTTATTAATCTGACAGTATTCCTGGACTATTCGATAACATATTCAACAAATGTCTGTCGACACTCGTAACTCTCTCTGACGCCACACTCAATAGTTGCACTCCATACATCGACATCGGTCCAATAAATAATTGACGCGTGTACTTTGTAGTTTAACATTTCTTTTAGAACTCGGTAATTGTTTTAACAATAGAAGCATTCATTCATGGCATGTGGATGTCGTGACGACAGCTCACGAACAACAATTGCCCCAAAGAAATTCCCAGAGAAAAATTCGGTCGGGAAAGCCGAAAAGAACTAAACAACATCCTAGAGATATTTCACGAAGTAAAGTCGGGTACGACAGCGTTCTTCTTCATTCCAGAGGCGTTACGATCTTTACTGGCAGTGGGTATTTTATTTAGTGGACTAGAAGATTTCTAAATGAAACAATATTATTACAGGTTGATTGAACATTGAACAATTTGTTTTGCTTCAACACTTGGGTTATTAGCATAAGAAGAATACAGAAGTGATAAAGACATATATTAGGCATATACAAAATATCAATTATTACATAATAAGGTATACAATATATATATGTTATTATTGATATATTGTGTTAAATTTTATTAAAAAAGTCTATAGATTTTAAGAAATTCTATCAAGTCAGCTACGTATTTAAATTCTCCTAAAACTTCTATAACAGACAGTTGATGATATGTATAATAAATATTTTTTTTGTGAAAAGTTAAAAACGAATAAAGCTTATCACTATGCACTGTTTTATATTAGCTGAATTAAACTTGTTTCTTTTAAAAATTTAAGAACACTATCAAAACTGTTTGGAACACCTAGAATGTCTTTTAAGATTTCCTTGGGCTTGTTTCTAGAAGAATCATACTGGCAGCAGTCCACTATCACGTGTTTGATGGAAAGAAGGCTATTACAGTAGTGGCATACTGGAGGGTTTTCTGATGCCATAAGGTATCCAAGCGTAAGACGTGTATGACCTATTCGAAGTCGTGAATAACTGATTTTTCTTGCCTGTTCATAGAGGGGATATTGACGCCAGATAAGTTGAATTGAATGTCATGCAGCAACGTTTTTGTTTTACTCCAGAGGTCCGACCCACGAGCTGAGGATTTTTTGTTTTATCAATATTTTAAGATCCGTATGGATTTGGACCATTTTGAGTCTAAGTCGAAGAACATGCTGCTTTGGCGGTCTGTCTGCTTTTTGTTTCCCAATATGATTTCCTGGACATAGATTTATCAGATGTCATGGATTTCCTGGACTAGAGTGTTTTTTGAGAGAAATGCATCTTGTGGAACGAATCAAGGAAAGAGAATCAGTACAAATGGCGATTTTTATGCTTTCGGTTCTTTGAAGTAGGATGGATTGAATGGTCTTTAATGCTTAGAGTATTCCATATAATTCTGCTTTGTAGATACTACAACTATTAGGAAATCTCACAGAGCCTATTGACCTCGTCAATGTGGAACACAGCGTAGCCGCAACACTTTTCATTCTTGGACGCATCGGTGTATAAAATTTCATCAAATTGTGTTAAGTTGGAGATGTTTTAGGCATAGTCGTAGGGATGTATTTTGAATCGTGTTTAGACTTTAGTAGGAAGGTACTAGATGCTATATAAAGAAAACTACCATAACCTAGCTTAGAGCGAATTAACGCTCTATATATTTTATGGAAAGATTCTTCATCAGCTCCGCAAGAGAAGCTAGCAAGGGATTTAAGTAAATTTATTATTTGGGTACAATTTCCTTTAAGTTTCTGAAAATGCTGTCTCCAGATAAGCTTTTTACTAAAGGTGATACCAAGAAGTGTCAAATAATTAACTGTTTGTAAACGAAGTCCGTGTAGAGTTATAGAAGGTGGATTAGGTCTATGCTTTTTGGTAAAGTGATATTACTTTGGATTTAGGAGCTGAACACACAAATCCAGCGCGCGTAGACCAGGGTATCTATTTTTTTATTGCATGTTGTAGCAAAGTGCTGGTGGTAGCTGTGACTCTATCTTGCCAGTATAATATAATATCATCAGCATATATCGAGTACCTGACTGGTGGTTCTATATATGAGGAAAAGTCATTCATGCTAAGTAAAAAGAAGGTAGTGCTTAAAACTAAGCGCTGAGGCAAACCGTTGTGCAAAAGCATGTGGTTTTGATATTTTTCCATTTTTTAATACTACATCTAAAATATCGATTTGTTAAAAAAATTTAAAACAACATGAATATTACCAGTTAAATTATATTCCCTTAATTTCCTTAGAATTAAAGGTCTTTGTACAGTGTCGAAGGCACTTTGGATATCATAAAGTTACTGCTATGACTTCGCTTCTATTCGAAAATGCGTTAACAATGTCAGTGTGTAGTGTGACAGATTATCCATTGTACTTCGATTTAATCTGAAGCCTGTTTGGAATGGGTCAAGAAATATTATTTCTTTCTAGATATCATAGTAAGCGTTTATTGACCATCAACAGTTTTACATAGTAAGAACCATTTAGAACTACTACAAACAAACAATCATATGAGGATACGGTCGTAGAAGAACTTTTACATTGAAAGGACAAAGAAAAATTTAAATGACAATACTATGCAAAATATAAAAAAAAATACCAAAGAATGTAGAAAGAGACAAAAAAACATTAAATTGGCGTACTAAGTCAAGGATAACAAATATAAAATTAACAATACACTCTATTTTTTGTACTATGAACAAGTATCATATTCAAGTTTCCATGATTTCTTTAAATAAATTCTTTTATTTCGACGCCTATGGTTCTGTCCCGTCAGATTTGCCGTTGTTCGTGCCTAACTTACGATATTTTAGCTAGAACAGTTAGAGATGCAATCTACTGGCTTTAAACTGGCATTTAATATAAAATAATAAATTCTTCCATCTCGTAATATCACGTTATATTGCTTTTTTGCCGGATGAAACAATCTGACCTCAGTGGAATTGAATCTTTCTGGAGATGTCACGAGTTTTCAGATTTTTTCATAACTTCCTGTCTCGCGAAAAGATAAACATGATGCGAAAGCAAAAGAGACGTGATTTTTACCGGGGATTGGGAGGTAGGTAAAAAACATCACTTTTATTTTTAGGTCACCAGCGGCTCTGTAATTCGAGTATACTTTTAAAAACAAGAAAATTGATACTCACAAAAGAAAGAAAATCATTCTATTTTAAAATATATTGTCAATGAAAATAAAGGATATCTTTAGTGAACCCCAAGGATGTGTGAATTTTAAGATAATCAAAAAGATAATAGTCACCGCTCTTAATCTGAATGGAAAATTATAACAACATCTAAAGAAAACTCAATCACTGCCAAACGAAGATGAGAATACATGACCAAATCGACAGCTCTCAATATTTATTTTATATGAATCGTTATGATGTGGTAACGTCGCAGAATGTTAGATTATCTCATGTTGGTTTATTTATCTTCTGTTTGCTTTTTAATCGTAAAAGGCTCAGATATGTAAGAATCTAATCTTTGGTTTCGAACAAGTCGATATTTTGGATTTTTACTTTTTGCTTTAAATTACCTTAGTTTTGAAGATATGACAATGAAATCCTCATTTTCAAAAAGAAACTTAAGACCTTTAGAAACCATGTTCTTGGCTTCTGCCTTCAACTGTATCGTCCTTAACCCTTGTGTAGTCGGCTAGGCCTGTGACACCAGCGACAATTTATTTCTAATGCTTCATTACCTATTTTATGTCGGAGTGCGCTGCGTTTGTCAGTACCTTTCTATCACACAAGCAGAATTGCTTAGACCAAAATAGAGCAAATTTTTGTCTAAGCACAAAAATTTACAATTTATATATCGATATATTTATATATAAAAATTACAATATAACAATAACAATTTATATACAAATTATATAGCAATACAAAACCTAACACCCTCCTCAGCGATGAATTACCTGGCTGGATCGCCCTGATTGGGACGCAACATCGGCACGGCATTCACACGATCTCTCAATCACGCACAATTCTAACGCATTATAGCACTTTCTCACTACGACTGAATTCTTCTCTACCTCTATTCCTCCCTGTTCATGATCAATCTCACCCCTTCTCATTCTGCCTTATCTTCTTGCTTGCTCCTGGGCACCCTACCTCTCTTCGGGTCGCTTTTCTTCTTGTACCTTTCTCTCCAATGTTCTCCTCACATATCTCTGAACGGTTCTCCACCGATCTGACGACCTAAGCATCTCCCCTACCAGTTTCGTCACTGATTGCACCTACTTCCAAGCTCTCTCTCAAGCAGGCTACTCTCACCTATCCATCTATCACATACCAATAGAGTGTGTGAGATAGTATCCGATATTTCACAATACAGGCATTTGTCATTTTCTGCCTTTCCAAATCTGTAAAGGTATGCCCTGGAGCAACCATGTCCTGTAAGCATCTGCGTCAGGAAGTAATCCTAACGTCGGTGCCTACAATCCACCGATCTTCTCAGATTAGGAATCAACGACTTCGTCCACTGCGCCATTCTTCTCATCTCGTGCCATTCCTCTTGCCACACAAAGGGGTTTCCCCCCTTTCCGTATTGTTGGCTTACAACTCCGTCATATGCCAAGTTTCACAGCGTGGGTCCTAGGACCGACCCCTGCGGCACTCCAGCCATCACGTCAACCACTACTCCTTTTTCTATCACAATTTTCCTCTCTAACAAATAGTCGTAGACCAAATTCATCAAGTACCTCGGACACCTTCTCTCTCGTAGAGTCTTCATTACCTCTTTCCATTTTAATGTGTTGAAAGTATTTCAAACGTCAAATAACAGTAGGATTGCCCACTTCTGCTTAACCCCCACCCGCGTAACTCCCGGAAGAGTTTTATCAACGCATCCACCGTGCTCCTGTTATTTCTGACACCGTACTGTCTGGGTGACAGCCCGCCTGATTCTTCAATCACTGTGGCTATTCGCCCTCTTAGGAGCCTCTCGTTTAATTTACCCATGCACGACAGAAGGCAAACAGGTCAATACTTGTCTTCCCCCTTTGCGAGTAGCACGAGCCTCGAGATCTTCCAATTTGCCGGAAATCGTAGAGTTTCAAGCAGTACATTCATGTGTTCACCTAACCTAACCTAACCTTACTTATTATGTTAAATTACGAAGGTTCTGAAATTAAAAAAAGCAGTTGTTGTAAACAAGGGCACAGTTTAAAGACTTGTCTAGTACGGTATTCTTAGGTCTTTATGAAGAGTTTGATTGGATATATACCAAGAACCATTTGCGTATCGCAGAACATCATCAGCGTATTGGACTGATATCTTTGTAGGATTTTTATATTGTAGGTTCTAAATATCCCTACAATTTTATACTGTAGGCTGAGATGGGTTTCAGTATAGTTTTTATATTATTAGCTTGATCTCTAGTACAAATTTCGATTTTTGTAAATAAGTCAATACATTGGTTGGGTTTTGATAATTAGTTGTTGTTTTAATGAAAATTATATCTAGAAATATTAATGATTGTGCTTTACAACTAATTTATTTTTAACAAAAAAATTTTACAAAACATAATGACAAAACGAGATAAATCAACTATATCTTATGGGAGGTTTATCACCGAAGACTTTTCACAGTCAGCAAAAAACAATCGGGCCGATTTGGAATAAAACAAGTTTAGTTATACGAACGGAAAATATTCGGCACTAAATCACCAGAGATTCAAAACTTTCGAAATGAAAATGAGCAAAGTTTTCCAAACTAACCGAAGCAGAATTTAAAGAGTTTCACTACACTGATTTTTGAAGCCAACTTATAACTCCGATTGAGAGAACTGTAGAGAGGTTTTATTGTCATAGAGAATGTTGCCACAATAAAATGTTTGTTTTGCTTGTACATTTTTGTGACACCGAGATTTTATGTTTCGAATAGTTGGAAAAATCAGAAGGAAGTTTGTGTACTTTGTCGTGGTCTACATTTTTTACTGTAAGAAATAAATTAGGAATTGTTGTTTTTATACTGGATAAATTGGTTTTTTGTACATATTTTTAAATATTTAGTTTATAAATGACAAATAAATATATTATTAAGGCATTATTTTTTTATTATTTAGAACAACATATTACAACCATCTTGTCTTGCTTACAATTTTTGTAGTCGTTGACTTTGACGTAAGTCATAAGTACACTGTAGCCAACCTACACTATTGTACCAACCTATACTTAACACTCCTCCTCGATTTGAACTTCAATACATTACATAGGAGGAAAAATTGCTTAAATCTAAACAATCAAAAATATTAATAAAATAATTTTACATCAGTTAAGAAACGCTTGACAAAGACCTTAGATAACAAAATTTTTCTTTTAATAAAGGCTTTGTCAATATTTCTGCAAGATTATTTTCAGAGCAAATATAATCAATACATATAAATCATTTTGAAATGAAATCTTTTATATAATGCTCTTTAATGTCAATCTGCTGGGCACGTTTAGAATTTTCAAAAGACTGACACAATGCTATTGTACTCAAATTATCAAATAAAAGTTTTGATTACTGACATTAAAAGGAAATACCTTTTAAGTAACTCAGTTCTTGAGCTGAGGCAGCCGCAGCTATGTAGTCAGCTTCTGCAGTTAAAAGAGTAACACAGTTTTGTTTCTGGGACAACCATGAAACTGGATTGCTACAATAAAATACAATACAACCTATAATACCTTTTCTATCAATTTTATTTGATGCCCAATCTGAATCCGAATAACAAACTAGTTCCCACGGTTTATGTCTTATGTCGTAATGAAAAATTATGTCTCTTTCAAATATCGCAGTATTTTTTTCCTGCTCTTCAAGTTTGTTATGTTGGTTTATCGAGTACTCTACTGAGATATGAAACAGTGAACATAATCTGAGGTCTAGATGTATTTGCTATATACATAAGACTACCTATATGTTTCCTATAAGGAACATCAATTACCTACCTATCTGAAAGTTTGTTTCCATTGGTGATGCGACACCTTTACATTCACTCATGTCAAATGAACTCAGTACCTTTGATATCATTTTGGGCTGTCCTAATATAAGATTACCACTTTCTCTTAATACTGTCATTCCTAAAAGGTTCTTTACTTCACCCAGGTCTTTGGCACAAAAATTGTGTTTCAAAATATCTATTGTTTCTTTTATTTTTAGTGCATGCCCTGTTAATATTATATCGTCCACATAAACAATCATAACTATGTCTTCTCCTATATACAGACAAAAATCATTTAGTATGATTCCGACATTTTGGTGATTCTTTTAAACCATATAGCGCTCTATTTAATTTAAAAACCTTTCCTCTGACTATTAATAGTCCTTGTGGAGGATAAATATATATTTCTGAATCTAGTTTTCCGTTTAGGAAAGCTATGGGTACATCAAGTTGATAAATTTTCCAATTTGTTTGCAGTGCATGAGCCAGCTTCAGTCACACTGTGCTCATTTTTGCCACAGGTACATATATTGATTTTAGTGGATTATCCTTCTGTATTTTAATACCCCTTTGCAGCCAACCTTGCTTTCTTGTATCTATAATCTTTTTGTTAGCCGGTAAATTAAGTAGTGTCCATGCGTTAGGGTTTTCCAATGATTTCAGTTCTACATATGGGATCCTCTTCATTACTTTCCTATTTATTTTTAATTAATTCTTCGTTTTCAACTAAACTTTTATTTTTGTTGCTTCCATTTTCAGTAAATTCAGAAATTCCTTATTTTTGATCCAAACTGTTTGATATTTACTGTTATCATTACATCATCAGTAGATGTAATTATTTTGTTATTTTTACAGTCCTACAATCTATATCCTAAATTAGATTAACATACCATTACTATTGTTGTTGTTATAATATCAAATTTATGCGACTTTGAAAGAATTACACCCCATGCTTTACAACCAAAAACTTTAAAATGATTAATATTATTCTTACCATATCATATCTGAGATGGTGTTTTACCACCATTAGCTCTTGTCAGACTCCTGTTCGATTCCTAGGCTGAACATCTTATTGCTTCACCCCATAAATGTTTAGGCAAGTTAGCTGCTGCTAGTTTGACTCTAACTTTATTTATCAATGTACTTAAATTTATGTGATGAGAATTTACCCCCACTATCTAGACTGATACTCTTAGTTTTAATATTATGTTTAGGTAAAATTGTAACCATCTGCAATTTGTACAAAACTTGTTTTATCCAAATTTGTTACATCAATCATATAGTCCACAAGTTTATCTGATAAAAAATTTTGTGTACAACCTGAATCTAAAACAAAATTTACCTCGTTAAGTGTCACAGTTTATGGCAGGATAAACTATCTTTTCATTTTGCATCATTTCTTCACCACTATTAAGACAACTAGAAGTTTTCTGGTTTTCAACTTCATTAATGGAATTTATCGTAATAAAACCTTATTCTTCTTCTACATAACCTGCACGCTCAGTTACTTTTAGTTGTATTGGCACTTCTATATAATCGATGCCTTCTGGAACTACTACTTCCTTTATTCGAGTTAGAAGGTCTGCTTCTACACGCATATGGATTATGTCCCATTTTTACCACATTTAAAGCATTTAATATCACTTACTTTGAATGCTGCCTCATTGCTTATGTTAGATGATTTGTTTTTATCAAATTTCTTCAGTTTCTTCATCCAATAATCTAGATTTAACGAACTCCATAATTACCTCAGTGTTTAATGTTTCTATTGCGGTAATTACAGCTTCATGCTCTTCATTGATGGTTAAAAGAAGACAACATACTTTATCTAATTCATATATCTTATTACCTACACCTTCCAGTTCTCTTATAATTTTGTCAAAATTTATGAAATAGTCTTCCAGTATTTGATCTCTTTTACACTTCAAAGTTAATAGCTTCTTTTTTAATGTAAGCTTGGTAAATATTCTTTTTCTTTCGAATATGTCTTCAAGTGCTTTCATCATTTCTTTGGTGGTTTTTACATTTTTTATAATGTCTAAATGTTTATCTGTCACACATTGAACTATATTGATCTACATCTGTAAAATTTTCTTTCTGCGTTGGGTCTAAACTTTCAATCACTGCTTTCTTTTCATTTAATAGGATCTTGACACAAAAATTCTAACTATTAAAATTCTCTCCTGCGAGAATAGGAAATTGTTGACCCGTAAACATATTTCAAGGTAGTCACGTTTTCTTGATTTATACTTTACTTATTTTGTCAAGGAGTCAGCTGGGCCTATAAACTTTTTAATATTTATTTTCATCATCAGTTGGCGCTACAGCCCTTCGTGAGCCTTGGCCCGCTTCAAAACATTCTTCCATCCTTCCCTATCGAGTGTCTGTCTTCTCCAGCTCCTCACTCCAATCTCCCTCAGATCTTCCTGTACATCGTCCAGATATCTGAGTTTAGGTCGCCCCCTTTCTTCTTCTTTCCGACCGTCCTGTTTAGCATAGTTATTTTAGTGGGATCACTCTCATCCATCCGCATAACGTGGCCCACCCACCTTAGGCGGTTTATTTTGATGGTCTTCACAATATCTGCATCAATAAAAAGTCACTAAAAAGTCTATAGAGTTCAATATTTAGTTTATAAATGATAAAGTAAGTATATTATTATGGATTATTATAACATGTCGTCCATGTAAGAATTAGGAAATGGCTAAAACATTCAGAATTATCTGAAACTCATGTATGATCTTTATAAAAATGTGTTAACGTTTTATGCGATTTTATTCGAACCGAACGCTTAACTTCTCGACTGATTTGCAAGAAAAAGCGGACCGGGTGTGAAATTTATTACCCAGCAAACCTTTTACCAACACCTTTAAAACTCATCCACTATAATCTACATTTCGTATCACGTTTTTCTCGTTGGCAAAAATTACTATAATATCCCAACGGCTATTAAGAAACATCGCTAACACCATCTTCAAAGAAACGGACCGATTATAACGCCGTTTTTTTAAATTGTTTGTATAATTTGCATTGAATAAACTGTCGATCGAAAGGGAAATAAGTAAACGACTCCAATGAGGTGATAATAAGAGGTTGCGTGCTGGCCGACAAGACGTGACGGTATATTTAAATTTGATGCAGGAGAACTGGTTTTTTATTTACAAGATGTTTTGCAAAACATACAACTGAAAGAAGATTCACAGCTTGTTATACAAGTGAAAAAGTACGTTGGTCTGGGAGTGAAATAAACAGGCGTTGCTTCAAAAATCATAAAATGGTATTTTTGTTATAAGAAAAGAGAAAAAGAGAAGAAATACGTTAGTGAACGATTAAATAACATTCTATGATGAAGGACATGATACATAAAGTACAAAAGATACTACAGGATCGGCATATATTAAGAGGAATGTGGAAAAGCCCATTAATCCTTGAGTAATCGGGTACATGCAAATTATATGAACAGTCGGTGGGGACTCATAGAAAAGTTTTCTATTCTATCGAGAATTTAATGGCGATAGTCACTAATTTGTAAACGTTGAAGAATCTTTTGGGAATAGTCCATCAAATAAGTTTTTGCCAATAAATTAGTTCAACACAATATTTTTTCAATATGACTGATAAAGCAGGAGAACAAGTCAAGAAGAAGAGGACTTTACTTTTTGTGGAGTGGATTTAGATCAACTTTTGGACATGTCAAATGAGCAACTTATGGAACTAATGCATTGGCGAGCCAGGAGACGTTTTATAAGGTGATTAAAACGTAAACCAATGGCACTAGTAAAGAAATCTGAAATACTGGATAAAAAACTAAAGGCTGGAACATTACTATATTTATATAATCATAGTAATTTTAATATTTACTCTATGTAGGTATACTTCACAAAAAAATGGGAAAATAAATTGACTTGTCGAGCGAGGAGTAATATATCGTCTTCGATGTTTACTCGTTCTGTGTGATATTTTGGTGGATATAATATACTGTTACGAACATGCGTTCGGCGTGGCTCATGTAACGATTGCATCTCGAAAGCGCCGAGAATTTTCCGGGGATGTATTGACTGCAAGAGAAATTAACCCGTCAAATAGGCGAATTAGAGGTGGGCTACTCCAGAATGTTCTAGAACATAGTGACTTTTATATATAAGCACACCTTCTAAAAGTTAAGGGAGTTGTAAATATATTACCGAACTGTAAATTTATAAATAAATATATTTATATACATTAGAACCGCTCGTTTTATTTAATCTCGCTACAGTTGGTGTCCGGTGTGAGATTTCAAAATAAATTCAGCAGTGACTTTTGAAAAAGACTTTTGAACTTTTGAAAAGTATCGTCGTAATAGTTCGTCGGAAACATCCGCGTAGTTCGGTAGTGATGTTTGTACGAAATGACATTTATTTGCACTGCTCGTTTTATTTAAAAACGGTACAATACCTATCACCAACTTTTTTTATTGTTGTATTTGTGTAAATAAACTTTTCATCCATTTTTCTTATATTGTTTATTTGATCTTGTACGTGATTGAGATCTTCATTCATTTCTTTCTCTGTTCTCTAGCATTTAATTTCTTCCCCAAAGTCCCAAAATTTTACTTCAGGTTTTTCGATGTTTTTAGTTAATCGTCTCACAAAACTACAGCATCGCATTGTACTGGGACATTTCCCCTTGTATATACATACGCAGCCACATCCACGTGGCAAAATAAAAGATCTACTTCCATTACAGTGAGTTGGCAAGCGGATACAGGCATAATTTTGTATATATGGGTATCAAAACAATAACCATATATCCCTGTCAGTCAACTAGAGACATCGGGCCGGGTAACTAAAATGTGACGTGGAAATTTCATGGAAAATTTCCCTCCAGCGTGGAAATTTAGTTACACGCCGCGTGGCGAAGCCGTTCATGACAAACCATCACGTCAATGATATTATACATTGCGGCAGGTGTTTCGGGCCTTAATCAGGTTTCGCGAAAATTGTGAAATTTTGATCGATATTGAAAAGGGAGGTTAAAGGAAATTGCGTTAATATTCCTATGCGAATTTACACGTTCCTTATAGGGTGGCAAAATATATTAACCTCTTTGTTGCAACAAGTGACAGTTTTGTATTACTCTGTTGATAATAAGATTCTGTGAGTGTCATAAATGCATAGAAAGATAGATAGATAGATAGTTGATTGGCAATAATAATACATAGCGCCCTTTCTTAAATTTATATAATACCATCCTCTCATTTAAACCAATGGTAAAGTTTTAAGTATGTGGTTTGATCAACAACTTACTTGGCTGGAACATATTAAACAAACAGTTTTAACATGTCACAAAAGACTGAATCTAATAGAAACGTTGGCAAACCGAAACTGGGGATCAGATTAGGAAACTCTGTTGAGGATTTATAAAACACTAATTAGATTTAAATTAGATTATGGATCAATTGCATATACATCTGCTTCAAAAACATTACTTATAAAACTTGACAGGAACTCTGTAAGAATTGCACTTTCAACCTTCCGGAAAACTCCCTCTGAAATCATATTGAGTGAAGCCGGCAAATCACCTCTAAACTACCGAAAAATATACTTAGCTCTAGCAAATGCCACATCTTTAGCCTCAACAGTATTTCAAACGAATTCCAAGTGTGGTTCCAAGAGCACAAAGTTCATTATAGCGTTAAGTATAAATAAACATGAAACTAGTCCCATTTTTTTTAAATCAAAACTAAATTCAATCTTTGATCAACAATACAATGACTAAATTAAAATTTATTCAGATGCATCCAAAGGTGAACTTGGCATTGAAGCAGCAGTGGTAACTCCAAATGAACCTTTTCAATTTAAACTTCCTCTCAACTCCAGCATCCATACTGCAGAACTATTTGGTTTGTTTAAAGCCATAAAACATATAAATATTAAAAACATCCCTTGTTGTCTAGTTCTTTCCGACTCTCTCAGCGCAGTCAAAGGTATGTAAAATGTATACTCTAAACACCCCATGCAGAAAATGATCAAAGCCGAACTAACGGAAGCTCAAGAAAATTTCAGAAGAATCCACTTCATGTATATATACCATCTCATATAGGTATATAAGGGAATGAATAAGCAGATACTAGTGAGCGTATCGCTATCACCAATAAGTCATCAGAAGCAGAGTGTCGGAGTGTCGCTAGCGATCTAAAAGTGTATTTCAAAAGTAAAGTGTTAAATGCTTGAAATCGGGGGTGAAATGATTCTAGTATGAAACTCAGAACAATCAAAAGTGACATTTCTTTATGGAAGTCGACTGCCAGAAGTACAAGGTCTCACGACTTGGACACTTTAGGTATCCTCACGCCTATCTCTTCTCAAATGGTGATCCTCCAAAATGCAAAATATGCAACACATAATAATTGTAATATTTAATGAAGCGGAAAGGTCACTCATTATTTGATAAATATAAGTTACATTTTAAAAAATTAGTTTAAAATTTGACATATTTCATGTATTACATGAAAAAAATCACGAACAAAATTTTTGTAGACAATACCATGATGTAGACAATAGAATATCCTATACATTAAAAAAAAGAACGAGTTTTTACCATATGTAAATTCAAAGGTATCGTTAAGAAACGCGTTTTTAAATTTTTTATTGATGTTGTTTGGGCCTAGGTCTCCAAAATTTTTTGGGTCAGATACTTTTTGATATGGAACAACATGGTATTTTTATTTTTGAAATAACGCTGGGGCCATTTTTCTCAATTGCAAACTTAATTACGTTCCTGGATCTTACTTAACATTAGACGAGATGCTTTTTGCACATAAATTTTTAACAAATACGGCATAAAAGTATTTTTTTTTAGTGTACGCCAAATGTTTTCCACGGCAAATATGAATGTAGACGTTGGAGCTCAGCTTCCAGGGTCATATTGCATTAGTACTTAAACAACCGATTTAGTGAAAAGAATATGTGAGCCTGTGTTTGGATCGTCTATGAATATAACCATGGATAATTGGTTTACAAGTACATAGTTACGAAATTGTAAAACGCATGTGGATATTCTTGGTCCCTGCAACTTATTGATCCCAGCAGACCACAATACTCATCTATGTTTGCATTTTCCAAATCCATTACCTTGGTGTCGTATATCCCAAAGAAAAAAAAGTCGTGACGCTGTTATCATCTTTTCACTATGATGACTCGATTGATGAAGATTCTGGAGATGCCTGTAAGCCCAATATTATTACTTTTTATAACATTACAAAATCGGACGTTGACTCAGTCGATTAGAAATGTGCGGCTTATAACATAGGCAGAAACACCCGAAGATGGTCAATGGTCAGTTTTTATAACTTACTCAACATTGCAGGTATAAACTTTTAAGTCATTCATAAATATGTATAATGCCAATGAAAACGACCTAATTTCGGAACGAAGATTGTTTCTGAAATCAATTGGCTTAGCCTTGACAAGAGAGAACATGCTAACCAAAGCAAGAGACTTGCTCATTTACAAAAGGATATTAGAAATATCGCCCAAAAATTAAAAGGAGTACATGCAGATCCAGTTTCTCCGCGTCCAAATACACGAGGTCGATGCGCTTATTACCAAATCGTAAAACACAGATATTTTTCTGTCAAATTCCTTTCATGTTTGTCGGTCCTGTGCCAGTAAATCCCATTGTCGCACTCCCATCTTTTCTAGATCTTCTTTGACTGCATATTTTATATCTTTTTCTATGCCGCCCTACAGACCTTCTTCCATCTGGCCTTTCCCAGAACACATTGTTTATAAGGCGATTGTCGTTACTGCGTATCACAAGCCCTGCCCATCTGAGTCTATTTGCCTTTATATAATATAACAAATAGTTATTATTTTAATGTTTCCTAATATATTGTCTAAAATAAAAACTGGGCCTCACAGACCCCACCCGACTGTTAATGTAACTTGCATGTACCCGATTACTCAAGGGTTAAAATACTTTCCCTGAGAACTAAATCACATTGATTACTCGTAAAATTCTAACGTTTAAGTAAAAAAATTTGAATATCTTACAGCTCACGGTCAAAAAACTTTAAACATCGTTCGGAAATGGTGTCAGTTGCCTAGTAGTGATGTAAAAAAATTGGATTTTTATTGGAGTAGGTACATTTTACTATATGGTTGAATTATATAATCCCTTGTGGATCGTGTAAGATCTTCCGCATTTTTAGTAAAATAAAGATCTAATCCCAATGGTAACAAATAAACGGGGGGAGACAAATGAAAATCGGGCAGCTGTTTTTGTCGCAAGAAATTTAATTTAAAACAGAGTTGCCGCTAAATACGCTTCTGCGACACCGTTTTCTTCTTTATCGAGTTTGTGAAAATTCTAATTGCGACTCTCCCTCCTCCGTTTCCGTAAATATAAGCAAGACAAGACGAAAAACGAGACTACCGAACTCTGGTCATGATGTTTCATTACGGAAGATGGGTTAATTGAAACGCAGAAATTGAGTTTTCAATTTAATTCTTGCAGTGAATCAAATAAATTAGGCAACGGGCTCCCCACTCCACCCTCACTGGAAGTTATTCTCGCTAAGTTCTCTAAACCGGATTAGGGTTGGCGATAAAAAAGATAAGCGGATCTGTCCTATATTCTTCACTGACATAAATACTAGAATTGGTATTGTATAAATTAGTAATTTACGAGAAAAAAAATTGTATTAATAAAACCAAAAATTGGTCATATTTATTAACCCTTAAGTGGTCGCTAAAGCGTAAAAAGTACGCCATTCTTATTTAAAACGTCATAACTTTACATTCAGATGTTAAATAGCTATGGATATCTCTCATAACCTGGTCCTCCGATCTCTCTCTAGGTCGTCCCCTAAGACAGAGGCAGCTTCTGTATCCTCCTACCACACATTATTCTACGTTAGAGTTTATAGTAAATCTTCCTCACTAAAAATTTAGTACTAGAATGGACGTCATTATTGATGCGTGTTAATGGTGCATAAAGTTCGCCGACTATAAGGGTAAATAATTTTTTCTAACGTACCATACAATTATAGGAAAAAACTCACTAGCGATGAGTTAGAGGAGATAGGTGAATCACTCCGCATTCCACTTGTATGTTGTCAAAGTTTGTTGTATGACTTGGCTTTCGTTACAATTTTCTTCCACTCATTTCGATATGTGAATAGTTCTCTCCAGTTTCTCACTTCCAGAATTTGGATATCTCTCATAACCTGGTCCTCCCATCTCTCTCTAGGTCGTCCCCTTGGTCTTCCAGTTGCTGGTTTCCATCTGGTGATCTTCTTAATCAGTAGGTCATTTTTCCTTCTCTATATGTGTCCCAGCCATCTCAGCCGCTGTGCTTTAATAAATTTAACTATATCTTCTCCCTTCAATATGTCTCTTAACTCATGGTTCATTCTTCTTCATTTCTTCGCTGTTTACAATGCAATAGGCTCAAACTGAATATTGTCCGACAAGCAAAAAAGACATAAGAAACTACAATGTAGAAAAAACAAAACAGGCAATAGAGCAAAATAAGAACATGAAAGTTTTGAAGAGGAGCGTACAAAAGGGGAAAATAGAAATTAACAAACTGAGAAACAGAACTGGAGAAGAAACAACGAACAGAGATGAAATATTAAGAATAGTCGAAGAGTTCTACACAGAGTTATATAGATCAAGAAAAAAGATAACAATACGGAACCTCCAATTACACTAAAAACTGGGGTATTAAACCAAGGATCAGATTTAATGCCAGATATAACAAAATCAGAAATCAAAGAAGCCCTGAAGAAAATGAAAAATAATCGAACAACGGGTGAAGATGGAATAGTATCAGAAGCACTAAAAATTGGAGGGGATGTATTACTTGAAAAAATTAAACAACTTTTCAATATCTGCCTTCACAGCGCCAATATTCCAACAGACTGGAACAACGCTACTATGATTCTATTACACAAAACAGGAGACAAAGCAAATTTAGAGAATTACAGACCGATTAGCCTCCTCAGCCATATATATAACTTGTTTACGCGAATACTAGTTAAGAGAATGGAAAGAAAATTAGAGACTTATCAACCAAGGGAACAGGCAGGATTCCGAAAAAGTTACGGAACAAATGATCATCTACAAAGTATAAAAACCCTAATAGAGAAAGCAGTGGAATACAATAAACCTCTAGTTCTAATATTTATCGATTTTCACAAAGCCTTTGACACAGTTGAACTAAGCAAAATATTACAGGCGCTTAAAGAATGCAGGCTAGATTATAGATATACTAAATTATTATACAAAATATACCTGCAGGCAACAACCACTGTCAGATTACATACTAACAGTAATCGCATAAAAATAGAACGGGGGGTTAGACAAGGAGACCCAATGTCACCTAAACTTTTTAATACGGTGCTAGAACATGCTTTTAAGAATTTGGATTGGATGACAAAGGGAATAAAAATAGATGGAGAATATCTAAACAACTTACGTTTCGCCGATGATATACTTATAATAGCTGAAGATCTAGGTATGGCAAGAGAGATGGTACAGGAACTCGTTGTGGCTACAGAAAATGTAGGTTTAAATATAAATATCTCGAAAACAAAAATCATGACCAATTTGGTACCCAACCAGAACATCAGTATTGGTGGGAAAGAAATAGAACTCGTAGATAGATATAAATACCTGGGACATGAAATTATGATTGGCAGGGATAACCAGACTCGTGAACTGAAGAGAAGAATCGGCCTTGGGTGGGCAGCATTTGGAAAACTGAGAGAAACTTTTAAAAGTGAGCTGCCCACATGCCTAAAGAGAAAGGTATTTGATGTCTTGACGTACGGAGCAGAAACACTTACCTTAACAAAAGCAGCAGCTACCAAATTGAGAGTCACGCAGAGAAGAATGGAGCGGTCCATGTTAGGAATAACTCTGCGAGACAGAATAACCAACGAAGACATCAGGAGAAGAACCGGAGTGACTGACATCATCGAGAAGATAGCCAGACTAAAATGGAGATGGGCAGGACACATAGGCAGAATGACAGATGGGCGATGGACAAAGAGGTTATTGGAATGGAGGCCAAGGGAAGACAAGAGAAGCGTCGGTCGACCACCTACAAGATGGACTGACGATTTAAGAAGACTCAATAAAAACTGGATAAGAGCGGCGCAAGATAGACGGAGTTGGAAACATAAGGAAGAGGCCTATGTTCAGCAGTGGACTCTTGAGACTGGATGATGATGAATGACGAAGAACGAATCCTGCACTAAGGTTAGTCAGACGACGGCGACCTGGACTGAGATGTCGTTTGAAAATTTCAGGAGCCCCTTTATAAAGACGAAAAAAATGTGCATTTTCCTAGTCTGGATAGTCTGAATATGAACTTGTTTTGGGTTTGGGAACATATATTATGAATAAACTGTAACTTGCTATTAAAGTTAGGAATAAAATACGCCACATAAAATGACAAAAGGATAACTGCAAGTAATACTTTGAAAAATCAAAGAAGAAACCATCATTTCATACATAAGTCATTCCATTAAAAAATCGTAAATATCACGTCGATATTTCTCTTTAAAAACGACATTAATTCCGGATTTAAAAACGAGAAAGTTATCAGTAAGTAATATCTCGTTTCCGGCAGAAATGAAATATGAAAAATCCGGCCGGCCATTCAGTTTAAAAAAAGTCTTTCAATCACGAAAATCACTTTCCATTTGGAAAGGCAGGCGTCTAATCTTAATAAATATTTAAGCCAATGTTTAATGCTTTTTCCGTGCTGCAGAATAAATTCCATAATAAAAGGCAGAGACGTCTATAGGTTTTCAATTAGATGATTTATGGAAAAAGTTTTTAAAAGGATTTTCTTCGAAAAATAATTAAGGAAAATGCTCTCGAGAGAAAAAATCTTTCAGGAATTTTTGTCGGCGATATTACAAGACGATAACGGTAAGTCTTAATCTTTGCTTGTTTTTATAAACAACAAAAGAAGAAGACTGGTGGGCTTTGTAAGTCTACAAAGACTTTTGTTTCTTGAAATCTCTAAACAAATTGTTTTAGAGTTCGTCGAAAGAAACAAATTAATCAGATCTTAATTAGAACAGCTTAAAAAGCGTAAAAAACAAATAATTCTGTAAAATATTAAACGTTTAGAAAACGATAAAACAAGTTCTCGACAAAAAGGTAGGAAAAACTTATTGAGTAGTCTTAAGTAACTTACACTAAAGTACAGATGTAACTGAAATCATATCCACAGTAAAAAAAGGTCATAATGTAAAGAAAATCCTGAATTTACTGAGTTTTAAATAGGCAAACAAAAGCACCAAAGGACTTATTTTTTATGGATTTAAAAAGAAAAGATTACGGACATTCGAGAAATCCGTGCACACTACAATATCGATGCGTAAAATGTGCGCAAAATCATTATTATCAAACTTGGAAAAAAAGAAAGAGGATGGAAAGTCAGTAAAATATGTTCTATGTGGTGGACTCCTTCTTTTAAGATGCCCACTCTTACTAAAACTTTGCTATAACTACAGCAAATTGCTTTCTATCTTGAGCTGTTCTGAGTATAGAATGTGTGCCATGCCTGTCCAGTCTCTTACATTTTTCAGCTCGGAGCATTTTCTTCGTCCTGGACATCTTCTTCCTTCCACTCTGCCTTCCATTATCAGTCGTAGGAAGATGTATTGTTTTCCTCTGTAAAGATGTCCTAGCTTTTTTCTGTTTTACAATATTTAACAGTTCTCTCTTAGTCTCCACTCTTCTCAGCATCTCGTTGTTGGTCATTTGCTCTGTTCAAGGGATCTTCAGCATTCTTCAAAAAATCCTCCTCTCAAATATGGAATATATGAATGTTTTTACAAATTGGTATCACATCTCCAACAATAAGGTAGGGTTTTTAGGATTTTTTCGAATCTTTGAAAAGCGGACCTAGCATACTCTATACGACCACGTATTTCGACTTCGTAGTCAAGATCGTATGTTATCCAGCAACCATGATACTGGAATTTTTGTATTCTCCCTTAAATTTTTATTCCTTCTTCAATATTTTCGAGGGCATTTTGGAAGATCTTTTGGGAATACATGTATCTAGATTAAACAATAGTGGAGAAAGTACACAGCTCTGGCGAAAACTCTTTTTATTGACATTTCTGCTGTCATACGATTGTCTGTATTAATCGACGCCATTTGATCCCAATATGCGTCCCAGGATATGTTTTACCTGCCCTAATTTCATTTCTATAACGCTTGTCAATTAATATATAATCAATCTGATTTCTTATTATGTTGTTTTGATTATCTCCAGGTGCTTTTCAGGTGCTTTGCTGGGTGGACCCCACCCAGCATCACCACGTCTTCTTGTCTAGGCATCTATCTGCAGATGAACTTATCTCTGAAGACGGCAACATTTTTACAATGTTCCTGCCAGTTAACAAGGTCTGAATACAACCAATCGATAATAACGGTATACAAAATGTTACGTTAAATTACTGCAAATCACTTTTGGTTAAATGTCTTGCATTATGTTTTGACAACCTCATTGACACATTAAAATCGATATCTTTAAAGGAAACTGTTTTTTTTTGCTAATTGCTATGCCGATAACAATGCATCTCTAATTAACAAATCACGAATTTCACACTGATAATAATGAACCAAAAGAAGATGTTCCCCTAGCCCAAGTTTTGAATAGGTTAAGGGGACCCAATGATCCTCAAAAAAGTGAGGCAGAAGCACAAGAATGGGCAGCTGGTGGTGACGAAAGTGAGCTACAAAGATATAAACTGATGAGGATATTGTATGAGCGGCTATGTGTGAGAACGATGAGCAAGATAAGGACACAAGCGTTGAAGTTCTCGCCTCCAAAAAAGTTGGTAGTTCAGAGGCAGAAGGAGCTTTCAACACAGCTTTAAAATGGGCTGAAGAAAACGAATTTAATATTAACGACGTTATGTTTCTCCGTCGGCTTAAAGATCGGGTTTTTGAAATAAGGTGCGCAAATTACCAACAGAAGTACATTACAGACTTTTTCAAGAAAAATTACCTAATGTATCATTTATTATGTAAAACTTGTATATATAACGAGTTTATTACAGCTGCCGCCGTTTCTCGCAACCTAGCTTCCAACGCTTGCGATCGTTCCAGTCATCTACTTGTAGACCCCTATCTTCCATTGCACCTTTTACTTCTTGTCTCCACGATCTTCTTGGTCTTCTCTTTTTCCTGCGGTTGGTGGGGATCCACTGTAACATTCTCTTTGGCCATTGTTGATCATTCATCCTTTCTACATGGCCATACCATTTCAGCCTTTTGCATTCTATAGTTTCCAGGATGTCAATGTCTATGTCCATACGCTCTCTGATTTCAGTATTCCTTACTCTATCTCTTCTAGTGAGTTGGCAACATATTTTCCAATAATTCATTTCCATTGCTTTTATTTTGAATGCGTCATTTTTATTTATTACCCAAAGCTCTGAACCATATGCAGCAATGCTTTCTATGATACTTGGAGAGTGCCGGTTTACAACATCCCTTCCATGAAGAGGCTTGTATGCAACAGTGTCTCTTTCAGCGGCTTTGTTCTTGCTGTAAGCCCAATTAGTCCGCTAGCCTTCGACAGCTCAGTAGAGAAACTAAAATGGACTTTCAAAGTTGCTTTTATCTGGCCTGTTGAATTGATATAGTGAAATAAAACAATTACTTGTTTAGAAAGAAACTGTAATTGAAAAAAGAAAGGGCAAGAAATAGAGCTTATAAAATTTGAGTGTGTAACTTATCGTAGGAACTTAATTTGAATATTACAATTTGCGAACGAAAGCGAAAACACCATAACACTTATTCACATATTACGGCTTCCCGGTCAATTGCGTAAACTGCAACGTGGAGAATCCTCTCCGAACTTTTGAAATATAGATGTTAGCCCTACGAAAGTCGCTAAATCACTGTAGGTGTCGACTGGTCGCCTCCCTCGCCCCGCCGGAATATTTTTTTGTTTATGCATTTTGAAAAGCCGGTCTATCGTCACGTAGGCGCTGTGGGCGGGGATTAACATTCTCAGAAACAAGGTCTAGGTAGACTGGATTTATTTAGGTAACCGACGCGAAAATAGAATTATTTGATACAAAATAGAATTATTGGTTTGGAGATATAGTTCTCCAACAATACTTTTGTATATCCTAATTTTTGTGTTTCGGGTGATGTGGTTATTCCAAAGTATACTATTCAGTTGACGCATTGCTGAATTTCCTTGACCAATTCTAGTAGCTATTTCTTTTGTACTCCGACCATTGTTATATAATAAAACTTGTATTATACTACTATATCTCTGTTACTAATTAGTCATATATTTTTTTAAAAAGCGCTACCTTTAGAGATTCAAGACACAATGCTTACGAGTTCGAAATAAATCCAAAAAACCTATTCAGATTCCGATTCATCTTATTGCAAGTTTTCCCTTTGATGTCCGCCATGAAAATCTAGCGGAATCCCCGGAGATTGAGCAACAGCAATATCTGGACATGTTTTGATATTTCCTAGAGCGGGATGTTTGCGAATCAACATTCTTGCATAAAGGGCGCAGTAGGAAATAGTTCTCAGCCGTTTCGAAAGAGTTGAAAAGTATTTTTATTAAAGTCGGATATATTAAGATACAACAACTGCTTGTATCTTTTTAAGATCGTAAAAATTTAATTTCACTTTGGAATGCTGCAAATGTTGACGGGAACATTCTGGAAAATCTTTAGACGAATTTATTTTAGGAAAATCGTAAATGCATATACGAAAAAGTATTAATAAAATATCTTGACAATACTTTAAAAATCTAAAAGCATACGAACTAGAGCTTTCTCAACAAATGACTTGCAAAACTCGAGTCACGCTAGTTTTTGTAGATCAGTTTCATAAGACGACTTCACGCAAATATTGAGCGATTCTTAGAGAGTAAGAACGCTGAACATAGGCCTACTCCTAAAATTCCTTCGTTTTCTGGAAATGATTAGTATTATACTGTCCTGCTAAGCTGAAAAGTCCTAACTGAGAAAATCGCAGTTTTGGTCCCAACGGTACTGGGTGGTAGCGAAAAGCATTCTTTATCTTCCCTTCAAAGCTGAGCTGTCCTATCTGTTATTAAATAGCTGTTCCGAAGTGATGCTTGTTGTCTTAAGTTCAAACTAAAACCTGATTTCTAAGCATTACGTCCTATCTGATCTGTACAAACCTGAAGTGTCCTATTGTAACAGATAAGATGGTCAGTATTGCAATATATATTGCTGCAAAAAATCTAGCAAGCCCTAAGTGAGAGATAGGACATATTCAGCATTGCACCTTAAAACAACATAACCTAAAAATCGAAAGTGGTTGTTTCCGTTAATGTCAGTTTTTAGTGCAGAAATTTTGATTTCTACCTGGAAGTAAGTAACCAAATGTTTTATTATTAATCATTAATAATTAATTATATTTATTAGAAAGCATTGACGCAATTATATAACTTATGCCTTTCAAACGAGGTTACACCATCTCAGTGGAATAAAGCTGTTATAGTAGTGATGCACAAACAGGGAGATATAACACAGCTAAAGAACTATAGACCTATTAGCTTGTTATCTCACGTTTATAAGTTGTTTATGAAGATAATAACTAATAGGTTGACATCAAAACTAGACTTCTATCAACCTTGCGAGCAAGCAGGATTTAGAGCTGGATACGGAACAAATGATCATTTGCAAACCATTAAGTCGTTGATTGAAAAAACCATTGAATATAATAGACCCCTGATACTTGTCTTTGTCGACTTTGAAAAAGCATTTGATACGGTCAATCAAAGTGAAATGCTCCAAGCTCTAACACAATGTAGAATATATCACCGATACATATTCCTCATCAGATACATCTATCAGCATGCTACAGCCTGTGTAAGACTTAATGAAGATACTGGGACTTTTCGTATTGAAAGAGGCGTTCGGCAAGGAGACAACATGTCTCCTAAATTATTTACAACTTTGCTAGAATACGCTTGTAAAACAATAGATTGGAACGAAAAGGGCATCAATGTAGATGGAAAATTTTTAAATAACCTTAAATTTGCAGATGATATCGTTCTTATTGCAGACAGCTTTGATCAGGCACAGATAATGGTTGGTCTTAAAATAAATTTTTCAAAAACACAATTTATGACAAATTTAGTCCACAACAAAAACATCTCAGTAGAAGACAAAGATATTGAGCCAGTTGACTCCTATAAATACTTAGGCCATGAGATCAGAATAAGTCGAGACAACCAAACAATGGAGCTGAAAAGAAGAATAAACCTCGCTTGGACTGCATTTTGAAGGATGAAGGATATTTTTAGGTCTAAGATTCCAATGTGTCTGAAAAGAAAAGTATTTAATCAATGTATTTTGCCAGTCATGACCTACGGCGCAGCAACCCAGAAACCCTAACACTCACAAGAACAACAGTGAGTAAACTACAAGTTGCGGAAAGAGCAATGGAGAGAATTATGTTAGGGATTTCTCTACGTGATAGAATACCCAATGCTACTATACGCAAAATATCAGGAGTAGCAGACGTTATTGAAAGGATAACAACACTAAAGTGGAACTGGGCAGGTCATGTAGCAAGATCAGTTGATGACCGGTGGACAAAAAGAATTTTGGAATGGAGACCCCGAATACAAGCTTACAGAAATAGAGGTCGACCCCCAACGAGATGGACAGATGATAGAAAAAAGGTGACTACAAATTGGATTCATATGGCGCAAAATCGGACTAAGTGGAAAAGCATGCGAGAGGCCTATGTTCAGCAGTGAACGTTAGAGGCTAGTTGATGATAATATTTATTATTAATAGTTAATAAATAAAATAAGAAATATTTAATAGTTAATAATAATTGTTGAGTTAATTAATAATAATTAATTAATCATTATTTATTGTACAAAATAGTACCTCCATGACTGTTTTAGGTGCCTCTTATATTTAGTTTCGTTTTTATTTTCATTACATTAACTGTGCTGGAGCTGGAACTTAAAAAAGAAAAAATATTGTTGGAACTGATTCGCGTCGCAAGTATTCGTACAAATATTTTGTCAGAAAATTGCAAAACTTAACATATCGTTTGCACAACTTGGCTCTAAAGAGAGCTTCCAATGCGCATCATATGACCGAAGCCAATCATATTACTCCAACAAACAATTTTGGAGTGTGTGAAAACTATGTATCTCACAGATATAAATATATTACTGCCAAGAAAAAGTATGAAAGAGATGCGGAATCGCAACGAAAATCATCAGATCTCATAGTTTTAGCAGATCTTCAGAAAGTGACAATGCTACCAAGAGCAGATATTTTTAAAGAAGTCGTTTTGTTGGTGTCGGGAAAGGTAGAGACGTCCGATGTTTAGGAATTTTGTGGCATAAAGTAATATCAGTAAGAAAAAAATAATATGTGGTGTCTACTCAACAATTTGGCTGGATAATTGCTCGAGTCAGAACAAAAATTGGTGTTTGTTCAGCTTTTTTGTCTATATAGTAAATGCTACAGAATTTAACTTAAAACAATTAACCATAAAATATTTTGAGTACGGACACACGTTTATGTCCGAGGGCCAAAACTGTTTGGGATTTTAATGACTATGTTCAATGTGTTCTAAATTCAACAAAACAGACCGATGTTGTAGCATTAGAGATTAGACATTTCTATGAGTGGACAGATTTCAGTTCAAAATACAAATTAAAAAAGTTAACACCACGCTGCGATCTCAATATGCAAAATACATTGTTCTGATTAGCAATGTGTTTTGGGAAAGACCAGATGGTAAAAGATCGACAGGAAGGCCTAGAAAAAGGTGGAAAGACGCAGTCAGGGAAAGCCTGGATAAGATGGAAGTAAGGCCATGGGAAATAATAGCACAGGATCGGAATCAATGAAAGGCAATAGTAAACGCGGCAAAAACTCACGAAGAGTTGTAAAAGCCAATGATGATGATGCGATCTCAATAATATTTCGCTCGCAATTTTTACGAGAGGAGAAATGAACTTTTTAACTGCAGGTACATTTAAAACTGGTGTGACATTTTCTCCTCCACGAACATCTAACCGAGGAATTACTCAAGAGAGAAAAGCAAAATTTGCTGAATAACCTACGAGCTATAATTCCAGCCAACAGGAGAAACTTCTGGGAAGAATTACCGGTAGTCTATGCAGCTAAGGAGGACAAAACTGGAGAATTTTAAGTTTTTTTAAAACATTATAGGGCCATGTTAAGTTTTTTTATATGTAAAACATTGTCTCGTTAAGTGCAATAAAAGTTTGTTATAAAATATCTTGTCCTATCTGAGATTTTTAATAAAATCCTAGGTTAAACCGTCCTATCTATCAAAACTCATGTAAGCTTTAAACTAATTGCTTCCGTGGATTATCTCATAAATTGCATATACACAAATCAAGTTTATTCAAAATTACAGTTTAATCATTATTAGTACGGACGGCGCAGCAAACTAAAGTTAATTGCGTTTTTCTCAAAATAGCACAATTGGTAGATAGGACTTTTCAGCTCAGCGGGGCAGTATAGTAATCGAAACAAATCGGTGCATAAAAATGATGATGTTCTATTCATTATTAATTTACATACGGACTCTATGATTATCTTTCATAAACTTACTTCTTCCGTAAAACTTAAGCAGTTCTTTTATTGAAGCAGTACATACCTGAAAAGAAAAAAAATATTATTAGAAATAATTTTATACAATAAGTGAAAAATAAATAAAATATTGTTACGAATAAATACAAGGAATTAAATAAAAATTCTCTAATTTTGAGCTGGTAATTTTAACCACGTGATTTAATCAAGCTCTGAAACTCAAATTAATAATATAATAATTTTGCTATAAGAAATAGTATTGTTGATTTAAAAAAATAAGATTGAAACGAATCTAACAAATACATAGCCATTACGCTACCGATAACTACAATCAAATGATATAGAAGAACATTATTTTGAAACAATAATAACACAGCCATAAAGCGTCTTTCGCCAGAAAAAAGTAACCCATTGTCACAATAGTTGAAAACCAAAGTATACAGCTGGGCACTCCATCAAAAGTCTTTTCGATAACAACAAATTCCAGGTATATTCGGGGTCGTCCATTTTTTTTCGTCTTTTATCGTTGCGTTTCGTTTTTTTTCTTTTCATTTATTTCGTCATTCCTTCTATTCATTCTTGTTATTCCGCAGCATGTTTACAGGCATTCCACCTCTGTTGTTACTATTTTACTGCTGTTTTTCTTGTTTATAATCCAATTTTCAGCCCAATGCGTCATAATACTTCGTACTAATATTTTAAAAATGTGCTTTTGTCTTCATATTTAGGTGTCTATCCCACCATACTGAGGTAAGTTGTCGGATTGCTGCTCTTGTTTGTCCTAATCTTTGCTCAATTTCTTCGTCTGTTGTTGCTTTCTTCGAAATTATAAACTCCAAGTATTTACATTTATCCTTTCCTTTGATTGTTACGTTGTCATCAATCTGTAGATCTTCTATGTCTTCTTCACTTGTAGATGGGTACTCTGTTTTCGCGAGGTAAATATCTAGGCCAGCCTTGGTATATTCTTCTTGTAATTTTTTCATCATGTAAGTGAGGCCTTCTTGGTCTTGTGCAATCACTACTTGATCGTCTTCGATCGTGTCCAATCACTACTTGATCGTCATGGAAAAGAAAATGCCTTCATGTAGTCAAGGCTTTCTTTAAGATATTTTGAATAGGGTTGGAGATGTGAAACAACCCTGCAGGAGCCCTTTTGTTATGGTGAACTCTCCTATGATTCTTGTTTCCATTTTAATAGACACGTTATTTTCTTTATACACAAGATTTTGTAGCTTCTATGAGTTCCGTCTGTATCTCTAATTTGTACATTGCCTCGTATAGTTATGAGATAGGTACAGAGTCATACGACTTTCCAAGGTCCACAGAAGCCAAATGTATATTTGGCCATTTTTTGTTTTGTCTTTTCCAACAGTTGTTCTAGTGTATATATGTGATCTATGCAGGATCTTCTTGCTATGAAGCCTGCCTGATCCTCGCCGATCTTGCCTTTTATCGCTTGCTCTATCATTTCTCGCAGTATCTACCCAACTAATCTTTCTATTGATTATATTACGCTTATTCCTCTGTAGTTTTCGCATCATTTTCTATCCTTTTTCTTAAATATAGATGTCAAATATGCCTCCATAGCTGTTCTCCATTTATGGCTTTCTGAAACATTCATTGTATCATCCGGTGTAAATTTTTGAGCTTTATTTTGAGCTTTATTTGAGCTGTCTGTTATTTCTATTTCTTGTTGTGAGGATCTACTTCGTCTTCACCTATTTTCTTTTCCAATGAATTGAAGTTTTTGTTCTGTTAAGAGTTCCTTGGAATAGTCCTTTCATTCTTTATCCTGTATATTTCCCAATTTAACTTTTTCTTTTGAGTACTGTTTCAATTCCTCTCAGTTCTTTCCATGACTCCGAAATTCTTGTACCTCCTATATATGTTTCAATATTTAAGCAGGTTTTTCCCCATTCTTTATTCTTTTGTTGTGTTATTTATTTTTTCACTTCTCTATCTTTTTCTCTGTATTCTTTATAAACTTCATCGTTATTTGTAGTCAGCCATTTTTTGTATAGTTGTTTGCTTTCGTCAATTATTCTTTTTTTTTTGGTTCATTTATTTCATAATAGGGCTGTTTATTTGTTATATTATGTTTTTTTTCTCCAAGGGCTTCGAATTCTGCTTGTTTTATACTCGCCTTTATATGCTCGTATATTTCTTCGATGTTGCTGTATCTAAATTCTATTAATTTTTGGTCTAGACGTTTTTGGTATAGTTTTCTCTTATTGATTGTTCTTGGAGTAGCTCTATATTGTATTGTTTTTCTCTTACAGTGTTCAACGGTTCTTCTGTAGAATGATTTTTATTACGCTTCCAATTGTTTGGATATTAGCGTATTTAGAGAATTAAAGGACGAAGGATCACCAGCCTGGGGCCGGAATGAAAAACAGATTTAAACACTAGCTTATATTTAATACTAAGATTAAATAGCAATTTCTGAAACCTGTCCTAAAACACTGTGATATGGGATATTTCAACTACACTTTTCACTGGCGCTCTTTTCACTATTATATATAACTAATTACAAGTAGAATTGCTTATCGGAATGTCTTTTCTATGTTTAAAGCAAACTACTGGCAACACTGCTGGTTTGAATAGATGAACTTTTATATAAAAACTATACTGCGGTTTGAAGAAACACTGATTACTATAAATGATTGACTTATAATCTTTATGAATAATATTGCGATGCGAACTATTTAGTTACAAATACATATATAATATATTAATAAGCGAATTTGCGAGCTAGCGACTGTTAGCTTACGAAATTTTGCGACCGATTGTGGTAAAAGCTTTTTCTGAACGGACTAATAATATTCAAATTAAGTAGACAGGTAGCGGATGGTCTCCTACCCCTAGAAGGACTGTTAAATATCTTCCGTTAATTCTTCTAAGAATGCTTAGCAATATCGGAGTGGGAAAAATTAATCTCAAGTGAAATGGAATTTCACCACCAATGAATGCCCATTTTTGCTGCCAGTTTATGATCAGTTCCACCTTCTGCTCTTCTTGTGACTTTCACATATTTTATGTTTACTGTGGTATTTTGTTAGAATATTACGTAGTCTATTATTGATTTCAGCTTTCATGTTTCTTGCGTTCATGTTTATTTATGAATATTTTTATGTCTGAAGAATCTGTTGGTGATTTTTAGGTTGTTTAGTTCGCATAATTCAATCAGATGTTCTCCGTTATCGTTTTGTTCATCCTCTCCAAATCTCCCCACTAGTTTAACGTTTAATTCATATAATTTTATCATCTTTTCTCACATATAAGACCTTCCTATGATTTTAAATATTTCAAAACCAAAATTGGCCAAATCGATTTAGTCGATTTCGAGTTAGTATAAAAAACGTTATAAAAAGATAAAATAATGTTTGTTAAATGTTATTTTATGATATTTTATGACATGAATGAAATGAACAAAAACTATAGAGGTAAAGTCGTATAAAACATTTTAAATTTACGATTAAAAAAATAATGGTTATCTCCTATAAAAGTTGGAACAACAAATACACTTTCACAAGCTTTTATTACAATCGGTTCAGTAGTTGTTGAATATTAGCTTGGACAAACACTGTGACACAAGATTTTTAAATATTTATAAAACTATAAACATGTAAAATAATGATTGTAAAGTTTGTCGTTAAAAAATGTTTCCAGTAGATTTAAAAATACAACTTCGTTAATTAGAATTTAGAGAGTTACGAGAATTGTCCAGTTTAGCAAAACGAAAACGTTGCCCTTAATGAGTTCTGAAGTATTTTCCCATATCAGTAAGCTTTAGTTATAGCTAGTTCTGCAGGATCATTTTAATTAAACCCTGCTCTCGGCTAAGTGGATCTAATTACGTTGCATATGAAGATATTTATTAGAGTTAACATATATTTTCTTTATAGAGAAGTTTAGAATAGTTTTAGAATTTATTGTTTGGAATAAATGAGTCGAATTTTAGTAAAAATAGGATTTTTATCACACGAGATTACTTACAGTGAAGTGAGCGAGATTCGACTGTCTGCTAACTGACATGTGCGAAAATAACTAAAAAAAAATTATCAAATGACAATAAAGTAGGATATTTAGAGATTGTTTAAAATTTATATAAGAAAAGATGATAAAAAAATAATAGAAGCAAAATTTGTGGCTTCAGATCAAAGAAGGGCATGTGGGTTTCTTAGACGGTTTCTTATAGAATTGTTTCTGTTCTCTTCTTTTCAATTGTGATAATAGTTTCCTTCCAACACGGACTCAAATGCGTTATTTTCAACTTAACAGTTAAAGGTCTCTATTTCAAAAATCCTCTTATGAAGGTTTATTTCAAAAACGGACATCTCCCCAATGAGAATGCTGTATTGTAATCACATGACTGAGAAATCAACAATGGCCGCCATTGCTTTCAAAGGTGGGTGGAAGTTTGATTATGTTAAAAGTTACTATGCTTATCCAAGTTATGAATAGTTTTTACGTGCTATGAGAATGTCTGATTTTAAAATATGAAGCTTGAAAGTTGGCTGTAGAAACATGACCAGCTTAGTACCACTTGCTACAATTGTTCATAAAATTGATAGATTTCTAATGAAAATTCCGGCGATTGTCTTGAATGAATAGACTGTTCATTAAATTAACTAAAGTTTAAATAGTTCCTCATTTTGTATGTTCATACAAGTACTCAGCCAAAGGTACTCCTCTGTACCCCAACTGTAACCACCGAGTTGGATACCACTGCCTTCTTTTAACAATGCATGATGTCATGGAGTTCAACAAAGCCGTTTACTCTATCGCAGAAAAAAGCAAACAAGATGCGTTCATTTTGAAATACTGTCGGGCTGGCCCACCTAACTCCAAAAGAAAGAAGCTGGAGCCTATAAAGAGGAAAACCATAATCTTCCAATATTCGGTTGTGAACCACGCTGGCAAGATGTTGCAGCCTGTTACTAAGCACAGAATTATAGGAGTGTTCCGAAAATTCAAGAACGGAGTATCTCATGTCCTAGTGGAAACCTGAGGCGGAAACCACAAGGAAGTTTGCTTCGAAAGGAGAAAAAGTAAAATGGTTCATCTGTAGTTTTCAACTATTCTCGACATTATTCACGACATCACTCACCACGTGTCTTCCTACTATCAGACCTGAATATCCCCAAAATGTGGAAAATGTCGAATTATAGTATAGAAGAATCTGAGAAGATTACTCACGAATTTTTCCAATTCCATCCAAGTATTCCAAAATGAAAATGGAGTTATACAAACAGGCCCAAGCGTTCTTCCAACCCCTGCGAGAAAAATCACAAGAATGTTTTATTTTATGTTTTTATTGTCAGAAAAACCAAAAAGTAACTGATCAAAGTGCGTACTATTCACGACAGTTTTACTGTTATGACCTTTCAGTAGTTACAGGATTGTCAAATGAATCCCTGAATCCCAGTACTGTCTCAATTTATAACTGGACGAAAGATGAAGCAAAAAAATCAAACGAGGTTGCTTTCATTGTATTTAATGAGTTGAAAACAGTTTATCTCTCAGGATATATCTCCATTCGTATGGTGTCTGATGGTTGGGCTGGATAAAGTAAGACTTTAAATATTTTAACTATGTGCTGCAAGTTTCTGGATAGCTGTGCTCCAACAAGCAGTCTTTCCTGAAACAGGGCACTTATTCCTTCCTGCTGACAGGGTATTTGGGATGATAGAGAAAACATTTAAAAAAATCAACACAATTGAGACAAAAGAAAAATATCATGAAATTTTAAAGAAATATGGGACGAATACGTTGATTGGAAGAGATTGTGTACCGTTGGACTAGAAACAAAAATGGAAAAGTTTTCTGAAAACAGCGGTTCAGCTTCATTTTAAAATTTCCACCTGCCAACGAATAGTTCTTCGGAAAACTAAATTGGTAAACATAGTTGTGAAAGAAGAGATTTCTTATAACCTTGACACTGGTGCAGAGAGGAAAATTTGTAAGACAAACTGCACTTTGGACAGATCAACCCAAAATAAATTCGTATTGGTATGACCCTAAAAGCAAAAAAGGTTAAGGTAGTAGCAAAATTACTTGAAAAACATTTTGGAGTAAATTGGAGGGAGAATGGTACTTTGCAGTGGTACAAAAACATAATGCCAGAAGAACCGGAATATCGGCTGAATGTGACGATTCGTGTGAGTATAAAAATAATAATGCTAATTTTGATGGTGATCTTGTGTTTGAATGTTACTAGAGTTTAAATATTTTATAAGTTCATATATTTTACTTTATATATTTTTAGTTAAATTGCTTTGTAGGTATGTACTAATGCAACTTGAATAAAATATTTTAAAATTGGAATTTTCATTTAAATTCCTGATTCCCTATATGAATGCTATAAGCATTAAATTTTAAGTTAGGGCCAAACCGAGGGTTCACTCTTTCAATTACAATTTTTCTGGCATCAAAAACGGATACTTACCATCACATTTGGATCAAACATAGTAGGTGTAAGACATTTACCATTTTTGTTCCAAAAGCGGACATCTGTATTTTCAAATATTAATTTTATAATAATTTCATGTATTTCTGATACATGTCAACGAAGATTACTTTTGAATCTTTTACTAAAATTATAGGAGGTGAGATTTTTATAAAAAGAATAATGGTCATGTCCGTCTTTGATAAATGAAGCCACTCAAATATTGATAATTATTTCAAGTAAAATTCTCTTGGAATCTTACAAAAACTTCAATATTTCGCAACAATAAAAATCTTTCTTTGGTTTTATCAAAAGCTTGCTCAATTCTTTTAATATGTGCTGACCCTATTGCGGCGTGATTCACCATAAATAAACTTCAATCTAAAGTATCGATCCGTTCCCACCGCCTCCTTTAATTTCATTACCTAAATATCCCGAAAGATCTATGATCCGTGAAATGAAATTTTGACAGACTTTTATGAACGGCGGAAATTGTAATAGGACAATAGACTACTGAGTCAGTGGGGTATCGGCATGGTGTGGACCAAAACAGGACCGGCATAAAAACGAAACACATGAAGTGTTTAGCTCGAGATTAAATTTATGAATACAAATCTAAACAACGGTATTTAAATTAATTGGATTTATCTTCACTTGCTTCTACAAGGATTATTTACTATCTTTAAAATGATAATTAACCACAATTCCGATAAAAATATATTTATTTTAACATTTTGAAGCATCAGAGTTGACAGAGTTCAACATTAAAAGATGATAAACGTTTTAAAAGAGGCAGACCTGGATGACAAAGACCTCAGAATAATTTCAGAACTCTACTGGAATCAGACCGCATACATGAAAATTAACGAAGAAGAAACAGATCACATAAAAATACTACGTGGAGTTAGACAGGGATGTATCCTATCGCCGTTGATATTTAATATTTACTCAGATAAAATTTTTAAAGAGGCTCTTTACGGAATAGACGAAGGCATCCTTCTAAATGATGAAAAGTAAACAATGTTAGATATGCCGACGACACCATGGTGATAGCAGATAGTTTAGAGGGACTTCAGAGGGTAATGGACAGAATAAACGAGTACAGTCAACAGTACGGACTAAACATTAATACCCACAAAACGAAACAAATGATTATCAGCAACTAGAATATAAACGGATCTCATGAACGGGGCATACAGGAAATAAAGTGCCGCATAGGAAAGGCAAGAACAGTCTTTAACAAAATGAGCGCCACCTTCAAAAGTCATAACATATCCCTAGATACAAAAATGAGACATTTGAGATGCTATATTTTCTTTGTGTTGTTGTACGGGGCGGAGGCATGGACGCTTACAGACACCACTATTAAAAAACTTGAAACATTTGAGATGTGGCTTTATAGAAGAATGCTGAGAATATCATGGACAGCAAGGATCACGAACAAGGAAGTTCTAGGAAAAATGAAGAAGGAACCAGAGATTGTGTTTACGATCAAACGCATAAAATTGCAATATCTGGGACACGTTATGAGAAATCAGCACCGTTACTCCCTGCTGCAGTCTATATTGCAAGGTAAAGTCAAAGGCAAGCGCGGACCCGGTAGAAGGAGAATATCATGGCTGCGGAATTTAAGAACATGGTTTAAGAAAACCTCAACGGAGCTGTTTCGAGACGCAGCGAGAAAGGTTATGATTGCCAATATGATTTTCAACATCCGAAACGGATAGGAACCAGAAGAAGAAGAAACATTTTGAATGATGGAAAGGTTGCCAATGTGAGTTCATAATATTTATGTAAAATTAATGGGAAAAACCCCGTAATTGGCTGTATACCATCGTTTAAAAAACACAGAAGTTAAAACACTTCACAATTGTGCATTTTGGTATAAAAACATACAAGTACTTAAAAACTTTTTAAAAGTGTCGTCAACATTTAAAATTCTGGCAAAACGTTTTCAATCTATACAGATCATCTTCAGTATCTTTTGTATTTGGTGCTAACAATAAGGTGTCTATAAGACTTCCATGTGTGGATTTACTGGAATTGTTTTTAAAATTAAAATTTACTTTAGGGACTACATGTCTCTTAAGCTCGAATACTTGCACGTGGTACTTGTCAGTTGAAACGACGACACAGACCAAATGGCTGATATCACAGGAGATAATTTAACGACATCTAAACCTGACAGGATGTCAGTATGTTCCGAAATTAATGTAATTTATCTTATATACACCTTATTGTTAGCACCAAATACAAAAGGCACTGAAGATGATCTGTATAGATTGAAAACGTTCTGGCAGAATTTTAAATGTTGACGACACTTTTAAAAAGTTTTTAAGTACTTGTATGTTTTTATACCAAAATACACAATTGTGAAGTGTTTTAACTTCTGTGAATATTAATGTATTTAAAATTTTAATTTTTCAAACTTTCAATATATGCCCCATTATCAGTATCTACTACATAAGATAGTGTTTGGATGTCTGATGAGTATAAATTTTATTTTGTTTGGGTTAGGTGTAAGGTGAGTTAGAATAAAAGTGTTGTGCCAGGGTACTCTGGCATTCCTATTGTGAGGGTGAAGGATGCTAAGAGTTGGTCTTTGATTTTCACAATGCAATAATTTAGATAGAGCAATGAAAGAAATATTGCAAAGAATTGTACTAAGAATGTAATAATGAACGAGAAGTAAAGATCTGGCAAGCAGATGATAAAAATGAAAAGAAAGTAACACAAACTTCTATATAGCTTGTATATATATCACACCACATCTTTTTCTTCTTCCTATGCCATCCCCATTAACGGAGGTTGGCGACCACATTTTTAAAAGCTTCTCTGTCTTTTGCAACGTGGAATAATTCGTCTACAGTCATGTTTGTCCAGTCTCGAATATTTCGCAGCCATGACTTCCTCTTTCTACCTATTCACTTTTTGCCATCGACTCTACCCTGCATGATGACCTGCAGAAGACTATATTTATTATTTCTTAGTATGTGTCCAAGGTATGCAGTCTTGCGTACTTTTATCGTTCTCAACAATTTTTTGACTCGACCCATTCTTCTCAGCACTGGCAGTCCATGGGATTCTCAACATTCTCCGGTATATCCAAACTTCAAAGGCTTCAATCTTTTTAACTATTTGCGCTTTTAGTGTCCATGTTTCTACCCCGTACAATAATTGCGACCAGACGTAACATTCAACAAACCTCAGTCTCAGCGCAATATTCAGATTTTTGTCACAGAACAATTGTTTGAATTTTAAGAACGCTGCCCTTGCCATTTCTATTCGTACCCGGATCTCTTGGTCTGTATCTAATTCTGTGTTGATGTAAGCTCCCAGATATTTATATTTTGTCACTCTCTCTATTTGCTGTCCACCAAGAGTTAGTTGTTCATTATTTATTGGACTCCTTGATACTATCATAAATTTGGTCTTATCTGTGTTGATGTCAAGTCCCATTTGAATGCATTCACTATTTATTGCATCTAGTAAAGTTTGTAGATCTTCTATACTCTCAGCCATAATTACCGTGTCATCTGCAAATCTTATGATGTTTATGATTTCTCCACCAATTCTTATTCCCTCTTTTCTTTCCCATAAGGCTTTTCTGAATATGACCTGTGAGTACACGTTGAAAAGCGTCGGAGACAAGACGCATCCTTGCCTAACCCCTCTCGCAATCGGTATATTATTTGTTTCTATATCGTTCACCTTTACTACTGCTTTCTGGTTCCAGTATATAGCCTTAATAAACTCAATGTCTTTTTTGTCTAAATTGATGTTTTTTAATTCATCTATTAACTTTATATGCTGCACTCGGTCAAAGGCCTTCCTAAAGTCTATGAAGAATACATATGCACTCTTGTTATATTCCCGACATTTCTGTAAGAGTACCGTCAACGCAAATAATGCCTCTCTTGTACCCATGCCTCCTCTGAAGCCAAACTGAGTTTCATCTATCTGTTCCTCACATTTCTTATAAATTCGGTTTTGAACAATTTTCAAAAGAATCTTTAAAGGGTGGCACATTAGGCTTATCAATCTATAGTCATTACATGATTTGGGATTGTTGTTTTTTGGTAGAGGTAAAAATATCGATTTAAGCCATTCTTCCGGGATGTTGCCCTCTATATATATATATATATATATATATATATATATATATATATATATATATATATATATATATATATATATATGTGGTTGAGAATTCGGGTGTCTCTTTATATTACCGTCATCTAAGGCTTTTAACAGTTCAACTGGAATTTGATCAGGACCCGGTGCTTTTTCTTGTTTAGCATTCTGTAGGGCATTCTTTACTTCTGAGGGTAAATTTGTAGGTATTGTTTTTTCACACCACATAAGATTTATATTTTTACTACCAATTAACCCAAACCAGATGGGATCTAAGTAACCAAACAATAATATTCATACTTCAACAACATTGTCAAAAATGTTTTTGTTGTAGATCGGCTATCGGCAAACGCTTTGAACTACCTTGAGAACAGATTTATCATTAACAACAGTGAAGACACTAACTCTGATATCTTTTAATCCGCTGCTATTCCATGCAACTTTAATTTTACGATCGACTACAAACATTTTGTGTTCTTGTTGACGTTTTCCAGAACAATGGCTGCATTTGCACAATCGTAGCATTTACGTTTGTAATTTAACTAACCTCGGCACAGCTCATTAATGTTTCGAAAGTCGTAAGTACATTTTATCAGACTATTTAGTATTTTCTAATGGATCAGCTCCTACTGCAAATTAATTCTGTTGTTAAATCCTTGGATCAAACTAAATACAATTTGTTAAAGTGTACAGCTTAGACATAAGAGAGATAGTTATTTAAAGATTATGCTTAAATCGAGCATTATAAATATTTCTGCACGAGTGCGTCCCTGTGGAGGATTTATGTAAAGCTGCTGCGGTGTGTCACTGGGAATCGAATGCGGCCGTTGATTGGCTCTAGTGTCGAGAGGCCACGTGTCCAGCGATCAACCAGTTAAGTGATATTGGGCCGATGTGTGTGCATATATCTATATATGCGAGTTGTAGGGTTGTAGTATGGGGAAGTAGTTATAATAGGAACAAGACTAATTGATTTCGCGTGAAACTACATCAGGAAATATGTTAATCAAAATTTCGAGGAGAGTTGACCGTTAACAATATGAATTTATGACCGACTAAAGTAGGGAAAGGGTATATTAAAATAATTAAAATGAGTAGTTAGATGACTCTTATGTTGAATGGTTAATAGTTTCCATGGTTCCTGGCTGCAAAATATTCGCAACTGGTTCAGGTTAAACACACAGACGCTTGACGCTTTTAAGAAAAGCAGATGATAGAGAGCAATTTGCAATGGTTACCAACTTTTATTAATGGATGTGTTTGCTCCTATTCAGAGCAAAGAGTAACACATAACCTATTTTTGTTAGTCTAGGTCTGGTAGTCTGCTAAATTAATTCGTTGTCCTTGATCAGGTTTGAGATCGGTAATATCAACAAAAAGCTTGTTCTTCTTCTTCATTCCAACGTTTCGGTATTTGTTGTTGTTGTCTTGCATCTTAATTTCTCAGTATATTAAATCGTATAATGTTTTTTGTACCATTACCTCACTTTCATACCCATATAAAAGATTAAATGTGGTAAACGTTTTATAAAGTTTTGAGGCCAGCCCCAAATTTCCCTTATGGATAAGTTTATTTTCTTTTTCGTGATCTTATACTTTTGAAGTACTATTTTTCGTCTACTTTTTATTTAGATGGTATATAATTAGGTCTAGAAAAGACGGCACTAATAATATAAGGTATATAATAACTAATAATAACTAAAGTATATAATACTAAAAAATGGCACACATTTTATGCATAAAGGTGGCGAATACACTGGAGTGGGATTCTTGGTAAAACAAAGCCTCACACAGTGTATCGAAGAATTCAAGCCCATATCAGACAGAATAGCATATCTCATCATCAGGGTTAATAAAAGAACCACTCTGAAAGTGATCCAAGTGTACGCTCCTATAAAAAGCCACGACGGTGAAGAAGTAGACATATTTTATGATGAAATAAGAACAACTATAGAAACAAATAAAGCAAATTACGAAATACTATTAGGAGATTTTAATGCTAAATTGGGCAAAAAAGAGGAAGATTATGAACATTTAATTGGTAACTATGGCTTCGGGAAAAGAAACGATAGAGGAAAAATGCTTCTCAATTTCATGAATGAACATAACATGTACTCAATGAACTCCTTTTTCAATAAAAAACCAAGCAGAAAATGGACATGGATGAGCCCCGATAAAAAGACAAAGAATGAAATAGATTATATCTTAACGAAGAATAGAAACCTAGTAGAATACGTATCAGTATTAAATCAGTTTGACCTAGGAAGCGATCATAGACTAATAAGAACAAAACTAATAATTAACAAAAAACTAGAAAGAAAAAGAATACATTAAAAAAGATACAAATGGACATCTGAAGAAATCAAAAATAGTGAATTTAATAAAAAGATAGTGCATGCATTAAATCAAGTTAGCATGCAGCAGATAAACTCCAATGATATTGATGATTTGAATAACCTTATTACCGAAACAGTGAATAAAAGCCTTCTGCAACTGAAAAAACCAAAAACAACATACAATGAATTAGACAAAAAAATATTGCAACAAATAGAAAGAAGGAAGATCTTAAATAAATCTAACAAAAGGGGAACCGACGAATATAGAGAACTTAATAGGCAGATCAGAAAAGAAATCAGATAAAAAAGAAAAGAAAACGAAAAATTATTAACAACAACTATTGAAAAAAAAAGAGTATGAAATGCCTCAGCCCGACACTAGGACGACGTCAGATGATATCATTAATGGGAAAAGACGAAAATGAAATCACAACTAGAGAAAACATACTGACACGAATAGAAGAATTTTACACAGAATTTTACATAACACATCAACAAGATGATGAGATGAGACCAGCACGGAAATTAATAAAAAATGTTGGATCAGAAATAATGCCAAAAGTAACAATTTCAGAGGTAACTACAGCATTGGAAAATATGAAGAAAAATAAAACTGCAGGAGAAGATAGTATTACAACAGATATGATATTAGAAGGAGGTAAGGAACTAATTGCAATTGTAACTAAGCTTGTGGACAGTTGTTTACATCAGGGCAAATTCCCTAAGAGCTGGAACAACTCTAAAGTAATCTTATTACACAAGAAAGGTGATAGTCAAAAATTGGAAAACTACAGACCCATCAGCCTACTGTCACACCTGTTTAAAATACTCACCAAAGTCATAACTACTCGAGTAACAAGGAAATTAGACGATTACCAAACATATGAATAGGCAGGTTTTAGAAAAGGCTATTCAACTTCCGATCACCTGTTAACCACAAAAATATTAATAGAAAAATGTAACGAATACAAGTTCCAGTTTTCCTAGCATTTGTAGACTACGAAAAAGCTTTCGATACCATAGAACACACGGCCGTAATAAACGCAATGCAAAATTGTAGAATAGACAGCAGATATATTAACACGGGAGTCAAACAGGGAGATACTTTATCACCCAAACTGTTCACCTTAGTTTTGGAGGACGTTTTTAAAAACCTAAATTGAAAATATAAGGGAATAAACATCAATGGCCGCTACCTAAGTAATCTACGATTTGCAGATGACATAATCCAGATAGCTACTGACCTACAAGAAATGCAAACCATGCTTTTAGAACTATATACCGAATCTTCTAAAATAGGACTGAAAATGAATTTAAACAAAACAAAAGTCATGCACTCCGAAGACACCGTGACAATAATAAACGATAAAGTTATAGAAAAAGTTAAAGAATATATTATATACTTAGAACAAAAAATAATCCTAAATAGGGAAATTCAAACTGAAGAAATAAAAAGAAGAAGAAAGTTAGCTTGAGCAGCATTCGGTAAACTGAAATATGTATACTCAGAAATCAACAAATTCAATTACATCTTAGATCTAAAGTTTTTGATGCATGCAATATTCCGATATTAACTTATGCGGCACAAACATGGACAATCGCAAAAAAGAATATGAATATACTTCCCCTCAACAGAGTCCCTCAACACGCGAAGAAAAGAGCAATGCTAGGTATATCACTTAAGGACAAGAAAACAAACACATGGATAAGACAGAAAACCAAAGTCACCAATTGAAAGGAAGACTTGAAGAAGCTTATGTTCAGATGTGGACGTGAATGGCTAGACGAAGAAGAAGAAGAAGCAGAAAAGACGGATACCAAAAAAATACAAAGATTATTAGAAATAGCAGAGTTAACATCCTGTCAAAAATAACAGATCAAATATTTTGGCCTCTATTCTTCGTACATGACCAGCCCATCAAAGTCTCTGAAGTTTAACGAATTCTAAGATCGGTATCTCTTTGAACACTTGGTAGAGTATAAATATTTAACTTAGGAATTTTCTTTCAAAGACTTTCAGCTTTCTTTTAGTCTTTTCTGCCATCAATTATATCTGTTATGACACATTTGGTACCTAGACAATAGTAAAAAAGACATATGTAGGAAGATGGGTTCTATAAAATTTATTGTCGAGGAGTAATATAGTAAATGATATGTTTAAATGCTGTTGAGATGCTTTTACCCTTCAAAGGCTTCTTGATATTTGTCGATAGGACACTTAAATCAAAAGATATCGAATTTTTACCATCGAGCAGATACAAATTTTATTGAACATTGATTTGTAAAAGTGGTAAACTTTTTGAATCTTTTTTGAAATCCCAAATTTATTTGGGATTCTAAAACAAATTTGTGAGTATAATTTTTTAAGGTTCAGTGTCATTTTGGTCTCTGATGCCTGGTTTTAAGGTGTCTAATGTATAGTAGAAAAAAGACTTATTTTTAGAAAAAAACACTGAAAGTATCTTATTCTCTTTTTGTCGCCGACAAACATTTAACACCTTTTATTTAACTTGTAAACACAGCACTTTTTTCGCCATTCTCGAGGGTGACAACCACCTCGACCGTAAATCCCAACCAAATTGAATTCTTTCATGTGCCGCGTCCAGTCTCTTTGCGGCCTAGACCTTTCGAGACGTAGCCCATACTTTTTCTAATTAAATCTAGAGGACGTACACGCATCTCTGAGGCATATCACGCGCCAAATCATCCCTTTCACCCGACAGTTTCTAAGGGACGATTCTTGAAGAATAAATCCTATTCACGCGCGGCGTGTTACTTTTTACCAGAGGTGGGAAAGGTTTAATGATATTAGATTAAATACATGATACAATTTATTATAATCTGCGTTTTAGATTCTACTGAAATCATCAACAAACGTTCCAATTCCCAGGTACTATAGCTAATGTCAATGTATTATATATTAGTTATTCCTCATACCATTATATCCTGTAGAATCAGTAGAAACTATATGTTATAAATTAAGTATTTAAAAATAACTTTTGGGTATTTTAAACACTGTCTTTTAAAAGGAAAGTGCGTCTGTATATCTGCTTATACATATTTCATCCTAAAAACAATCTCCGAAGCGGCTATTTACAGAGTCTCTGAACATGAAAACTATCTTTCCTGTCGTAATGTCTGTGTAATCATATTTGGCATATAACTATTTTATGTCAGATCATTTTAATATATTTTATCTGTCAGTTTTATCTGTCAGTTTATCTCTTCAGATTCAAAAAGAAAATATGATTGACTTATAGGTTGAAATGTCAGTAGTTCAGATTTATTTCTTCAGATGGCGTTAGGATTTTAAATCTAAACTAACATAAAGCTTTAAATTATTTTGTATTAAATCGTACCTTAAAAATATTATTAACCCGGTACTACATATGTGGGGTTTCACAAACCCCAGCTCCCAAATATCGCTGTTAAAATAAATCAAACGCAGACTTATGTGCACGTCCACCCCAATAGCTTCCCAAAAATGTCCCCACCATCGAATTCAGGCGTTACCTCAGTACATTGTAGGCAGTGAGTGAAGTTATACGCGCCTGAAACGCTCTGGGGTTTGTCAAACCCCACCTATGTACTCGCGTTTGCAATTTTGACATTATAAGTAAGATTTTATTTTTGACTTATTTGAATCTGCATATTCAATTGTTTAATTTTTTAGCTAAAATAACATGTCATACGAAGCGGAACAGAAAAAGCTTGAAGCTCTATGGGCTGAAATTGATGACGATGCCATCGAATCGGCAAGCGATGACGATATTGACCATATCTCTGAAAGCGACCACAACACCGACTCGGAGCAGGATATCGCAATAGAAGATGTAGTTTCTGACGGAGATCTAGACATGGAGACATCAAAAACAAAACTTCAGAATGAGACGGACAATAAAAGCACTGACGGACCTCCAAGAAACGAAGAAATGTATCTCGGAAAAGACGGAACACAACGGAACAAACTAGCTTTTAAATAATAAACGGGTTCGAACGAGATCAGAGAACATTATTACTCATTTGCCGGGTGTGAAGCATTATGCAAAAAATGTTAACCGTGCTTTAGATTGTTGGCAATTGTTTTTGACCGATAAATGATCGAAGACATAGTGCGCTGGACCAATCTCAAAATTCAACAAAAATCAATTGCATATCAAAATAAATGCATGGTGAAACCAACTAATGAATGTGAAATTAAAGCATTTATCACACTTCTTTATTTAGCAAGTATGTTTCATTCTAATCGTCAGAATTTGAGAGACTATGGCAAATAGATGGGACTGGTGTCGATATATTCCGCAATACGATGTCTATAAATCGTTTTCAATTCCTGATGGTCTGTCTTCGGTTCGATAACATCAAGAATCGTAAAGACAGATTGGCGATTGACAAATTAACTCCAGTTCGTGGAATTCTGGACAAATTTATTGAAAATTGTAAGCAGGCCTACACTCCTTCTCAATATGTGACGATAGATGAGAAGTTGGAGTCTTTTCGTGGAAGATGTGCTTTCAAACAGTACATGCCCAACAAGCCTGCAAAGTATGGGATCAAAGTGCAAGCCCTAGTTGATGCCCGTTCGTACTACGTTTTAAATTTGGAAGTGTACGCAGGAAAACAGCCAGAAGGTCCCTACAGTGTTAGTAATTCCCCAATAGATATAGTAGAGAGGCTAATACAACCTATTTTTGGTTCCGACCGAAATGTGACCTTTGACAACTGGTACACTAGTTATGAATTAATGATAAAATTGCTGAACGCGCATAAACTTACGTCAGTAGTCACGCTGAGAAAGAACAAACGATGCATCCCAGCACAATTTTTGACAGTCCAGAACAGAGAACAAATGACATCTTTATTTGGCTTTTGAAAAAGATATTACACTTTTATCGTATGTGCCGAAAAAAAATAATAATAATAAAAACGTCCTACTGTTGTCCACCATTCACCATGATGGAGCTATTAATGAAGCAACTCGCGATAAAAATTTACCAGAAATAATAAGCTTCTACAACTTTACTAAAAGTGGAGTAGATGTAGTGGATGAACTGTCTGCATCATATAACGTATCTAGAAACTCACGGAGATGGCCTCTTACGATCGTGTTTTCTCTCTTGAATACAGCCGCCATAAATGCTTTGGTGATATACAGAGAAAACAATCAAGATTTCAAACTTGCCAGAAGATTGTTTATCAAAATATTGGGCTTTGAATTGATCCAGGACCACATATCTGAAAGAAAAAATAATCCAAGAATACCAAGGAGTATTCGTCAAAACATTGCACATTTTGGCCAAGATGCCCCTGCAGTGCCACCTGCCAAGTTTCCAAAACTCATAGGAAGATGTTCAGTATGTCCAAGAAGCCGAGATCGGAAAACTAAATATTTCTGTTCAAACTGTGAATCATTACTGTGCCTGGAGCATGCTGTCATAAGTTGTCAAAATTGCATGAATTCAAATAGCGATTAATTTTTTTTCTTTCACTGTACAACCGGGCAGAGTTTTTCCTTGTATTATCTTACTATAAGATTTTCATTTACTATTGTATTTTTGATCATATGGTGTTTATATCTTTTGGTATGATTGTTCAGTTAAGTTGTGGTTTTTGCTTATGGAGAATTGCCTATTATTAGTTTATTTTTAATTTCTTTTGAATAAAGGTGTTCTGATTATTTCTTTTTTGCTTAAATAGTCCTTAGATGATCACTTCAGACCATGAAATTAAAAACCATAAAAAAACTGCCAGAAAAATTTCTGATTTTCCTAGAAATTGGGGTTTGTCACACCCCACATATGTACTATTGACACAAAAATCCACGTATGTGACGCCGGGTTAAAATTAATTATTAATTATATTAATATGTAATTAATAAAGTATTTTTAATTAAACATATCGTTTCAAGAACATATTTCTTTGATATATGACGTCGTTAGTTTACTGAACAAACGGTGTGACTTGTCATCATAGCCCTTTATACCTATAGATAGATATATAATTTTACAATTTCAAAATAAAACAAAAATAAATTTATATTTGCATACCAAAGAACTTTAAAATATGCCATAAACTCCATCTCGAAACATTCAGAGCTTTCAATGCGGCATAAATACTCCGTCCAATTCCTCGGAAAACAACTATTCTACTTCCAACAATAGATCTAAAATCATCCTTAGAAAAAAAGTGTCTTGCAGTATTTCTCCTATTCATACAAAACATCCCTAGCTCTATCCAAATTCGAGAGCTTTGCTTATAGAATTGAACTTTAGAGTAGAGATGGAAAATATGATTTTCTGTTTTGAGTTGGGTTTTTTGATGGGAGTTATAGGCGATTCAACTGAACCTAATCTTTCATTTGAATGGACTACGTTTATACGAAATTTTGATATGGGAAGTTTTCACAGACAAGACAAAAATATTATCATCCAAAATACGTTTCCCATATGATTTTCATGAATTTGCAGACTTTAATTTGTTAAAAAAAAGAAAAAATTTATACCAAAATAAAGCTGAAACTTTCGGAGAAATTATTTTGTTCAAGGTTAGGATACTGCCATTTTAGTTTCTTCTACTATTTTAAAACCGACTTTATGATATTTATTTTTGCATTTTAAAGTTTTTTTTTTGTAGCAACATTTTCTTTTTTTGGGTATAGTTAGGTGGAACCATAAGCTACACCAAAATATAATAATCTAATACAAACTATTCTAGTTGGTAATTGTGAGAATACGGAAGCATGGAGAACTATGACTAATCTAAAGAAAAACACCCATAACTCCATAACTAACTTTATTCCTATAGAAGAGTGGGAAAATCACTATAAAAATTTACTCCAAGTGTCCAGATTGGAATATATGGGAGAGGAATACAGTATGAAGAGACAAACAAATAGTAACATTAATACTACTAACAACGAGGTCCGTACTACGTTAAATAAAATAAAAAACGGGCGATCTTCAGGACCTGACATAGCTTTAGAGTTACTTAAAGCAGGAGGTCTACTCATAATAGAATGAATATATTTTCTAATAAATCAATGCTGCCAACAATCTTAATGGAAGATCGCTCACCAAGTGCCCATCTTTAAAAAGGGTAATCGAAAAGATCCTAACTGCTACAGAGTCTCCTATCTACTTTCGGGAGATTGTTTGAAACGATAATAAATCGAAAAATACAACATGATATAGGACATATAATTAGCGAAGACCAAAGTGGATTTACGCCTGGTAGATCTTGCACTGATAACTTGTTGTATACTCAAACAATTAATATAAACAAAATAGCGGTTGGTTCTTCTTCTTTTGGTTCCTTCTCCTATCGGAGGTTGGCTATCATCACAGCTATACGTACCTTATTAGCGTCTTCCTATGGATCTATTACCCTTGATTTTACCTTGCAATATGCGCCTTAATATCTCATATTTCGCACATCTGGTAATGTCGCCTAAATATCGCGGTTGATACCGAAGTATATCTAGCCTTCATTGACCTAGAAAGAGCGTATGATACAGTTTTAAGACTTAAATTGTTACAAGCTTTACAAGAACTAGGCATTAGTCCATACCTTTTAGTAATAATCACAGAAGTATATAGAGATAATAATCGGAAATAGACTATCAGAGCCAATAAAGTAACTAAAGGACTAAGACAAGGATGCAGTATGTCACCCTTACTGTTTATTTTTTATATTGAGGCAGACCTCCAAAATTGGAAAAACCACTGCCAGGGAATGAATGTGAATGAACGTGAACTTTGCGGATGACCAAGTCGTTCGATAAGATTCTTATGATCAAGAATTTATGATAAAGCGTCTATACAAAGAATATATAAAATGGGGGTTACAAGTCAGCATAAACAAAACAGAATATTAAGTTATCTATATAGATGCAACGTTTGAAATGTTGATAGAAGGGGACGTGGAAATCAAACAAGTGGAAAAATTTAAATATTACGGTGAACTCATTGATAAGAACGGCTTCTAGCTATCCTTTTCTATCCTTTCTTTTTAAAATAAAAACCCTCCTCTAACAATATCACCTTTGAGCATATATTTCATAATATTTATATATTTTCATTACATACGTTTTCTGAGCAAATAAAAAAATCCAACAATAAAATAACTACACATCTCTAACAGTCTGATTTCCAGGGAATCCCCTTTCTTTTTGTCGAGTAAGAGCATAACACGACAATGTGGCGATTACGATCCGTCGTCTGACGTGCAAAGCTCTCGGATCTTGGGGGATCTCCCATGGATCTGTGAATATGGCGTGAATGCGTGTTTGCTAGAAACCAATGGCGCTCCACGGCATCCTATTCCCCCATAAATGGGTCAGTGGCGTTGGAAAGAATGTCCACAAATATATTGTAATTATAGGTAAAATATACTCATATTTAGGTATAGAATGATGTAAAATAAGAGTAAGTGCCTGCAAAATGTTATAAAAAATGGTATAAATGAAAATTTGTACAGGGATCAATTTTATTATTTATAGTGTATAATAGGCATTGTAAGATTGGACTAAACAGGTACATTTGTGATACTTATAAAGTATTTTTTTCAATAAATTTTCTGACGTTACCTATGCATTTTCTTCTGTCTTCAGCTGTTTCTTAGTCCAAGTCGCCTACTTCCTTTAACTGGTTATAGGTTGGCTGCTGCGTGTACCGCCAGCTGTCATTTGAAGCATTAGTACCAGCAGATCATACAGCACTTGGAGATAAACCAGAAATGATCGCCGGCTATGATTTATTATTTCTGGTAATAATGGTCAAGTAACCTGTTAGCAGCCACTCTCAATTTTTTCTAGTCAACTTGTTCTCAGTGTTAGCAAAGAATATAGACGCTTAGCTGAGCGTCTATATTCTTTGGTGTTAGTCTTAGACTCCTTGTAGTTATTTATATATTTCGCCTTGATTCCTCTTCTTCATCCTTCCTCGCCATTTATCCTTTTTTAAAATATTCAATACATTGTACGGTTCCATCTTTCTAGCCGCTTCTGCCCAGATATATTGTGCACCTACGTCACTAATGTATATGTTATATTTGTTGGGTGTGAGATGGGAGAGGCCTTTTGTTGAATAAATAAAATAAATTTAGACACATCTATAATTGGTTGCCTATCGATACCTACAAAATTTCACGTACTTCAGTCTACCTACATTAATTTATAAAACAATTTTTTCAATGTTTTCAACATAAATATAGGACAAATTCACATAACAGACTACAACATAGAGGGTTGATACTGTTATATTATTGTAATTTTAACTTATTCAATTTTAAATAATGCTGGCTTTTGTCATATTTAGACAACTACCTAAAGTTGCACTGACTGCTTTGTTCCGACATCCGTCCTAACATATCAATATTGTTATTTTTATTAGTTGTTATCAACAAGTCCTCGAAAACACTTTATCTTAGGACCATGTAACCTATGTAGAGTCATACGTCGCCATGTTACCAATTCCAACGGTAACTTGAACATCTTAATTTGAAATAATATATAATGTAACAAAACTTTCTTCTTCTTCTTAACATGCCATACACCAAAGTGCGTAGGCGACTATCTCATTACTAGAATTCTGTTCTTGGCGGCGTGACACAGCTCACCTGTATTGTGTATTCCTGTCCATTCTTTAATATTCCTTAACCAGGATAATTGTTTGCGGCCGGCTCCTCTCCTACCTTCGATCTTCCCTTGTAGGATTAACTGTGGTATTTCATATTTTGCTCCTCTCAATATGTGCCCAAGGTAACCAATCTTGCGTTTTTTAATTAATTCAAAGAGTTCTCTTTCCACGCCGGCTCCATTAAGGACGTCATCGTTTCGAACTCTATCCACCCAAGGTATGCGCATCATTCTTCTCAATGACCACATTTCAAATGCTTCAAGTTTGTTGATAGATGTTTTTTTCAAAGTCCACGTTTCCATACCATAAAGCAAGATGGACCATATGTAGCACTTGACCATTCTGTAGCGTATTTCGAAGTTTAGGTGTTGATTACATAGGAGCGGTCTGAATTTCACAAAAGCTTGTCTTGCCATTTGTATTCGGGTTTTTATCTCGTGTTGTGGATCCGATTGGTCATTGATTGTGGTGCCAAGGTATTTAAAAGTTTTCACGCGATTTATACGATTGTCACCTATGCATATTATCGGGTTTTCTGGAGGGTTTCTGCTAATGACCATATATTTCGTTTTCAAAATGTTGATTTTGAAGCCATATTTTTTACCTATGCTATTCACCCTACCAAGTAATAACTGCTGATCTTCCAAATTATCAGTTATAATCACTGTGTCGTCCGCATAGCGTAGGTTGCTAATTGGTATGCCGTTCACCTTAATGCCTAATTCCGTATCTTCTAATGCTTCCGCAAATATATTTTCAACATATAAATTAAAAAGCATCGGAGAGAGTATGCAGCCTTGGCGGACACCTTTCCGGATTTCAAATTCATCCGTATATTGGTCTCGATCAATCCTCACCTTTGCCATTTGTTTCCAGTATAGATTCTGAATAATTCTGATCTCCTTCTGGTCAATGTTGGCCCTATGTAGTAGTTTCATCATGATATCATGTTTAACATTGTCAAATGCCTTCTCGTAGTCGATGAAGGTGAGGTAGACATCTTTTCGTTGATCTAAGCAGTTTTGTATTAAGGTGTTCAAACATAAAATTGCCTCTCTTGTTCCTAGTCCTCCCTTAAAACCGAATTGTGTTCCGCTAAGTTCTTCTAGTATCTTTTACATTCTTGAGTGTCATATCCTAAGGAAGAGTTTCAACAAGTGACTCATTAAACTGATTAAGCGGTGTTCATTGCATTTTGTGGCATTAGCTGTTTTTGGGATCATCACAAAGGATGACTGCAGCCATTCTCGCGGAATGTAACCAGTATCATAAATTCTATTGAACACCCTTACCAAGATTTCGATATTCTCCTCGTCTAGTAGTTTTATTGCTTCTACAACAAAACTTTAAACTAACAATATTTTTTACCCATATATTTTAGTGGCTCCTAGCATGTATACTTCGTAAGTATTAACCACATTTTGCATTAATCTTTTTAGGTTTAGGTTAGTCAACATTTTAAATTTTACGCTATTTTTACTTAAAGTGGTTATATACTTTCAGGTTACACTGATGATGGAATTTACATTCTGAAAACGTTTTGTAATGTAATTGTGATATAACACGTTTGGGCATTTTATTATATACCTTTTATAAAGGATTTGAAATAAAAACAAATTGTGGTACATGGTATACAGCCAGCTACAGAAACTTAGTTTTCTAGTGAAGATTGACCAAATGTCTCAGAAGATTTACTGTAATAGAAAGACTAAGGTGGCCGCTATGCATATTTTACAATACGATAAATATTGGAGAAGTAAACGCTTTTGTAATCTACCATCACAATGCAACTGAAAACAAACAGGAGCCATTATCAAGATTAAATTTGATGCTGAAACTTCATGAATAATTAACGAAGCCGTGGCAACAAATAAGACTCCAAACAGTACCAACTTTATCAAGAAGTCTCAAAGAGAGTCTTTTCCTGCTTTTGAATTTAACGCATCTTCACTGAAGACCGCCGAGGTCTCCAAGGGAAAGGAAAACGGACTTACTGTAGTTTATGCTCTACAGCAAAGAAACGAATGACAACTACCAAATGTTACAAGCGTAGAAGTGCCTTGTGTGGAAGAGCATCAAATAAAAATGTGTATGGAATGTGTACATGAATCGAAGGTTATCGTTTCTATATTTGTAATGTTTTTTATATGCACAGGTTTATCATGTACATATTATTACAAGATTCTGTTCTGTGTCAAAAGTATCTATTTTATGTTGTTGATGTTTGGATTATTATTATTTCAATGTTTTTTTATTTGTATCGTTCCTAAATAAACTTCTCTTGAAATTAAACCATTCTATTTTAACTAGATATGAAATAAAAAGAAAATACTAGACCTAAATCAGTGAGTACGTAAAATTGACGTAGAGTTAGCATTTACGTATGGTAAAAAACGTTAGCATTCTAGAGTTAAGGGAGTATTCTCTGAAAACACCCTTTTGTTTTGGACCGTTATGTTTATGAATTATTCTATTGTTTATTGTATTGTGTATTATATTGTTTATATATCGGTTCCTATCAACAATATTGTTAGTATCTTTGGAAATTTGACGGTGTATATTTAAATGTTATATTTTTAATTCACGTTTTAAATAACAAATAATACTGGTTTCTTTTTATTCGGTTCTGCTAGTAATCATTAAACATTTTGAATAGACCTAGTTCTACTGGTTATTTCTATTAAAATCCACTAATAATTAATGTTTAATCGACATTCAATTAAAGCATTTGCTACCGAAAAGACCACTCACCTTTTCTCATTACAAAAAACGAATTAGACGATCCCTTATATGGACAAATAATTTTCTTCATTGTAAAATTGACTTCGGCTGCTTTTGGAGATGCCGTAATTACTCCCGGTCAATAAAAAAGCATCGTTATAAGATTCTTACTAGAGCCTTTCCTAATTTCAATTTTTTTAGTACGAATTTTTGGTAGTTAAGTACTTTATTCCTTATTAGTCGATGGTAATTTTTAACGCAACGATGGTTATAAAATATCGTGACGCTGTATCGAATTGATATGCAATACAGTGATTAGACATGATGTTGTTCAATATTTTAACACGTAGAAAGTTATATTTTCGCCTCGGGAAAAGTATTTACTCATTACTTAGCCTTAGGAAATAAATATTGAATTAAATTATTATTTTGGTAGCTAATCCATGACGTATAGTTGATGTGGTTAATTCAGCTAACTGAAGAAGGCGAAGGGTGAACTTCTGGCACTAAAATACTGGAACTTTCTGTATAAAATAATAAACCAAAACAGAAAATTCCTTTCCGCCAGGTTGGAAGCCCGTCCTAATGAAGTTTTCTGATGAGTTCTAAAAGGGCGAAATAAGTATAAGCGAATTTTATTTAATAAGTAATATAATAATCGGTACAAATAAAAAAGAATCATTAAATGCAAGCTCAGAAGTGGCAAGTGTTAACACAAAACTAATTTGCAAAATAAGTGTAGAAACACAAAACGTGCTGAAATAAAGAAAAGATCTTTTAAGATAGGACAAAAGAGACACTGCAGAATTTAAGGAACTTAATCGAGTAATGAGAAAACACATAAATGACGACATTAAAAAACAAGAAGACCGTATAGAACAAATCATATAGAAAAACTGAAGTTTCAAATGCACAAAACCAAAAATAGGAAAGAAAAACATAATCTATAATACAAAAATAAATCTAAAATGTGTTGCTAAGCGCATAATCTTAACAATTATTATTTTTTTTTATTTTCCTTGTAAGTTTTCCTCCTAAGTATAAGCATGGTTTTCACAGCATGAAAAATTAGAACAATTTCCGGGAAAGGCCTAAAACAGCTCTTTTCTTTTTCCCATACAAATATTTTCTAACTAAATGTAGTCAATTTGAACTTTATTACTATTCAATAAAATTTATACTACATTACAAGCACTCACTATTGTCTAAACAATCTATACTATTAAAAATAAATCACAAAATGTGTTGGTAAGCGCATAACTCAACAACGCATGGACCCATATTAAAAATTCTTTTTTAAAATGTTCCTTGAAGTCTAAAGATGGTTTTTACGGCATGAAACATTGGAATAATTGCCGGGAAACCCTAAAACACCCCTTTCCTTTTTCCCTTACAAGTATTTTCTAACTAAATGTAGACTCAATTTGAACTTTATTGCTATTCAATAAAAATTTATACTAAATTACAAGCACTCACTGTTGCTTAAACAATGTAGGTGTGTTCCTAACGTCAAAGATTCAATTTGCTCTTAATTTTCGCTGCACAAAGTTCAAATTCAATCAAATGTATGTGTGTGCGCGTTCGTGTGTGTGCGTGTTCGCGTTGGAGGATCTAATGTGTTCACACAAAAGTAATAATATCGTGAATCCGACCAAATTGCACAGTTAAAAAATGTAAGAGCTATATATTTGATTGGCCTCGCAATATTCTTTCTTTTATTTAAGTTTCGGATCTGTCAAACAAACCGATGTTTGTTTTCAGATGTTGCTCAAAATTACAGAAAGCATGATTGGTTGAGCTAACGGGCTATATTGGCTGCAAAAACCATGGAAATTAAATTTCAAAATTCAAGAACAAATTACAGGCGAATTGAGGATATATAAATTAGTTGATTCGACTACTAACCAAGATGATGTAGTCAACGATTCGCCTGAATTATCAAACTCGCTGGATTTACCAGGATTACCATCTCACAATCTTTAATTAAAGGTTAGATCGATAGTTATAATGCTGAGAAATATCAACCAACTACTTCGTCTTTGCAACGGCACACGGTTAGCGATAAAAAAAATTATTGAACAACGTGATTAAAGCAACTATACTAAAAGGTAGTATAAAGGAGAAGTTGTTTTGATATCATGCATTCCAATGATTCCGACTGATAAACCATTTAAATTTAAACGTCTAAAGTTTCCCGTGCGGCTTGCTTTTGCTATGACCATGAATAGGTCCCAAGGGCAATCCTGTTCTTACATATGGAGATCAAACCTGGACATTCACTAAAATAAACATGAAGAAGATCAGAAAACCTCAAGGAGCTGTAAAACGACAAAGGCTGGGTATCTCACTCTAAGATCATAAAACCAATGAAGTCATTTGTAATAGAACAAAAGTAAAAGATCCTGTTGAACAGGCAGTTAAACTGAAATGGAAATGGGCTGGACATAACGAGAGTCTAAAGTATCATCATCATCATTGGCTTTTAGAACTCTTCGTGAGTTTTTGCCGCGTTTACTATTGCCTTCCATTGATTCCGATCCTGTGCTATTATTTCCCATGGCCTTACTTCCATCTTCTCCAGGTCTTCCCTGACAGCGTCTTTCCGCCTTTTTCTAGGCCTTCCTGTCGATCTTTTACCATCTGGTCTTTCCCAAAACACATTGCTAATCAGTCTGTCGTCATCACTCCGTACCACGTGGCCTGCCCATCTTAATCTGTTGGCTTTTATGTATCTTACGATGTTTCCTTTCCCGAAGAGAGTCTCTATGTCATTGTTGTATCTGCTCCTCCATTCATTTGTCACGCTGTCCCTGCAAGGACCATATATAATTCGCAGGATTTTGCGTTCCCATACTAATAGCTTATTGATTTCTTTCTTTCTCAATGTCCATGTTTCACTTCCATATGTCACTGCTGGTCGTATTATGGTTTTGTACATTTGGATTTTGGCACGCCTTGAGAGAAGCTTTGACCTCATTAGATGTTGAATGGCAAAGAATGATTTATTCCCCGCCAGTATTCGTATTTCAACCTCCCGTTCTCCTGTGTTTTCACTGGTAATTGTTGCTCCTAGGTATTTGAATTCTTTGACCACCTCAAAATTATGATCGTTTATGGTAATGTTTTGTCTTATTCGCTGTCGTTCCTTTTTTGATACGACCATGTATTTAGTTTTTTCTTCGTTTATTTTCAGGCCTACGCTTAGTGTTGCTTCTTCAAAGTTCGATACTATATCCTTAACTTCCAGTGTTGTCTGTGCTACTGCATCTACATCATCTGCAAATGCGAGAATAATTTTTGCTCCTCTGGCAGTTATGTCTGGTTTGACTCTGGTATAGATTTTTCGCATTGCGTATTCCAATGCTAGGTTAAATAGTAATGGAGACAGCGGGTCTCCCTGTCTGAGCCCGGTGCTTATGCCGAAAGCCTTTGCAGTTTTGACTCCTATTCTAATTTGTGCAAAGGAATTGTTGACACACATTCGCGCAATCATGGTCAGCTTCTTTGGTACGCATAACTCCATCATTGCACTCCACAGTTTTAAGCGATCTATGGAATCATATGCTTGTTTGAAATCTATGAAGATCTGGTGTACTTCTTTATTATATTCCCAATACTTTTCTAGCATTTGTCTGATAGTAAATATTTGGTCGATTGTTGATCTTGGCCTAAAGCCGCATTGGTAATCGCCAATAATTTCCTCTGTATATGGCAGTAATCGTTTTAGTACAACTGAAGCTAATATCTTATATGTAGTACCGATTAGTGAGATTCCCCTGTAGTTGCCACATGTATCCTTTCTGCCTTTTTTATGTATTGGCACGATAATACAGCCACTCCATTCTTTTGGCATTATTTCTTGTTCCCAGGCTTCTTTCATTAATTGGTGTATTTTAGTTTTAAGTTCATGCCCTCCTTTTTTAATCAGTTCTGCATCAATATTGTCTAGTCCCGGGGATTTGTCATTTTTTAGGGTTTCTATCGCCGTGATAATTTCTTCCAGGCTTGGCGGGGGTACTTCTATCTCGGCTGTTTGGTACTCACAATTTGCTTTATTTCCATCCGCGTCTACCTGGACATTTAGCAGACTTTCAAAGTATTCAGCCCATCTTTCGATTATTTTATTTTCAGCTGTAATCATTTGCTCATTTTTGTCTCTCACAAAGTTCGGTGTTCTTATATATGCACCTTTCTTATGTTGTCTTACTTCTTTGTAGAATTTTTTATTTTGCTTGCTTCTGTGTTCACGTTCTACTTTTTCAATTTGTTGTTGTAAATGTTGTCTCTTTTTTCTCCTTACTGTTCTTCTGGCTAAGGCTCTCTCTCTATTGTATTGTTCACGCTTTTCATCCGTCGGGTTTGCTAGGTAGTCGATTCTTCTTTTGTTTGCTTCTTTTAAGGTATCCTCGCATTCTTCATCAAACCATTTTTTTCTTTTTGCTTTTCTCTTCCGACCTATGCACTTCTCTGCTGTTTCTGTAATGATCGTTTTAATGGAGTGCCATTTCTGGTCTATATTTTCTCTTTCATTTTCTTTCGTTTCCAACACCTGGAATCTGTTTCTTAATTCTAGTTGGTATTGTCGCTTTCCCTCTTCTTCTTCCAATTTAGACACATTCCATCTTTCGATCTTCATCTGTTTGTCTGTTGTTTGTGTTGAGATTCTAGTTCTGAGCTTGGCCTTTACTAGGAAATGGTCTGTATCACTATCTGGTCCCCGTCTAGTTCTTACGTCTATTATACTACTGGAATGCCTCCATCAATTAATACGTGATCAATTTGGTTCCTCGATCTTCCATCATTTGATCTCCATGTTACCTTATATATGTTTTTCCTGGCAAATTGGGTGTTTTTGATAATCAAGTTGCACCCTGCTGCAAACTCAATCAGCCTTGAACCATTGTCATTGGTAATGTCATGTAGACTCTGATTTCCAGCTACCGGCCTTATGTGTTCTTCTTTGCCTATTTTTGCGTTTAAGTCCCCTAATATTATTTTGATGTCATGTTTTGGGGCTTCCGTGTATAATCAAGTCTAAAGTATGGCCGATGGAATAAAGAAATCGGGAATTGGCGGCAATATGAAGTTAAAAGACCACGAGAAAGACCGCAAATGCGCTGGAGCGACGATATTTAAAGAATTGTTTGGCCAATGTGGAAACGTCTTACAAACAATGAATCGCAATAATTAGAGATTCCTATATTCGGCAATCCGAATAGAGAGAATGGCTTAATAATAATAATAATAATAATCGGAACGCCACTGGTTAGACAAAGCAGTTATACCTATTCCAGAAATTACTATCCACGTGATTTGTAGTTAACTATAATTTAGGTAACTCTTCTAAAAATTTATACCTATAAATTCGTATAGTAAAAGTTTTGAAAGGGGCGTCCTTAACCATTTATGTCCTCCAAATAAATATAATAGCAGCAATTGCCACCATTCCGAAAACCTTTCTTTTTATGGGAATTATTACAAGCTTCAAAGTCGTTCGAGGACGCCGAACAATTTTCTTTCGTCGAGAAATCCCAAACCGGAAGTCGTTAGAATTACAGCCACGTAATCATTCAATTGGTAGAAAACTTTTCTTCTTCTTCTGTTCGATATATTTCTGGTGGTGCGCGCGTACGTGAGCTGCACTTGCGAGTCTCCGATGAAAAGCAATCCATTGTGGTATTGTGATTCTTCGATAACTCCCAACAATCATCTGTTTCACTTATCCTCTTTATAAATCAGTGGGTTTTATCGGCATTGTTCGGTGGTTAACTAAAATTGATTGCGATACTCAACATCAAGTTCAATAAAAAAGCTAACGTTAAAAAACAATTTAACTTTAGTTAGATATGTTTAATATTCACCGAAATTATAAAAGGATATTTCCAAAAAAACAAACCTTTACAACAAAACAGTTAAAGTTATTTTGATATAGTCTTTTTTTATTTTAATAACGCATTAACCACGCAGGGTCATTAGCGTATTTAGAATAATGTGACAGTTGATACAATTCGTGTATATACATAATCTTACATAATAATAATATGTTTGTGTATTACAATGTATGTTTTAGATCTTTTGAAGTAGTTGACAATCTTTAAGGCTCATCCTCGAAAATCCTAACGGTAAATTTCAGTTTGCTATCTCTATTTCAAAAATTTCTTTCTTTACGAAAACAAAATCTGTTCATGAAGTAATATTCTAAACTTCGTTCAGATATTTCTCAAGCCCAAGTCAAAAATGCGTTTATCTTTTACTCGAGCCGATTATACACAGAGACAACCCCTGCAGTGACAGGTTTTGGCTTACAATAAAATCATAAATCTCTTTAGTGGTGCTTTGAGTAAATATAATAACAGATCAAAGTAATATAATCTATTCATACATTTACAATGTAACAAATGTACATACATAATTTATTTGTTATTTTTTTTACGGAAAAATTGGCTGTCTGAATTTTAACGTAGATTAAAGTTTACGGAAAATAAAAATTTAAAAAAAAATGATTATTATTATATATAATAAAAATTTGATTAGTATCATGATCATTAAAATTGATAAAATGAAACGATATAAATATAGAATTATGTCTAATGTTTCTTCAGAAGGCGTTTCAAATAAAAATTATAATAAAAATCTTATCTAATTAGTATCACGATCATTAAAATTGATAAAATGAAACTATATAAATATAGAATTATGTCTAATGTTTCTTCAGAAGGTGTTTCAAATAAAAATTATAATAAAAATCTTGAAATTTTTGTAGCATATTTTCCCACAGTTCCATATATGTATCAATCTTTTCGAATAAAATATTTTTTGGGGCCATACCGCAAACTAACAGTATTCTCTATTCGATATAAATAACAAAATACCTGTCCTTGCACTGGATAGTAATAGGAATCAGTTCTTTTTAAAATTTCTTGAAGGAAGGAATAATTTAGTCACGCTATCATTTCCAATTTTGATTTTTGATATTGAATTTGATAGGTTGTGGTTTATTACACCAAAATCTAATAAAATATAACATGACACAAGAAATAGTTTCAGAATAAGTTTGTTGTGTTGTTTATTATCATTCAGTAAGAGACTAATTTACTTCTTACAATGCTAATCTAACAGAAAATTATTATTGTCAAATGAAAGAAATAAGATAATTTACTTGTGTGCTTGTGGTTAGTAAACGTCGGCCCTATGCTACTAATTGTCAAAAAATATTTTTCCCAGATTTAATACATGTTACTTGTGTAGCGTATGGATTAAACAGAGTTGCAGAGGAAATACGAAAAAAGTTTCCTCTTGTAAATACCATGATATCCAGTGTCAAAAAAGTATTTCTTAAATCTCCTATAAGAATTCAACTTTATAAAGAAATGCTACCTAACATTCCTCTTCCACCACAACCTATTTTAACGCGATGGGGAACATGGTTAGAAGCAGCTAATTTTTATGCAGATCATTTTGTTAAAATAAAGAACATAATTGATACGTTAACAGATTAAAGTTCCCAATCTCTTTTGGATTCTAAACAAACTTTTCCGAGTAACTTGCTTCAACAAGAACTTTCATTTATAAAATCAAATTTTAGTTTTGTTCAAAAAACAATTACTCAGTTAGAATCACCAAAACTGTCATTGTTCGAAAGTACAGCATTAATAAAAGAATTTGCGTCATGTTGTCGGAACGTTAGAGGTAATATTGGAAAAGATATTTTAAAAAAATTTGAAGCTACTATGGAAAAAAATAAAGATTACCATATTCATTCTGAAGTAGTCAGTGTTCTAGCTGGAAATATTTCGGAAACAATTAATTTAGAACCAAATGTTTTGGTTAGTTTGAAAAATGCTCCCGTTACATCAGTTGATGTTGAACGAAGCTTTTCTATATATAAATATATGTACTCAGACAGAAGCCACAAGTTTTTGTTAGAAAATTTTGAACACCACTTGGTCATTTATTGTTACCATAATTCTAAATAAGTTTATTCATACTTAAAAATGATGTAGTTACTTAAAATAAATGTAAATCTTAATGAATAGTAGGAAATATTTAGTTATGTACACTTTTTTTTTTTAATAAAATTGTTACTATTTTACGATTTTTTTATTTATTTGTATGCATATTTTGTAAAATAATTGCATATTTTCGGGTAAACACGTGCATATTTATGCGCATATTTTCTACATTTTTATTTGCATATTTGCCGAAGTCTAGTTATTATATTTATACTGCTTATTTATATAAAATTTCCTATTTTAAATACAATAAACACACTGGTTTGTCAAAAGTCGGAATAAGCACTAATAATGTTATTCAACTTTATTTATCCTCCTCCGAGGGTTTTACCTACCTCGCGAGAATCCAGAAGCTACCGACAAGGACAGCCTGTGCTGACGGAGAGAAAATTGCATTTAGCAGAAATTTGAAATTTTTTAACAGTTTATATCAAATAGCTGCTTTGTATTACACTATATGTTAAAAATAAAAACAGAGTCGGAAAGTGGGTCAAATTCTGTAGTGTCCTATTTCAAAAAAAAATATATGAAAAAAATATATTGTTTAAACAATTTACTAATTTACAACCAAATAGTGCACTAGAACTTTTTTAGACCTTCCATATAAATATCTGCCATAGTTTTTGCGTGATTTGATATAAACTTTTACATTGGAATTTACCTATGCTCAGAATCGCGAGGATCGGCCTTAAGTTAAGGAAATATTTTTTTGGGTATCTGTATTTTCTTCTAGGGCATCTCTTAGGGAATTGGGCATGCTATATTTGAGTCGTTCACTGTTATATTTGGGACACTATATTAAAAAATATTTTACCGTTAGAACACTGTTGCAAACTTCATACATTTTTTTATTTTTACGCTGTAAGAAATAGTCGTGTATGGTCGATACGAAGTATCACTTGCTCTCTTTTCTTTTATTTTTGGTTTTCAAAGATGTGGATGTTTGTTGACTTCGTTATAGCCTTGATGGAGTGTTGTTCCAAGTTTGTTACCATTTTTCAATTATTTTTTGTTTACAGTATGGTTTTAAATTGTTTTGTACCAACATGTTACTTTCTTTAGACATCGGGTTATTTGGTGCGTTTTTTAGCAAGTTTATCTACATCTTCGCTACCTTCGATTCCCACATGAGAAGGCTCGCATAAAAAGTGAACTTGGATATTCTTATTTAAATTGTTTTTTTAGTTCTTTGTTAAAAGAAATTTTTTTAGAAATAAGACTAGAAGGGACAGGGCCAGAAACGACTTGATTAGGGAAAGATTAGGGTGATTTAAGTCTCAAAAAATATTTAAGAACAAAGACTGCAATGGTTTGGTCGTGTCAAACGTAGGGATAAAAACTATGTGGGACGAAGGATAGAGCAGTAAGAAGTTAATGGAAAAAGAAGTAAAGGAAAACCGAGGAGAAGGAAGAAGGAATGTGTGGCAGAGGAATTTAGAGAGAAATGCTTACGTGAAGAAGATTCGATGGATAGAAATGAGTGGCAGGAAAAGTAACGTCCAGCGACCACATAAAAGGGAAAAGCTGAGGAAGACGAAGAAGTTATAATATTTTGATTAATATATCAAATACTCAAGGCCAAAAGTATGTTTGACCTTAAGTATTCTGTTAAGTGTCCTTATATTGGGGTTTTTTAGGGAGTAATGGGTTTTTATTTTCAAAAATTATTTACTTTAATATTGTAGTATTAATTGTACACCATTTTTTAATCATATAGGTAATGATTAATGTCTTAAATTTTTATCAAATTTTATATCCTAGACATACTCAATAAATATCTGATTTCCCCTCTGTTTACGTACAGTTCGACCATGACACGGTTTTAACTAACGCGGAAAAATATTTCAAATCTACGTTAGGGTAAAAAAAAATCGTGATAGTTTTGTTTGCGATGTTAAGGTAAGCTTCTTGTTTGTGTATATGATACGGTTGTGGGCAGACAAGGCACGTTCAGGGTTAATATTTTAATCCGTTTATATATGGAGGGGTTCGGAAGTTGTCAGCTTGTGGTTTGATACATTTTATAAACAGCAATTGTTTTATGAATAAAACTGTTATAAGGAATAATAAATCAAAGGAAATAAACATTTATACATCAGAAAGAAATCATTTGCTGGAGAGTGTGCTGTTTTGGAACAATTTCTAAGTATTGTTGTAAAGGAAAGTAATTTTTTACCTAGACGAGACTTGGTTAACCTAGGAAGCTTGGTAAAAAATGTAGCTTTACCACATTATTGTGCAAACATCTTTCATCATCATCATATAACGGGCGTCCTACGGCGATTGCCGCTTCCCGCATTTCAGCCTCCATCTTTTCCTATCCCTCCAATCTCCCTCTTCTAAGCCTCTAGATTGCACTGTTTTTGTAATTTCTCTTCTCCAGGAATTTGATGGTCTTCCCCTTTTCCTTCTTTTTTGCGGAACATACATTAAGGCTTTCTTTGGCCACCGCTTCTCCTCCATTCTCATCACGTGACCATACCATTGTAATTGCTTTCCTTGTATTATATCTGAAAGAGTATCTCTAATTTCTGTACGGTTTCGTATTTCCTCATTCCTGATTTTTTCCATTCTCGATACTCGACATGACCTTCTAAGATAATCCATTTCACAACGTCTACTTTATCTCGTTCATTCTTTGTCATCGTCCAACATTCGGCACCATATGTGGTAATCGGTTCTACAATTGTTCTATATAAGTACACGAAGTTTGGTATGCATCTTTATTTTATTAGACCACAGTAATGAATTTGGTATTCGGATGCATTTTTCCCCTTGGGTTATTCGGTTTTGTACATTTATCTTAACTCTGCCATCTGCTGATATGATGCTTCCTAGATATTTATACTGGTTGCAACCTTTTATGACTGCGTTTTCAAGCCTCAGATCTGTGGTATTTCCTCCAATTTTTAAATATTCTGTTAAACATGTTTGCAAATAGTAGATACTGGAGATAATAGCATGTTTTTACATACATTTCAATAACAATGCCATAACAACCAACTGTTCTGCAAATTTTCACTGAGATCCTTATTTTATTATAAATAGTACAAGATGCTGACTGCAGTGTTTTGTATCTGGATTTCAAACATATTTTTAAGTAAATTTTCTAGGTAGAAAACGATAATTATTGTTTTTGTAATGGAAATATTTAAGGCATTAATCAGAACAATAATCAAAGCAGATTGATGCTTTGTCTATCAAAAAAGTGATAGACAAAGAAGTGAGAGACCAAGTACAAAAAGCCAATAGACTGGCAGGATACATTGATAACACTATATGGCGAAACAGGTATATTAACACTGCGATTAAGTCAACAATTTATAAAGGCAGTGCAAGACCAATAATGACATGCCTCACAAACTCTGAGATATCGAAATGCGCTGAGAGATCGAAAGAGAACTGAAGACATTAGAAGAAAATGTAACGTACAGTGTATAAAGAATAGACACAAAATAGAAAAAAAGAATGGAATAATCATATAAGCAGAATGGAAGAGACCCGTTTGAAACCCCAATACTCTGGGGTATTATAATTTAGGAATAAGAATTTACTAAACTAGTAGGTTTACTTGATTAAATGCATATCAGCAGTTTACACTGATTGCAAATCAAAACAAGTATCAACAATTTACATATCTAAAACGGTTTACATGTATTTGTATGAATTTAAAATTAATAAAAGCATATCTGTTCCAACAGCTGGTTTCACAGAAAACAGGTCCACATATGATTTGACCCTCTCGGCACAAAAACCAATGACGATAAGAGGCTGATTAGAATAAGCCAAGCTAATTTCTCCAAATAAGTGGATGGGCATATGTAAATATACTCTGCATGAGTGGCTGGTGACGAATCTGAGACGAATACATATCTTTAGGACTTTAGAGCGATGGTCATTACGGTATTAACTAAAATTGTCATTATTAATGATGTTATTAACTAAAATTTCGGCATATTTAAAAGACGCTGACTTTTCATGTTGGACCCAAATTCATTACCAGAGATATTAAGAGTTGCTAAGCACTCTCGAGTCTTGACCCAACTGATGACCAAACCAAAATTTCGTTTCTAGCTAGCGTTAAAGCACAGCGACCTCATACATTTTAATTTTGGCCATGGGTGTATCTAAGGAGATTTTTAAGGTAGCAGCGTGATATCTGCTACGTTGTCGTCAAAATAGAAAGAGGTAAGTCACTAATCGGCAGAAGAAGTCGGACGACCGCACAAAAAATGGAGTGAAAACCTTCCATAGAGGTATTAATCCGTCAATGAATAAGCAGAGTTGTTTATAAAGAGTTAAAAGAGGAAGAAGACGAAGAAAATTAACTAGCATAGTTAGAGACCTATCCAAAAAGGCTTTTGAATTACTTGCCTACAGACGAAACGAAAATAATCAACTACGTCCTTCTTTTTTTCTTCATAGAAGAAAACAAAATGTAATCAACAAACCCTTTAGTTTCAAAAAAAAAAATTATATATCAGGGGCTAGGGTCAGTTGAGGCTTATGAAGGAACTACAAAAGGCTTTATATTTAATCAAAGAAACAATATTTTGAATACTTTTCAATAGTAATACCACTAGTGATTCAATTTTCGCGAAAAGTCTGTCGATTTACTTCTAAACGAAACTGAGTTGCTTGAAAACTTCTTCTTTAAGAAACTCAGTTGAGTTTAGAAATAAAAGACAGACATATAAGCTAAATTAAATCATAAGTGGTATTTTATTAGACTATTTCATGAACAAAGTGATAGGTCAAAAATTCAGTAGAATGAGAGGAAGGAATTTAATAATACATTTGATCTAGGTAACCCAAATCTACCCATTTTTTGAATAATTCACAATTAGTCATAATCATGAAATATTTATTATAACTATAAATAATTTGTTATAATTATTTTTTACCTATAACAATAAATAATTTGTACACGAAAAAATACATTATTCTTGACTATAATTATTATAAACGGTGCAATTGTAAAAATTTTGAATAGTATGACCGTTATTAGGTGGATACAATGTATTGTTGCTATTATTACTTGATGTACTTGGAGTATTCCTAAAAGTAGTTCGGCACTAAGTAAAATGTTCGGCACTAAGAAGTAAATACGGTTTCATCAAGTTCGAACTTTCATGTCCAGTAATTTTCATAGCTTTTTGTTCACTAACGCCAGATTGTAGTAACTGACTAACTGCAGTGGCACGATTAGAGCGATTCGTTATTTTCACTTTTTTAATCCTATCTTTTCTGCAGACATTTTTGTCCATTTGGATATTGTATTATTACCAATAGGTCAATTCTTGTACCAATTACTATTATTATATTTATTCCACTTGCCATTCACAGTCAGAGAAAGTCTATCATTGGTAATAGTTTTCCTTTTCGATACAAGTTTCCGGTATAATCTCACAGGACACATTTCAGGATTCTTCAAATTTTGAGCAAGCCATTTATTATCTGCACAGTTTTTATCACCACCTTGGCGGGTTTTGGAGAATATCGAGTTATATGCAATTCTGTTTGTTAAACAGCCTTTGTTGTTAGTCTTTTCCTTGAAAAAATGTAACATGAAAAAACTTGCTTCGTTACCTCTCCAAGCTAATTCTACGACAGCTATATGAAAAACTTCTTTTAAAGTCTCTCTGGCGTGTCTTCGTCCCATTGTAAGCACATATTTTTATATTCATCAGAAGTCATAGCAACAGAACTCATTTTGCTTTTATCGGGTATAGTTTGCAACAATTTTCTCTTACTATCACGAGCCGCTCTCGCTTCCTTGAAGGTTATATCTTTGAAGGGATCAATATGTCTCTGATACTCACAGAAATATTTTTCTTGTACCAATTTTGCAGTAGTGTTCCGTATGGTTTTAATAACACTCTGCTTGTAATCACTACCATCAATTTTTCGCATGTTGAAGGCCCAGTCTTTTAGAATGAATGCTAGTCTTTCGTTGTTATTTTCTGCATCTAATTTGTAGTTGCGATCCACACAGAACATCATAAATTGTCTCCATATATAAGATTTAGATTTTCTTGTGTTACTCGGTATATTTTCTTCAATGTTTTGGTTTATAACTTCGTTTGAAGTACCACCGAAACGACTCATTTTGACGTATACAGCTACAATATTTTTCTTGGCCAACGTCAAACTTTGCTTTGCGATCGGTATCCATGGTTACGTCGTTGAAAACACGAAGCTGATAGACCAATCAGAATTGAAAGACAGTTGGTGTTTTCGCGATAACACAAGCTGTCTTTGGTTTGTGATTGGTCAGATTATGTGAAAATTTTAAGATGAGTGAAATAGTCACATAAATTTCCCGAAATAAAAACAGAAATCCTGAAAACATGACAAGTCTTTGCTACATCCGTATTTGACCTTCTTTACTATGGTTTCTTGTGTAATGTGAGAAATTAAAATAATACAGAAGCAAATCTTACATCATATAAATAAAATGGACGAAAATTGAGTAACTAGTAATCAAAAGGAAGAAGTGCAGAACGCCAATTGAGAAATTGCATCGTAGTTTATGGCTGAAACATGCCTCAAAAGACTAAACCCATAATTAAAAAAGAGGACGGTTATTATTATTAATAATAAATAATATTTTATTGGTTTTCCTGTAACTCGTATTTCGTGACCGTTTATTTATTGCTCCTTTTCGTAATAACTGCACCCTTACGTTACAACTTATTAAAAATCCCACGATGTTTTATCTACAAATTTAATAATGCCTGTAACAATTAGTTGAGCAAAACGGGGACTCCCGTTACTGCTTCTATCTGAAAAAATTTAATTTCGCTTGTGGTTATTACCCAGTGAATTTTATGAAAGAATTTTAATATAAGATATCCGTAAGACCGGACGACGCGACGGCTTCTACGTTTTAGTCGGAGGCATCATAGTATAACAATATTTAATTAAAACATGTATCTACGAAGGTAAAAAAGATTTATTACTTATTTTTAAAAATAAACGTTTGAGGAAATGTTGTTTGTTTTAATACGAATTAAAAACATCATATCGTCGGCTGTATGCAATAGTGGCACAACCCAAAAACTGTAATTTGTTTATTTGGGAGAGCGTTAGGTAGTTTTTAATGAATAGTAACACAGAATTTTAAATTCAACCCTTATTTTGAGCTGTGCCACTATTGCACTTCAACATTTTGCCTTTTAAGACCAATTAAGGCAAAGACAAAACTTCATCATTGTCTATTTGGCAATTAGCTTTAAAATCATTGTACAATTATATCAATGTTTTGATTCTTCTATATATTTTTTTGAGGTAGTAGTTGTAGTGGCTCTCCATTGTCGGAATTAAAGAAAGGTGTTTACGAACCCTGTTCATAGTTTCGTTACAAAATGTTTTATGCATGTTATGTTTACCTGTTTGATCGTTGCTTATAAAGCCACCTTCCGTCTTCTCAATAATAATTCGAATACATTTATCAGTAACTCCAATGGTGGATATACAAAATCTTTTGCACATTCTTTTTCTTCTTATTACGGTTTTCCAAATACAATGCATGATTATAACCACGGATTGATGCCTTGATCTGCATATCGATATGTTGATTGACCAATATTTTTCAAAGATCTGTGTTCTTTCTTGTAAATTGAATTTTTCATTACATTTTAGTCTACATAGATTGCAAGATGGAGCCTTTACCAGATTACCGTTAACATTGGTGTATTTTTGGACTGAATTTTTTATAAAACTTTATTCAGTTCACAGTTCTTTCCCATTGGTCTGGACAAGCCTTCCTTTTCCTACTTTAAGGTTTATTAATCATCACATCTTCTGGTATTTTAGTCGCCATATTTTTATTAAAGATCGCTGTAAATGTAGACCATACATCATCATTATCATTCTAATGAGGGTCTGCATCAGAACTAAAATGGGTTTATTTTTTGTTTAAACCGGTAGATGTAATCAAAAAATCGTCTATAGTTTTCTACTAAATCGATTAGTTGGAATTATACATTAAAATAATATTGATAACTATTGATTGATATTATTACTTACGTTACTACTGCTCGAGATAAGATTAATTCACTTCCTTTCCGATAACCCTTTGGATTTTAAAATAATAAATTGATTGCTTTTATTTAATGTGATACAACAAAATTCTCATTGATACAGTTTGAAAATATTTAAAATTGTCTGTTATAGTGGCACAACTCAAAAGTGCCGGTATTGCATAGAAACTTAATATCGACAGGGTTCGAATTCCACTGCACAACTTAAAAAGGCCAATAGTACTGACCCAGTACTGCAAGTAACGATTTGTCTACGACAACTTGTCATAGCGGCACTAGTGACGTCTAGCGGACATTTTTGCCATTATTGTTGTGCCAGTAATGCAGGTCATAAAAAAGGCTTTTTTAAGCCCTCTGGTGATGTTAACTCGTTTTTGTCAATTTTTGAGTTAAGCCGCTATAGTATACAGCCGACGATATATTATGTATATGTAGTTTAGTTTGACATGAAAATTTTTCGTTTAGCATGAATGTTTTAAAATTATTTAAGCACAAAAGAAACTTCAAAAAAGTAGATCAAAATGAGATATTGTGCGATGTAGCTATACAAATGGATCTACGGCAGTTTAGAATAGACTGCTAATCATACTTTATTTCTTATTTATCTGAACGATTTATTTCACTATACTTTTCCTATAAAATGTGTTTGCTTCGCAGATGATAATCAGCGTAATTTAAAAATTAAAATAGATCAGGATACGCAGAAAGCAAAAAACTGATTTACATAATGGGATAAAGCTTAATGAAGAGAAAAAATCAGAAATTTGATTTGTATTTCCGATTGGAAGTATATCTCAAGAAATAGTGTTAAACTATTAGGAATCTTTCTAGATGATAATTTGGATTGGAATGCTCATACAGATTACTTCAGTTTTAAAATTGCTACCAGTTTATTTTTTAATACGCAACAGTTTATATAAATCCTAAAAGTACCCTTAGAATGTGCTACTTTGCACTATTCTATAGCCATTTACAATACGAAATAACTATTTAGGGTAATTCTTCACAAGCAGATCGAATTTTTAAACTACTTAAAAGAGTAGTGAGGATACTTTCAAGGGCAGAGTTTAGGGGACACTATAAACCTTTATTTTTGGATTTAGGTATAAAGGTAAGTTTAACAGAAACTCCAACTTCCATGATCACGATACAAGATGTAGAGATGCTAGTAGAGCACAACGTTTTAAGTTGAAAACGAGCATAAAAAATTTTACGAACTGGTTTGTATAAATTTTTGTCAGATGAAGTAAAAAGTCTTTACTTGTTATCGTTTAAACTTAAAAGTCAAATCACATTTTTTGAAACATTGTTTGTGTTCAAAAACGGAGTACCTAAGTACAGCAGCTTTTACACAATAGTACTAGTTTGGTCTAGTACTAGTTCTGAAGCTGAATTGATTCACCTTGTACAACGGATAGAAGACGTAAACTTAACGATGGGCCTTAAAATAAACAGAGATAAAACGAGAATCATGATAATTGACAGAGCTAACAACAATCAAAATCATCTGGTCATGATAAACAATATCGCTGTTGTAGATAAATTTGTGTATCTGGGCTCATTAATAACCAACAAAGGAGGCTGTACTGAAGAAATAAAGCGGCGGTTAGCAATCGCAAAAAGCGCTATGGCAAAATTAATAAAAATTTGGAAATGTCATGAAATAACTACCGATACAAAAATGAGACTAGTAAGAAGTCTAGTTTTTCCAGTTTTTTACTTATTTATGCATCGGAATGCTGGACCCTTACTGGGAAAGACAAAAAGAACATAGATGTATTTGAGATGTAATGCATGGAGACGAATGCTGAGAATACCATGGGTGACCCGAAGAACAAATGAATCCATACTGGACCAGCTAAACATAAAGAAAAGACTAAGAACACAAATATCAGAACAAATAATAAGCTATTTTGGACATGTGCTTCGAAGAAATGGTCTTGAAAAACTTACCATCCAGGGAAAAGTAGAAGGCAAAAGAAATAGAGGTAGATCTCCCACACGACACACGGACCATATTGTTGCTACCATTGGCGCCCCATTGTCACAATGTGCTGGAATGGCAGAAGATAGAAAAAATGTGGAGGAACATTGGGAAATTTAGCTAATAGCTTCATGATATCACGATACCTGCATCAGGTTAAGGACATAAGAAGACTAGTTTGGTCAGGGTATTTGCCTATTATGATGATATTTTATGTTTGTCGTTTTTTTAAAATTGTTAATATTAGGTATCAGTTTCAATTTGCAAAATTTTTATATGTATGCAAAAATGTTTACTATTCCTTTAACTTGTCAAAAACAAAACTATTTGGGTATATTGACTAAATAAATTCTATTCTATTCTGCATATAGAATAGGCTAATTTTATAAAAGTATAACGCTAAAGTAAGTATGTGGTATTTGGTAAAGATTTGCACGATATAATCGATTTAACTCATAATATCAAAATATTGTCATTGGATTCTTAAGCTTCTTCTAATGCGGATATTTCAAAAGAGATATTGAAAACGAAACCTCAATATTATTGTACATAATTCATTCGCTGCTCCAACTCGCTTGTTACTTGCTCGACTCGATTTAATGGAAAAAAACTGAAAAAAAGTTTGAGTCACTGCCCATTTTTCTTCTCCAAAGTACACAAAAGCGATACAGCAAAGTATGTTCGCCAGAACTGAATGTTTCTCAAAAGCGAAATGACATTAAAAAAGGTTTTCATATTCTTGGGTTGGCACTATTTCCTGCTTTGTGCCAGCAGCAGCGCGGAGGCGATGAATTCATATGCGCTCCACTCGCTAGTCGCGTATTGAGAGTGAGATTCAAGTGTCGTAAATATGGGGATTTTATTACGAAACAGATGCGTCCCGCGATACAACACCCTTTCAAAGGGTAAAGGGCCCGGAAAACATAAAAACAAGCTAGAGTTCATCGTTTTGTGTGGGCACTGCATTCAACAGGGTTGCGCAATTACCGCCTAATTTGATCGAAGCAAAGAAAAGTAGTTTTTGTTTTTCTTCAATAGTTCTTGTCAAATGAACTTTAGCGGATATTTCTGCAAACTCTTGTCTGTCTTTAACCCGTTCTTATTTATGACTAGAAGTCTAAAGCCAATCCATTATTTGATGTTTTTTAGCCACGTCATCTGTGATTTACCAGAGCCTCATCTGTCCTCAATGTTTCGAAGGACTTGTCAGGTAATTTTTTACTTTTTTACATCTTTTAAAAAGTTTTCAATCTAGGCCTGTTTGATTTAAAAGTCCTTAGTTTTTGACGTGATCCCTCCATGGAATCTTCAACATTCTTCAGAAAGCATTTATGGTCTGTTCTATCCTGCTTTTTATTTCTTAATGTTGATCTACTGTATGATTGATTAGACAGCCAAGGTATCTGCATTTTTTCACCTGCTCAATGTCTTTTTCTTTCTTCTGTATGTAGGCTCTCGTGCTATTAGTACTATCCTATCCATTGCCATTCTAAAAAAAGGGGTTCGTTCCAATCCTGTTTCCGTTTTTCCCATAACATTTGTATTTATTTGTTTCCGATTCTGCAACCATGATCTTTACATACTTCTTCTATTATTTCGTTCATTATTGAAGAAGAACACAGATTGTTGCATTTAATAATCAAGAATCTGATCCTTTACCAGTTTCAACCGGAGTACCACAAGGATCAGTTTTTGGGTCCTCTACTATTCTTGATAATATATAAATGATTTACCAAGTGCATTGGATAACACCAACTGTGTTCTTTTTTGCAGATCACACAACCTTATTATGTAGAGGTAAAACTGATTACAGTCAGGATATATTAGAAAAATCTAATTCCGGGTTAACTGTAACAAACTTAAGTTAAACGAGCAGAAAACCCAGAAAACCGTTTTTAGTTCTGATAGATGGGTTACACCATCTGAACCAGTAAAGTTACTAGGTGTTACTATGGATACAAGGTTGAACTGGTCGCACCATATTGAACGTTGTAGGGGCTCGCCTCACAGATTTTTGCTATGCGCAGATTGGGCTACTTCTGTGAGTCGAGATATTCTTAGGTCAGTTTATTTTGGAATGGTTCATAGTATCCTGACATATTGCATACTTCTTTGGGGAAACTCGTCCTATGCATATAAAGTTTTCACTTTTCAAAAAGCAGCAATCCGAATTATTGACTCGGCAGAATATCGCGCCAGCTGTAAACCCTTATTTAAGAAGTATGGCATTCTTCCTTTACCTTCAATATATATATTTAAAACTTTGTTAACTATTCATAATAATATAAAAGATGTGAAATCACATGCTGATCAACATCATTACAATACAAGAAATAAAAGTCATATCATTATACCATATTCCAGATTGTGTGTTACACAACTTAATACAATAGATTATAATCTGTATAATTATTTTTTAAACTTAAACAAAAATATTGATATTAAGGCAATGAATTCTAAACAATTTTATAAACTAGCAAAACACTTCCTGCTGGAACACTGTTTCTATAGTATACAGGAATTTGTTTGTTTGAGCTCCTAGTGTGGTCGTTTTAAATGAAAACTATATTACGCCTTACTGAAATGTTTCTTTCTTATTTGTTATAATTTTATATATCTAATTTTCACTGTATATGTTTTATTATATGTTCTTGTATTATTTCTTAGTTCTTAGTATACAAAAGTAAATTATTTTTATTGTGACATGACATGTAGTGTTTACTATGTAAAAATTGTCAATAAACCTATCTATCTATCTATCTATTATAATAAAGATAAGTGGACTTAACGATGATAATCAGTTTGGGTTTAGAAACGGACTAGGAACCAAAGAAGCGTTATTTGCTTTTAATATGTTAGCTCAAATATGCATGAATATAAATGTTGAAGTGCATGTTTGTTACGTTAATTTTGAAAAAGCATTTAACAAAGTAAGACATGAAAAATTAGTCCAAATTCTAAAGACAAAAAACATAGACCAGAAGGACTTACGAATAATAACAAACCTCTACTGAAATCAAAGAGCACAAATCGTAATAGATAACAAACCCAGTCCAGAAATTGAAATCAGGAGAGGAGTTAAGCAGGGTGTATTATGTCTCCATTACTATTTTAATGTATATAGTGAAGCTGTATTCCAAACCGGAACAAAATACCAGATGAATGGTCCAAAGCATATATAACCTCGATACATAAAAAGGGAGATAAGAAGAAATGCGAGAACTACAGAGGCATCAGTATAATATCATGTATGGGCAGGTTATATGGAAAAATACTGAAAGAAAAACTGGAAAAATCTATCTCAAATAAAATCAGAAAAGATCAGGCAGGGTTTACGGCAGGAAGATCTTGCATAGACCACATATATACACTACCACAATTAATTGAAAAAAAAAGGCAAAAAATAGACAGGACACATGGCATTCATAGATTTAAAAAAAGAATATGACGCGGTTCCCAGAAAATAACTATGGAACACGATGAATGAAATCGGAATAACTCAGAGGTTAATAGAAGCCGTAAAAAACCTTTACAACAACAACAAGGTATACAGGCAAAATAACAACAAAAATTGCCAAACACATAAAAAAGAAAGGAATAACACCAACTTTCCGAGCAAATAACAACCTAGGCAAATATATTAAAAATAACAAGAGCCAAAATAAAAAACACTTAAATAGTGGTGTGTACAAACTTCAATGTGGCGACTGCAAAAAACTTACATCGGTCAAACTGGTAGAAACTTTGATAAACGAATAGCAGAACATAAAAGGGCTTTCAAGAATAGAAAAACAGATTCGACATACGCACTTCACCTTCTAGATCATAATCATTCTTTTAATGACAAATTTAAAATTCTTCACATTCAAAATAAAGACCTTAAGGTATCTTTGTTAAAATCTATGGAAATCAACAAATTAAAGAACACAGATATAATTCTAAATGGCCAACTTGAGACAAACAGTTCCCCCCTCCTCAACCTATTTCATTAGAGACTATAAATTTGTAAACCCAAGCCAAAATAGATCACTTGAGAAAGGCAATCAGCCGAAACAGCTGTAGTGATAATATTTAAAATAAATTTTGTGGAAGTTTGAAAACAAAGTTTTCAGTGTTTTATTGTTACATAAAATGAATTTCCATCAAGTAACGGTCGAGTCCATCAATTATTTAACAAGGTAAGAGTTAAAACCGGCAACAAATACTCCAACGAATTTAAGACCACAAAAAGCTTATTGCAGGGATGCTCTACATCTCCGACACTGTTCAAGATATTCCTCGAACAAATATTAAAATCATGGAAAAGAAAATGTGAAGGGATGGGAATACCAATCCGGGACAACTTCTTGTACACATTCAGTTTTGCAGATGACCAAGTGATAACGGCTCAAGATGAAGATCTGTGCTATATGCTCCGAAAATTAGAAAAGGAATACACAAAAAATGGACTGGAAATAAACGTAGAAAAGACCGAATGTTTAACAACAGAGCAAGGATCAGTGAGAAACTTGGAAATGGACGATGATAGGGAAATTAACGGCACTTAAAACGGAAATTAAAATAAAATAAATAAATAAATAACGGCACTGAAAAATTCAAATATTTTTAGATCGCATCAGAAATGAAGAGATAAAACGGAGAATTGCAGTAGAATAATACATAGCTACATCGAAGAAAAACGTTTAATTTGTTATGGACATGTGAGAAGAACAGATCATATAAGGTGGATAGAAAAGATTTCGGATTGGAGCCCAATAGAAAGGAGGAAAAGAGGTAAAGATCATGGAGGAATGAAGGGGACAAGGCCATGGAAACTTTAATTATGCAGAGACGCAATCTCCTTTCAACTATGATGATATCGAAAATTCCGACTGTTCTGATGAGGATCCACATTATGTTCCTTATGTAGCAAATAAACATTAAAATAGAGCAGACAAAGTAATTCAATCTAGGATTATGAAAGCACTATGCAACAAGAATTGCAGAAATGGATGCAGGGAAAAAAATTCGGTAAATAAGAGGCAAAAAATATTTGAAAATTATTAGGGACTAGCAGATCATACCAGACAATGGGATTTCACCACATAATGTGTTCATTAATGAGAAAAGAAACAGGTAATAAAGAAAACTGAGTCAAGGCGCAATTTTTCCCGAAAATACAATTTTCTGCTTGATAATAAAATAATAAAAAGTTTGTGAAAAAATGTTTTAAAACAGGCTGGGTATATCGTAAACCTGGGCTACAACTGCCTTGAAAACAATTGGAGAAGGTGGCACTTTAGAACAGGATATGCGGGGACGCCATATTGTAAGACCCAATAAAATTGCAGAAGATATCAAGGAAAGCGTGAGAACTCATATTAAATTGTTTCCATTTTTAATTTCCAAAGAAAATGTATTTGAAAGATGGTTTAAATATTAGTAAAATGTGCAGAATATACAAAGAGCATATTGGATCCAATTCAGTACAGATTGCAAGTGAACGATAATATCGTATAATTTAATATAGCATTCATTAACCAAAAAAGGATCAGTGTTAACTATGCCTGGGTTATACAGATGCTGATGATAATAACAAATTGAAATTGCAAGAAAATATTATCAACACTTAGCTAACCAAGTTGCATTTCGAAAATTGCAAGATGTGGATAAAGAAGGATACTACTGAGGATAAAACTTTCTGTTGCGTGTTTTGACTTACAAAAGATATTAGTTACCCCTCAATCAAAAGTAAGTACATTTTATTATAAAAGTAAAATTGCAACGTAAATTTTATAGTCTACGACATAGGTAACAATAAAGGATTCTGTTACGTTTGGTACGAAGCAGTGGCAAAACGGGGACCAAATGAAATTAGCAGGTGCTTGTTAGACTTGCTGAGGACACAAAAAACTAAAGGGATTGAAAGTGTCATGTTATACTTCGAAAATTGTGGGGGGCAAAATAGAAACCGTTTTATTTTTTCCGTGTTTGAATATGCTTATAAAATTTCCAATATAAAGATAACATACAGGTTTTGGAGAAGGGGCATAGTCAGAATAAAGGAGATAATATGCATGCAGTAATAGGGACAGCTAAAAAGCGACAGGGTGTTGTCTATACTCCCAGTCAATAGATCCCATTAATAAAAATGGCGAAAGTTACTGGCCAAACCTACATAGTAAAAGAAAGGTCCCAAGCAGACTTTGTAAAATTTTCTGACATGGTACCAAATTAGAACTGGAGAATGGACGAAACTTTTAATTCAGTAATAATTAATAAATTAAAATAAATTGTTGTGGCTACCAGAAAACAAAGTAAGCGTACTCAACTTCAAACTTATTCCACTGAGTTTCCGAAATTTTATACTTCTGCTCTACCTGTAGATAGTAAGAAATTGAAAGGTTTATTATAGCTTTGCAGAAGTGATCCACCTTCAATACCGCGTTTGTACCATAACTTCTTTTTTAAATAGGTAAAGAAATAATAATAAGACTTACTCACAATCAATTTAATTTAACAATCTGACGACCGGTTTCGCTTTCTACAATTTGCAAAGCATCTTCAGGTCTAGATACAAAGTTAAATTAATGCTGCAATAAAATAAACCCAATTAGGGTGGTGTCTAATAAAGATAAAATAAACAAATAAGTTAGTTCATACAAATTATAGTAATTATGCCAATATTACATGTCTGTGGTTTTCAAAATGAATAAATTTGAATATATAAAAGGTATTAACAGACAAGGTAAGACCCACAATTGGTATAAAGTAGCAATATTATATTGTAATAAATTAATAAATGAGCAAATAAATAAAACAAAACAAACATTACTTACATGCCGGTACTCTATTAATTGATGGATGGTAGGTCATGGTTGCAAAATCATGTATTGTTGATTGGAGAACTTTAATGTGCTATTGCAGTTGTTTTGACAATAAACGGAAAGTTCTTGAGGAGAAACAGATTTGATCCAATGAATTAGAGATAGGTATATTGTGGTTGTTTGTCAGATGAAAGTGATGTTCTTTACTATTGTATTATTTAAATTATTTACACTTATATCAGAGATATATTTTTTTGGAATCTGTGTTATTTATTGAGTATTTATGTAATTAAGGAGACTTAGTCTCCTTCATTACATAAATACTCAATAAATTAATTACTATTTATAACTGGGAATAAGCCACAATTAAAGATAAAAATACGTTTATTGACGTTTCAATTTCCAATTCGGAAATCGTTCTCAAAATACAAACAGTAAATTAAACAATTTTTGTTTTTTGTTACATAGTGAAAAAATTCTTCTAATAATTTAATTTTATCTTACTCATTTATATTGACAATTCAGACATACATTATGTATTTTAAAGTAGACGACTTTAAAATGATATTGTCAATATTGTTGAGTTAAGTCAGTAACATATAGCGGATACATCATTTATGTTTTTTAAATAACGTAACATATAAAATCAGAATTTTGATGTTTGTTGAAGGTAAACTAAATTCACGAACAAATACTTACAATGTCGGGATAGTATTATGAGGTTTTTTTCCTGGTTTTTCCTCATAATTTACTATGGAATCACTAACAGGAGAATTTTTACTGTCATCATGTCATGTGTTTGTCTTTTTAAAGACGAATTACATGGTATGATTTTTTCTGACGGATATTCTCAAGTTAAAGTTGATTTCATGTAATCGAATGAACTATCTTATAAGTAAAGTCGTCCCAGGAGCGCAACTCAACAATATTGACAATATCATTTTAAAGTCGTCTACTTTAAAATGCATAATGTATGTCTGAATTGTCAATATAAATGAGTCAGATAAAATTAATTATTAGAAGAATTTTTTTCACTATGTAACAAAAACAAAATTTGTTTAATTGACTGTTTGTATTTTGAGAACGATTTCCGAATTGGAAATTGAAACGTCAATAAACGTATTTTTATCTTTAATTGTGGCTTATTCCCAGTTATAAATAGTAATTAATTTACAATGCCACAAGAAAATAGCTTCAGAACAATACTCAATAAATAACACACATTCCAAAAAATATATCTCTGATATAAGTGTAAATAATTTAAATAATACAATAGTAAAGAACATCACTTTCATCTGACAAACAACCACAATATACCTATCTCTAATTCATTGGATCAAATCTGTTCTCCTCAAGAACTTCCCGTTTATTGTCAAAACAACTGCAATAGCACATTAAAGTTCTCCAATCAACAATACATGATTTTGCAACCATGACCTACCATCCATCAATTAATAGAGTACCGGCATGTAAGTAATGTTTGTTTTGTTTTATTTATTTGCTCATTTATTAATTTATTACAATATAATATTGCTACTTTATACCAATTGTGGGTCCTTACCTTGTCTGTTAATACCTTTTATATATTCAAATTTATTCATTTTGAAAACCACAGACATGTAATATTGGCATAATTACTATAATTTGTATGAACTAACTTATTTGTTTATTTTATCTTTATTAGACACCACCCCAATTTATGTCACGACTCTAAAAGTTCTTAGTACCAGCGAATCTGAAGAGGATGACTTTGAGTAGAAATAATTGTAGCTAACTTATTTTGTGAAAGTTAAAATATAATTATAAAATTCGTATTAAAATGTTTCTTTCAAAATGATCATTCGTCCTTTTTTCCTAAATTGTTCCGACGAATAATATATCTAGTAACTCATATAAAAAACAGAATATATTAAGAAAAAATATAATTTTTTGATGATAAATTTTGGGAACTGCATTTAAATAAACACACATACCAAAGTTTTGTTTTCAGCAGTTTATTTTTGGATATTTTAGAAACGCTAACCAGTGTTTATAGTTGTTTGGGAAAGTATGTATTTTTACATTTAATATTTTTTCTGTCACGGTACTGTAATGTGACCTAATTTAGTGCTATATTCGAAAGACTTTTTTAAAATATATTATTTCCTGTTATTTCGTAAAACTTTAACTGGCTATCTCATTTATCATGTTTGAAATACGGAGAATTTGGCTTCTCTTTTGTATGGGTCAAAAATATACACACAAGTGTAAAGTGTCGTATTACTGTAGCAATTAACTTTAAACTATCGCCATTCGAAATCGTCCGACAATAGAATGATTTATTGTTACACACTCTCGGACCACCTCTTAGAGGGTTACTTAGCTTTGACCATCTCAACGCACTTTACTTCTTCGCAAGACAGTGAACTAAACGCTCCATAGACCGGTCTCGTGTTATTAGCCTCGGCGCCTCAGGCCGGGGCGTCGTGATGCCCAACGACCAACTCTTCAGCCGTTACGAATTCATCAATAGAGCCAAAGTGTAATTCTATGATTCTTTGTGCAAACAACGATAATGAGTAGAACCAGTTGATTTCATAATTTATTCACAATCGATAGTTGCTATTTTCGATAATTTTATGTACAAACAAATATTGCATTTTTTCTTTATAATTATTTATCCAATATAATTTAACCAGCGACCTTTCAAGTTTAATCCTAAACAATAGTTATAAATTAATTTTCTCAAATCTATCTAAAATGACTTACTACAGTCATCGTTGCATGTGTCAATTTGCGTTATTTGTTGTTATGATTTAAACAAAAAAAATTGTATTTGAGATTCACGGTAAAGAAATAGCAAACAGTAAGTAAAAATAGTAGGTGAAACACAAACTCACCATCCTCAAAAAACTGATTTATTAATAGGGGAAAATCCTATTGAGAAATCATTAGTGTTAAACGTTAAAAATAATACTGTATAATAAAATATCAGTTTGCCTCGCAGAATATTTCATAATATTACAAAATACACAAATATCTCGTTCTTATAAAAAATACTATATAGACGCCTCCACAATCTGCTCTTCCTAAACAATTCGGTGCAACCCTTCCATCCCAAAAACCGTACGTACGGAATTACGGGCCTGGCGTAAAAACGACTCGATAGGTAGGAGCTTCCCTTAAAAGATGAAGTCGGAAGTTATGAGTTGGGATCATTGAAAACAATGAAGTTGGAGTTTGTGGATGGAGTATGTGGGAGTTCTAAATGTTTGGATTTCCACTAATGAGACTTCCATTTACGAAATGTTTATAAACCGCAGAGATGATATTGAAATGCACGATGAATTCGCCAAATTTACTGGAGTTATGTACTGCTGAATAACCTAAACTCCTTATTTATCACTGTAATTGTATAGCTCTTAAAGGAGTGCTTAATGTAATAGAAAATGGGATAAAATTTTTTTCAGTGATTAGCAGATTATTTTATGGCCAGATATATTTTATCATATAACGAAAATTACTGAATAGCAATAAAATACAAAAAATAGTTGTTTAAATGATAAATTACCCCTCACAAGGCGCGGTTTATTACTGAAATATGTTTCCAGGAGTTAAAAAACCTCTAGATTTACATGATACAGCAATCTTTATATGTAATTATAGTGATAATAGTCTTCATCTTTATCTCTATAGTTTAGATGAAAATAATTGGAAGTACTTTTAGAGTACTGTCTCCTCTAAAATGGCTCATATCTTACAGCAATCGCTTTGTTGAGGTGTCTTCTTAACACTTACAACTTCTGGTGTTGTGCTGGGGAATGATAAACGTAAAGAATACAGAACTTATGGGTAGATATGATGTGAAGATTCAACGTCACAAGTATCTGAAGAACTGCTACTACAAGGCGTATATTTCTCATTAAGTATTAGAACGACCAATAAGTAGTAACACTAATCTAAAAATAATAGGAATGTAAGTATAGGTTCGTTGGTGCAGTTATGATTCTTGGTCAGCGTCCCATTGATAAATTTGTGGACACTACAAGATTTATAGTCCATGTCTCTTTCACGAATATAGGATCTGTTGATCCAGTAATATTCATAAGTAGCATGGTAAGTCAGTCAAAGTTTAAAGTGAAAAATGGAGAGTGACTTTCGATAAAGTATTTAGCAAATTCAATTGAGTAAGATACTGAGCAGTCAGAAACGTTTTCTGAACTAACTTGTTAGTTTTTTTAACTTTTAATTGGACTTTAGGTGTTGGAAAATGTTACATTGTTTTGAAGATGGATCTGCTTCTGGTGAAATAATTTTTTCAAAGCTTCATTTTGGTTGATTAGTTATAAGCCTGCTATTGATGCATCTATTTGTTTGGGATCTCTAGGCAATTAGAAATAAATATTGTTGGGGATTAATTGAGCTATTGATTCTGTGATCTGACTTCTACGGTATAGCATACTAAACCGTTTTAAGAGATGAATATTCTATATGAGTGTTGTCAGAGATAAGTGTAAATGACTGTGTTTGGGAACGAAAAATCCTAAGGAAGATTTTTGATCCTGTGATGGATGAAACATCAGGACAATATAAGAACTAACAAAGAGCTAGAAGAACTCTACCTAGACGCCAATATCATAAAAAGATAAAGTCCAGAAGATTCTGGCGAGAGTCTGGCGAGAGAAAAGAAGTCCTGGCGAGATTAATATATAGCAGAAGACCTAAGCACTATGGGCGTAGAGACTTGGATGGAGGTTGCTCACGACAGAAAACAATGAAGGCATGTTGTCGAGTCGTCTAAAACCCACGAAGGGTTGTAACGCCAAGGAGTAGTAGTAGTAGTATTTGTTTATTGGACTAGTATATACATATGCTATTTCTAGATAATTTAGAAGAAAAGATTATATTGTTTCGATTGAATTATATTTCCCAGTGGGAGAAGGAAATCTCGAAGTTTGGTGTTTTTTAAGGCACTAAAAATACTTGCCTGTTCTTAGGAGGGAAATTGAAATTTCTACGTCGCTGAGAAATACGTTTGTGAGAAATTTATTTGATGTTTTTGAGTTGTAGAACTGTTGTTTGATATCAGATTTAATTTCATTTCAATAAATATTATTTAAAAAGTAAATCCTATCCTCCACCTGCTAAAACAGGTATATATTCCTTTACAAAAAGTGGATATTTTGCTAATAAACCAGAATTTGTTTATTGACAAACATAAGAAATAATTGCAATCAATAATATCTATAATATTATTTTAGTTTTACTGGATATTTATATTAGTGTAACTGGTTAAAGAGTTTGTAAACTTATAGTTTATGTAAATATATCACTGAAATTCACAATTTATAACTTATGTTAAGACCACTTTTACTTTCTAAATCAAAGGAGGAGGAGGAGTGAGACAAGGAGACGTAATATAGCCAAAGCTATTCAACTTAGCCCTAGAAGACGTCTTCAAAACTACAAATTGGTCAACCTATGACATTAACGTTAATGGCAACAAGTTAAACAACCTCAGATTCGCTGACGACATAGTGATTATAGCGAGCACATTCGAGAAACTGCAAATTATGATGGGGGAACTAGTAGGCAGCTCCCAATACGTCCGCCTAAAAATGAATACGAAAAAAACAAAAATAATGACAAACACAGATGACCTCAGACCTATATAAATGGCAGTGAGACAGAACAAGTCCAGTAATATATCTACCTAGGCCAAATCCTGAATCTTGACAAAGAAAACCAAAGTGTGGAAATTACTAGAATAGCAGGACTAGCATGGGCAAGATTTGGAAAATTAGTTGGATACTTAAGAACCACAAAATACCCCAATACTTGAGGAGCAAATTGTTTAACCAATGCATCTTTCCTATCATGACATATGGATGTCAAACCTTGACCCTAACCAAGGCAAACATGAATAAACTAGCCATAACAGAAAGAACAATGGAAAGAGAAATTTTAGGTATACGACTGTCAGATAAAAAGAGGAACGACTGGGTAAGATCAAAAAGAAAAGTGGAGGACATAACAACAAAAATTGCCATACTTAAATGGAGCTTCGCGGGCCATACTGCTAGACAAAAAGACCAACGTTTTAATACTACAATACAACGTTGGAGACCTCAGAAAGTAAACGACCAAGAGGAAGACCACAGATGAGATGGGTTGATGACATTAAAAGAATAGCCGAAACAAATTGGAAATATGTTGCTTAGGATAGAGACCGATGGAAGGAGATGGGAGAGTCCTATATCAAAACATGGACGATAGAAGGCTAAAAAGAAGAAGAAGAAATCGAATAAAGACATTTTTTAGATATTCATTTTTTTACCTTTTTACAGTTTTATTTTGTATAAACATGTCTTCCACTTTTGAAAAATGTGATTTCCAGGAAAACGCGTTTAGTATTTTCATTGAAATTTTAGAGAATAAAATAGCCATATTTATTTTTTACCACTAATCAGCAATTCGTCGTGCATATTGGGTACCCTCACTGTCCAGTAAAAGCTGTAAATGGTCGATCTCTTCAATTATAACCGCTGATTTGCTTATAATCAAGGCTTGGTTAGACTCCAACTCACTTAGCTTTAACGTGGATAAGACAGTAGCATTATCTCATAAAGGAGTCATTCAACCCTTGCTTTTGAATGAGAGCCAAATCAGTATCGTTAATTCCGTAAAATTTCTAAGTATTCTTATCGACAGTGATCTTAAATGGTCCTTGCATACTGACTCCTTAAGGAAGAAACTAGCCTCAGCTTGCTTTGTAATAAGATCTGTTTCGAAGGATCTAACTTTATCTTCTGTCAAAATGGCATATTTCTCATTGTTCGAGTCTCATCTTCGATATGGGCTTCCATTTTGGGGTTCTAGTACAGCGGCCCAATTTGATACTATTTTTAAGTTGCAAAAAAGAGCAATTCGTTATCTATTTGGTCTAAAACATACCACTCATTCAAGACCTTCTTCAAAAATCACGGAATTTTGACACTTCCCTCTTTATTTATTTTGGAAATGGTTTGTTTGATTCGCAAGCATCTAAACATTTTTCCCGATAGACCTGATCATGACTACTTCACTAGAACTTCACGCTTTGATGTGTATTTACCGATCCCGTTCACTCAGCTAGTAAAGAATTCTATTCTATATAGTGCAAAAACCTATATAATCACCTTCCAAGAGAAATTAAATCCGCAACATCTTTCATTAAGTTTCGTAAGGTGACAAAGGTTATTCACTTGAAGAGTTTCTTAATGTATAACAATGAAACAAAATTAGTATTGTTTATAATTACATTTGGGTGTCTCAAGCAGTGGCTAAAATTTGTTTCATTTGTTGTTGTCTGTACAAATTATGTAAGTTATAGAATAATTTTACTAATTTAAAATTGATTGTTCTGTTTTTTTATTATATTTGTTTTTGTTTTATACTTTTTGTACTATTTGACTGAGTTTTTTTAGCTTTATCCATAAAAGTGTTCAACAATTTTCAGTGACAATAAAGCATATTTCTATTCTATTCTATTATATTCTATTCTATCTTTTTTTTTCTTAACTCTGCCCTCTTTTGATGTCTCTCTGCCCCTTCTATTGGCTTATGAAATACAAGCTTCGTATTTTAGGACCAACACGTCTCTATTTCTCTAATTTTTATTTTTATCACCAATTTTTGCTAGAAACTAAGTAATTTAGAAATATTTTCTGCAGTAAACTGATTACCTTAGAATTCTCTTTTCATATTACGCTTATTTGAATGTGTCTTCTTACTTCGAGTGCCTCTTTTAAATGACCACTAGATCCAGGCATTTTTTCCGATTTTCAAAACAATAATGTTTGATAAATTTCAATAATATAAAACTTGTTCTAGCTTTATAAGTTTTCGAAAGAAACTGTCGAGTTGCAGGTGCGCAGATGAAGCGGGGCGCTCAGTGTTTTTATAAATATGAGTTTTAGTTCAGGTGGGTACCGATATAAATACGGCTATAACTTCGTTTCTATTTCGAATTTTCTTACTAAAATTTTAGGAGACTATTTTTATGATATTAGGGAATGTTTTTAGGAAAATAAAAAAAAAACAATAATCTTTTTTTTTTAAATTTAGAAAGTAAAAGTCTTCTTAAAAACGTTCTTATTCAATATTGACCCCATATTGAATTTAACAATACAGATTTCGATGCAGAAACGAACTTCGGTGACTCTTATGAAATCGTAGGCTTCCACGGTCAGAGTCAGAATTATAGTTTATTCGTCTTCCGGGTTTGGACCGTGACATTTGTGAGTGACCCAAAAGTGGGTTCATCTCGACGTTTCGCTACAATTGTATGTAGCTTCTTCAGGAGAACAAAGAAAAAGAAATCAAAAGACAGGAAGATGGGTAGTTAGCAACGGTAACTCAGTTACTCAACGCAACCAGAAGGGAATACTAACTACCAAGATGGGCATTTGGTCACAGTAACCTAACTACTTAACGCAGCCAGAGGTGAAAACCAAATGCCAGGATAGGGATTCACGTCCAACAGCTCAGAACACTAACGCGTCGAGAGGCGGGGAGTGAATCCGACGGTTACTCCGCTACCGCTCTATTTATAGTCGCGGTGACCAGTCGTGCCGGGACGTATCGGCACACTCCATGGCGCGAACGTCAAGAAGCGCGCGCTGGCCAATCATGTGGCTACATCGTGGTAGCGGGACCGGACGGCGGCTCTAGACTGAGATTCCAGATGGGAGACAAGTGACGATTGATATTATGTGGATTTTTTCGGATCTCTAGAGATTCGCGGATTTTCCTGGAATAAAAGAAGGGTCTCTTAGAAATAATATGGGTTTTTTCGAACAATATGGAATGACCGGTTTCTTGGCAGTGTTCTGCAACTGCAGAATGGGAGAAAAGACCTGATCGAATGCATCTTTAATGCTCTTGAATCCGAGTTTTGACGGAACGACCAGTTTCGCCAATATACACATGTCCACATGAACAAGGAATAGAATAGACACAACAGGAAGATAGGGGCGGTAATGGGTCCTTAGGAGAGGGTAAATATTATGAGATTTTCTTGGGTGGTCGAAAAGTAGTCCTGATACCTTCTTTGCGAAGAATTTTGCCAATCCTATCAGTGACACTTCGAATATACGGAAGAAAAGCCACAGGAGTATTACCCGAAGATTCTGAATTTGTCGTCCTAGGGTGTAAAGGGGGATGTAGATGTCGGTGTGTAATATTTTGACTTGTGGACTTGGAGTAACTGTTGGCGACAAGGGTTTTTTGCAGATGGCCAAGTTCTTCTCTAAGGTTGTCAGGTTCAGAAATCGAAATGGTCCGATGGATGAGAGAGTTGATCACAGAATTCTTTTGGGCAGGATGGTGGTGTGATGAAGCATGTAGGTAACGATTCGTGTGAGTCTTTTTTCTATAAACAGAGTGACCCAATCGGCCATTGGGCTTGGAGGTGACTAACACATCGAGAAAGGGAAGGGACCGATTATTTTCTACTTCCATTGTGAATTTTATACTCGGATGTTGTGAGTTAAGATGATCTAGGAAGGGAGAAAGGGTATGTTGACCATGGGGCCAGATGATAAATGTATCATCAACGTAGCGGAACCAGACTTTTGGTTTTAAGGGTAAGATTCTAGGGCTAAAGACTCAAAGGCTTCCATGAAAATGTCAGCAATGACAGGGGAAAGGGGAGAACCCATTGGTGTTCCAGATATTTGTTTGTAGAAATTGCCTCTAAAAGAAAAATATGTTGAAAGGAGGCATTTTTCCGCAAGATCTGCCAAAACCAAAGACTTATTATCATTGGTCAAGTGATCTCGCAGAACAACTAGAGAGTCATGTATGGGGATATTGGTAAATAGGGATGATACATCGAAACTGACGAGAATGTCTTGGGGATCGACCGTGAGGGAGGAGATTAAGGTGATGAAATGTGTGGAATTTCGGACATAAGAAGAGGTACGACCAGTATAGGTCTTAAACTGATTCGACAAGTACTTTGCGAGTTTGTAGGTAGGAGAGTTAATCGTAGTCACAATGGGATGAAGAGGTACGTTGTCTTTATGGATTTTGGGAAGACCGTAAATTCTGGGGCAGATGGAGTATTTCGGAACTATGGACTTCTTAACATCATCGGAAAGATCGGATTGTTTGATGGCATGGGAAATTTCGTGTTCGACTCTAGTAGTGGGGTCTCGAGAAATTGTATTATAACAGAATGTATCCCTAAGTAAGGCGTTTACTTTCTCTATGTAGGAAGGAGTATCCAGGATGACTGTGGCATTACCTTTGTCTGCCGGAAGGATTATTATCTCAGAAAGAGAACGGAGATTTTTGAGAGCTATGAATTCCTCATGAGATATATTGGAAGTAGGGATTTTGGCTGTATCAAGACATTTAGCGACGTCAAAGCGGATACGGTCGGCTGGAATTTTGGGAATTGTGCGGAGTGCCGCTTCCACATTTGAAACTATTTCTTCGGTAGGAATTCTGGAAGGAGTGATAGCAAAATTAAGACCTTTAGATAGAAGACTGCTTTCTGCACTTGTTAATTGGTGAGAAGAAAGATTAACGACGGTGTTAGTAAGAGGTGAATGAGAAGTAGAAGTGGTGGAATGTGATTTTTTTCTTAGATACAAGGGGTATCCTTTCTTAGATACAAGATATTATTTATTAGAGATTATTTTCATATTTTAATTTAATGTCCTGTTATTAAAGTGGTATTTTGGTACTCTCAGTTTAAAACATGATATTTAGTACGGTTAAAACAGTTTTTTTTTAATTATGACAGAATTGATCCGAGCATCGTCGGCGTATTATAAACCAACAATCGCTAACCCTTCCGGTAACCCGATTCCTCGAACAACAACTCGAATTTGCATTCCGCAGTCAATTTGCAACTTCGGAGAATCGCACGTGCATAACAAAATCTTCGGTATCCACAACATCATGAAGAGATGATACGGAAGGGGACTGTTAATGAGTAGAGACCCCTTTCGTGCCCTCTATGACATTCAATTGCCACCCCGAATAATCTAAAAAGCCGGAGAGCATGTAATTCGAGAGGCTGAAGGGGTTGAATGAGATGCTGGCTCATTATTAGAGTTAAGAGTGGGTCAGAGTTAGGGAGTAGTTATCATTGCGTTTTTTTCTCGATTATGAGACAAAGAACAGGGTCAGTTTATGGTGTCCAATATAATGATTATCATTTTCTTTTAAGATAATAGCATGTCTAGGAATTGTCATAGAAAAAGTTTAGTTTAGTAAAAATAATTAACTAAGATATATTTTAATACTGTTCTGATGCTATTTTCTTGTAGCAGTTTAAAGTAATTACTAATTTAATGGGAATAAACCACAATTAAAGGTTAAAATCATTCGCAAAATACAAACGCTAATGTTTTATGCGTTGTTATACATAAATACATAGTTATTACAGTTTTTTAGGTTTCAATTTCCTTTTCCACATAAATCACATAGATACCCGTATTTGGTACAGTTTTCGTGTGACTATCTCCAACACTTTTAACATTGAACCCTTGTGTTATAACTTTTGAGATAACACATACATTTATCTTCATCCCACTTACTTTACCCCTCACTACTATCGTCGAAGACAAAACTATCTTCATTTTTTTTTTAAAGATCCTTGAAAATCGGCAGTATATACATGAATTTCAGTTTATATTTTTTAAGAATTTAATAATTTTTAAGTACATACTAGCATTAACATAATTTTTTTCTTCAGCAATGGTATAAATGAGATTATGATCAAAAGTTGTTTTCGTTGGAGTTGCTTGAAGTTCTGGGGACGGTCCCGAAACTGGTGAAGTTGGCCTTTGACTTAAATCTTGCATATCATTTTTTTCTTTGTGTCAATATTATACTCATTTTGTCAGCCAAATCTTCATATGTGACACTAGCCAATAGAAGTTCTTCAGCGTTTTCCGATTGATTTCCGAATCCATTGATTTCATCTTGAACTGTAGTTGACTGTGCAAATGCTGAGCGAAGATGTAGGTGTTTGTCCTTACACCTGTGTCCTGATGGCTTTGTTTCGCGCACCAGTAATAGGTCGCTGGTTTTTTCCCTTGGGGAACAAGATTTTTCTTAGGGAAATAGGTTCACTTTATATATATATATATATATATATATATATATATATATATATATATATATATATATATATTTCTTTGAAGGACCACCCAGCAAACTGGGAAAAATGAAGATTCGAAAAGAACGTTTGAACAAATATATTTAAACAAATACAATGTATTTTAAACGCCGATATTTTGCATATTATACACACTTGTCAGTGATACAATATTGACACGAACTTATTAATATACCGACTGGTTTAAAACACTAATATGCCGCAGGGGCGAGTAGAGCCTGACGCTCCTTCAGTGCTGGAATTTGAACTGATACTGATTTGATGGACTTGAACTGCGAACTGATGTCCACTCTCTCCCCTCAATCACAAACATTCCGAAATCTCCCCCCTGACCCCTCGACGTATTAAAATATATGTTTATTTTTCAAATACCTTTAACTTTCAAACCATTGATAAAAACTACCTGATAAGGGTATTTGTCTCAACTTGCGGAATTTTGGAATGCGTCACAGGGTAATTTGGAAAATACTAATCCTTTCATTGTTACGATTCTATGAAGGTTTTAGAAACTTGTGTAGAAAGTTATTTAAATGCAAGATAGCGGCGCTTTACAGATACAAAAATAAACTAAATAATATGATACAAAAATAGACTAAAAATATTAAGTATTGTTGTTACGCAACACATGCCTCCCCCAGTAGCGTTCCAAACTGGATCTTTGCAAATTGTCTTGTTAGATTGTTTCCTATTGTGTTGTTGTTTTTCATATCTTTCAAAAAACTGCGGTCTAATGATTGTAAATAGAGTGAAGTATGCCTAGATAGACTTAGCAAAATTATTTGATTAACCTCAGCAAACTGAACCATTTTATCTGAGTTGCAGTAGGATGTATGATTATCTAGAATAATAAGTACTTGCCAGTTGGCTTACAAGGAAGAAATTGATTCTTCAACCATTTAAAAAAATATCCGAATTATTATAGGCTGCTTTTTTTTCATAAAAACTTCCTAGTGAACCTAGTGGCATTCCGTCAGTGAAAGTAGCTTTTTTGTTTTTTCCTTAAATATGCAGTATACCGGTATGTATGTACTCTCACCGCTGAATCAACCAGCAACAGTTGCTCTAACCCTTTTTACCAGAAATTATTGAGTAGACATTTTTCAAACCTCTTACAGGATTGTTGTTAAAGCGCAATTCGGTTGTATCAATGTTAAATAAATTGGCAGGTTTGTTCATTAGTTCGTTTTCTGTTATCTAATTCGAGTTACGGTCGAAAAATGGGACCAACCAGTCATAACCTGCTTTTTGAAAAGTCACGTCAAATGTATGTTTTATTTGAAGTTCCTTGGAAAGTTTAAAATCTATTTATCTAACCAAGTCCTTTTGGGTGAACAGCTATAAGCGTCTAAGGGTTGTATGCGTATAGCAATCTTCTGTTCATTCTCTGGTTCCAATATTGACTGTAAGCCGAAAGATCCTTTTAAGGCATTATTGTTTTTCAATCTTCTTTTAAGAGTGATTTTAGGAATACTAAAATATCTGGACGGAATACCCATTACGTAGGGTATACGCTCATAGAGGGCTTCTACTCAGTCGCTCTGATGAATCCTGCTGGAGTCCTGCTAGGTATCACTGTATCAGTTCAACTGAATCAATATGATTGATACGTTTTAAAGCGAATTGTTCAGAAAAGGTTCTTGTCTTGAATCGACGTGGAATGCAATTTTTTTTTTTTCAAAAAGGAATCATATTTTTTAGACATGCTAATCCATCGTGGCAATGATGGCATGCTAAACACGGAGTGGTATCGTAAACCTTGTTTCAGTAACCGTTTCATAAACTTTTATTCTCAACATCCGTCTAAGATGAAGACAAATTTGGTTTTGGCTTTAAAAACTAGGGTTATCAATTTGTCACACATAGAATTCAGAGACAAGGGATTAAAAAAGTTGAGATCCATACTACAAGAGAATTCTTATCCCATAGGGCTGTTAAATAAACTCATTTTCGGTTCTCCTTTTCCTTAACAAGTTTCTGTCAACCAAAATTTTCATAACAATGAGATCCGACAATTGACATTGACACATAACGCATCAATATTACCATCTAAAATAACTTATGGTTGCCTACCCTACATTCCATTTTTGACACCTAAGCTAATGAACATCTTTAAAAATGTTAGTGGCTTAAAAATTACAACCAAAAATGTGAAAACAGTATCGAAGCTTTACACAAAAACAAAAGATCCTTTCACAATACAGGAGTCATCGAAGGTTGTTTATTCTATACCATGTACTAACTGTAATAAAATTTACATAGGAGAATCATCTCGTAATTTTCACAGCAGGGTGATATCACATCGTAGTGATATAAAAACCAAAAAAATCAATGCATGTGCATTGACAGAACATGCACTAACTCTAAAACATGAATTCAATTTCGATGAGTCCTGTATTTTGGCAAAAGAAAAGAACCATTCAAAACGTGTTTTTTTGGAAATGTGTTTCATAAAATCTAGCACATCTTGCATCAACAAAAAGTCCGACATAGACAAATTAAGTAACATTTATTGTTATTTACTAGAAAAACACCAAAAATAAAATAAATATTTACCTGTACAAAAATTACACCTCTATGTATAATATGTTGCATACCATTAAGACAGGTTTAAAAAGTATAGTCACCTGAGAAGGGCCTCTAGTATTTCTTGTAAGGAAAGATAACATCAATTACACCTAATTACATATTAATTACACTGTTTTTTCTTTCCATTCTCTGTATGAGTTAATATACACCAGTAAAACATGCCATCAATCAAGTTTTACTATTTTTACAATAAATTTTAAAAATTTTATGATGTATTATGTCCATAATTGTATATTTTATTGTGTGGTATAAATGTTGAGTATCAATGCTTACAAAAATAATCTCAACGACTAGTAAGTTACACTGAAGAATTGTGATATTTTTTAAATATTTACATAATTGTCTTTTACAGTGTCTTGAAAAAGGAATAAAACCATTCCGAAAGCTCGACAAAAAGTCAAAAGAGTGTTTTTTTTTAACATCCCGGCCAATATTCTGACTGCAACCCTAATAAACTGTGTTGTTTGTTTATATCGACAGTCACTAATATCCAGTATTCCTTATGTATATATATATATATATATATATATATATATATATATACATATATATATATATATATATATATATATTATCAAAATATTTTATAATAATATAAAAAAGAGCTCAAGTAGCTTCCATCTCTACAGAAAATAGAGTACTAGCGACGAAACGTAGATGATGTCGCCACTTGGCCTCTGCAGTTATGTACCACTCTTACACATCATCCCTCTTGAAGGATTAAGTGTTGAAGTGTTCATACTTTTATACCCGGTATATATGTACACGTTGTTGGGGATTTGTATAAAACAAAAGGGTGCTGACTGAATGGAAGAGGAGACACAGACAGACACGGATGAATTTTTCAATACTCGAGACATCGTTAATTCAGGGCGTAATTAAAGTTTCTAATGAATGTAATATAGACCTGGTTTAAATAGACGTTTTTAAAACCTTGGAGAATGTTTAAATTAACGGAGGGGCATGAATTCGAATGCCGAATCAAATGGAGTTAGACAGAAATGGAAGCTGTTCCACGCTATACACAATTCATAAAGACTTTTTTATCGTTTTGAAAAAGCTGTCAATAGGCATGTTTTACGTGAATTAGTAGCAGTATTAATGTGTTCAATAAGATAATTATCAAATGTTGCCAATCGTGGAAATATGAACAAAAACAGCCTTATACAACCCATGCGACGGGTTTTAACTCAAACCTGCATGTCAATTAAAAGACTTGTCTAGAAAAAACTTTCGTTAACTGTCTACTCTTTTATATTAGACCTCATATCCATATTAGGCACTCAGTATAGAATATATTTAGTCGAGTACCATTACAGAAAACCCGAAATATTGAAGTTATATAGGTAACGCTTATTAGGAGCTTAAGCAACGTAGTTCAGTAGTAAGTTGGTATATTACGGGAAAATCCAGCAGCTTTTTCTCAAGAACATCTTAAGAGAAAGTGGTTTGTGACAATGAAATAGGTCCCATAAAAGATGTCTAAATAAAACCTATCGATCCGCCCCATCTCGCTTACCTGTAGTATGTGTAAAATCTTGGAAAACATTTTAAACCTTTGTCTAGTATGGCACCTGGAAAATAATAATCTCTTTTCCCCTTATCAGAGTGGCTTTCGAAGAAGTAGATCGACATCAGATGATCATTTTACGTACAAACCTCAAATAATGAAGCTTTTGCAAACCACCAAAAATTAATTGCTATTTTTTTGACATAAGCTAAGCTTTTGAGAGAACTTGGAGGCACTGAATTTTGAAAAATCTAAGACATAACGGGATTCAAGATAACATACTAGCATTTGTAAACAATTTTTTAAACAATCAATCAATAGAAATTAGGATAAATGACCATAAAAGCTCAACAAGAAAATTCGATAATGTAATCCCTCACTGTTCCATAATAAGTCCAACAATATTCTTAATTGTTATTAATAGTGTTATTTGTGAAATTAGAGCACCAATTAAAGCCAGTCTTTATGCAGACGACATCGTAGTTTATACTAAATCAAACAATATACAATCGACAAAAAAATTTTACAAACTTTTTTAACTTAGATTGAAAATTAGACGTTAAAAACTGGGTTTAACTTCTTTACGAAGTTAAACCCAGTTTAACACATTACATAATTTTTAATAAAAACAGATTTCGGTATTCAACTTACCTAACTTTAAATAATTTAGCATTAAAACAATCAGAAGAAGTTCATTTGCTAGGTTTAACTTTGACCAGAACCCTAAATTGGAACTTGCATATCAATAATCTACAACATCCACTATGTCAATCTATCTTACATCACTGATTAGAAATAAACTAGATTACGGTTGCATTTGTTATAACTCCGCAAGCAAAACTACCTTAAAAAAGCTTAACAGTATTCAATCTACAGCTTTGAAATTGATACTTGGTGTATTTAGAACTAGTTCCACTAGTAGTTTACAAGTTCTAGCTAAACAGGCACTTTTAAACATAAGGCGACAACAATTATCACCAAACTACATTTCCAAAATTTCAATTCAAAAACAACATCCTCTTTTCTCCCAAATTTTCCACCCTGGCATCCTCTCTTTTAAAAAGAAAATAAACTGTGTTCCTCTAATAGAAAGAATAAAAGTCATAAATTTTAACATGGATCAACTTAGTCTATTGCTATATACAAATGCAATATCTCCTCTATGGACAAGTCGCCTACTGACCATTGACATAACACTAAGAAAGTATCCCAAATCGTATACAAACTTCTCGATAATTAAACATATTTTTGCAGAAATCATATCCCGTTATCCTAACTAGTTACAAATCTTTATCGTCGCCGCTAAAACCCTAGATGGACATTCTGCTGCTTACTATTCTGATGAAGAAAACTCCTACAGCATACACTTACCTACAAATTGTAGTATATTCACAGGCGAGACCACAACTATGTTAAAAGCATTAACTTTTTTCAAAACGTCATCATTACAGATTTACTTAATGCATTATTGAAATTAAAGCAATTGTATACAACAAATCCCATTATATCAGCAATAAAAAAATGAATTAGAAACATTTCATTCCATGGGAAAGGAAACAGCTTTTATTTGGGTATCATCGCACACTGGAATCTGGGAAAATGAAAAAGCAGATCAAGTAGCAACTATAAGCCGTATCAACTTAGAAGATACTACAAAAATTACAAAATATTATTATAGTGACATGAAACATCTGATTAAAGATCATTGCAATAACATTTGGCACTGGTCACACTGCTGTCACACAAAAATTTTTAGTGAGTAAAGATCCACCACCAATTTGCAATTACTGCTTCACATTATTGACAGTGAAACACTTCCTGCTCGATTGCTCATTTCAGACGACCTCGAATCCATCCTGACAGATAAAAATTTAAATGTATTAAATTATTTAAGAGATATAAAATTGTATTATACTATTTAATGTACATAACCGTATTAAAACTATTGTGTTTTTCATCCCACTAATAACTCTGCGTGGTTGATGTGATATGCGTTTTAAATAAAAAAAAACTTTGAAATCGATGAAGATTCATAGATGAAGTGATTAATTTAGGTATAATGATAATTTTGATTAATACGTACTTAGCACAAATCAAACTTAAAATTTTTAATCTCATAACTGGTCTAAATATGAATTATCTGGCAGAAATACCAGCGTTTATGTGTATTTTAGCTATTGGTCGAAACACTACTCAAAAGCCTATGGGAACAGTGCAATCTTGTGATTAGTCATATATCCAAACGTAAACCGGCCCCATGTTTTTTCCTAAAACAAATCTAACAAATCGGTTGCCGGTATTAAATATTAACACCTACAGTTCGATGTTATCAGCATGCTGTTTGTGACATTCTAGTATTTACTAGTTTTTATCTACAACTACTGTAACTACTACATTAATTAGGCCAGTAATTGAAGAGACTTTCCACAATAAATTATAAAACAATAAAGTATTGGAAAAATAGAATAAGTTTTATTGTTCAACTTTGTTAAATGACAATTTTTCATAGCACTCAATTCACAATATATCTTTTTATTATCCTACTTTTGTGGTGAAATCCAACAGAATTCAGTATAAAGTTCTAAAAAATGAAAATGGATAAATGTCAATTTGGATTTAGGCAAGGCAGGTCTACAACGGCAAGTTTTATTAAAAGACAGCTAATTAAAAAATTTAGAGTGAAAGAGATAGACTTGCGCATATTATTATTAAACTTGAAAAAGCACATAATGAAGTTATCAGAAACTTAGTGTGACAGAGAATAAGTAGGAAAGGAGTGCCGGCTGAATATGTGAGTGGAGTATGAGCAAGTAACAACTATAATAGTGTTAGAACTACTATAGTTAGAACAACTATTATAGTAATTGAAATGAGGTTGAATGCTCGAATAAATGAACTTTGAAAATAAGGCTATTATCGAGCACAAGTTAAATAAATCTAGCCCAAGTACTTTCGCTTAAAATAGCATCTTCAGGGGCATTTCGTCAAAATGTAAACTATCCGGCAAGCGTAGAATGTGGAAACATAATGTTTGTTTTGTTCTTAGTTGTTTCAATCAGTCTTGCCTCTCTTATATGGTTCAAAATCCGCAGTCGGCCACTTTTACGCAAGTTAACACATGGTATACATTTTTCACATTCTCTGATTGTACGATAAATTGTCGATTTGCTTATGTTTTGATCTCGATAAATATTAACAATATCTCGTTTCGACATTCGCTCAACCATATTATAAACACCTCGACAAATATCAATTTTATAAGATATTTTGCAGAGCACAAACCAAAATATTCTGCTTTGTTTATTAAATGTCATTAACTGACGACATTTCAATTCCATGGCCTTCTTTGTTAAATGCATTTTGCTTCTCAATCAGACCAGGTGAAATTTTTTTCAAAACTTTAGGACCATACATTAGTAGCCCATATTTATATCACCTTTCCGTTTCTTACTTAAATGACACCGTGTTTTTATGACATTGCAGAAAAAAATATCTTACTAGGCAGAAAACGGACTAGTACAAAACAGGAAAACAATTCTACATGCCAATTATGTAATTTGAACTTTCTCGATCAAAAAATAGTTAAATCAGTTACAAAACTAAAGACCTAAGGACGACAGCATGAGCATTTAAAAAATTTACTTTGTCTAAAATGCGTGGCTTTCTTCCATGTTCTGATTTCTTTTTATAGTTTATATTTTGTTCTGAAAACAGTTATTATATCATTAACTAAGTTTTCGTTTCTTTGTTCTACCATTGACACGTTAATCAGTATTTTACAATTAATACAAAAACTCTACTGAATAGATTATTATTCTGAAATAATTAGTAACACGCAGTCACAAACTCTCCCTAATGAGTCTCATACTTGTACGTCCTTACACCACAACAGGCATAATTATAAAATTACTCTCAGTCATTCTGAAGTAGTTTTTCCTCGCTGCCACTTTCCATTCTTTATTCCGCATGCAAAAGATTTTCGAGACCCCGAGTGGCAGAGAACGCCTCGAGCCAGCTCTCCTTATCAAAACTTCTGCAACTTTATGAGCTTTTAATTTGGTCTGTGCCTACATTTCACTTGTTTATTTGTAACGGGAAGCTCTGCCCGAGAGTAGAAGTGCGTTCTGAGGTAACTAAAAGGAAACGGGGAAGTTTATAGAAAGGTAGGGAGGTAGTAGCGAGGAAGAAAAGTAACTAATGAGATAAAAAGAATCAGATAGTGAGTTTTATAATGATTTTATTGTTTAAATATTGAACTGGTGTAATTTGTATCTGTAGAACAGGAACAGAAGTTTGACTTTGGACTTATTCCAGAAATTTCAAGAAAAGTAAACTTACTTAGCAATTAACTTACACGTCTTAAAATCTACCGAGATAAATAATTCTCCAGCAAATTCTCGTGAAAGCTGATAATATATTCATATATAAACAAACAAAAGTGTAACGATGAGTCCAAGCCATCACCGTTAAACCAGCCTGCGCGCGAACCAACCCATGAAGTAGGAGTGTATCGACAGTAGAAAGGGCAAAACTAATTACCAAGCTCCGGTATATAAACCGCAACATTTCCTCATAGAGGCAGAATCGACAAGTGTTGACTGAAGGTTCTCTTCTTCCCTACCCCGGCTTGTGGACGTGTTGAGTTCACAAGTTGTTCCGTTCCATACCGCCGTTACCCGAAGAGCGTGTTGAACTCTTCATTACCTGTACTCTGAAGCAGTCGTGTTGAGACTGTCGAGGAGTGTCCTATTAACCCAAATTACTTAAGGAACGTGTTGACGTTGTTGTTCCTTTCCTTTCTTTGTACCTATCGTCCGCTGTTATTAAATCGATACAACGTTCTCGTAAAATTTCAAATACACACTCGCTTGCCGATAAGACCAATTTCATATGACAAGGTCAAGCTTAATTTGAATAAATAGGCCAGGTACTGAGAAGACTAAACCAAATTGTAAATATGAACATAAGATTTTTGTCAATTTAATTTAAGGAAGACAATAAAGTTTTATATTTATTTTGAACTCTGTCTCTGACTGTCCAAAAGCTACCCGGATAGTGACTCCTACGAGAGGACGTCACAAAAGACTTTCTTTGTTTTGGACTTACAATACTTTTTCTAGGGATTCTATACAAAAAAAAACTAATAGAAATATGATAACTCATATAAAATACTGAAAACTTTGTTTTCAAACTTCCACAAAATTTATTTTAAACTTTTATCACTACAGCTGTTTCGGCTGATTGCCTTTCTCAAGTGATCTATTTTATTTTAGTTTACATTTTATAGTCTCTAATGGAATAGGTTGAGGAGGGGAGAACTGTTTGTCTCAATTTGATTATTCAGAATTATATCTGTGTTTTTTAATTTGTTGATTTCCATAGTTTCTAACAAGCATAGCTTAAGGCCTTTATTTTGAATATGAAGAATTTTAAATTCGTCATTAAAAGAATGATTTTGATCTAGAAGTTGACGTGCGTATGTAGATTCTGTTTTTCTATTGTTGAAAGCCCTTTTATGTTCTGCTGTTCATTTATTAAAATTTCTACCAGTTTGATCGATGTAAGTTTTTGGGCAGTCGCCACATTTAAGTTTGTACACACCACTGTGTGTTTTATTTTGGCTCTTGTTATTTTTAATATATTTGCTTAAGTTGTTATTTGTTCTGAAATCTGGTATTATTCCTTTATTTTTTATGTGTTTGTCTATTTTTGTTGATATTTTGCCTGTATATGTAATCGAGCAGAAGGTACTGGGTTTTTTCTCTGGTGGTGGAAATACTAATTTCAGGGCTTTCTTGTGTAGTTTTTGATTTAACATTTTATTAATTGTTTGTTCGTTGTATCCATTGTTTACTGCTATTTGCTTAATGATATTTAATTCTGTCTCACAGTTGTATTTTGACATCGGAATTTCTGTTATTCTATGTAACATACTATGATAAGCTGCCAGTTTATGTTGTGTGGGATAGGATGATGAATTGTGTATAGTCGTGTCAGTATGGGTAGGCTTATGAAATATGGAGAAGTCATGTTTGTTTTTAAGTCTTATAATTTTTAAATTTAAAAAGTTTATGGATTGATTTTGTTCTGAATCTTTATCTATCTTGTGTTTTGTTGTGAAATGAATTCTCGTCAAGTACGGGTCGAATCCATCAATTATTTAAACATATATTTAAATATTAATAACTAAAATGCAACACAAACTAAAAGAAAAAGACGAAAATATAAAAATATCAGCCTTTCGCTTATGATACGTGATAAAATATTCAATTTATTCTTAGTTTTCATCGAAAACAACTTGAAATAAAAACATAGCTGAAAACTTTCTTGAACAGCGTCAACACTAACATGTGATTGTTTCAACAGTCACTGGACCTAGGTCACTGTAGGATTTATTAGTTATTATTTTAGACTAAAAATTGTCTACTCAAGCTATTGACTTATAGATGGTGGTGAGTATTTCATATTAATTGCGATAGCCCATATAATTAGCATAACCCATATTTGTACCTTCTCTATTATAACAGCTCTTTAATGGCAAACGAACTGGCTAACGAATTCTACTAACCCGAATAAATCGCATCTTTAAGCTGGGTACACACATGGCATGCCAGTTTCTGGCATAGGCCAGCAACTGGCAAGCACAAAACACATTTGCTAGTAATTGGCATGCCAGTAGCTCGCTTGCCTATACTGGCAAGGCGAATAAGCAGGGTAGATTTTTACACATGCCCGTTCTAGTAAACAATCGAGTGGTTTTCAACTGAAACTAACGTACTTGTTTTGTAACTAAAGGTTTTTGAGTTTCCAACACAAAAATGGGGATCGATGAGAGGTATTCGAAATGAATTCAAAAAGCAAATATTGCTGATAACCACAGATATTGTTAGAAACTTAATGATGAATTCAAAGCGGAACTCAAAATAGAGACACATTTGGGTGAGAAATTGAATTGGTAGGCGAGAAAATCTTGGAGCAAATTTTTATTTTGGCCTTTATCTCCTTTGTAGTAATATCCTTCACCCATTTCTTCTTGAATTTTTGTATAAGCATTGTCACTGCCTATTTTATTTTTATATAGAGATGATTTAGAATTCAAAAGACACTCAAATTCTCTATAAATAGCAATAAATTTGATGGTTTTTTCATCACTCCAACGAAACATTTTTTAAATTAACCAGTTTTAAAATAAAATAATTATCACCAACACAACAAATCTGACAATTCTCTACAAGCTACTGGCATACCCGTAGCGGTAGCGCGCGTTCACACATGCCAGTGACACTCCCGCCTTGCATCTCACAGCAGGCTACTAGCAAGAAAAATCAAATTTTTTGCGATTAGCTAGCATGCCAGGAACTAGCATGCCTGTTAATGTACCCACTTGCCAGTTTGGGGGCAGTAGCTGGAGCTTGCTAGGTACTGGTATGCCATTATGTTAGTAATAGGCATGTGTATCTCCAGCTTCAATGGCGCGTGGAGTGGCGCGGGAGTTAACGCGGGGGTTGGCGCGAACACTTCTGACATTAGGATTGTGATTTTTTTGAAGTGTAACCAAAATAATTATATTTGCCAGAACGATTTTCAATAAGGAAGAAGAATTAATAAAATAAACAACGTTTCAAACTATTTTTATGTATTTGTGGACTGCAAAACCTGTTTTTCACTATTTTTTAAGTCAATTAGTTTGATATCGGGATTCTATATTGTAAAATCTCGAACTTAGTAGTGAAGTTCGTTTCGGGTCGTGAATGCCCCTTTGTCCGCTTCTCGTCGATCGATGCTGATAGGGTTACAAAATGTTGAAGTTGTGGAGTAAAAGTGATGATTTATTGACAGCAACTCGTAATTACACAATATAGTGTTCGTTTGGTAACTACTCAATATTGACTGTGTTCATTTGAACTCAAATCCCCAATTTATAATCTCACACATAATAGATACATAAGCACCTTAGGTCATTGCTTCGTTCATATCACACCACCTAACTTTTGCTATAATACAATTTAATCTACGCCTTAATTGCGACACTTAGGAAGTTCAATTAGAAAATATTATTATTCGGCAATTTATTTAGTTGTAGGTAAATGAACTAATTATTAAATTATCATACGATATGGTTTTGCAATATATATAATGCAAACTTATACGCGGTGAAACTATAAAAGATTAAGAAGTTAAGAATAATGTTAGATTACAAATTTAGGGGTTAATTTGTGATTGAACAATACACCTAACTCCAACCACTTTTGAGAATTTAATTTTTTTATTATTTAAGTTAAAACACAACAACACTTAATTATTTTAACATTACTAAAGAGTGATTGGCTATTATTTGTATTATTTAAGGTATTTTATCATTTTTTCATAGAGTATCGCATAAATACAATTTATTAATATTCCTCCAAGCTGAGCACCGTTTAACTACTAGTTGTAGTGTAAATATTCTACTTATTTGATGCGTAACTAAAATTGCTGGATAATATTCCCAAGGTATTCGAAAGTTTCGAGAGCTTTAACCGTACTATAAAGCTGCTTTTGGCGTTTTTATAAGTCGTGCAACGTCGCAAACTTTAACATTAAAGTTGGCGTAAGTCATTCTATTGTGCACACTCCCCCATAATATAACCTAATACCTTAATGGACTTTCTAATGGTTATACCGATAGCCCAATTTGTAAAACCTCTCCGGTGCGGTGGCTGTGTTACCCAAGCGACGTCAGCCCCATTATTAAAATCCGCAATAAAATGGCTCCAGCTCTAAAAACATTCATTAACTAAGATTAGCGTCGTTATACATCAAAATCCGGCGCGACGGATCAAATTGAAGATCTGCCCTAATAGTACTGTTATTATTTGCTTTCGGAGCGCCCTTTTGCATGTACTCAGGGATTTGGATAATGCCGAAATAACGATTTTGGTGACGTACAGCTGAAAGAATTTAACCCTACGTTCAAACGTACCTTTAGGGTAGATTTCTTTGACTAGGACATTGTAAATATTAATAAAGCTTGGTAAAACTTACTGTACATACACTCAAGGACATTTAAATCACTTTGTGAATGATATTTTGTTCACTCAGTTGTATAGCGGAAAGTTGTATTACTATGAGTGATCGCTATCTAGTCCTTAACTGTTTATAGCTTATGTATATGACTCTATATATACAATCCGGAAGAGTGGTGAGTTTAATATTAATTTTTACAATAGTATTAATCTTAGCTCTAGGTTTAATTGTACTAACCGCGGAAATCTTTCCGAACATTTTATTCGCCTCTTCGGAGAGGAATTTTACTAGCTCACTAAATCATATAGCAATCTGCTGCTCCGTAAGAATCGTCTTCTTTGTAATTTAACTTTCCTTAAAGCCTACCAAGATCATAAAGTCATTCTCAAATTTCTGAAACTCAGACACCATACTTATTTTTCTTATCTCCCAAATTCTTAGGAGGGCCAGTTTTGCGCTTCTCCGTGAAACTATTCATTCCACTGAACTAAAACTAGATGTCACAAATAGCAAGATTTTCAATATCTGGTCATCTATTTATTATTTCAATGTATATCCTGTATTATAGGACAGTTTCGACCGTATCAATACACAAGCAGCCCTAAACACTTTCGAATCTAAGAGTCAAACTTAGAAGCGCAAATTATTGCATCTCATTTTCGAACAAATTCCGAAAACCTCAACATTGAAACCCACTAAAGTGGTCCATAACTTTTCTGGTACCCCTCCAGCTCTAGTTTGGTACCTACCTTGTCAAAATGAAGAAACCATCTCCAGTTTACCTTCCGAAGATGCTGAAATAACCAGACAAGACATCTCTAGAGTTTTTAGAAACTCAAAGCCTCCTAATCAGTACATTAGCCAATCCGAGAAAAAAGCCCTGAAAGAACTTCAGTCAATTTCAAATCTAGTCATTCTTCCCGTCGATAAAGGTAACGCCACCGTCATCCTAAGCATTTCTTAAATTAATAAACTCTCAAATCTCGTTAATACTCCAGACTACAAACCAATTCTTAATAATCCAACAACATATTTGGAGAAAATAACAAAAGCCATTATCAATAAAACCTCTCTTCCTGTTAACATAAAACAATCTCTAATTCCTCCTAAAAAGTCTTCCAGAACATCTTGAATATATGGCCTTCCCAAAATTCACAAACCCCATATTCCTATACGTCCCATTGTCAGAGCATACAACTACCCTACACAACTATTGGCCAAGTATTTCACCAAAACCCTACAACCTTTCGCCGAAAATGCTAATGCTTCATCTTTCGTCAAAAACTCTTTTCATTTCATCGAACTTCTTAAACAATACTCTAGTCAGATCCCACATTTTCGATGTGTATTGAAGATAAAGACCAAAAAATAACATTATATCATAAATAAGCGTTCAGTAAACGCCTTTCTAACAACAATCCTTGCACCGGCATGTAAGTAATACAAATCATACCTAAGTAATATTGTCACAATTTACAATACACTGAGACAACTTTTTGAGTTACGATTTATTTAGCTAGTGTTAGTTTTAGTATTTTAACTTAACCTGCCCGGAGACCATAAGATGACCAATAAATCCTAGTGGTCAAAAGCGGTCGTCCTAGGTTTGTTAAAAGATATTCTTCTTCTTTAAGTGCCATCTCCGCGACAAAGGTTGGCAATTATCATGGCTGTTCTTACCTTCGAGGCAGCTGCTCTGAACAATTGCCTTGAGCTGCAACCAAACAACTCTCTCAGGTTCTTCAACCAGGAAGCGCGTCTTCTTCTTATTTGATTATGCAGCTGTTGATACTGCTACTTGATATTCTTTTGCCTTCTTCTGTCCTCCATCATTTCCAAGATTTTTTCTGTCATCCAATCTCCTTTCTTGCATCTGGTTGTGGTGAGTTCTCTGCGACTTGGTTCGAAAATTGCATTTTTTAAGAATTGCCGCTGTTCTATATCACCATCAAATGATTCCGGTGTGGATTCTAGGTTTGCATTAATTTCTTGTTTTAGTTTTTCTTTGACGTCTCCTGATTTTAATTTTTGTATGTTAAGTTTATCACTTTTGTAGCTTTTTTGTATCTTTTTTTAGAAAAGTTAGAATTTTGCTACAAGAGGATTGTGGTTTTTCTGCTCAAAGATATTGTATGTCTAAAATGTATTTCTACAACTCTAATTGAAATGGAGTCATATGTGCGACCTATTTATATACGTTTACATTGAAAACTCAATAAAGAAAGTCAGGATTAGTAGAAAAGATACAATACAACAGATACAGATACAACTTAAAGAGCAACTTCAGTAGAAAGTACAAATCAGCACAGTGACTCGATAATAGACCAAATTTTTAGTCTGCAGAATATATAAACATTTAACGTGTAGCTTTTCGAGAAGTATTAATGGTGCGCATACTAATTTTAATCCAAAAGCAATCGACAAAAGCGATTGCCGGCCTTTTTCACGATTTCCCTTTACAGAAAACCCACCTAACACATCCGAGACCTGACAATTAGCAAGGAAAGTAAACGCTTCCCTGCTCATTTCCTGCTTTCGCCGGGCCGCCAGCCGACAGCCAGCCGTCAGCCGTCCACTTCAAGCCGGATATAATTCCGATATCCAATTTCTGCTCGGGGCCATTGTAATCGCGTGATACAAGGCCCGCTTAGATTTCCCATTAATTAGATACCTGCATCGACGCACGATGAAACAATAGGTGGAGCCGTACACATTCGGCATTGTACTGATGCTGACCAGCAACGTCGCGTTCTCACTGCCAAAGGAATAATTGGGCGACTGACAACGATGGGATGCACACTGACAGGCTTATTCTGTTTGGCTACAGCATGGAGAAGGTAGCGGGAGGTAAAGTATGTGTAGGTCTCTGATATTAAAAATTATTATCTATCAATATGTGTGTTAGTAATTACAGTAAGTACAATAATACTACCAACATACAACTTAATATTTCCTAGAAATAAAATGTAGGATAGAGAAAAAAGATCCGCATTTAAAAAATTGCTAACCTATTCAAATGTCATTATTTATCAGGTATATTCAAGTTGAAAAAGAAATGTTTGTATTACATAATTGCTTCTTAAACTTCCAGTTTTTTTGTTGGTTTTATCTTTCCATCTAGGGAAAAATGTAAGCAAGGGACAGAACAGAATGGAGTAGAAAGCTTGAGAAGGTCGAGGCCCTCTAAGGCTGTAGTACCAAGACGATGATGATGATGATCGATTGACCGTTAATTGATGAAAATTTATTTTATGTAACAATAAAATACTGAAAAAGTTGTTTTCAAAACTTCCACAAACTTTATTAAAATATCTTATAACTACAGCTGTTTCTGCAGAGTGTCCTTTCAATTAGTTTAATGCACTTGAGAAAGGCAGTCTGTCGAAACAGACAGATATTTTAATAAAGTTTGTGGAAGTTTTAAAAACCATGTTTTCAGTATTTTATTGTTACCTACAATAAAGTAATATTAAAAAAACATTAAATTACGTATGTTATAAATTATTTTAACACAAAAACGAAGCCTGTACAATTTTTTATGAAATTCAAAGAGTAATTATGCTAAGCTCATTCTAAACAGAATTACTATAGATAACATCGATAATCTCATGTACTTTTCCTATCTTAAAAACCACACCGAAACCTATGACGTTAATTAGCTCAAGAAGCCGTGGAAGACTGGCGAGATATGCAAGTGGAGAACTGGGAAGAAGTAAAGATGCATTACTAAAAAACATAAAAAAATAGACTAGTTTGGACTCATATTGATTCTTTTGTACTGCAGAAGATATTGTTACGATAAATATGTCTCATAAATATTCTTTTAAATTCTGATATGTTCTAGATTTTACCAGCTGGCAGAAATTCCAGGTAATACCTACCTGAAACGATCGGTCCCCTACGATTCGAAGCTTCCAGAAGCTGGCTGCTATAAAAACCAGTTTGAGCTCCCCTTCATTCGAGACAATCCAGGTCAACATCCGTGGGCTTCGAGAGAAATTGCATGCTAACGGCACTTTATATAAAGGAACCTTTTAGTTGAAAACAGTTAGTCGGAAGATAATATCGCGGCGAGTTTTAAATATAACGCTCGTATTTTAAATAAATTACGTAATTATTAGTGTAAGATAAATTAGTACAAATAAAGACTTTAAAAAAACTTTTAAGTGTTATAAATGTAGAACTTTTGATTATAAATAAAAACAATAAATTAGATTAATAAAAACATATCAATATGATGATATATGATGAGATTGTTACCAATTTTCAATAAAGATGGTAGCAAAAGGAGATGCACTGCAACCTGAAATCGTTACACTTGTAGTTTCACTAGGATATAAAATTTAAGATAAACATTACATTATGCATTGTTTTCAGGATTTATAAAACGTGGCCTAGAATTAAATCTTCCTGAGGCTGCATCTGTACAATATTAAAATAAAGCGTATTATTTTTTGCTATAGTAAATATTATATCTGCTATGTAAAGTTGTCTAGAACACAAGCTCTCTTAAGAAACCACCGCTTTTTACCTACAATCTGTTTATAAGAAAATAAACGATTGTTTTTTAGGTGTTACGCGGAACAGCGTTATTATCCTTTGATAATAACCTGCTTGTCAAGGAGTCATGAAACTTTAAGGCTCTAAATTAACCAGTATCAAAGTTTCAGACGTTGCACAAAAGTTGGAACGTTTACAAACAACTTATAACTTATCTAGTTAAGGATTTCATCGTATAATATCAGAAGATACCGGTTCTGTGTCCTGAACACTAGATTATTAAACACGCGACGTGACAATGTCCTGAAAATTAACTGAATAATAAATTAATTTGCAATCAAAATTGTTTATCGCGTTAAAGGAAGCGATATTAACGGAAGTATTTGGCAATATCAAGCTACAATGAAAATGATCACACTTATTTTAATAATACTCTATAAGTACGCAATCAATCATATTTAATTATAGTTATATAGTAATTATGGTAGAGGCCACAGTTAGAATGCAGCGCAAGTAAGATAGGCAATGTATTTGCCTACGAGCTGCGCATCAGCACCGGATTTAAGAATCTTATCACTGGAATATACACGCACACAACAATTGCCTACGGTTGTATAAAAGACTATCATTATTTTTTAAACTAAAATATGGTTCAACCATCGATGTATAAATAAGAGATATACATTGACGATAGCTTACTAATGGATGAATTAATAAAACTAGGCTTAAATCCTCTTTCAGACATATCATACCTACGGATAGGAGCAACCAATCCTGCCTTTAGTAATATTCTAAGCTTTCGAAGACAAATTTTTATTTTACCTTTTCCAGCCAACTTTGTACTACCTGAATCTTTTATCATCGAATTGGAACAAACATCATACCGCAAATTTATAGACCAAAACAAAACATGTTTAAAATGCAAATTAACTGGACACCAGGCAACTAATTGTCCAAATATTTCACCTTCTAATCATACTCACAATGATAGTGCAATGCAAGCAGTAATGGTGCAATGCAAACAGTAATGAGACAAGAGTCAATCTCCAATACCACTACTTCCACCTTACTACGTCTTCTAAAACCAGATTACAAACAGCAGCAATCCCACATCTATCAATAAACCAAACCCAACAATGCTCACTTCAAAATATATCTATACATTTGACCACCCACAATCGTAACACCCACATAGTCGGAGTCATCCTCTAATACCCAAAAACATAAATCAATCTCACCCGAAACAAGTCAACACTTACCTCCAAATAAAAATACATATATGAATTCTCACGAACCCCAAATAACCCAGATATCAAAGCAATCGGAAAAAGAACCCTAGAAGATGCAATCATGCTTCCCGCCGAAGAAAACTTTGAAAAACCTAAGCGTCAATTAAAGAAAAAAAACCAAAACTGATGACAAAAAAGAGATGAGATACCAAATCTCCAAACATTACTGGAACCAGTTAGAGAATATATGAAAAGGGAAAAGCAATTGTTAAGCTTCGATCAAGTAGTGGATCTATTCGAAAATATACAAGGATTAAAAGACATAATCAACGTAACAAAATTGTAGTCAGAAGACTCTCATGAACTTATAAGTTTCTAATGGAATTACATCCATACTACATCGACAAAATAATGAAAACCAAAAGCACCAAATTAATACGAAAACAAACACATATGTTTACTTTCTGCGGTAAAAACTTCATTGTCGGAAGAAAATTCCGACTCATCGTTACATAATTCCTCTAAAGAATAATAAGATCACTATTGATTTTATGTTTATTCCATTACATTCAGCTATATAAGAAAATAAAGAAGCAGATGAACTAGCTCGCTTAGCATTCTTCAGCCAGGACTCCATTCTTATTAATGAGGTTTATTTAGGGTATTAATGACTTTAAGTCAGAAATAAAATGCAAAGTGTTAAGTGCGTGGCAAAATCAGTGGAGTGCATGACAAAATAAACTCAAGGAAATCAACTAGTGAAACCGTGACTCCAACCCACAGCAAATAGACACGACCATGTGAAAATTGTTCCAAACACGTTTAACATAATAATTTAACTTTGAAAAATAAGGCTATTATCGAGCACAAGTTAATTAAATCTAGCCCAAGTACTTTCGCTTAAAATAGCATCTTCAGGGGCATTTCGTCAAAATATAAACTATCCGGCAAGCGTAGAATGTGGAAACATTAATAATAACATAAAATTGTACAAAACACTACACTAAAACGAGGACAAACAGTTTAAAAATTACTTTAAAGATTCTACGCTACATTCTTTGTCAGTATCTGGAGGGATAAAGATATATAATATTAGACTATAAATATTATTTATATTATTATATGGCGTTAATATTTTGAGACTGCCGCCTTATCATAGCGAGCTGAACCCGATTGAGATGGTGTGAAGTCAAGTGAAAAGGTATGTGGTTTCAAATAACGTTGATTTAAAAAAAAAACCTGTAGAACTGTTAATAAAGCCATCGCGTATCTAAAAAACAGTGGCACAAGTATGTAAACCACGTCAAGAAAGTAGAAGAAAAAAATGTTTGTGGTAAACAATTTCAAGGAAGATATTGAACCGGTGATAATTAATATAGGAGATGATTCAAAGAATGAGGACGATTGAGATATGGATTGCGATTAGTATTAATTGACGAGAAAGAAGAAAAGGAGAGAAAGAGTATGAGAAGTTATGTTTCAGTTATGATTTTTGTGTGTATCTACTCTACCGGAGAAATTGAATGACTTGTCGTTCTAGCCCTTTATAATTAGTCCTGTTTCTATGAGAAGTATGGGTTTACGAGTACAGTCTATCAGTAGAGTGTTAACCTGACTAAAGAATAGACATCCTATTATTTTATACAGGCAACTCTTAAAGTAGATTTAATAACAACAAAATATATGACGAATCTTTGAAAAGTAGTATTCCTTTTCACACCACCTCCACACAGCTAACTTTATCCTTATTAAATACCTTTCATAAACCCCCAAGAATAGACAAAGAAACCGACCTACTGGTAGTCGCACAATATGATCCTTTCGCCGTTCATTTTCATTCTTCTCGCTGACGTCACTGACATCCATTTGATCCCAGAACAAAACTCTCAATCACCAGGCGACCAGACGGATCGCAGACTGAAATTAATAATATCAAAGTAGGCGAGATCGCCCGCTGAGCGAGGTCCGCCTGGATAACTTTGACACGCATAAATTTCGTTTTGAAGGGTTTGTTGACGCTAAATCCGCCTTTTGTGTTGGTCACACTGCCGCTGATTGTTTTGGCGTACGGCAAGGTTTTACGACAAATTAAACGGTTTGACGGTGTATAAAATCGCTTTTACCTAACAATAGCGTATCGTCTTACAAACAACATCTACAGAGAATTAAAATAATGTTATTAATCTGAAAGTGAAACATTGAGAACTTTTGTTTTAAATATTTCGGCAAAGTGCCTTCCTCAAATAATATATTTCTTGATCATTATCGTTTGGGTTGTGGTGTTGTGTATTTTTTGTTGGTGTATGTGTGTTTCCAGCTTTATGTGGCTTTTGTCATCTCTTCAGAACGTGCTGTGTTTTCTTGGGTGGTGGCACTGGATTTGTCGTTTGGCACTGGTGGCGTTTTATGGTGGAATTTTCGATATCCTGCGGAGGTCATTTTCATATGGTGGTCAGGGGAGAAACGGCTTGGTATACAAAACTGTTCTTTTCAAAATTTGATTTTATAATTACATATTATGAATGTGAAGGAAGGTGACCGAGTTTAATATATTAATGGAAATTAAGAATTGAGTTATTCGCGTTGAGCACAGATGTGGCTGTATCATCCCTATTGACAGGTATAATTGTTCAAATGGAAATCGGAAAACCATATAAAACTGATCTATTTATGTCTGTGTGCAAAGTTCGAAGTGACTTATTTATCTGTATATATGTAAAAAAGTAGAATTGACTCCAGGTTCCAGGTTGTCGCTGAAGGAAGGGTAGGTTGCGTTTGAGGTGTCTGATCAATACATTTCCAATAAATCAGCAGGTAATTTTGAGAGTATTTTGGGCTCTGATGTTTTGGCCTCTGATAGTTGGTAAATAGAAAGGTGAATCTCTTAAATATGAATAGTAGTACGTCAAGTAGGCTATAACTGGATAAATCTGTATTTTTTAATTTAAAAATTTTCATAGATTATAATAAAAATAGCTTAGATTCTTTATTTTTACTATGAAGACTTTCAAATTGGTCATTAAAAGACTGATTGTGATCTAGAAGATGAAGTGCATATGTAGAATGTGTTTTTCTATTATTAAAAGCCCTTTTATGTTCTGAAATACGTTTGTTAAAGGTTCTGCAAGTTTGAACGATGAAAGTTTTTGGGCAGTCACCACTTGTAATCTGTATACCCCACTGTGTAGGTTGGCTTGGTCAATCTTGGAATGTATTTCTTCGTTACTCCTTGCTTTTGATGTTATTTCGACTCCCAAGTATTTAAAGGTTTTATTTGATTTTATAGTTCTCATTGCAACTTGAAGGCTTTCTGGTTTTTCTGCTGCATATTAATTGTCAAATCCCACTTGATTTACTTCTCTTCCAATTTTCTAAGCTATAGTCTATCACTCTTGTTTTCACCTAGAATGACTTGGACGTCATCGAGTATATCGTGTACAATATCTCGTCTTCGATTGAGATGCCCATATTGCAGCTCTTTCTTCGCCACACTGAGATCTCCCCATTCAGATAAATTTTGAAGAGTGTAGATGTTATGTAGTCATGTTAAATTTTATTGACCAGATGATTACTGAACTCAGGAGAAGGTTTAACGCTTGAACAACATAAACAATAAGTTTGGATTTTTGAATTGAGAATGGTGGTGGAGAAAGGTAGATCGGAAATGAATTTAATAAATACATGGTATTAAAAATGTTAAAGCAGTATTTAGGAGGACGAGGACTTATGGATATAAGCGAGCAATTAAAAAAACAGATTAATAATTTAAGAACCTATTTTCAGGCGCAGGCGGAGACATCTACTCTTTATCGCGCGATTTGCGCAGTAGATGACACAACACCGATCAAACTGAGGGAACAAGAAAAGCGCATAAACGATCTTACAAGTAACGAAAAGATGCGCAACTGGGTAAACGATGGGTGCACGGGCGACATCCCAATGAAGACAGTCAAGACTATGTTCTAAAAGATGTTCCCTGAAACAGAAGGTTCATTACTTGCCATTCAGGATCAGGTCATACCAACCAAAAGTTACCTGAAATATATCGTCAAAGACTCTCTGGTCCAAACGAAAAATGCGGATATGGATGTTAATCCCAAGAAACCATCCGACATCTCACCGGAGGTGGCCAGGCATTTGCTGCAACTGAATATATAGAACGGCATGATTCAGCAGGAAAGATCCTTTAAACGAGATAATTTTAAACTTCGATTTCTACTAGAAAACCATCTCCCATATGATCAATACGTTCCTGAGGGTATGCTTGAGAATGACAACTACAAGCTATCATCGCACTGTGCTCACAGACCAAACTGTAGCACATAATAGACCAGATTTCGTGCTAGTTAATAAACTAACGAGACAAATAACACTAATTGATGTGGCGATACCTAACAACAATAATCTGCGTGTTAAGTACAACGAAAAGATGGCAAAGCAGAGATCTGGAAATACAAATAAGGAGATAATGGAGAATGGAAAGTAGCCAGATGATACTTGTTATTCTTTCTACTACTGAAGTAATTCCGAAGAACCTCCTAGAAAACATAAAAAAGCTGGGTCTAAACGAACATCTATATAAGATCACGCAGAAAGACGTTTAGATTCTCTCTCTGGACTCTCGACGTTTAGATGCGTGTGAAATTTTTGGAGAGATACACCGACGTACCAAGTTACCTAGGACTCGATAATACAAAAAGAGTTTCACTAGAGCTCAATCTTTTTGATACCGTAAGTGTCTAGGATGAATGAATTTTCCCCCTAGAGAGAGTGTGGGCCGTATGGCTAAATCTGGGTACTATTAATAATTTTACCATTAAATTATTCAATTGCTTTATCTGATTTGTCGGCTGTTGTTGTATATATACTTCAACATTTTTAGTTTTTGTCAATTCCAATATTCATTCTGATATTGGAAAAAGATTAATCGTGAAATATTTTATTTATGTGATCTTTTCGGGTTTGTACGAGACTTAATAGAAATATTGCGATTATTCTCAAAAACGTCCAATAAGTACAACAAGAGATAGAAAAATATTGTCGTTCTTGGAATGTTTCTCTATTAGCTGCTGCGCGAAACAGTTCTTTACTGTCATATTGGGTTTACTCTTCTTTGGTAATGTTGTGAAGAGAAACTGAAGCCAATCATGTGATATTTTGCATTGATTGTAGATTCATTAAACAATGTGATACTATCTTCGTCGAGAAGTTATTGCTTTTTACAAGCAAAAAATAACAAGGCTCTTGAACTAAATCAACTTTCAGCCTGTTGAAACTTCCTGGAAGAGAAGTAAAATTTAGGATTCTAAATAACTTAAAATCTTATACTTAACTTTCACCCATCTGTTTCCTAGTAGTTTCGTTGTGAAACCACATACAAATAATTTTTTTGCTACGCCAACTACAAGATCACTACATAAGTTTAGCTATGTCCACAGATTGGTTTGCTGGGCTTCTAGAAAATGTGCATTTAGCAGATAATCAGGTGATGCCTGGTCGCGACTCGACAAATTATGACAAGTTGTACAAAAATCGTCCTTTATTTGATACTTTATCTGAAACGTTTCGTTCTTCATATGGCCCTTTAAAACATCCATAGACGAATCTGTGGACGTCTAGACGATGTGCTCTTTGTGCATGTGATGTGCGATGTGTAGAACTAGTAAGGATCCTCACAGAACCAGGTAAGAGTGTCCGACGTGTAAGTTTGGATTGTGCTTTACCGAAAAAAAGTGCTGTTTTTCATTGTACCATAAAAAGCAACCTATTTTTTACTTATATTTTTATTTGCTTGAAAAAAATCTCGAAAAATGTCGAAGGCATAGCTATTAAAAAAAAATTTTTTTTATTACCATCTTCCCCATTGTGTTACAAAATACTTTTGTTTTGTAAAGTAACCGGATCTCTTTTAAATATTTTCAAAAACAAACCATAAATTTTTAATTGCTGTATTTAAAAATAGCATCAAGCAATAAACTAAACAGATCAAGAACAATACCAACCTCTTAATCTTCCTGCACATACGTCCAACTTCCTGCGATAGTCATCAAACGCTTTTATGGTTTTCCAGCCGATTTAGTACACATTGAGGCCTCCATAAGTTTGTTTAGACAATTAACTATTAAGATGACACTGGATCAGATAGACAATCTCTTGTTATATGCCATAAAAGAGACCGTTAATATTTGCAGTTATTAAGAGACAAGAATCATACACATATTCCTGAGGATGTTTACAAATGCGGGAGCATCTGCGTTTAAATGAGACGAAACTAAGTGTGGCAGCAGAAATAATGTTCGGTTTGTTGGTGCAATAACTGTTTTCGTACTAATGGTTAAATTAGTTTTATGAGCTTTTTAGTTTTATTACTTTTAATGCTTGTTTAACGTTCTCGAGGCACTATCTAAATGTTAATTAGTTTGTGTAAAACTAACTATCGCATATGATGAAAAACGATGAAAAAATGTAATTTTTGATTAGACGGAATAGCTTATTAGTACATAGAGATAATTGCTTTTATTTATAAATTTAATGTGTGCTTTTTGTATATGCTTTCGAATGGAACACTTAGTTATTGTATTTGACTGCCAGTACCACAGCCACCTTTACTTCCAAGCCATGAAGTAGAAATTTGGCAACAACGCGTGGTAGTCCGACCGTGGTTTGTTTTGTTTAAAATTTCATATAGGAAGGCTTGTAAAGTTTGTTGAATTTAGTGTTTTTTGTAACTTTATTCGAATGTTTTATTTGTAAATTGTGTTTAAATTAATTAGAAAATATTAATATAAGTGAAATTTCATTAAATTTAGAACTTTTAGAAGATTCTTAATGACAATTTAAAAGGCAAGTATGAATATAACCTACAAAACAAACTGAAAATAATAATACTTTTGCTTCTTGTTACAAAATATGTAAACTAAAAACAACAATAATAATACTTTTGTTTTTTGTTACAGATGCTCTGGCATTGTTGTGTACCTGATTGCAAAACCAACTATGCCACTACTTTCAAAACGAAACAGACAGAAAGTACGTTTTCGTTTCCCAAAGATCCCCAAAGAAGGTATACTGGGTTGGTTATGGTCTATTCATAGAGAAGGCTATACAATTACCAAATCTTCCGTAGTATGTGCCAAACATTTTCATGAAGATGATATTCAGCGGACTGAACAATGAGAAGATAAAGTTGGAAATGTACACATTGAAAAGTTAATATTTCCCAAATTAAAAGGGAATGCAGTTCCTAATATATTTCCTGAAGTACTATCATATGTAACTGTTCATCGTACTAAAGAAAGAAGGAATCCCGAAGACAGAAGAAACATTTTGCATAAGAAGAGGGAACAAGAGATAACATAATTATGACAATTAGACTTAGACAATAATATCCCATTGAAAAACTGGACAAGTAAAATTACAAGTGACTGTGTATATTTCTATGTATTAAACATTAATCAGTTGGGACACAAGTGTGATAATATTTGTGTAACACATAGTGTAATAGTTAGCAGTAATTTTAGTGTAATCGTCAATGTAAGTAAAAATAGATTAAGTAGTAATGATTTGAAATGGATTTTACAATATAGTAAATTAATAAGATGGTCACAATTAGAGAACTTACTTTGTCATTTAGATCTACTTTTTAGATAAGTGATAACAAATTTGAGTATTACATTCAAAAATCTTTTGAGAATATAGGCTATTTTAAATCGATATACAAGTTATAAATGGTATGTTACATTCAACACATTTTTCATGTATACCTCCCTTAACTTGGTCTATATGACTAAAAACCTATTCAAATTTAAAATTGCTACTTTCGTATACCTAAGTATAAAAATTCAACAAAAGTTATAAGTAAATAGTAAAATATTTAATTTTCAATTAGATTAATTTAGAACCATATTTATATTGTGTCTGATTTCTTAGGATGAATTTTTTAATCATAATAGTTACACTGTTTTTTTAGAACAAATTTTAAAACAAAGTTTTTACTGAACAAATTTTATGTCTTGTATTTTTAATAATCTTTTTAAATGTCGTGTTAATGTATTGTGTTATTTATATGCTTAAGTACTTTATATTTAAAATTTCTAGAGATTCTTGACTGCATTTGATTGTAAGATTAACTGTTTGACACTGTATTTTAAGTGCAATAAATTTTACTCTAGTGATTATTTTATTGATAATATAACCTAAATTATAATAAAACTTTATATATATTTATTAGGTAAATATAAGGTTTTATTCATTTAATTTCCCTAAAAATATTTCTGTAATGAATTGAAGTTTTCAAAATATCAGTTTCCTAAAATTCAAATTCGTTTAATTAGGTAGACCTTATAGCTGATTATCGGACTACCGACGTCATAGAATGCGGTGTTGCCTTTTTTACTTCATGGCTAGGAAGTAAAGGTGGCTGTGCTAGTACTGTTTGAACAATCTTGTGATGATCTCTACGCATATAACCGTCTCAATGGCAATTTGAAAAAAGTTTTAGTTCCATTTTTATAGCAATCTTGATCAATCTTTCATCTCTTTCATTTTTTTTTTCATCCAATCTAAATATAAAACGCCATCTACATCACATTTTTCATTTTCAACCCTGGCAATAGTCTCCTATTATGACCCTGATTTCATTTTTCGGACTTTTTAATAGAACTGCTTTTAAGTGACTATGAAACTTTTTCTGCCTTCAGTTTTATTAGCTCTCAGAACATATAGCAGAATAATTTTCATTTGATTCGGCAGGAGTTTATTTGGATAACGATTATCTTTTTGATCAATCCGTAAAACTGGTTACAAAGGTGATAAGTTTATTTAAGATTACCCCAACCCGGCGTGTGCGATTTCCATTTGTACTGCTCGAATAGTAAACTCCTTCTTTCTTGTTTTTCTTCTTGTATGTATTCATTAAAGCCTGTTTCTTCTATTGTACCCCATTTTGTAACCAAGACCTTTACGTACTGCTTGTATTATTTCGTCCATTATAATATTAAACAGAAGTGGGCTTAACGAGTCACCCTGTCTGACTCCGCTTTGTACTGGTAAATACTGTGTTAGTTTTCCATTTATCTTTGCCTGTATTCGATTATGGAAGTAGATGTTTTCGATTCTTCTTCTTGTAGTTCCTTTTCCTACCGGAGGTTGTCTATCATCACAGCTATCCGTACGTTATTGGCGGCTGCTCTAAAAAGATCTACTGAGCTGCAACTACACCACTCTCTTAGGGTAAGCGCCCACCAAACTGGCGTGGCAAGTGACAGGTAGCAAGTAGCACACATCTAGCATGTTATTTAAAATGTAACCAATGAAAACGAATGATTCAGCGCACACCAAAATGACAGTGACGTCATTCATTCTAATCATTCGTTTTTATTTTTTACAATTTAAGTAACATGCTAGCCGCGTGCTACTTGCCACTTGCCACGCCAGTTTGGTGGGCGCTATCACTTGGGTTTCTTAGCCAGGAATTTCTTCGTCTTCCGATGGATCTTTTTTACCTTGCATTATGAGCCTTAATATTTCATATTTCGCACCTCTGGTAATGTGGCCTAAAAATTTTAGCTTTCTTGTTTTAATGTGCTTTATGACCTCGCAATCCTTTTGTAGCCTTCTCAACACTTCTGCATTTGTAACTCGTTGGGTCCATGGTATTTTCAAAATCCTTCTATAGTACCACATCTCAAATGATTCCAACTTCTTTATATTATCCACTTTTAGTGTCCAGCTTTTCATCCCATACAACAAAGTCGAGAACACGTAGCAGCTTAAGGCTCTTATCCTCAGATCCAGAGGAAGGTCTCGATTGACAAACATTGTTTTCATTTTTATAAATGCTTGTCTTGCAATTTCAATACGTGTCGTTATTTCTCTACCTTGGTCATTGTTTTCATTTACCCAGGTTCCCAGATATTTGTAGTTATTCACACTTTCTACTGGTTTTCCCTCGATATCTAGCCTACCTACAGTAGTTGCTTGGAAATAATCATGAACTTGGTTTTCTTAACGTTCATTTGTAGTGCATATTTGATACTGACTTGATGTAATCTATTTACTAAGCGTTGCAATGCTTCTAGACTGTCTATAAAAACAGCCGTGTCGTCTGCGAATCTTATGTGCTTTAAGATTTTTCCGTTTATTGATATACCCTGTTGTTCCTCTGAAATTGCTTCCTTAAAAATAGCTTCGCTGTACAAATTGAATAATAATGGGGACAGCACGGAACCCTGTCCAACATCTCTTTTGATTTCTATTGTTTCTGTACCGACATTTCCGATTCTAACCTTTGCTTTTTGATTCCAGTACAGATTGACAATGACCCGTATATCTCGACTATCTACATTCTTTTCTTTTAATAGTTTTAAGAATTTCTGATGTCGTACTCTATCAAAAGCCTTTTAATAATCTATAAAGCAGACATAGAGATCCTGGTTCATATCTAGTCGTCTTTGCGCGAGAACGTTAAAAGCGAACAGAGCCTCTCTCGTTCCTAGTCCTCCTCTGAATCCAAACTGGGTGTCATCTATATCTTCTTCGATTTTTTTTGTATATTCTTCCATGCTTTATTTTGAGAAATATCTTGAGAAATATCTTATCATGTTTTCGATGGTTTGTATAACACTGAATGGTATATTTCTTCCTTACAGTAGGTGGAAGACGTCTTCGACTTGGATGCAATCGAAAGCCTTTGTCAGGTCTATAAAACATAGATATGATGGTTTATTGTACTCGATGGCCTGTTTTGCGATTTGTTTTACAGTACAAATACGGCGTCAACGCAGGAGCTTCCGGATCTGAATCTGAGTCTAAGTCCATCCATCGCATCGCACTGATTCCTATTAGGTCTATATTAATCTGTTGCATTTTTTGAAAGCATTATATATTTTTGGAGCTTGGTTCACTGTTTTAACATTACAGGTACATACTTGACTTCGCGTTGATTAAATTTGGTTTTGAGAAAAACCAGTATATTGACGACGTTTCGGCAAGGTTGCACTTGCTATTGTCAAGTCAAGTTGTAACGCTTTTTGCTAGTGCTTAAAGTAAGCTGACTCTCCTGGTCGAAGCTGATACTTATATAGCCGATCGAAACATGCTTTTCTCGAAAGGTCTATGGTAAAGCTTCTTGTGATTGACCCTGTCCGTGTGTAGGTAGGAGGGGTCCTACTAATAGGTCTTGTGGTCTGATGTATTTTTGACTTTTTCTTTAGATGAAGACTATATCGTCTTCGATGTTATTGGAAGCCTTTAAGCATCATCTCTTTGGTTTAGACTGTTGGGATTTTTTGTGACCGAAATTCCGATGCGACACATATACAGAAATGAGAAGTACCAGCTACTGCAGCTTCTTATAGAGGGGAAGGTAGAAGGAAAACGTGGTCCTGGTAGACGGCAGGCATCCTGGTTAAAGAACATTCGTGAGTGGACTGGTTTGGATTCTCAATCTTTAATAAGAAAAGCAGGGACAGAAATGATTTTGCTGAGGTTATCGCCAACCTTCATTGAAGACGGCACCCAAAGAAGAAGAGAAATTCCGATTCAATTGCAGCACTAGGTCAACACTGAACACTGTAATCTTTCTACAGATTTTGAAAACTCCAGAAGCATAGCCCCCATCCGCTTCTATAAACCAAGAATTATCGGAAAAGCCATAGAAATTAAAAAAAAAGCCCAAATTGTCTCAATAGAAGAGATGACGACATTCGGTTACCTTCGCCATAAAAAAAAACATCGTCCGCTCCACCCTCGAGTCAAAACCCTGCCGTCAGAAATATTTATACCACACGTCAGCATCGACAGTATAAATGAACAGTCCGCTGTTCCTAGTAGTAGTAGTAGTAGTGCGTTGTTTATTGGTCAGTGTAGTAGTATCTGGGGGTTCGGGAGACTACAAAAGCCCTAAAAAAGTTATCAGAAAGAATATCGAAGACTCGGTGCAGTGATAATCGACGCTGTTTAACCTGAAAGCCTGCTGAATTTAATATTAATTTGTATAATATTACTGATCTTAGCTTTACAAGTTTCAAAATATACATTTTTGTACTTTCTTGAGAATACTACCGTTACAATTACTTTTTGCCTAAACTTCCTAACATTTTATTAAATACTGTAGCGTTTACGCTACTGATTAGTGCAATATTATCAGAGTTAAAAATTGTATTAATAAAACCCCTCACGAAACTTCTTGTGACCCGCCCGCGATCGATTTTTAAATCGACATTTTTTCACACACGCGCAGGAGTCGCTTTGAAAGGAATGGTCGAGTTTGTGCGGAAGCCGTTAGTTTCTGGTCAGAACTCAGCGCAGACACGTCAATCTGTAAAATTGTCTTACTTTCAAAGTGACGGAATTGGAGCAAGGAAGATAATCTGGGGAAAAAATAAAATTAGTATTTAGTATTTTGTATTTCAGGTTATTATCTCCAGTATCATTTGTTTCCAGTCATTTGTTACTTCAAAATCTCAACTATCGTTGAGTTGGCGCCCTTCTTCCTCTCTTTTTTATCGTCTTTTTCTATAAATTTATTCCCAGTGACCTTCTTTAGTTGTATCACGTTTGATATTAATAGGTCTCATTTCATTTCTTGTCCCATTAGCTCATTATCCTTGCTATCTGCTTTGTATCTTTAAAGCCACAATTCAGTGCATTGAAGCTAGCCCGAACACTCACTTGAGATTTAGTGTCTCTTTGGCCATTTAACTTTGTTCCTCTGAGCTTAGCCATATTTTTAGTATTTTCATCATCTCTCTTCCAGTTCTTCTGAAATTTGGAAGTTCTACACTTCCTAAAATCCAATACTCCCAGAGTAGTGAGGTTTCAATACTTGTATATATTCTTTGTTTTTTATATTAATATTATTTTATCTTTACTTACTACTATTTTTATTTGGTAATCATATAATGAATTTTGCTCAGTATCTTAATATTTTCGCAACAAGCAAAAATGGTAGTGACATGCCAATATTTTTTACTTTTTTTACTTTTCACTTACGTTGACCTTTCACTACTTGTTTTAAGCAGTTTATATGTTTGGTTTTCTTTTCTTACGTAGCTGTAGTGTCATCTGTGGTTATTGTTAGTTGTTGCCCTTTAAATCACCAAAGTCTTTTATCACTTTTTGCCACAAATTGGTCCTGTATTGATTTTTGTTTCAAGGTAATGTTCTTCTATTCTTACTTGGCTGCACTATACTGATGATGACCAAACAGTTGGAAATACGTATTTAAAGTTTCCCTCTATCTTATATACCATTGTTTTGTCTTTATTGGGAGATATGTCAATATTTTAATTTACCAAGTTTTTGTCAATATTTTAATAAAATTTGCAAAGATTTGTTATTTTCTAAAACGGTTGCTCTCCGGTCAAAATCCGTTTAAGGATCTCTTCAGTATTCGATCTTTGGACCGCTTTAAACAAGTCGCTGATCCATCTTTAAGAGTACATTATTCACAGGCAACTACCCCGACATGAATATTCATCAGGGTGCGGCTGATCAGAACCAAATTCCAAATCAAATGAGTCGACGCTTTCCGGGAATTTTAAACTTTCTGATGACGACAGGACGACCGACAGTAGCGTTTCGTTTGCAAGTCATATTTGGGGAATCGGTATAGAATATATTATACAGCAAAATATTTATTATTAGTATAAAAGGAGAGATTTGTTAAACTATTTTCTTCTTTCTTTATAAATTTAAAAAAATTGCTATTTCTTGTCAGTAATTTTTTAGTTTTGATTTTTTTGATCTACACCCACTGGCACGAAAAATGGAGCACTTGAATTTTTGAAGTAAAAACTTCAAATTGTAATTCTCCTTAGACTTTTATTATTATATTCACGTAAGCACAAACGAAACAAACTGTTTTTAGTAATTTCTAAAAAAAGTGCTTATCCGAAAAAAAAATGCAAAAAAATTAGAAATAAAGAAACTATTCTTATCACATTGAAAAGTGCAAAGGTAGTTATTGGTATTCTATTTTTATTCTTTTGTTATTGTTAATGTGAGTAAACTGCAAGTCGAATCAAGTATCAAATACAATTTAAAGTTGAATTCCATTGATCTAATCTCAAGAATTATGATTATAAATCCCGAAACAGTGGCTGCTATTGTTGCGTTGTTTCAAGACGAAAGAAGTGAGTGATATGTTACTCAAAAGTACCAAACATTCAATATTACTGTGCACGGTATTTTTACAAGTTTGACCTGCACCTAAATATTTAAATTTTTCCACTTGTTTGATTTCCACGTCCTCGTCTATCAACACTTCAAACCTTGAATTGATAACCAAATATTCTGTTTTCTTTATCCTGTCTTGTAACCCCCATTTTACATATTCTCTGTATAGATGCTTTATCATATATTCTAGATAATAAGAATCTTGAGCTAGGACGACTTGGTCATCCGCAAAGTTCAGGGAGAACAATACGTCATTTCCTATGGGGATTCCCATTCGCTGGCAGTGGTTTTTCCAATTTTAGAGGGCTGCCTCAATTAGTGTTGCCCAAATGCAAGAACAAGACGAGACTTAGACAGTCTTGGTCTTGGTCTTGCACCAATATACCTGGTCTTGGTCTTGGTCTTGGTATTGCGCTCCCAATCTTGGTCTTGGTCTTGCAGCAAGAGTCTTGCAAGTCTCGCAAATGCCCATTAGCCTATTGCTATTTATTAAACGTTACTTTAAATCTTAGAACAACGTAACACAGTAGGTACATTTTAAGCTTGAATTAACATAGCCATAAAAAGACCAACCAAATTAATGAATGTCTAAACAACTGACACTGGGTGGGGTTTGAAGCCACGATCTAAGCGATCCGTGCCTATGCTCTAACTAGCTGAGCTATCTACGATGTCCCCGGGAGTCAATCTGTTTCTTAATAAGAGTTTGCTTTTAACAAGCTTACGTATGCACAAACATGGTTAAAAAACAAAATAACCAAATTAATGACATAAAATTGACTGTATTTATTTTAAACAACGTTATTTGTCTGGAAAGGGATTGATGGACCCTTACTTTATATGAAATAGAATAAAATAAAATTCCACGAGGAAACTAAGTTCCTGTAGCTGGCTGTATACCATATATCACAAAAAAATTTTGTTAAAATCCTTTATAAAAGGTATATAACAATGCCTCAAAACGGGCTATCACAAACACATTGCAATGTGTTTGTGATAGCCCGTTTGAGGCATTTTTATATACCTTTTATAAAGAATTTTAACAGAATAAAATAGTTATATAATTTGCCATTTATTTAAATAAAAAATAAAATACAACTCAGTGCACAATAGACTTTTACATTACTGATACTTTATATTTATTCCTTTGACCAAGAATTAATACACAGTAACCATCTGGCTGACTCATCACTTAACCTATTTCTATGTTTTCTAATTACTAACGATGCTTTAGAAAATAATGTTTCAGCAGGTACTGAAGTTGCTGGTATTAAAAGAAAATCACGGGCCATCTTCGATAAAGTCGGATATTCTGTCTCATGCGTCCTCCACCACTCTAAAATGTCTTCCGAGTTAGTGGCTCTGGGTTTACTTAGGTACTCCTTGAACTCGTCAATAACTAAGCCTTGATGACAAGATCCAGATGAAGTCGAGGAGCATTCATACAGTTTTTTAAAGTCTATTAAGTCTTCATCTTCATCATATCCAGGTACTTTCTTTTTATTTCTTGGTGATTCTAGAGATTTATTTACTGGGTGTAGAGTTTTATATTCTTTGTAAAGTGTATTAAATTTTCGCAGGCTGTCTGTTTTAATTTGCTTCCCCCATAACGTCATGTCAAAAGTCTGAGCCTTATGCCTTGGGCCTAAAATTAAAGAGATACAATAAATCCAGTTGGTCTTCTTATAATGTTTAAGCATTTTGTCTCCAGCTGCTTGAAAACCAAGAATGAGCCTTTTATCCACTTCAAATCGATTAGGTTTCTCATCTAATTGTTTTACGATGGATTCAATTTTATCGAGCAAGAGATTGAATGAGACAATCACTAGTGGTAATGTAACATATTTTTCTCCACCAAGTTTTGTTGGCAAAAGTTTAAAGTTTATAAGAAACTTATGTACTTTTTCGAGTGTTTGCCATTCACTATCTGTGATGTTAAAATCGTTCAATTGTCCGTTTCATTGTCAGTTTTACTGTATAATGCTAAGGTATTTAATAGATCTTGTATGTACCTTGTACCGAATAAAAAACCGAGAATTATTATCGTTACTTCGTTACTTTTAATATATCGGTATTTTGTATACACTGTAATCGGCATTATCTCTTTGTTTGTGTATCTCGTTACTTTTGAACATTAGCCGCATTCTATCAACAAATTTTGAATGGTATCATCGCATATTCAACAAAAAAGATGTTTAGTCTTAGCGGATAAGATTTGTGGTATTTAAATTCCTCGTAACTAAATTATAAGGAAAAAAATATGCTAACCTAATTATATTTTTTATCAGCTAAGGTTATACATTTTTAAAAAGTTTCGATACAATATTACTGTCGGCGTCGCAAAGCAAAAATATCATTTTATTATTAGAAGGGGCTATTCTCAAAATCTGGATAATTAATTTCAGAGTGAAGAAGTAGTGTGCTGGGAAAGAATGTACAAAATTTTTTATTTTTAGTTTGTAATTATGACCTCTGAGTACGTGTAAAATTTTTAAGTGTTCTTGTAATGAATATTTTGATTCGCTATGTATGTTTATGGTATTTTTCGTAACGCATAAGTCAAATTTTTCAAATTTTTGGTAATACTTCTTTGCGTCTCATGTCTTTGGGTGTTTTTTTAATGAATATTTTTATTATGGTATGTATATTTATGGTATTGTTCGTAATGCGTATAAGTCCAGTTTTTCAAATTTTTATTACATATTTTTTTGGGTCTCATAGAGTCTCTAATCATAAGCCCTAACTATTGTACTCTTTAAAACCACACTCAGTCCTAACTGCAAGACGCAAGAGTCTCGCAGGCTTAGTCTTGTTCGTGCTCAAGTCTTGCAAGGTAAGTCTTGGTCTTGGTCTTGCAAACGTTAAGCAGTCTTGGTCTTGGTCTCGGTCTTGCAAAATCACAAGAACAAGAACAAGACCGATTTTGGGCAACACAAGCCTCAATATATAAATTAAACAGTAATGGTGACATACTGCGTCCTTATCTTTGTCCTTTAGTTACTTTATTTATTATCTTTCCAAACAATCTCCCGAAAGTAGGTAGAAGACTTCTTAATCCTCTGTAGCAGTTACGATCTTTTCGATTGCCCTTTTTAAAGATGGACATTTGGTGAGCGGTTTTCCATTCAGATGGTACTTTAATTTGTTGACATCATTGATTCATTAGAAAAGTTATTCGTTCTATTCGGAGTGGATCTCTTGCTTTAAGTAACTCTACAGCTATATCGCCAGATTCTGGAGATCGCTTATTTTTCATTTCAATTAACGCAGTAAGGACCTCGTTGTTAGTAGTATTAATGTTACTATTTGTTTGTGTCTCCATACTGTATTCCTCTCCCATATATTCCAATCTGAACCTTTGGAGTCAATTTTTATAGTGATTTTCGAATGATGGCGAAGACCACATGAGCGATATGCAGAATATACCTTCAGTCCTAGGATAGACTATTAAGGGGACTCAATTATGGTGTGGGCTGGAATTTCTCTAGAGGCACGTGCAGAATTAACTTGGTTCTGATGCATAATAATGCCAAGCCATATGCCTCTATAAATTTCCTTTTTTTTATATTAATTATCCATTTGTACCATCATTTCCTGTCACTCTGTGATCTTTCAGAAACCTTTTACATTAATTTTACATTTAAAATATAATAGTCATTCTTTCTTCTTCATGTACCATGTCCTTTCAGAACGTTGGTTACCATCATAGCTATTTTAATTTTATTCACTGCCACCCTAAATAGCATGCTTGTATCTACACCATACCAATCTCGCAAGTTCTTCAACCATGAGGTTCGTTTTCGTCCTGGACTGCGTTTGCCTGCTATTTTTCCTTGCATGATATTTTGTAGCAATCTATATTTGGGACCTCTCATTACATGTCCGAAATATTCCAGCTTTCTCTGCTTGATGCTTTTTATGATCTTAGTAGTCTTGCTGAGACGTTCTAGTAATGTGGAGTTACGAATCTTCTCCACCCAGGAAACTTTTAAAATTCTTCTATAGCACCACATTTCGAAAGCCTCAAGGCGATTTCGATCGATTTTATTCACAGTCCGGGACTCGACAGCATAAAGTAAGACCGAGAACACGTAGCAGCGAAGTAGACGGATCCTTAATGCCAATTTTAGATCTCTGTTACATAACACCTTGGACATCCTTCTAAAAGCAGCTCTAGCCTGCTCTATTCTGGATCTAATTTCGCCGTGATTTTCTGCATTACAATTTAATTGCTGTCCAAGGTAGACGATTTTATCAACTTGTGTCATAATAGTCATTGTATTGTTGTAATTTCTCATATTTCCTGTAAATATATGAATCCATGAAATAAAAAGAAAACTAAATTAAACCAACTTACCAACGGCCTTTGCCTACCATACATTGTTGGTTGCGTTTGCTTACATTTTACATCCTTTCATTTTACGCAAACTTCGTATTTGTTCATCTATAATATCATTGAAGTGTTCCTTTTTGTCTGTGTAAAATGCCCTATATAAATCAGTAAATTGATTGGTAATTTATACCTAAAAAATAATCACTTTTTTGAGCTTTCCAAATACCAATTTTTAACCTTTCTCACTGTATATAGTAGAAAAAACGTTACCATATTTGTTAGTCGAATTAATATTTAATTATTAAAATAATGATACTTATTTTTAAAAAGATGAAGAACTCAAAATCATTTCCCTTTGTTAAACCTTCGATATCGTTTGTACCGCCACTGGACATTTTCGCGCGTTCTTCCCTTTAATTGTCACTAAGTTTCCACACCATGGAAATGATTAGGAAAAGTTCTATCTGGATAAGGCCTTTCTGAATAAGGATTTCGGATAACGTTTTGATTCCTAGCCCTTCCCCTCGACTGTTTTTGTTGCCGCAATCTGCTACCAGGTTATATTCTTTATTAAGTTTTCCTTTTTGACTTTCTCAAGAAATTAATGGCGAATTCTCGATTGTAGGGGTGGAGATTCGTGTTGGAAATGCGACGACAGGACCTTTTGGATTTTATTAAAATTAAATTTTTGTACTCTGCCATGACAATTAGAGCGAGAAAGGTAAAAAATCGAGGGGTTTCTTATCGGAAATGGGAATCATTATGCAAATTAGGACTTTTTCATTTTTGGGTATTTTCTAATTTTTGAAATAATTCAGAAATAATAAGTCTTTTCTATTTCTGACCAGATTATCAGCAATAATTTAATTTTTTTTAAGATAATAATGATGAATGAAAAAATACAAGATGATGTAGGACATCCAATTAGCGAAGACAAAGTGGATTTATGCCTGGTAGATCTTGCACTGATAACTTGTTTATACTAAAACAATTATTGGAAAAAAGAATAGCGGTTGATACCGAAGTATATCTAGCCTTCATCGACCTAGAAAATGTGTACGATACAGTTCCAAGACTTAAATTGTGGCAAGCTTTGGTTGAATGCTTGCCAGGATTAGGGCAAACCATGGTTGGATCAGTTCTCTGTTATGGCTCTGAAGTAGGTACAATTAATGCAGACCTCAAGAGAAAGTTGTTGGCCATTGAAATGGATTATTTGAGAAGAAGGACTACAACATCAAGGCCAGAAAGAAAGGCTATAAGATGTATATAAGAACTGTATAAGAATTATATAAGAAAAAAAACTATATAGCGAATCTATAAGAACTAACATGAATGCTACAGAAACGCTCATTGACAGAATAAAAAGTAGAATTTTAAACTGGTTTGGGCACCTATTGAGAAAAAGTCAGACGAACGTTGGCTTCAAAACTTCACAGATGAAAGCCCTTTGGAAGAAGAAAAACCAGTGGACTCTTATGAAATGAAGGAATTAGAAGACCACTCCTTGGACCGGGAGAATTAAAGGAGATGTATTATATTTACAAGTTAAATCCTTTAATATCTATATAAAAATAATAATAATAAAACTGTATCATATCATATGCGAGATGAGTGAAGTTAATCATTATACTTTGGCCCTGTGATGGGAGTCTTCCTATTTCTGCAGAATATTATACAGAGAAAGATTTTAGAAAAGCGTAGTGTTGAAAGATGACAAAAATCAGAGGACGACTATCAAATTTAAAGAAGGATAAACATATGAAACAAGACAAACTTAATGTTGATAATCTGCGCATTGAAACCGTTGCGAGAAAGTATAGGAGACAAATGAATGCGGAAATAAAGAGCCTGAATGAGAGAGAAAATGTGAAGGAGTTGTGGACAAAATGTAGAAATATAACAGCTGAAAAGGCATCGAAAATATTGAGGAAAACGAAACCAGTTAGACAAAACGAAAGGTTTGACGAGGAATGCCAAGAAGCAACAGATAACAAAAATAGAGCATTCCTTAAAAAAATCAAGCTAGCTGCATAAGAATAGCAAAGACCCTAATATCGGACCCTAAGAAGGGAAGATTACATAGAAGAAAAAAAAGGCAATTTGAAGAAAAAGCAGTTTATTATTTGCTCTATATCTCGAGCTAATGGTTCGTTTATTTCGGCCTTATTTTTGTTTGGTCCGTCCAGTTTAAGTTTGTATTTCATTGGTATTTTCCTCTAGTGCAGCAGTTCATAAAAGTATTCTGCCCACATTTCTAGTTTTCTTTCTATGTCACCTATTAGCATGCCTTCTTTAATAGCATTGCCTACGAGTTACAGCCAGTTTCATTGGATAGAATAGTACCCAAAACTTTCTCTTTCATACATAAAAGGTTCAGTTATATATCTGGTTTCATAATGAATCTGGGTCTACTGCGTTTAGTATTTGATACACATTAAACCGAAAAATACACCTTCATAATCTCTAATACACTTTAAATAGTGTTTTTTTTTTATCCTGGGATTAATTTTCTGTAATTATTGAACTCTAACCGCCAAGTCACGTTTGCTCAAGTCGCTACTCACCCCACCGATATCCCCGTATTAATTATTTTCATATATAAAAGTATAAAAACCGTAAACTTGGGAATTAACTCCGAAAATTAAGTCTGAGAGTTTTATACAACCCACGCCAGGCTAATCATGTTTGTATACACTGGTACAGAAAAATCTCTGAGGACGCAAGCCAACAAAAAAGTAAGAATGAGAAGAAGAGGGAAAATAACAACTGCGGATTAATTAACTTCTTTTATTCGCAAGGTTTGTGAAAAGTTTGTAAGGAAAGGCACAGGAACGGCTTCATTCAGGCTATCTTGTGACGAGGTAAACGTCACATTTTCGTATCGATTTGAAATGTAAGATTTTCTTCATTAGTTTCTTTTAAATAGCTTCGCTTCTTTGTCACTTATCAGTATTACTATTTTTTATCTGAAAATAATTGTCAATATTTATTTTTTATATTATATTAATATTTCCTCTTTTCTTATTTTCTCTCTTTGAGTATCTTCAATTCCATATATTTGCATTTTCCTTGTGTATTAATGTATCAATTAACTAAGCAAGTTTACTTATGTCAAATAGTTGCAGTATTAAATAATTTGCAGTAAATTTATCTGTATTATGGAAATTGTGCTCTTGGGCCAATGATAGCTCAAAAGGAAATGTATTAATATGGGACATTTTAGGTTACAAGGGCACGATACGGACAAGAAGACAGGAATTCAAGGACTGCGGGGACGAACTTTCTAAAGAAATAAGAGTAAGACTCAGAAGTCTTCAACAACATTAGAAAAGCTTGAAGAAACCCATGGAAACGTGTGTAAAATGCTGAAATTTAAACAAAGAGGAAAACAAAAGATGCCCAAAATCATAGACGTCAAGGGAACACACTTTAAAGCACAAGGAAAATTGGACGTAATTGCTAGAAGAATGATAGCAACATGCAAGCAAAACCAAAACATGTCGGATGCAAAAACCATAGAGAAAGTAATCACAGAATACGAAACGATCCAAAGAAGAAACGAGTTTTTAGTAGAAGAAGGAGGCTCCATTAACCCAACAGAAGTCAACAAAATCATCAGAAAATTTAAAGGAAGCAGAGCCCCAGGACCAGAAGAAATACATATTTTAGTACAACTGGACTATACCTTCAAGTACTGCTTGGAAAAGGGACACTTTCCAAGTAACTGGAAACACGCTAAAATTATCCCTCTACTAAAACCAAGAAAAGATAGAAGAAGACTGAAAAGCTACAGGCCAATATCACTACTAGAAATAATTGGAAAAATCCTGGAAAAAATCATCTAGAGAAGACTGATGAAACACGAGGAAAAAAACGAATCATTCAGGAGGACCATTTCGGATTTAGAAGAGAACGCAACTGCGAACTACAGCTAGCAAGAGTCACGAAGATAAGATTCAACAGAAGACAGAGAATAGTAATGGTCATCCTAGACATCGAGAAGGCATATGACACGGTTTGAATGAAGGCACTAATCTACATCTCATTATTTAGTTAATATTTGTGACACATATTTAACTATAAGAACATTTCAAGTTTTAGCTGACCAAAATATATCGATCATCCAAGAAATTCAAGAAGGGACTCCTTAGGGCAGTATTCTCTTCCCCATTTTATATAACACATTTGTTTTAGACTTACCAACAGATCCAAGAACATCCACAGCCCTCTACGCAGATGATATGGGGGTTTATTCAACAGGAAAGGACGATAGAAGAATAGTCCGAACATAGAACATCACCTCGAAAAAATCACGGAATATACCGAAAAATGAAAGATTAAAATCAAAAAAGAGACGACTCAACTCATCATGTTCACTCAGCAGACGAGTCCACCGGTGCTAAAAATTACAGTAGGAGGAAACAGGATCCAATCAGAAGAAACAGTGAAGTACTTAGGTGTCCACCTCGACAGAAGACTAAACTTCAAGTTGCACCCCCAAAAAAGCAAGGTAAAAGCAAGTACTGCTAAAAAACTAATACTTCCTCATATTTTTAGGTCCAGTCCACTATCGAAGACCAAAAAGATTCAGTTATAAAAGGTCTACCTTAGATCGGTTATACTGTACGCTGTCCCAGTTTGGAGTTCCATCGCGGAATACAACTGAAAGAAACTCGAAGCGACAGAAACATCATGCTATAGGATCATCGATGGCGCCCATACAGGGCCTTCTATATCCTGGAAGCTTTCTGCCGGGGCTCTGCTTCCGTTCTATGAACATCGATTCTTGGCTGAATGGTTTTACCTTTAAAACTGTATTTTCATTTTATTACCGATGTAAGAATTATTGATAATTTACCAAAGATGGAATCTACGAATTGGTTGGTCGAAATATTTCTGTAAGGCACCGTGAGAATGGATAAGTGGCCGTAGTGTTCCATGCCCTTTCCTCCCTCTTTGTGATATGGCGCCAAACATAAAAATCGAGCCTGCGACCCAGGCTGAGATGTTTCGAGGGCCCCTTGCGAGAACCCGGGAGTAGCAGCGAAGTCATTCCTTGCCCCATTGCATGTGGTATAACCGCCACGTAGGCGCAGGCATACCGCCTACTAAGAAAACTCAGCCAAATAATTATGAGTTCCTCATGACCTAGACGAGGACGAATTCGGCGAAGCCGAGGGTGTTTCGGCCAACACGGTACCTGCAGAAAAAGAACATAACCACCGGAAGCTGCTGTGCTTTATTTTATTTTGTATATTAAACTTATATATTCTCTTGTGTATAAACAATTACAGACTTTTTATGGAGTTCTCTAAACTGTAACACTTTTTTTGGGCTAGTGTAGTAATTGCATCCCTGTTTTTAAATTAGTTTATTAGGAAATTTCGAAAAGGAAAAGGAATTAGGAAAAAATTTTTTGAGTTATAGAGTCTCCAAAAGGGGGGATGTCATCGCTTGCCTTAGTCATAAACTAATACGCATCCTGAATGCGCATTGCTCCACCTCAAAACCTTAACAATTTTCACTTTTGACCAATGGACTTAAAAATGTCCATATCGAGACAAAAGAAAATGTATACATATGGGAAATTGTCAGGTCACAAGGACAGGTTCCATACAGGGTCATCTATACCCTGGAAGTTTTCTGCGTGTCACGAAATAATGTCTAGGATAATGTGGGACTGCATCAAAGAACTGATTGAACTGGGAAAACGGAAAAAGGTTGAACTTGTCTGAGCAAGCAGATCAACTTGCAAAAAAAAAAGATCGAAAACACATAACGAATCGGCTATTACTCTAGTAGTACCAAAGGCTGCAGTTCTTAGAGATATAAAGGACTAGATCAGAGAGAGTCATTGGAGATAATCCCAAAACAAACACAGCTGTAATCTTTTCGGACAAGAGAGGCAAAGAGGGCATGGTATTTGAAATAGAGCAGTCAACTGTAGTACCAAAATCCTCTTCAAAGTACCTGGGGATTTAAATAGATAAAAATCTTTCTTTGGGGCAACATTTAAGCAGCATAGTAAATAAGGCTGCACTTAAGACTCCTTAGAACAGTAGCGCAGTCGATTTTACTAAATGGGGCCCCAGTGTGGTTAAGAGCACTGCACGTGAAGTCACATGGAAATAAGCTCGAGAGTACTCAGAAAAAATAATATGTAGCTAGTGGAGGACAATATCTACAGGGGCTCTACAAGTGATAACGCAAACAATCCCAATCATTTTACTTTACATCAAATACTGCTTCTGGTTTAAGTGTTATCTGAAATTCTTTTTCTTATATCGACTCTATCAGAACTATCCAACTACTAAATAGATAGACCTATAACTTAGAATGAAAATTAAGAGATATAATTATATCAGTCCGATCCTGTATCAACGTCCAAAGTAGCAAAAAATCCCCGAAAGAATTTACGGGTACTAAATGAAATCGCCTGAAACAAATTAATGATTTAAAAGTTGATTCGGGGGAATAAAAGAGGCATTTAATTACCTTGAGATATAATTAAAACAAAGTTCGCGTTGGAGATGCTTTAAATAAAAAATCAGTGAATCGGATAAACAGCCCGTAAATGGGGATTTAATTCACCAGCAGTAAAATGAGTCTGTCAGACGAGAACTCCGTCTGGAATTATAGTCATTGAAGGTTTCAAAGTACAATTTGTGCTTTCGCAGAAAAAAGCTCTGTGAGGTATGTAAGCTCTGAAGTAAAGACTGTCTTACTTCGAATTTGATTATAAATTAAATAGAAATCAGAATATATATACCCAAATCGACAGTGTTTATATTAATAGCCTATTTAACATTTCAGGATCATCCTGTTTTCCAAAAATATATGAGAATATATGGTGCTACGATAACTTTTAGGATGAAAGAAAGAAAAAATTATGAAAATGACTACTTTTAAAGCAAGAAAGCAAAGCAGGTTGGACTAATGAACTACATCTGCGCAGTGATCAATCACAAAGAAGAGGTAGAAAGACAGCTGGACTAACAGCAAAGATAAGACTGAAAGATCTGGTAAGTTATAGATATAGGAAATACATTTTAAATCATGAATATGTTGCTTGTGTGAGTCCATTTCAAATAGGTAAAGAAATAATAAATAAGACTTACTCACAATCAATTTAGTTTTAACCACTCAGACGACCGATTTTGCTTTCTACAATATGCAAAGCATCTTCAGGTCTCGATACAAAGTTAAATAAATGCTAAATTAATATTTCATATAATATAATATCATATAAATAATAATCATTTGAAATAATTATTTCAGCATGTATTTAACTTTGTATCGAGACCTGAAGATGCTTTGCATATTGTAGAAAGCGAAACGGGTCGTTTGAATAGTTAAATTAAATTGATTGTGAGTAAGACTTATTTATTATTTCTTTACCTATTTGAAATGCGTTTTGTTAAGAGGCAAACAGGTGAAAAGCGCATAAGTGAGCCAGACTGTAGAAAAGGAGGAAATGCTTGGTTTAGAGTGACGCCATTTACGAGCGACGAGTTTCTTCCATGCGCTCTGTGGAATGGAATTTTTTTCGAGAAAAAAGGGTATAAAAGTATAAAAAGCTCAATTTTTGTGACACCCAAGGGCCTTCTTACTTGTATTCTGTGAATATGTAAAAATATTAATTCGGAATTATTACTCGACCTTACAGCGGCCATTTCGCTTCTGAAACACTAGATGACAGAGGGTCTGTTACAAAGAATTGGATCTGAAGAACTTTTATGAGCCTGTTTTGTCTTTGATGAAATAATCTTGTACTAAGGTCATTCAGGGGTATTCATGTAATTAGGCGAGATGAAGATGCAACGAGCAGAAAAATTTTCGACCGAAGGGGACCAGTGGGAAGACAATCCAGAGGAAGACCAAAACTTAGGTATCAAGATAACATAGCGGATGATCTAAAATCTAAAAGAGTTGCTAGAGACAGGGGCGAATGGAAGATTGTTTTGAAGAAGGCTTTGGCTCACGAAGAGCTGTAATGCCACTGATGATGAAGGTCATTCAGGCGACATTTTGGATTGAAATGTGTTTTGAAGATTTCTGACTTCTCCCATTTAAGACGAAAAAAAGTTGTGTACGTATAGAGATGATTCACCTATTCTAATTACAATTTGTTCCACATGTCAATATCACATTATTGTTAAATGTATTTTCTTTAGGTTTACACATTCTCTTTATATAAATAGAAAATGTTTACTCTCCTATAATTCAATATTAGCCAGACGAAACTAGCTTGTACCTTATGTCTTTTATTCCCGATACACCTGCGGCTCCATTCGGCGAAATACGATGTCTACAATGTATTTCTTATCGAGCAATAAAATAGTGCAAAGTAAACAAAACAGAGTTGAAATAACGTTGTCGTAGGACAAGGCGATTGCACCACAGTCGAAGCCCACCCCATACTCGTCTTTAATCGATATAGTAGTTATCTACTATGCTGCTGTACTATATCGAAAACGGAGATAGAAAAGGGATAAAGTGTCGTATGCACGCAAACCTGTTGCTAATAGTGCAGTTAGTTTTTATTTCGTAGTCGATAAGATATCTTTATTATCAAAATAATAATAATAAGGTTTATAAAGTTTTTATCTAAATAGAAAAAGACATCTCTTGTTTGTTCTAAACTTTTTGATAGTTTTCAAATATTGCCTGCTCTAGCAAATAATTTCTTCTGGGTTTTTACTTGGATGCTTATGAGGAAAATCGATTTTTTAAAAATAATTTCCTTTTTTTCTAAGACTGGCAATTAAGAATTTAAAATTCGGAAAAGCAAAACGAGAAGATGAAATATGAATGGAAGGAGAATAGCTAAAACACTCAAAGAAATGGAAGAATTAGGGACGAAAGTCATGCTTAGAACTTGCAATGAGATCTGGAATACCGGAAAGTGTCCAATTGACTCGAGTAAACTCACGTTTGTTCCCATATATAAAAACGGTTGACTGATAGATTGCAAGTAAAGTAGCATTGATATCACAAGCGAGCAAAGTACTTCTAACCATCATCAATGAAAGACTAAAATCAATTCTCTTACCACAAATTCTCCAATAACAACGCTGACTCGTTTTAGGTAGAGGAGCAAAAAAAAACATATTCTTTATATTCGTTAAATTATGTCGAAAAATCTCGAGATTTAACATAAGGCGGAAATACACCATTCAATTTGGTTGAACAATGTGGATGATTCAACCAAAATGAACCATGTATTTTGCAATTCAATAAAAGCATTCAACAAAATTGAACGTTCTAATAAAGAAAAATATAGACAGCCGAGATATTCGAATTATATGAAATCTATATTGGAATCAAACAGCAAATGTCAAGGTTGAGGGCAGACTAACAGAAGAAATTCAAATCCGTCTAGGAGTCCGGCAGGGATGTATCTTATCGCCACTTTTATTTAATCTGTATAGTGAAGCTATCTGTGAACAAGTACTCGAGGAAGAAGATTTGGTCTGATAATAAATGGTGAGACGATCAACAATATAAGGTATGCTGACGATACTAACGGGAACGCTAGTAGAACTACGACATTTCGTTCAAAGTCTCAATAACTGTTACGGCTTGAAAATTAATTTGAAAAAAACTAAATTTATGGTAATCACGAAATCAAAGAACATCAGAGCTAATCTTGTAATAGACAATACAACGATTGAGCGTGTGCCCTTTTATAAATGTCTAGGTGCTTGGATCACAGACGATACTGATCAAACAAAAGAGATTAGATGTAGAATAAAAATCGCTAGATCAGTCTTTAATAGAATGCGCAAACTCTTTTGCAATCGTGATATCAATATAAAGTTACGAATACGAATGCTGCGGTGTTATGTCTTTTTTATCCTGTTATATGGGCTTGGAGGCTTGGACACTAAAACAGTTGACCATAAAAAACATCGAAGCTTTCGAGATGTGGTGCTATAGGCGCATTCTCAGAATATCATGGATGAACCGCGTCACTAACACGCAAGTACTCCAAACTTTAGACAAAAGATGCGAAATTCTAAATGAGATAAAAACTAGAAAGATGGAATACTTGGGGCACATTGTGAGAGGAGAAAAGTACGAACTTTTAAGAAACATCATGCAGGGCAAAATTAAGGGCAAAAGAAGTGGCTTCGTAATCTACGTGAATGGTTCGGGTGTAGTTCGATTGAACTTTTTAGGCGCGCTGCTAACAAAGTCGCAGTGGCCATGATGATTTCCAATCTCCGGTAGGAGTGGCACGAGAAGAAGAAGAACCGTTTATTTCATCGAATTAGAATCTTTTCATCTTGACTTGTGATAAAATAAGTTTCGTACGTACGTTTCGAATTATCCACATTGTTTAACCGAATTTTAATGAAGATAAATTGAAGCGTGTATATGTATGCTATTCAATTTGATTGAATAATGTAATTGAATACATAGGCTCCGTTATTACTAACAGTGGAACATGCGAAGAAGAGATCCATCGACGCAGCACAATGGCCAGATCGGTAAGAGCCAAACTCACAAAAATTATCATCACTGACGTTGCGGTGAAAAGATCCAGAGGAAGATCTTCAGTAGATGGTTGGACCAAATGAAGGACAAGACTGATTACTCATTCTCCGAAGCAAAACAGCACGCACAGGAGAGAGATAATTACACTTATAGTGTATATATCTTAGACAGAAATAGTTAAACAAATTACATGACGCCACTACATCCTTACCAAGAATAAAAATAGAGGAAAGATGTGTATTACCTTAGAATATAAAAGCAACATGACTATATTAAACTCTATTTAAAAAGTAAAATCAATAAACAAATGATAAATGTGTACAGAATATTATATAAATGCATAATATTTACAAATTAAAATAATATGCGTTATAAAGATATAAAAAACCAGTTATTCATAACTCATATTTCTCTACAAAAAGTGAATGAATTACCATAAAAACACAGCTGTTTAGTGTGTAAACATGAATTTACACATAGTAAATTCATGTTTATCTAAACGTAAAATGTTCTGATAAAGTTAAATTTAAATATTAAAAATAAAGATTAAAATGTATCACTATTGGTGGCACAAGATTCAATAAAGTTGCTACCTCAACTGTATCCTCTATGGATGTTGGCTACCACAATGGCCCATCGTATTTTATTAGAAGCTGCTCGAAAGAGGACTGTGGTGGTCATACCTGTCCACTGTTTCAAATTCTTAAGCCAGGATATTCGGCGGCGTCCTGGTCATCTATTTCCTTCTATTTTCCCTTCTAATATCAATAGTAGGATTCTGTATTTATTTTAATTTCTCACTATATGTCCGAAGTATACTAACTTTCTCTCTTTAATGGATTTCAAAACTTCAAGTTCTTTTTGTAAACGTTGCATTACTGCGTCGTTAGTTAATTGATGTACATATGATATTCTGAGCATGCGACGACAGCACCACATCTCGAAAGACTGCAACCGTCTGCAAGACGCATCAGTGAGTGTCCATGCCTCTGCTCCATACATAAGAACAGAAAACACATAACAATTAAGGATTTTGAGTCGGAGATGTAAGTTCAAGGTTAAATTGCAGAGAACTTTCTTCATCTGTTGGAAGACACTTCTTGCTTTTTCGATCCTACATTTAGTCTCGTATGAGTGATCCCAGCTGTCTGTGATGTTGCATCCTAGGCATGTTATTTTTTCTGTTCTATCCAATACCTCATTGTCTGCCATAAACTTGGCATCTGTATCTTGTTTTTTGCTTATGATCCTAATTTTCGTCTTCTTATTATTAAATTTCATTCCATATTTTCTACCGATGTTAACTATATGATTTATCAGTCTTTGTAATCCTTCAGCATTATCCGCAACAAGGACAGTGTCGTCTGCATATATTGGATTATTTATGACCTCTATTTAAATCTAACACCAATAAATTGCATATATCAGTAAATGGGACTTGATGTAGCCTCAAATAATTCGTTAAAAAATTGTGTAGGTTGTACAAAACTTCAATAAAATGAACCATTCCTTCTTTGACAGCAATCACAAAAGTATTGATGATGGCGGAGTAGCCTTCATCCCTACTGGATTAAACGACTCTCTTTCGATTGATAGACTACCAAATGGCGGTTACTTCAAGAAATGTTTTTACCACTTGACGCTACATCTGATCAATAATTACCAAAGCGATCGGATGGAAATCCACTAATTTTTCTATGCTTTACTGTTAACATTAAGTTTATTAACGCTATATACTGGAACCAGAAAGCAGTAGTAAAGGTGAACAATATAGAAACAAATAATGTACCGATTGCGAGAGGGATCAGGCAAGGATGCGCCTTGTCTCCGACACTTCTCAACGTGTACTCATAGATCGTATTCAGAAAAGTCTTATGGGAGAGAAAAGAGGGAATAAGAATTGGTGGAGAAATCGTAAACACCATGAGATTTGCAGATGACACGGTAAATATGGCTGAGAGTATAGAAGAACTACAAACTTTACTAGATGCAATAAATAGTGAATGCATTCAAATGTGACTTAAAATCAACATAGATAAGACCAAATTTATGATAGTATCAAGGAGTCCAATAACTAATGAACAACTAAACCTTGGTTGACAGCAAATAGACAAAGTGACAAAATATAAATATCTGGGAGCTTAAATCAACACACAATTAGATCCACAGCAAGATATCAGGGTACGAATAGAAATGGCAAGGGCAGCGTTTTTAAAATTCAACAATTGTTTTGTGACAAAAACCTGAATACTGCATTGAGACTGAGGTTTGTTGAATGTTACGTCTGGTCCCAACTATTGTACGGAGTAGAAACATGGACGTTAAACGCGCAAATGGTCAAGAAGCTTGAAGTCTTTTAACTTTGGATATACCGGAGAATGTTGAGAATTCCATGAACTGCCAGGGTCACGAACAAGGAAGTGCTGAGAAGGATGGGTCGGACAAAAAATTGTTGAGAACAATATAAGTACGCAAGACTGCATACCTTGGACACATACTGAGGAATCATAAATAGGATAAATCTTCTGCAGGTCATCCTGCAGGGTAGAGTCCATGGCACAAATGGAATGGGTAGAAAGAGGAAGTCATAGCTGCGAAATATTCGAGACTGGACAAACATGACTGTAGATGAATTATTCTACGTTGCAAAAGACAGACAAACTTTTAGAAATGTGGTCGCCAACCTACGTTAATGGGGACGGTATAGGAAGAAGAGGACTGTTAAGATACAGTGTTAAGAATAGTCTTTTATTTGCAACAATGTTTGCAACAACATTCAGTTTTTCAATAGTGACTGCTTCTAGAGAGATTCTTTAAGTCAACCTCTGTAAAAATAAGCTGAAACAAAATAGTTATGATATCTCGAGATCATTCTCCAGAAAATTATAAAAGAAAACTATTCTTTAAGCAGATCGAAACACAGGCAGTCCGTATAAAAGAGAAAGAAGATTTTTCGAATTTATATTCAACTACTTAAACTTAATATAGTGTGATTTTATTGGAAAGTACATTAAATATACGAATCTTTCCTGAACTATATAGATAGACGGTTGCGTTGGCAGCTTAGAGAAACAATATCGGTTATACATGCGGTCACTATGCTAATCTTGAAGGGAACAGTTTGTAAACGGTGACGCCGAGCTGCCTGAAGGCTCCAGACGTCTGTTGGCAAAGAAATCAATTACGCAAACAGTAAGCTGAAATAAACGAAGTAATTTCAGTAGATAAAGGATAATTGATACGTACTAGCACATAGTAGGTGATAATTATAACAAGGTAAAAATAATAATCCAACTGTTATTATTACTATTATCTAGATAAGGTACTATAACTTTATCAAGTAGATATCAGGCGGAACTCCACAATCGATTTATACTTAACAACCATATAATGTTAATGATTAAATGCTAGAATTATACAGTCGATGGGCTTAAAATGATCTCTTTATCATTCGTTTATCTAAGACAACATCAGAAAAACAAAGAATACATGGATGACAGAAGAAGTTCTAGAACTGATGGACTTAAGAAGATCTTACAAAAATCGCAATGAAGAAAAATATAAAGAAACCCAGAGAATCCTCCGAAACAAAATCAGAAAAGCCAAAGAAGATTGGATGAGCAGCTGTGAGGAGCTGGAAGATTTACTAAAAAAAGCATAACTACTTTAATGCATACAAAAAAAGTGAAAGGAAGTCACAAATATAAAGGAAAAAATCACTACAATAACTTTAGTAGATGATAACAACCAAATTGTATGTAGTCCAGAAAATGTAGGAGATATGTGGGAAAAATACATCAAAGATCTGTTTGATGACGAGAGAATAGAACAAATGAATATAGTACAAGAAACAATATTTGATATATATTAACATCGGAAGTTACAAAAACCATCAATACGGCAAAGCCACGAAAAGCCTCAGGTCCAGATGAAACATACGTAGAGATGATAATGCTTATCAATAAAAAAAATCTTCAGACGTTAACACTATTATTTAATAAAATATATACCACTGGAATCTTCCCAGAAGACTGGCTTAGATCGAAATTTATACCTATACCCAAGAAAAATAAAGCAAATAGATGCTCACAGTTCAGATTAATTAGCCTAATGAGCCATTTTCTGAAAATTTTACTCAAAATTGTAGATCAACGAATATACAGAGAATGCGAAAGAAACCTGAGCGACAATAAATTTGGATTTCGTATGGGCTTTCGTAAGCGGACCCACAGTGATGTAGGCCAGTGAAAGGTGGCGTCTTGACCTGCAGGAAGAAAAGAAAGTAGAGTTCTGGAAAATAAGGGTGCACAGGAAAATCTTCGGACAAATAAATATGACAGAGAATATTTGGAGAAGACGAACAAATACATAAATAATAGGGATGTATGGAAAACCAGCAATTACGGCAAAAATACGAGCCCAAAGAGCAAGATGGCTTGATCACAATATACGAATGCCAGAAAATAGAAATGGAAACTCAAAAATGTTCATTTGAAATTTTTATAAAGTACTTGGGAAAAAGAAAATGCAGCTACGTCTATATTACGCAGTAATTTTCGTGACTAAAATTACATAATCACACCCAAACATGAATAATGACATGGGGACTTAAGTAGAGTACCTAGATGTAACAAAAAGAGATAATGTAGTAACATCTTGGTACAGCACTAACAAAAATTTTGAAGGCAAGGAAAGTATTGACGAAGTAACCTAGAAAACACCTAGTCAAAATATACTAATCTCACATTTTCCTAAAATATACAGCTGTTTCCTAAAAAAAACTGATAAGGTCTTAGTAAGATTTGATTATTTTGAGCAGTGTATCTGATTGGTCTGGCAATATTATATATTTATTATGACAGAAAATAATAAAATAAATAAACAATTGATTACATATGTTAATTCATAAATTGTAATAATTATTAAGCTCTAAATTTTGATATTATTTTAAATTCCTGCATTTTATAAAGAGTATATAAATGATGTTTTTATATAAAATGTTGTTTTTGTTATTATTTTTATTATAATTAAGGAATAAAACAAACGACTTAACTCAACAATAGAATAAAACAATAATTGTAACCAAATTAAAAGATAACATATCAGAGGCAGCAAAACATTTTAACATAATCAGAACCACAGTTTTTCTATTAATAAAAAATAGAGGGAACCTTAATCAGCATTGATAACAGCTTGTAGTCTTCGGTCCATCTGCATGAAAGGAACTATGAAATTGTTTTCTTTAGATATCTTTTCCCAAACCTGTTGTATACCGTGCCACAATTCTTCAGCATTTTGAGGTATAAAATTACGCAGATACAACCGTTTTATAATATCCCCCCAGACATTCTCGATTGGGTTTAAATTTGGACTATAGCTGAGCCATGGTAAGGTTTCGATGTTGTAATTCTGGAGCCACTGGTTTATTATATTTGCAGTGGGAACAGGACAATTATCTCGTTGGAGAATAAAAAAACAACTGTTCTACACTAGAAAACATGATGTTTTCTAGAATATTCAGATAAGTCTGTCCAACAAACCTTCCATCAATACGCCAGACCATTCCCATTCCTCTAGATTCAAATCCATCCCATATAAGGCGCTAAAATGACCAGCTGCTCGATATCTATCAACATATAGATTATTTAATCTATTATTATTTAGTGTATACACCCCAATTTTGCCATTTTTAGAAGCATAAAAAAATGTCTTATCTGTAAAGATTACCCTGTCCAAAAATCTTGATTTTGTAACTGATTGTTTTAGAGAAAATATGTCTTGATCGCTTCTGTTATGGTGTAAAAGCTTGTTTTTTTGCTGCAGTTCGGTTTAGTTCTGGGCCATGGTGTTGTCTTTCTTCCTGAAAACTGTGACACAATTCTTGCAGTTTTCGCATCTTCTAACGTATACCAAAAGTATTATCTTCTAACCTCTCCAAAAGTATACGATTTTCAAAGCGGTATATAATTTTGGTCTTCCAAAACCTTGCTTTATTTCAAGAGTTTCTTGTTCTCTCCATCTTTTATTAATATTAAAAACTGTTGTTTTTGACCAACCTAGATATTGACCAACCACCTTCTAATCTCGTTACAATTCTTGCTTTTAGTTCTTTGCTAGCATGTGGAGCCATTTTTTGAGGTTCAACAGAATAAGTTATCTGACAAATTTTTCTTCAATTCACTGAACATCAATTTCTTCAAAATACACTGCTCCATTTTTTCTACAAAATACATTTTAAGAGTCGTATCCGTTTTTTAGGAACTAGCTGTAAATTCTCCTTATTTGATTTTTTTTGTGTTTCAAATTATATATTAAGTTGTCGAATAGTTGTTATAAATGCAGAAATTATGCAACACAATATACCGGCAGCCTTCTTCAGAGCTAATCAAACTTTGTTAATCAAAGACGTAATTAAATTCGGGAGTAATCGTACGAAGGCGAACCTGAAAACTTCAGGTTTATATTTAAACAACAATTATTGTTTCGACGAACGAAGGAACGACAAACATGATGCATTCTACTTCAAGGAAATTCTCTTCTCTCCAAACAAGTAATTAATCTTGTTGGAAAAGTTTACTGACATTACTAACACTTGTTTCGAACACAATTCAAGAAATTGTACTTGCAGCGAAACTTTGGAGCATTCTGGGTGACTTTAGTTATTTGCCACGTTGAAAACCGTTTAATGCTGCTACTGCTCTAATTTTATGAAGATAAAAGCGTTTGATCGATGTTTGAGGTATAGTTTGGTATTTGCACAGAACGGTTTTTCTCTCTCTATAAAGTCTTTAAAGATAACTAACTAAAATAAAAATGAACAACACAGCTATAGAAGAAATAAGATAGATACATACCGTAAAATAGGGAGAATAGAAACAAAATTTCACTAAATAACAACAATAATCTTCCCAAACATATTGTTGTACTTTTGAATGTCCATACGCAATAAAAAACCGATATACAAATTTTATTACTTAAATAAAAATTAAAATTATTGATATTTCATAAAGACACGGGCATATAAATTTTCAAACATCCTGTATAAGACAAAATATGTATTTTAAGTTGTTCGAAGAATTGTTCATTAGGCCTCAGAGACAAGACTTTCAAATATTATCGATAAGAAATTTAAATAAGTCGGTTATTCTGGAATGGATTTACCCGGAATAAAAGTGTATATAGACAGTGTTTAAACAATAGACCGGGATTTGCGGTGGTTTTTCTCCCCGAAAGATTATATCGGTAAAAGTTTATTAACAAAAGACATTGAATTGAGAAACAGGTATCGTTTGTAGCTATTAGTAAGAAATATTTGTAAAGCAGATAGATTTAGTTAGAATAATTAAAGAATGTTGTTTTCTGGAATAACCCGAATGACGTTTTATAGAGAGAGTTGGTTGGTAACGATATACGTCACAGAGGTGGATGATTTTTATTGGTCAATTTTTGAATGCAAGGAGGTGGTGGTTTTGGCTATGAGATAGGAGAGAGGAAAAAAGTTAGTTAGTCAGTTTTCGTCGCCCAAGAAGGAAGGAGCTTTGTGATTTGTGTTGTTTGAAGTCCCGAAGACGTAATTTACCGGGTGTGTTTATTTGCTGTGTAAAAGCTGACCAGTGTGAGGAACGGGGTACAGAGAGATAGAAAAACCAAAGGGTATAAGAATATTAATATCAGACGAAGCCGGAAACATTTGGAGTTATAAACAGGCGCGGAGATTGGCTCAAAAGGAGGCTGCAACCCAGCAACACGAGTTGTTGGGTTGCAGATACAAGGACAGATAGGAGAAAGGTGTACGTCATCTGGACCACAATAGGAGCAGAAGCAGAGAAAGGTTTTTTTTTCTTTGTGGCATGACCATAGAATTGCACCGACAGAGAAAGAAAGATCAGTCAATTTTCATTAGAGCAGGAGTGTGGTTTTCATTTATTAATTAAATAAATTGAATAAATAATACAGTTAATTTTGCGATCATTTAAAAAAAATAAAATTATAAAAAGAGCTTAGTTATAACACATATAAAGAATCAATGTAAAATAACATTTGGTTCCATGATAGAAAACAACTTCTCATATATTTAAAGTTAGTATATTGCAAATATTACAGGATTGATTGTTATATAAAATTTCATTAAAATAAAGGACATCTCACATATAGTTCAGTTGAAATTTTATGTATTTTATTCAGGTCATATTACCTATCCCAATTAGGAAGCCAATAGGAAAATATTTTGAATCTATGATCAAAGGTAAATAGTACAAGTTAAATAGCCTGAGATTGTAATTAATTAATGCTGATTTATTGTGATTAATTGGAGATTAGATCATTTAATAAATATAGACAGGATTTTTTCTAAATAAGCAATATAATACAATTTAAATAGCATAACAATATATATTATTTTCGTTGGGCTATTTAAGTTTTGCAGGTTGGCTAATGCAATATGGCTCTGGGAAATTTAGATTTGTATTGTTGACATCACTGGTTGTTCAATCACAAATTAATCCCTTCATTTATAATCTTACACTATTCTTAACTTTCCGTCATTATTAGTGCTGAGGGTTTACAACGACTTTTGAATTTCATAACCAGAGCGGGAGATAGCTTAGGACTAAATATAAACACAAATAAAACTAAAGTAATGACTGTTACACGTGCATCAAATGTCGACAATAATATTCGTATTTATAACAAACATATAGAACCAGTACAAAGATTCCAGTATCTTGGTTGCTGGATAACAAACGATCTTGACCATGAGGTCGAAATAAGTGCTCGTATAGAATATGCTACGTCCGCATTTTAACGAAAAAATTCATAATAAACTCTACGCTATCGTTGCGCGTTGAATATCCGATACCAATTTGTAAAAACGTTCATTTATTCCATATTGCTATACGGAGTGGAAACATGAACTCTCGGAATTACAAGTGTGAGACGTACAAGTTTGAGATATGGGTTTTTCGAAGGATGCTGAAGATCTCTTGGACAGAGCACGTGACCAATAACGAGGTGCTAAGAAGAATGGGGAAAGAGAACTCCTAAATATTGTAAAAAACAGGAAAACGAGTTATCTAGGACATATTTACAGAGGAGAAAAGTACAACTCCCTACGATTTATAATGGACGGAAAAGTGAAAGGAAAAAGAGGTCCAGGAAGAAGAAAATGCTCCTGGGTGAAGAATGTAAGAGACTGGACCGGTATGGACACACATTCGATACTAAGAACAGCTCAAGATAGAGAGCAATTTGCTGTAGTTATAGCCAACCTTCTAATATATTTTGTCTAATTGAACTTCCTAAGTGTTGCAATGAATTCAAGTGTGAATGCAAGTATTACAATATTCCTGTTACAAAGAACAGGAGTGGCTGATGCAGTAAAGGGAGTAGCAACTCTGAAATGGAACTGGGCAGGTCACGTGGCTCGAATGACAGATAATAGATGGACAAAGCGGATACTGGAATGGAGACCAAGAAATGATGCCTACTGAAGCAGAGGTCGTCCACCAACACGTTGGACTGACGATCTAAAACGTTGTCATAGAAATTGGATGCAAGAGGCACAAGATCGAAATAGATGGAAAATTATGAGGGAGATCTATGTCCAGCAGTGGATAAGCGAAGATATAATGATGAAGTGTTGCAATTACGGCCTAGATTAAATTGTATTGTAAGCTCATAGTTTAAAGTTTGTTAGTATGATAGAAGCATTAACCTCTGTGCTGATGTATACATTATTTGTGAGATTATAAATTAAGGATTTGAGCTCATTTAAGGGCAGTTTATTATATATAGTTACCTAACCAACATCTATAGTGTAATTAGTAATGGCTGTTAATAAAATTATAATTTTTACTCCACCACATCAACGTTTTATTGTATTTATCATCGTCGATCGAGAAAAAGCAGACAAAGGGGCATTACAATACGATTTGATCTTTAGAACTACAGTCGAAACTGTCCATTGGTCCTTCGACAAAACAACATCAAAAGGACGTTAATTGAATTGGAGCTTCGAAGGAGATGACTCTTGGCAAACTGAATAGCTGTTTCCCAATTACGTATAAGATCGACGATCGAATTTGAAGTGTGGAGAAGAAAAAAAAAAACTAAGACCACAAAGCATCGAAATTAGGGGTAGGAGCCTTACGAGAGCGTTTGATCACCAAAGTACCTGAATAGCAGTCCTTAACTCTACTGTTCCGGCAGTTTAGAGGTGAAAAATCTATCTGCATCCAGAGATCCAGCTCACCAGTTCGAGTTGCAGTACTAAGAAGGAAGTAGGAACATACAAGTGAACGTCGGGATAAAACTGTAAGTTTTTGAATATTTATTATCATTTAGAGCAGTGCATTTTTTTATAAATTAAAAAGATTATTAAAGAAACTGAAGCTTCAAATTTTTAATAATACTTAATTGAAATATTTTTGCATACCTTTTTACTTAAAATAGTAATATTTTGTCTACAGCTAATTCAGATATAATATTTTAATTATTTTGATATTAATTATATTCAATAATTTTGATTCTTATAATTTAAAATTCTTAAAACATTTGATTTTCATAATATAGTGAAATACTTGAGGAATCGTTATTTTATACACATTTAGAGTTCATTAAATTCCAAATATATAGTATTTGTAGTATTTGCATTTTTTTATATACATACTTTTATTTCTCTGGTTACAAGTGATAATATTACATTTGTCAACAAGGTTAAGTTCATTGCGTTGTTGTGTAAGGTAATCTTGCTGAGACTTTTAAAGTTAAAGACAAACTTATATACTTACGTATTTGAAATACAGAGATTATATACAGAACAAAAAGAACTAGGTCAAGAAATAACTAAGTTTTTAAATAATTTACGAAAATTAAGAAAAAAAAAAGAAATGGTGCTGTAGATGCCTACAAGACAAAAGGGAAGTACCATGTTATTCCTCTTATAAATGTGCAGAATGTGGTGGACAGCATAATTCATTACTACACATGTCAGAAGAACAGTATGATAACAGAAGGAATTCTGAAAACAGAAGGCCATAAAATAGACCCAATTCTAGTTGGGCCAGAGCTGACAACAGATACGACGGATCGTCAAGGAGACAAGAGAATACGGGAAAAAGTGTTGTAGCTACCATCAGGACCATCAGCAGTTCAGAACATAGAACCGAATTTCTCAAAAGCAATTTCCAGTTGCACTAAAAAGCTATAACAAGAATCTAGTGCTTCAGAAAACTCTCTCTAAGACAGTGACAAGGAGCTAGTATTGTTATCTGATGAAGCAACCAAGACTTCTTGGTGGTCAACGTGTATGGCAAGGCGAAGCAATCTTTCAGGCTCTACATTACAAAAGTTCTCTATCATTTAGATGGCGACTACGTAGGAATACTTTTTAAGAAGATTGCCCAGGCTTGGAAATTTCCTGGAACTATAGAGAAAGCATTGTTTAAACCCGATAATATTATAAGTCAGTTGACTGTATGTATAAACGTAAATATCTCGTCTCGGTTTAAAAACATGATTAGTTTTAATAATGATCTTAGTGATTTGTGTTTATATTAGCTGACCTAAAAAGTGTATTTTTTATTTCAACAATAAATTTTTCCAATCAAACAAACTTTATATTTATATGTGTATGTTACTTTACACCGTATATCCTTTTTACTTGTTCGTATTGGCCCTACAAATATATAAATAGGAACACAATAATTTTTCATACTGTTCTGGGGTGAATAGGAACACCAGGTTTTGATGTTTTTGTGATTAGAGTATTAATTTTCTAATTTTTTTACACCTAAATATAAAAAAGGTAAGACCCAAATAACAATGCATAAGTTTTATGTTTGCCACATGTATTAGTGACTTTTTTTTAGTTGCACATTGGAAACTGTGCCTACTCACCTCATTTTATAGTATAAAAAGAAAACTTCTTATTTGAGTTTAAAACACTATGATATTATACATTTTTTGTTATTAATGCTTGTTTTCCTGAATAATCTATGCATAGGTCCAATTTAAGCAATTACCTTAACTTAAACAAAAACTACAAACGTCCCGTATACAAAAACTTATGTAACACGGTTGTTCAACTTCCCCCGAAGTCGGTTAGTGAATGCAACACCCTTTTTTCTCTCACTAGTTCCGAGAAGACGTCCTCGACGTTGGTGTCAACTTGGCTGGCTATGTGCCATAATATAAACAATTCCAAACTTGGACTGGAGGCTTTTTATGTTCATGAAATTAGGAAATTTATCGTGTTTTGCTCAAACTGCCACGAGATATATTAATCTTAACTGCGGGGGTGTGGTCGGCGATACATACGAGGGTTAGTTATGGGAAATCTATATGGGGAGCGAATATTTTACTACGGGAGGAGGAAATTTAAAAGAAAAACAAAAAACTGTATTAGAGACGATATAAACAACAATTGTACAGCTTACAAAAAGATGTCTTTGGGAGGATTAGAACAAAAAGTGAAAGGCTGCAAAATGTTGTTTTATACACTGTTTGAAAATAATTTATACACCGTTTTTTTGCCCCTCCACACATATTTCTTCTTTACGTATTTTATTAATTATTTCTTTTCATATTTAGTTTTAATTAACGTGTGTTTTTGTTTATGTGTATAACCTAATGTGTCGTGTAGACTCCGCATTAATATTCTTAAGAGATATTTAGGAATCTATTCAGCTTGCTCAGTCACAGCAGTATTCGTTTCTCTACTATGAGTAACACTTAGTTTTGTATAACCCGCCACTCCAGTGTGGTTCGACACGCTTCAGCCACGGATTCCACAATCAAATGAGCTGGAGGGAGAAAAGGAGCATACATCACAAAGGAATCCTATTGTATATTAATTACATTAACTAACTTTGACCAAAGAAATCGGATAAAAATTCTGATAATTCAGAAAGTGGATCTGATATAGAAGATATCCTTTTAGAATGAGTTGGAAAAACAGTTTCTTCTTCAAGTTCCACTCCTATCGGAGATTGGAAATCATTCTGTTTCACCTCTCATGATGTTCCCCAGGTTTTCCAATTTCCTGATCTTTATGGAATTTAAAACAGTTTACTCAGTGTTTTCAAGAAAAGAAAGTACTGGCTCAAAAATCGACAAGGAAAAGAAATATTCTGCTCAGCAAACCCCATCAAACGAAGAAGAACCTCCAGAAATTTTAGCTAAAGAGAAGCAAACTCAGTTTACATCGAGTCTAAAAGGTAAAAATGAATACAGGTGGTTCTCTTAACCAAAGGCCGCTACTAAAACTCCAAATGTAACTTCGTAAATTTTGTTCAAAGCCCCTCTGATCAAACGAAGAAAGCACAAACTCCCTTAGATGATTTTCATTGTTTTTTGAGTCCATAGTCTCTGGCAAAAGTTGTAGAAATATTGAAATTTCTGTTAGGGCACAAAAATGTAACGTCGAAAAACTTACAAACTCGAAAGTGAATATTGATGACTTGCGCACCTAGGTATAACAGCAATGGTATTGTATAAGACAAAAGTAAATAAGTATGTGTTTCTTCTCTCTACAATCCACAACGGTCCAGTAGAATGTGATCCAACTGGAAAACCAGATATCATTAAATTTTATAATGCAAGCAAGTACAGAGTCGACACATTTGACCAAATATGCGGAAACATGAACATCTCCAGAAAAACAAGAAGATTGCCTCTTTGTCTCATAATAACCAACAAAATTTGCATCAGCAAAATACTTGGGCATCACCATGGACGCGAGGCTGCGCTGGAAAGTTCATGTCAAAAAAAAAAAGAGAGGAGCTTGATATTAAATATAAGAAAATGTATTAACTGATTGTAAAAAATTCAACATTATCCATTCATAATAAATTATCCATTTACAAGCAAGTACAGAGGTCAGTATGGATATATGGGTGCCAACTCTGGGACTGTACCAAATAGAGTAATCTACATACTATCCAGAGATTTTAAAACAAAGTACTGAGGAACATTGTTCATGCTCCTTGGTATATCCGTAACAGCTACTTCAACCAGTACCTTGGTATGGAAACTGTGACTGAAGTAATCAAGAGAACAGCAACAAGTCACGAGCAGAGGCTGCATAGTCATGTGAATGTTGAGGCAATCCAGATTCTTGACAACACTGAAGTAAAAAGAAGACTTATTAGTACAAAACTGTTTGAGTGTAAATGTGTAACAGTTTAGTGTTAAAAGCAGAGTATAATGCTTTGATGTTATTGCATGTTAGTTGTAAGTGCATTAGTTGATAGATAAAATAAGAATTTAAAGAAAAATGCATCCAAATTCTCATCACTGGATTCAAATTTTGAACTGGTAAAGGTTATCGTTTAATTATAACTTACATTGCACGAGATAAAGGATTGGATGATCAAGGTTGTAATTAAGGCAAGAATTAAGACGAAGAGGCAAGGTATCGAAAAACTACTAAATTCGTGGCTTAAAAATATACGACAGTGTACCAAAAAGCCATCGATCACGTTGTTTTAATAAACTTTAGAGTAAATTAAATAAATAATACAAATTTTCAAGATAGGTAATTAGTAACTATAAATCATTTTGAAGAAACATTTAGGTAAGGTTTTATTAGTAGCATTAAATTAATATACAATAAACGCATGGCATTACACTATGTTAAACTGATGTATACTTCGATTCCCCCTTGTATATACAAGTATGTCGGCCTCTCTATTTGGTCTTGTTTTGATCAAAAGTGTTTATGGGTCTGCTCCCATAGATAAATGCTTCCTTCCGCCCAATAAGAGGCATTCGAAAGATTTATCGCAGCAGATGTATTTATTACGGATTCCAGGATCTTTTTTTGTGGAAAATGAGCGACTGTTGAATGAATGAGACTGTCACTGAAGTAAATAACTACCGAGGGAAACGAAAAATTAATAAACTATCATAATTAATGGTTACCACTGTATTAGGCCTCCTGTATTGATGTATTAGGGCCTACAGACCAATAAATATGTGCTAAGCATCGTTTAAAATAATAATAAATAAATGTGTAGGACGCTCAACCACCTTTAGAATTTAAACGAAATAAAAATTGTAAACTGAATTAATATCCGGGTTTATATACAGGGACTGTGCTTCGATGAGTTTAATGCTAAAAGAAACCGTTATCCAATCAGAGTTTTCCTAAATCCACATTATTACTAAGACATGTCCATAGGGAACAACACCGTACCTCTTAATATTCGAGTAATTAGTGTCGAGTTAGTCATGCATGACTTCCCTTTAAACACAAATTTCAATAGAACGTGATGTTATATTCCTACGTGGATTATTCACTGAAATATCCGTGTGACCATTCCCGGATTAAAACCATTTTCAGGGCCGGTATCAGAAAACGGCTCACCTCAGATACTATCGCCTACCACACTTTATAATGATATTGTGTAAAAAGTAATTATTGTATAATTTCGACTATTTTTGACTGATAAAACGTCATAGCAACTCTACGTTTCCTACTTAAGGTCGATTCAGACACATCAGTCCCGTCACAGTCTCGACGTCGAACCGGTCCTATTTGGTCACAGAACTATCAACTATCTGACAGCAGCAAACTGTTCGTCGCCTGATGAATGTGAATGTCGGCGCCATATTTCTATTAAAGAATATTTTGTATGACGGATTGTTCGGTTCGACACCAGGACTGTGACGAGATATGACTGATGTGTCTGAATCGACCTTTAAAAATCTCCTTCCATGATTTCTCAGTGACAAAATTATGACAGATCCATCACGAAGGTTTCAGGTAATTATATTATTGTCAGTAGGAAAAACGTCATTGGGGCGTAATCAATTTTGGACATATTTAATGAATCCAGACGAACAATGAAGCTTTGGAGACCAGTCAGGTGAAGAAATAAAAAAATTGGTTTCGGAAAATGTCCCAATGAACACGCAGAGTTCCAGAAGCTTTATTGGAGAGTTCTTACGGGTGAGAAATTTTACGCCTAAAAGATGTACTACTATAATGGAACTAGCAAAAATTCTCGAGGATTTTGCCTTTAACATAAAAATTGGCCAGAGATACCAAGCGAAGGCGGCTTCAAAGTGTTCAAGAAAAAAGAAAACTCAATTCAAAAGCATTATCCACCGAAGAACTATTAAAAATCATCCAAAGCTACGACTAGGAAACTCCCGATGCAGAACAAAAAAAAATGTTTTCACATTTGCTGATTTGAACTTGCTTGGAGAGGTAATGAGCCCATAAACTGCAAGATTCACTTTTTCCAGAAGGAATTTCATATTATGGGAGAATTTACGGGCCAAATTGAATACAACAGCATTTTTTTGCAAAACAAATCAAGGCGGTTTGAAAAGTTTGAAGTATGTTTAAAATTTCTTTAAATTATTCCCCTCAGAAAATTACTTTCACGCCACCTATATGTCTATATATTTTTCTAGACACCTTAAAATAACCCAATAGCAACGAGCGATTTGTCACGTCTTTTTTTCTTTTTAATAACGCAATAATTCGCCAAATGTTTGCTGCTCTTTTTATCTTTCATTTGTTAAAAAGAAACCCTTTCTCGTAACAAAGAAATCAGTTTCTATTTTCGAATACCCTGCTTACCTTCTAAGAAAAACGGAGATGTTGGTTTTTTTATGAAATAACCTTTCCTGTCGAAAAAAAAAAATGGTAAGCTACAAATACAACCACACTAGCCTTGTCATTTAAGTATCATTTTCGTGTGGCCCTCTTCGGCCAATACTCCCACTCTTTTTTATCCTTAGCTTATCTAAGATCAGAATTAAAGCTCATTTCCGAAATGGTTCCTGTAGCAAGCAGTTTGTCTTCTTCAAACGGCGGTCAGTGTATTTTCAATTCACTATTATGCATATATCTTCTACTGTGCTTCCTATATTAACTATTTTCTTTTTTGTCAAACAGGCGTCTTCCAATTCGGGGACACGAAGTCACTTCTGTTTGCAGTTCGTCTCTATTATTTACTACTACCTGTACTTCTACGTGCTCTTTAGGTTCGGCTGCTTCCCTTTCTTCCTTTTATTTTTACCTACATGAATTTGAGATATTGCAGATTGAAACATCGTAATTCGTTACCGTATTTGAATCATCCACGCCGCTTGAGCAGTCCCATTGTACCTGTTGCGAGCACAACGTGTCAAGTGCTTTTATTGAGACCGTTCTATAAAAGAACGTCATTACCTGTGCCTACCTATTGCCTGTTGTATTGTGAGTAACTTAGTAACTTTATCTTCACGTATTCTTAAGGCGTAAAATTCACTTATTTGACGAATATTGACGTAGATACAATTATAATATTCCTTGCTTTTTACCAGTGCATAAGTGTATAATGCACAATCATAATAACTTTTCTCTCACGGTTTACTTTATTCTCGATTGATTATCTTAACTGTACCTTACCTTTCGTGTTATTTTATATGTTGTATGTTTTCCTGTTCCTCTAAAGATAGGGTGGTGCCCAATTATTTCGCTTCTCTTTATCTTCTAACTTCTCTTCTCTTTATCTTCTAACTTCTTTCCCCTTTATCTTCAGTACTTCTCTAACTTATTCTTTGTATTTAAGCTGTAATATGAGTCTGGTAGAAGTCAAGAGACTTCTACCAGACTGAAGCCCAAGCCTAGTACCGCCCTTTGTGTAACCTCTGCTCTGTCATTAAAGATGGTATAAGTTTCGCAAGCAGCAAATGGCTGGTAAGAAATTCATCAAACGAAAATTTATGCCTAGTTAGATTATTTTTGAAATTATTGGAAAAGCAAGAGCAAAAGATTTTATCAGAGAGACTCTTTCTTACCGTTCACTCCGACTGGAAGGATGGACCTTGGTTTAAAAACTGTCCTTGGAATCAACACCGTATCTAAATGAATAAAAATGTCAGCTGAAAAATTGGAATAGACAAAAAAAAAACATAAAATAACAAGCCTTTATCATCGATCTTCAGCTGTGTCAGCCTTATTTAAGCAAGGTGTTTCTGAACAGGAGTTAGTTAAGTTAACAGTTCACTCAAATTTAAGCTCTCTAAAACCATATCTGCAGCTGGATTCCAGACACCACCAGAAGTTGATATACCTTCGAGTTTCCAAATGTTACAGATCAATAATACACAACACCACGCTTTCGCTGATATGGTGCATTAATTATCTCGTAAAATAGTCTTGTCGAATATCATTTGAGAGAAAATTATTTACCGGCAATATCTTCGACTGGCATGAAAGTGTGTTGCCTGGCAATTTTCGCTTATGAAATTTTGACAAAATCACTCGACTGACGTTTCGTGATTTAACTGTCAAAATTTAATTTGCGAAAATTGCCAGGCAACACACTTTCATGCCAGTCGAAGATATTGCCGGTAAAATGTTTGCTCTTATGAGAGCATATATTAAGTGCATAAGGAATAAATACACTATTTACGAAATTCCTCCAAATTATTGAAAAATCCCCTTTTCCCAATTACCTTCCACAAAACCTTTTTACCGTCAAATATCTTTTTAAGTAATAAATGTAGCAAACTTCAGTCCCTACAAATATAAATGGGTTTCAAACAAAAACTCGGCAGTGAAGTTGTAAAAGAAAACTCTTCAGTCCACAAGAGTCAAAAAAATGGTTAAAGTTGTTATACAGATATTCCTCCACTCCAGTTGCTATATTTTATTTTTGTTCGTAAAATACCAACCCGATAACAATTTATCAATGTTGGTACAACTGTCTAGTGTGGTGCTGGCTGGGTCAACAGGGGTGGAACGCATCGTGGGGCAATTAAGGAAGAAAGGAAAAGTTCAGAATATTGTGGTTTGGGAATTTAAAACTTTTAAAATGAATGTTTTGAATGTGGAATCAATAGAGAAATCATTTTGAGAACAGTTAAAAATCAATATAAAAGCTTTAAGTATGTAAGTGATTTGTTTAAGTATATAAGAAATGTGGCTTTAGGAATTTAAGACAAACAAACATCCATTATCTTCTTTAGATTTGCTCAAAAAATGAATCAACAAAGTATGTGAAAATAAATGGTTTTCTGATTAGTAATATAAACTTTACAGATAATGCTTATATGACAATCGAATACCTGGAGGATTTATAATAAATAGAGTCGAAAAAGTCAGCGAAACAAGGAGCTAGAGTACAACATAACTGTGGTCGCAGGTGAAATTCATATATAAATTTGTAACCTACAATAAATTGATACCAAGTCGTAGCATGATATGTATGTAGTAAAATTTACATCTAAATACAATTAACACTATAGATTATTATATAGATTCACCTTAATATATAGATAGATATTTTTAACACTTCACTGATCACTGGCTGCTCTGAAGAGTACATTAAGAAAATGTCAGCTTTTATTAATCTTCTTCAACAGAAATAACAAAAATATTAATAACTTTCAGTAAATTATGGTTGTTTTCACCAACCCCACTCATTTTTATTCTATACGGTTCTTATTCTAAACCAATGATTAGATTTAATGCTAATCATTGGTTTAGAATAAGAACCGTATAGATACGTTTATATCTATACGGTTATAGATATAAAAATCAGAATACATAAATATGATATAAAAAAAATAAAATGATATAAAAAAAATCAGATATAAAAAAATCAGAAAACGAAAAGGTTCTGAAGAAAATGAAAAATAATCGAACCCCAGGCGAAGATGGAAAAGTGTCAGAAGTACTAAAAACTGGAGGAGATTTATTACTTAAAAAAATTAATCTAATTTTTAATATTTACCTTCACAACGCCAATATTCTAACAGACAACGCTACTATGATTGTATTATATACTATTAAATTATAGATAAACAATATGTACCTACAAGCAACACATACTAATAGCAATCGCATAAAAATAGAGCGGGGATTATACAAGCAGACCCACTGTCACCTAAACTTTTTAAAACGGTGCTGGAACATGCTTTTAAGATTAGATAAAAATGTTTTCTCAAACATATAATAATAATCCTTGTAGCGGCATGTAAGTAGGATTATTTAATTTTCATTGCCAATTAATTGGAAACACCATTGGAAACACCAAATTGCCCTAATATGAGTTATTATATTTTCAGCATTTAGTTTATGATGTAGAGTTGACCTCAGGATGCATAGCAAATTATAGTATGCAAAATCGGTCGTTTGTGATATAATAAATTGATTGTAAGTAAGCCTGATTCTTATTTCCTTTATCTAATTTGAAATGGACTCACACATGCAACATGTTTAAGATGATTTTAAGAATTTGGATTGGCTGGAAAAAGGAATAAACATAGATGGAGGATATCTGAACAACTTATGTTGCGCCGATGGTATAATCATAATAGTTTAGGATCTAGGAATGGCAAGAGAGATGACAGAGGTACTTGTGGCTACAGAAAATGTAAGAATACCAAACTGTCACACAGAGAAGAATGGAGCAATCATAAGAGAAGACGAATGGAGCGAGAAACAAACTAAAAACTAAGAGACCAGGAGGAATACGAAGGTGATTGACGTCATCGAAACGATAACCAGACTAAAATTAGACAGCTGGGCGATGAAACAAGAGGTTAATGGAATGGAGACTAAGGAAGACTAGAGAAGAGACTTGAAGAGATGTTTAGTAGTATACTTTTGAGGCTGGATGATGATACCATAATTTATCTTGTAATCAGGCAGCTAGACATGTTTTATCATCTATATAACAAGAAATAAAGCAGATATTAAAAACACCATAATAACACGTATGTGAGCATACGCACCACCTATTTCAAAAGTATCTCCCAAACTGTCTTTTGCTGGTACAATTTAAATCAAACGCAATTTTCCTCTTACTTTCTCGCTTACTTCCATCCATCCATCTCGAAAACCCGTTATTTTGAATTATTGTTTCAAATTTTTGAAAATTATCTTTTCCAGTGTCCCCTTTAACATTTCGACAAACTGATCTAATTTATTTTATTAAGGCTATGCTTTCTACCAAAGACAACTTTGATAGAATCATCAAAGTTGTTCATTTAGTAATAGTTTTTTTAAGAAAACTAAAATTTGATTTAATGAATGAAAGTTGCTGCTGAAGAACATTGATTTTAAAAAATTGATTAGCTCTAGCAGATATTGGGAAATTTCATATGTTAAAGGCCAATTATATTTTATAAATCTACGAATTAGTCTGAATAGAAAAAAACAATTTTATACCATGTTAGTTAGAACGGGGGAAATGGAATATTTAGAAGCATTTCTTTATGAAGATGAAGTCTTATAGGAGATTTGGGGAATACTTTTGTATGATTAATATTACGGAGTTTACAAAAAGAAACTTTTTTTAAATTTCTTCCGCAACTCTGTTCATTCCATGCGCTGAACAAAATAACGTTTAATGAGTTGGTATGAAATATTTTTAAATTTTGTCCTGCCTTGGCCAGATATGGTGTAGCATTGGATAAAAAGCAATAATTTATGGCTAGAAATAGCTACAGGAGAAATATGGTAAGAAATAGAAGAGTAGAATGAAACGATCATATAAGCCGAATGACAACAAATAGAGTAGTAAAGACGGCAAGAGACGGCTCTCCAATAGAAAGACGATCAGTAGGAAGACCACGAAAACGATGAATGACAACTTACTGGAGGCACATTGAAAAACAGACAGAGTCATGTCAATATAAACAGAAGAAAAAGAAGAAGGAGAATTTCTAATTAATTAGTCATACCATTATCTACGACTAGATAAATATTATTCAAAATCCTCAATTCAAAATAAATTGATGTTTATCCATTTTATGCAATTTTTTGTATAAATATGAAAAATCTCCAGATCTTTGCACAAATTATGCAAAAATGGGTAATATATGAATTTTGCCTATTTGCCCAAGTCTACACATTACACAAGCCATTACCGGATAAATTAATAGAGTTTAGACAACGCACGTCTAGTGGTGGTGAAAATATTTTTATTATAGAAGATACTGATGCTATTTTAATATAGAAAAAGATATTGTTTATCTCTCTCGACTCCCAAACAACCCTATTCCAAGTACAGCACTGCATGCGACACTTGAAACTTGTGGCAAATGTTTCTAGTTATCCAGAATTCTGAAGTTATTTATTCTTTTGTGGCGAACATCGGTTTGTCTAAGGCATTTCTCGTTTCTTGAATCTTTTCAATATCTCTTTAAGGAAATGGAATTGAAACGATATGGGAACGAGCGCATGCTAATTTTCTTACACTCCGGTGCTCTTGCGAAAAGACTTTATTGGTTTTTCTCTAAGAAGGTTTCCAGAATTGAGTGGTTCATTGGAAATGGAACTACGAGAGGATGTTAAGCGTTTAACTAGTGCTGTGAAGCATGTTAAAATATTGTTAATAGTCATATAAATTGAACACTTTAGACACTTAAAAGCTATTAAAATATTTAATATTTAAGGTATTTACTGCAAATGAGTATTGCTTCTTTAGAAACTAATTGTTAAACACAATAGGGAACTAAATAATGCTCAATAATTGCGAGAGGGCATTAGTAACACCAATGTTCAACAGTAAACAAAGCTTTCAAATTAGTTTTAAACCCAAATTTTAGTTTTCACCTTCTACTAGGCAGGGGGCTTGGGATGAAAAACGTTTTTGCAACTTTGTTGGGGTCAAAAAATTGAATTTTCTGCAAAATTTAGCTTGTTCGTATGATTTTTTTATGTAAAATCTTCGACCACTTTACTAATATACACTACTGCCCAAGTTAAAGCACAAACTTAAATGTACCATAAGTTTGAAGCTATTTTTCTTCTGAACGAATGATTGGATATTGATGATGTTTTTTTTTATATTATAGATCTATTTTTATTATCTATCTAAGCTGGTGCTCTGACTGGTATCCTTACATGCAGATCTTGTTCAGCGAGACGTGTTTGTATAGTGTTTTTACTAATTTGAATATTATGAACATTTGCCACTTGTATTTGTAATGTGCCATATTCTATCAGTCTAATGAGCCACATTCTTAAGACCTTCTTAAAGATAATACACAGAAGAATTTATCAGAAATGCAAGTCACAGATCTCACAAACGCAGTTTGAATTCAGGAATGCGTTAGGTACAGGAGAAACCTTGTTTGCGGTTCAAGTATTATTTCAAAGGTGCAGAGACGTCAACTGCGATATTTATGTATGCTTTATCGACTATCAGAAAGCTTTCGACAGAATCAAGCACGATAAGCTCATGGATATACTAAAGGCAACTGATTTGGATAACAAAGATCTTCGAGTAATTAAGAACATATACTACAACTAATCAGCAACCATTCGGGTGAAAGACCAACTAACAGTGGAAGTTGCAATAAACAGAGGAGTACGACAGGGCTGCATACTCTCTCTCCTATTATTTAACGTCTATTCGGAACACGTCATGAGCTAGGCCTTAGAGGATATCGAAGAGGGTATTGTCATAAATGATGAGCGCCTGAATAACATCAGATATGCAGACGACATCCTTTTGCAGACAGTTTAAAAGGTTTACAGGCACTAGTAACGCAATTGTAGAGAATCAGTCAAGAATACGGGCTTGATTTTAACATCAAAAAAACAAAGTACGTGGTCATCAGTAAGAAGGATATTCCACCTAGTCAATTACTGGTAGAGTCAAAAATTATCGAAATACAATTAAGAATACACAAAAAAATAGCTCAAAATGATGGTAGAGTTGATATAGTGCGTAAATTTTGGAGACTAAAAAAACACTTAATGTTTTGAACATACGTTTCTTTTTTGATAATAATCGTGATGATTTTTTTACAAAAATGTAGAGAAAGAATGAAATGAAATGAAAGAATGATCTTGTACATTGTATATATAGTATGGTGTTCAAACTGTCATAGAATTTATTATTTATTAGAAGTGTGACCAAAGAGAGACATTGTAACCATAACACTGTTTGGAAAATGAGTAACTACCTACAAATCTCCGTGACAGAGGCAATCAGAAGTTAAGACAAGATAATCGTCGATAAATCTATTAAAATTAAACGAATTTACAACCTTTCCTCGTGATCATTCTTATATATTATTCGAATATAACTCCCTTATCCATAAACGTCTTCTTCTCGTGTTTTTATTGTCGCTTCGGCATTTTATTTGACAAGACACAGCATCTCCCTATCCGAAAGCGGCAATTCTTCTATCATTATGCCATCAAAAAGCACTAAAATCCAACAGGCTGTGAAAACTGCACTTTAGCCGGAGAAACACAGTAAGCATTAGCATTAAGCATTAAATTTCATCAGATCGACGGTGATAGAAAAGAAGTGGGTATACCATTGCCGCTAGCGTTAAAGTAAGTGTTTTAAGGGGTAGTAAATTATCAAACTCTGTTGTTTTGTCTTTGTGATCGGCAATATAGGTTTTCATTATTTTCGTGTGAACTATTTACTGCGACGTCATTATCTGACAGGTTTTTATCAATTGTCAATATAAAGTGTATAATTAAAACCAACATGTAATTTACAAACGATATATCCACTAAATATAACTTAAAGCCACAGAAGAAACCGGCGTAAAGTTACTTCATCTACTCTGTAACCAAATATGGCATTCCAAACAATGGCCTAAAGACTGGACAAAATCTACAATAACGACCATACATAAAAAAGCCAGCTTCCATAAATGCGACAATTATAGAACTATCTCTCTTATATCCCATGCCAGCAAGATAATGCTACATATAATCAATGAGAGACTTAAAACATTCCTTCAAAGAGAAATTCCACAAGAGCAAACTGGATTTACCAAAGGTAGAGGCACTCGAGAACACCTGCTGAATATAAGACAGATAATCGATAAATCTAGAGAATTTAACATCCCACTATACATCTGTTTTATAGATTACCGTAAAGCGTTCGACAGGGTCAAGTGGAGACACTTATGGCGAATACTAAAAGAAGTAGGCGTACCACAACATCTAATTATGCTTACAACTGAACTATATGAACACACTACTGGATCAGTTAAAGTACTTGACACACTTTTCGTACGAGTTTCATCCAGAACGGGGTGTCAGACAAGGATGTATACTATCTCCACAATTATTCAACATATATAGGGAGTATATTATGCGAAGAGCACTTGAAGGATGGGAAAAGGGCATCTCAATAAATGGTCATAAACTAAACAACCTACGTTTCGCAGATTACACAGCCCTTCTTGCAAATAGTCAAGCAGAGCTAATGAAACTTATACCACTGATCGAAAACGAAAGTCAAATATTTGGTCTGCAATTAAACATATCAAAGACAAAGATCATGATAGTGGATAGACTACACAATAATCATCCACACATAACCACAATTGACCGAGGTTCGAGGTTGTGAGCTCATACTTATATCTGGGATCATTAATCACAAACACAGGGTCATTACAAGAATAGATTAAACGTAGATGTGATCTAGAAAAAGTTGCCACAGCAAAAATGTCCAAAATATGGAAGGACTGTCAAATTTCAAGAGCGATAAAGATGAGGTTGATCAACTGCTTAATATTCCCAATACTGACTTACGGATGTGAATCTTGAACTCTGAGTCAATCGGAGAGAAGAAAGATAGACGCCACTGAAATGTTCTGTTGAAGACGAATGTTACGAATTCCTTGGACCGACCGTAGAACAAATAATTCAATTTTAAGAGAGCTAAAAGTTAGCCAACGACTCTCTAGTAAAGTCCATCTCCAACAATTAAAATATTGTGGGCATGTTATGAGAACAAACACAGAAAACATGGAAAGACTCATAATACAAGGAAAGGTAGAAGGCCGAAGATCACGAGGAAGATCCCCAACAAGATGGATAGATCAAATTACAGTAATATGTCAAAGACCTATGCATGAATTAAAAGAAATGACCAGAGACAGAGATCTCTGGAGACGGACAATATACGACATCACATCGACCACTACACTCCCCCTGGGGGATCAGGATTAAAGAGAGAGAGATCCACTAAATAAAACGTGCCTTAACAGGATGAGTTATATACTAAATAGAGAATTACATGAAGAAAAAAGACTCTTTTTAATTTTATCTTTCGAAACTCTCACATGAAGATGACTCTAAATGGAAAGCTACAAAAAAATTTAAACGACCAACAATAACAAATTCACCTTTACGAAAAACAGATATGACCTGGGCTCAAACAAACGCAGAAAAACAACAGTATTCGCATAGCATCTTGCAACTGTATTCGCAACACCAGGTACTAATAACGATGAAGATGATGATATATAAATGTACCTCGAAGCTCCATGTCAACTATCCTTTCCTCCGACAACATTTACTCCGACAGAGGTTCGACAAAAAATACAAATGCTAAATCCTAAGAAAGCTCCTGGCTATGATTGGATAACAGAAGAATTACTTTAGAAGCTACAGAAAAAAGCAGCGGTGTTATTAACAATAAAATCCAACAGCATACTGCGTCTTCGATTCTTTCCAGTACAATGGAAATTTGCTCAAGTTACTATGATTCGGAAACCTGGTAAGCCCGCAAAGCAAGCAAATTCATATCGCCCTATAAGCCTACTCCCAATAATGTCGAAAGTATTAAAAAGACTACTATTACATAAAATGGAGCAAGTTGTTCCCATTAACGAAATTTGAATACTCGAACATCCAACAATGCCACAAAATAGTAAATATAATTGAAATAACTCTCGAAGCGAAAAAGTTTTGCGCTGGAGTGTCTCTAGATATGCAACAGGCATTTGGTAGAGTATGGCATAAAGATCTTCTCCACAAACTGAAATTACACCAAACAGATCAACTATACCTTATACTAAAATCGTATCTTACTGACCGTTACTTTCAAGACAGCTACTCAAATTACCACATCATACAATTTGGCGTACTTTAAGGTAGCGTTTTGGGCCCATTTTTGTATCTGATATTTACAGCAGTCGTTCCAACCAGCAATGATACCTTCTTAGTTACTTTTGCTGATGACACAGAAATCTTGGCAGTGGATATCGACCCTAATGTAGCATCACAAAAAGTAAAAACTCGTTTAGATCAACTACAAAATACAAAACTGGCTTAAGCGATGGTAAATTAGCATTTTTGACTTTTAGCTTATTTTACCTGCGATATTTAATAAGAGTTTGATTTTATCTCAAAACAAAATCAAAGATCCAGAAGAAGAAGAAGAAGAAACCAGTCGGAAGAACTATCCTGCCGTATATAAAGGGTACGACAGACAAAATCAGCAGAGTGCTACGAAAAAACAAAATAGAAACTATTTTTAACACCGACAAAAAGATCGCAGCCATATTACCATCGGCAAAAACAAAAGTTGCATTGGAAAATCAGGGTGTATACAGAATCCCGTGTGAGGACTGCGATAAATCGTACATCGGACAAACAAATCGAAGGATACAAGTTAGACGCGAAGAACATCGAAACGCCATAGAAAGAAAAGAAAAAACGTCATCTCTAGCACAGCATGCCATACACACAGGACACAAGATAGACTTAAATGGAACAACAATGCTAGCCAACATCGAAAATAAGGCCAAACGTGTAATCAGAGAAGCCATATAGATCGAAAAACATCCGAAAAATTTAAATACCAGAGATGATGCCCAAAGATTCCCAAATACGTGGAAACCAATTCTGCAGAAAACAGTAGAAATTAAAATAGCGAAGAAGACCCCGCCCACTCTGCGCACAGGACCAATTACAAGAAGTGCTACAAGGTATTTAAACTCAACGTACAGCAACCGAGACGGTTTGGGCTACTGTCGGATCAGTACACTGACATTCACACACACATACATTCACTCACACATACACACAACTCTACATTCCAACAGTGAAAGTGGGTCCTCTTTCATGCTACCGATGTACCCTCACCCTCTGGACCCCCGACCGCCTGCAACCCCCGTTACTTTACACGGGATCTGTGGGCGGCCGGGGAGAATCTAGATGGTTCGAGGAGTCTGTAACACCGAAATGGTAGCGTCCGTCACTGTTGGAATTCACATACATTCACACTGAGCAAAGTGCGACAAGCCGACTCTCGAAAGCCGAGGCGCCTCCACTCACGAGCACACCCGTCCACGAAATTTCAGTGCAATACACTGGTTACGAGGACGGGTAAAGCTCGAGACTGCACAGGACCAATGGTCACTAGAGACCCGGCCTTGTCGTACCTAGCTCAAAAACACACAAAGGACAATCTAAAAAGACAAAACTCTCACAACAAACCCTTCTCTCTGATTCTCTGGCTCTCCGAAGTCAACTCCTCCAGGTGAAAAAGGTGCCACAACACCAGAAGAAGACGGAGAAGATCTTTGCGCCGGTGGCTTCCAAGCGTTTGCCTTTGCACGAACAACAACAAAACATTCAACTCAAGTCTGAAGAGGGTCAACCGACCCTAAACGGGCACAAATCATTCTTCCCTTGAAATAAAGATATTCCCTTACCTTTCCCTAAAGAATGAACGCTGTCTACCTAAAATTGTAAGCGACAGAGAAATCAGTTCTCCTGAATGAAACATCAAGACGAAGCAGAACTAATCTGACTTGACAATGGCAAGTGTGACCTTGCTGAAACGTCGTCAATACAATGGTTTTTCTAAAAACCAAAACTATTTAACGCGGAGTCAAACCCGGAAAATAACTGAAATCACATATAGCTCCCGCGGAAATTTCAAATCCAATATATATACACACACACACACATATATATATATATATATATATATATATATATATATATATATATATATATATATATTAAATAATAGTGGAGAAAGCACGCAACCCTGACGCACACCTTGACGAATCTCGATTTCTTCGGTTAACTCAGTATCAACTTTGATTTTTGTTGTTTGTCCCTAGTACAACCTGGATATGATAATGTCGCGACTGTCGATGTTTTTGCTTCTTAGGATTCTATACAGCAGACTCATCACCAATTAAATCTTTATGTGATATCCGCCCATGAGTGTTTGCTAGCAAGCCAACAGTAGAAATCATTCTGTTGCAGCCTGCATTCAGTAATGACATAACTGCTGCCCTCTTAGTAACTGCGAGTAACATGCTATATGTTTGCTTAGTCTAATTCCGCCTCTAAATATTCCTTTTTTGATAATGCTGCTAGGATTCATAAAATTCTATCGAATAATTTGTAATTTTTTAGAATTGTAACTTTCAAGTCCTTCAATTTCATTGAAACTCAACAATTTAATGTAAAAATGTTCTGGAATTCTGTATTAAAGACTATTAAACAGGGAGTTGTTTCTGTTGAAATTTAATCGTGAAAATTGACAACAAACACGCTATATGAGCATCGTAGAGATAATTCAAAAACATTTTACTACCGTTCGACAATAAAACCTGTTTAACTATTTTTTGCCATGTTTAATCTTTACTGCCAACAGGGAAAGGGATTTTATGCCCATTATCCCATCGGAATCTCCGCTAAAGCTTTGGAAATCAAATGAGGTGCAAACGTCCAAAACACGCCATTATCACAGGATCACAAAGGACCTTTTCAACGAACTTCCTTCCGGTTGGACACTTTTTATATCCTTGCTCTATGCGAATATTATTTTGTTTAATGGCCCTTCGATTTTTGTCCCGATTGGTCGTTTACTTTCGTTTTATTTCGTCGTCAGACATAGATGGCGCTCTGGAAATCCATTTAATTAAGAAAACGCCTGGTTTATTCGCTACAGCGAGGATTTTTATTGCCTTTAATAACCTACCTTATAGGTTTTTGTTCTTTACGACAAATTATAAATGCATGAGGGATACAGGGGGAGGCACGACAGGATCATCAAATCCGGTAGGCGAAAAAATAAAAAGATTAACTTTGAATCTTCTGTTACCTTTTTCAAGTGAGTAGGTAAATTTAATTTTTGTAAGTTATTTCTCAGGAAAGCAAACAAAATTTTTGGGCGGGAAAATTAAAGACAAAACTATAAAAGAGAATTATCATCGTTTTATCATGAACTTTTTTTTTAATCCATGGTTCACAGATGCTTTTGATAAAGCAATTGAAGGACTTGGCGCAAAAACCGGCTAAAGACCATTTTTTTCAAAAATAATTATATTCGCTATATTCGCAAAAAATATATAAAAATTATATAAAAAATTATATATAAAAAAATATATAATAATTATATTCGCAAAAAAATACTCCGCATTGTTTGCTGCATGAGCCGTCCACGTATAAGTTACAGTAGGTTGCCTATCCTTACGTGACCCATTCTTGCACCAAGCGGTTTGTAATTTTATGGAAAAAATCGATACTATTGATCGCAAAAAGCGGCTAGGTGCTGCACTTGACCGGTTTTTGCCCCCAACAGGTAGTGAGATCTAACCCTACTTTGCGTGTGGTGTTGATACGAATATTAAACTTGATAAAGATGAGTAGTTTTGAGAGTGTTTCTGGCAACGAAAGTGATCCTTTTGGTGATAATAGTGATGATGATCCTGAGTATGTATTGGAAAGTGATCTATCTAATTAGCCTTCTTCGGTCCATCTTTGGACATAGGCCTCCCCAATCCTTTTTCATTCTTCTCTGTCTGTCACTACAGTCATCCACCTAGATCAGATCCCACGTGCTTCTTGATATCATCTGCCCATCTCATTTGGGGCCTTCCTCTGCTTCGTTTATATTCCCACGGTCTCCAAATTATAAGAATTTTGTTCTATCGGTCTTCTTTTTGTCTTATATTGTGTCAGGCAAATCTCCATTTCAATTTTGCAACTTCTTGTCTAACATCCCTGTTTTGTTTTCTCTCTTATCCACTCGTTTCACTTTTTATCCATTAGTCTTATGTGCAACATTTGTCTTTCCATTGTTTTTTGGGTTTTTATGATTTTGTCCATGTTTGCTTTTGTAAATGTCCACGTTTGGGAACCATAAGTAAGAACAGGGAGTACGCATTGATTGTATACTTTGGTCTTAAGATGCTGTGGATATCTTTTGTTTTTAAGAATGTAGCTTAGTTTGCCAAATGCCGCCCATGCCAGTCTAACTCGTCTCTTTATCGCTGCTGTTTGGTTCTCTTTGTTGAGTTTTATAGTTTGACAAAGATATATATAATCCTGAACTTGTTCTATTTCATCTTGTTCGATTCTCATTGTGATGTCTTCATCTGTATTTGTTATGGTTTTGGTCTTGCTGTAATTCATATTAAGGCCTATCTTTCCAGCTTCTAGGTCTAGTTTTTTCATCATTTCAAATCATTCTTCTTTTTTATCAGTTATCAATACGATATGATCAGCGTACCTTAGATGGTTGTCCACAAATTTTTATAACTTTTTCTTCCCATTCTAATCTTTTAAAAGTATCTACAAGACCCTGATTGAAAAGTTTCAGTGATATTGTATCACCCTGTCTCACGCCTCTGTTTATTTGTATTGATTTAGTTCCTTCATATACTTTAATTGTTGTTTTGGCTTCCTTATATATATTGGCTATTAGTTCCAAATAGCTGTGGTCAATTCTGTTGTTAATCAAAGAACTTTTCACTGCCCAATATTTTACTCTGTCGAAAGCCTTTTCGAAATCTATGAACGCCATATATAGAGGTACTACAGAATAAAGAAAAGCGCAAAAAAGAAATATTATATTTGAGCGAAGAGTGGTACTCTATGGTAGAAAGCTGCAGTAAAAATTTGTTGTTTATCGTGTTACACAAGAAATGATTTTTGATGTGAACTCATTTTTGAAGAAACACTTTAAAAAGACTTTAGTTGTCAAGAAAAAACCATTTTCAATATACAAATACCGAATATTTATTTATGATTCTACAATGGCAGATAATGTGTGCGTTACAGTTACTACAGTATTATACCAACAGTAAAAAAATATGTACCTCCTACTTATCTTCCTTTTTTCTACGCTATTACATGACAACAAAATGATGCAAATAGTGATTATAACTAATATACAATATATTTACCCACCATTTTGTATTATATGTAAAAATCACATACATTTTGTAATGTTTTACTTTAAAATATACTGCTATCTCTGTATGTACTTTTTAATTTAGTTTTTCTCTTTTGTGTTTCCTTAAATTTTCAATTTTCTAGATTTTGGGAGCAAAAACCGTTCACATGAAAATTAAAAAAAAGTTAAACTTTATTTTCAAAAATTTAAATTCAAAAAGTACTACATATACAAGTCTTTGATTTCTGTTTTCCACAGAAAATATAAAATAATTAAATTTTATAAAACTACATGACTTAAACGTTTTCTTCATTTTTCTCAAAACTATAAGAACTGTACGGTAGAGTTTACTGCACTAGGAGTTTATATTGTCACTCATTTATTTATATTTAATACTTTATAATATACCGGCTTTATCCTAACAGCTTTTCTGCCATTTCATTTCGTATTCTACAATTTAAATACCTAAAAAACCGACAAAAATACACCATCTAATTAAATGTGCCTTGAGACCGATGATAAACTCTGATCCAGTGTTCTATGATTAAACGAAAGAGAAAAACATCACCGCATCGCCTTTAGGTATTCAAAAGCCGGAACGACAGTATAAATTAAAATCACTATTCTTCAAGAAAAGACTAGAGAGAGAAAAGCTGCTTTTCGTTAATTAAGCCAAATACTTCATTAGTTCTCTAATCAAATTCAATTCATTAAAAAAAGGAGACGCCAGTGGCGTCGATTAATAATTTTTTTAGAGTATTATATGCCAGATTGAATGTTATCTTATAACGAACTACTTTGCTTACCTCAGGGTAAGTACATGGGAGTAGAAGATTGGGGACAGAAACTACTGGGGTAGAGATTGGGCAAACAAAATAATCGAAACTAGTGCGTACGGCACTCAGAGGGTTGTTGGAGAACTGGGTCGTGGATAAGTTGAATAAAATTGGTCGGATTGGGGTATCTACAAAATAAAAAAGGGATACTTACATAAATTTCCTGGGTCTAAAACGAAATAAGATATGGCAGACAAGGTTACCTCTAGCTATTTTTATTTGGACGCCGCTTCGAAGAAAACTTCCTGTTGGGAGAAAGAAAAAATTCTTTTCCCTAAAATCAAAAATACATACAAGAATTAGGAGACTTTTCTAAATTAAAACACAAAATGGACCAGACAAACAAATCAATCGTTTGTTTTTGTCTCAAACAAACAGTTTTCAAAAATACAGATTACACAAAAAGCATACTATATAACATAATACAAATTAACAAAAACTTACGTGTTATTTGTTTACAAAACAGATTTTGAAATGGTTAATGAAAATACTGTAGAATTTAACCTTATATATGAAATATCTTTTCTATATAATAATCAAATGAAAATTGTTTCACAACAACAATGGATTAGAGCAAAATGTCATATGTCAACATAACATTTTAAGACAGAATAAAATATGAGATTCTTTAGCTACGACTCTAACATAATATAAAACTATAATTATTACAAATTCTTTTATTTTAATGAAAGCAATTATTAAAAATGTCTATATAACTTGGAAAAATTAATATATTAATTGTTACCTTATTTTTCACATATTTCGCCACTTAACTTTTAAGAAGAAAAAAACTTGCTACATCTCTAGGGAAGCTGCTTGGACAAATTCTCAAACTGGAAAACAGGAAACCATTTCCATACTCAGGAACGACGATCAAATCAGGTTTGGTAAAGAAAGAAATTAAGCTGGCAAACGACAACAAAGCTGGTGGGCCATCCTATATACTATTCCTCAAAAAACTCCACCTGTCTCTGGTACACTGTACAACTCCTCCAATGACTACTCTGTCCAAACTGCATTTAATGCAAAGGCTATTATTGTATTGACTGGTCTTAAGACATAAGCAAAAAAAAAATTGAATCGACTTTCGGTTCAAAGTCGCCCCAACACGTCTTCTCAATTTAACTGCCCTAGCTTGACTTCATCATTGGGTTAATTTAGCTTCTGACTTACTGCGTTACATTCTACAAATTACATAAACAAACAAATACCTTCGACAAGTGTTCATAACAACTTTGAAATATCCCCATACTATTGCGTGGTAGAAAATTGAATAACTGACTTGCATTTTTTTTTTTTCTAAAAACCTCTTTTTCAACCGAAATATTTGTGGGCTCATGTAAACAAATCGTTTTCAACTACAAAAAACATCTTGAAATATATACTTACCTAACAATGTAACAGAGAACAAAGACAAAAAAATATTTCCAGCGTTATTACGTATTTAGGAATCTCAACTTAAAAATGCCATAATATTTTGATCGTTTTTAAATTCCTAAAACGCATGAAACAAATCAGGGGCGTACTACAAAATTTTAAAACAGAATCTATAGACATTAAAAAATATAAAACGCTACAATGTATTACATTTGATGATTCGTTTCTAAATTTAACCTTTTCGCCGCGTAGTAGACATCTTAGATCGCTGCAGTTTTCGCCAGCCACTTTTTCCGCACATAGTAAACATCTCAAACTGCAGGTTATTTCTCAGCTTTATGCTATAGACAGTTGTCCATACTAATTTATGTAAACACTTAAATCTAGTTCTCGCATCACCGTGCCCGAATTAAAAGAAATCCCTGGACCATCTAGTATAAAAAAAACGTATGAAAGTAAGAAGTCTAAACAGCCAATCAACTCATTTGAAGAAATGTTGGAATTAATGCTTAATTATTTCTTCTTTTTTTCTTCCTTTTTGTATGTAGGCTATAAAGCCTCTTTTGTCTTCAATAACAGCCTCCAAAAGTGTTTAAGATATCGCACCATCTTCTTCTTGGTCTTCAAATACTTCTTCGTCCATTTGGTGACTTATCTCTCGTGCTACTTGTACTATCCTATCCTGTACCATTCTACCAATGTATTCTTTCCACTCCTGTTGCCGTTTTGTCACCAATCCATTTATCTCTTCTATATGACATGCTCTTCTTATGTTTTCGCTTCTTTCCCTATCCAACAGACTTTTCCCTGATATTCGTCAGAGTAGTTTTATCTGTGTTGTTTCTAGTAGTCGTCTCGTTTTAGATGTGTCAGGTCTTGTCTTCGCCGTGTATGTTAATATAACTATAATTGCTGCTTTATATATTCTTGTTTTTGTGTCTTTGCTTAGGTGTTTGTTCTTCCAGATTGTGTCATTCAGCGATCCCGCCGCTTTTCTTGCTTTTAAGCTTTGTTGTCGTACTTCTTTTTCAACATCTCCGTAATTAGTTATATCTATTCCCAGATATCTAAACCTTGCTTCCTGCTTTATTATTTTTCCATCAATTTCGATTTTACATCGTAGTGGATATTTAGATGTCATACATTTGGTTTTTTCTGCTGATATTATATTGTATTTCTTGGCTATTTTATTAAAAATGTATGTTGACCTAACATACTGAGATAACATGACCTACGTACCTATTCTGTAACCATGACCCCGCTTTGTACTGGTATACACTGTGTTAGTTATTAGGTTGCTTAATTCCGATTCTAAAATTGAAGTAGAATCTAACAACCCTTTAGATGACTGTCTTGTTTTTGAATTTGTTGCTGCATTTTAAAAAAATGAAACAAGTTCTGAAAGTGAGGATGAGTATTTTATAGAATGATTTAGATCTATCTACTATTGGTAATTAAAATATATGGACAGATAATATAGAAGAAATACCTTTTACAAAAACAAATAAATTATTAATCGCTTTTTCAGGTGAAGAACCATAAGATTGGCTCAGACTATTAGTTGACGATAACTTATTGCAAATTATAGCCTTCGCAGACATACAACTACGCCATTAGAGGGCTCCAATAGCATTTACAGTGAAGATTATTCAAGGAAAATTCAAGACTACTGGACTATCCATAGACTACATAATTTCAACGTGTTTTCCAAAATATATAAGCAAAAGCCCGGTATTTGCTCACCCTAATATGCTTTTATTTTTCTGAACATTTACAAGAGCATGAACAATTCCTGAAAGATCGCTTATACAAAATCAGATCATTACTGAATCATTTAGGCATCAAAACGAAAACTGTTTATTATCCAGAAAAAACATTGTCCTTAAATGAATCGATGGTTCCTTAAAAGAGTTGACTTATTTTGGGCAGTACGTTCTAAACAAATGTGCTTCACAAATGCAGTATTCACAAATATTTTTATGTTTTTTAAAGTTAAACTGAACAATTATATATAATATACTCGTCATAGCGATGTTATTGGTAGTAAAGTTCGTTCCCAAAAATAAAGTGAAACGTTTAATGCGAAATGATCTAGACAACAGGCATTCCCTTATAATGTATAATTTTTACAACAGTTACTCTTTGGTAAAAATGTTGCTGGACAGAAATACTGTTTGTACAGGTACTCTTTGTAAGAACCAGAAAGGTGCACCTTTGGATGTCGTAAATGTAGAGTTAAAAGCAGATAAGACAAAAAAGAAGTACCTTAATAATCTTACGATACTCAAACGAATTTAAAAGTCAACTAGTACATATGAAAAATCGAAGAGTGTGTACAATAAGAAAAACCAGTGTTTCTCGTTCAATACAACAAATTTATGGATAGAATAGATCTCCGAGATCAGCTAATGTAATACTATCCTGTGACAAGATAGACATTACGATGGTATTAAAATCTTTTAATCCACATTATTGTGGTCTTATATATGGTTTTATAAAGAATTTTTGCAAGGTCTTACCCAAGACAGATGTTTAATAGGGAGGAAAATATAAATGCTTAATGTGGGATGGTACCCGGAAGTTGGTTTTATACCATAGTAGTTAAAAAACTTTTACATTGTCTATCGAAACAATAAGATAGAACTCCGAATAAATGGAAAACTGACGGAATACATATATTACATAATAAAAAAACAATGATAAACAGACGACCCCAGACTGATTCAGTAAAAGAGCAAGAGTTCCAAGATGGGAAGGATTTGGAAATCTCAGTTGGATTCTTAAGAACCGCAAAATACTTCCATACTACGGAAGGAAATTGTTCAACGAGTGCATCCTTCCTATCATGACATATGGCTGTCAAACTGGACATTAAGAAACACAAATATAAACAAACTAGCCGGAACAGTAAACGCCAATAGAAAGAGCAGTGTTAGGTATACGAACTCAAATGGAGCTTCACAGGCCATCCTGCTAGATGAAATGACCAACTTTGGGACGCCACAATACAATATTGGAGACGACCAAAAGGAAGACCAGAGGTGTGATAGATAGATGATATAAAAATAGTAGGCGGAACAAATTGGAAATATGTGGCTCAGGATAGAGATCGATAGAAGGAATTGGAAGAGGCATATGTCCAAAAAATAGACGAATTTGGAATGGTTATCAACGAGGAGCCAAAATATATCTATTTAGAAATGTTTTTCAGGTGCGAGGCTTGTCAGATTCATAATAAGATAACTACCGAATAAAACAGTGATGGAAATTCCAAATTAAAAATTTTATACCATTACAGTTATGTAATATTAGAGATGTACAGCCAATGCATTGCACCGTTTTATATAACAATGTGACGCTACTGTCTTGCAACTTCTCCGACTGTCAACAGAAACGTTCTTTTTCTTTTTAATTGAGTAGGACGCAAAATAAATACACCGTGCTGCAGTTTTATGGAATACAACCCTTAATTGAAATTGGTCCGCATTTGAAAATAAGTCGAAAGAATTCTCCTAGGACGTTGTTTCTAGAATTTAAAAGATCTTGTATCGGAACAAATTGCAAGTGATTAACCATGACTGCGTAGTCAGTTGTAATTGAGTATTTTCCATATTTTACAACCAGAGATATTCGAACCATGTTTTCATAATGCACCGGGATTGGAAAGGGATTAAAATAATTTTGCAGACTAATTTGTTTTTAAGAGAAGAACGAGGTGATTTGGAACGAGGAATAAAAATTAAATTGGTTTAGAACTGTGTTCGCAATTAAAAATTTTCACAATATTTGATGACTTAATATTGCATTTTCTTTAGTTTATAACAATTGAAGAGGTGGATTCCAAAAGGGCTTGAGTAATTTTTTTTCACATTGTGAGGTTTAAGTTGGATCTGATTCTAGACCATCATTTCTAACATTAAAAAAATAATTCATGCCGTAACAGCTTGTCAAGTATACTATACAGATTACATATCAGTAATGTTTTCCAAAAGTGCTTTAGTCATGACTTATTCTTTTCCAAACAGGCTTAAGTCAGCTGTTGAGTGTTTGCGCATGCACGATTCCAACTGTCAGCATCTATTTGCTGTGAGTGTTTGATTATGTTGACTGTTTGAGATGAAATAAGTCAGTAATCGAAAACGTATGTTATAATAATAAAATAAGTTTAGATTTTGTAACAAGTGATTTTTCAGTATCCGCGAACGACATTAATAGTGCCAAGAAGAGGAAGCGAAAAAAAAATGAGGACTTGTGGGACAAAAATCTCAAGAAATTCGCAAGAAATAGTAAAGAAGCTCATGCAGATCCTCGCATTGTTTGTACTCATGAAGGTGATATTTGTAAGGCATATCTATTGACTTCTAATTATGTAAGTAGCTTTTATGATAAAATCTGCACACATAAGACTGCTGCTGATCAGAAAAACTTCGTATTCAAATAATACTCAATCAAGAATCTAAGCAACATAGGCCTAGAAATAAAACAAATTCACGATATCGAACAGTTACAAAATACTTCATACGACAGACAAATGGTGTTTTATTAAGTGTGTGTGTAATTCCACATTCATGTACATCACACAATTATAGATTAGCAAATGCTTTAAAAGAGTGAGCGAGATGGACATAGGATAAAACCCAAATATTCAAGTACAGCTCAATCAATGATTGATTTTAAAAATCATTAAAGTGCTGTGAAAGTCATTATGGTCGGGGCAAGAGCGTCTGCGATTACCCTAACCATGAGTTCTCTATTAAAAAATTGTGGCGTATTTGGAAACAGACTCAACAAGAATACAAGATGTCACTTGCATCTTACTCAAAGTTCTTCAAGACCTTCTTCTTATGGTGCCTATCCGTTACGGATGTTGGACACTAACATGGCTATTCATATAGCACCACATCTCAAATGCTTCAAGTCTCTTCAGTGATGTTTCAGTTAAGGTCCATGACACTTAGGTTGTTGGTTAACTAGTTATTGACCAGGTGATATCCTATTTTTGCTTAAAACCATGTATTTGGTTTTTTTGATGTTAAAATCAAGCCCAAACCTGCTACTTACTTCTGCCACCCTGGAGACAAGTGTCTGCAGACCTTCAAGACTGTCAGCAAAAATAACAGTATCATCAGCGTATCTTATGTTGTTCAATCGTTCTCCGTTTACAAGTATTCCCTCGTCTATGTCCGTTAGCGCTAGGTTCATAATGTGCAACAATAATGAGGTCAATATACATTCCTGTCGCACACCTCTTTTTATCTTTATGTCGTTGTTAACTTATCTTCAACTCTAACAGCTGCAGTTTGTTCGTAATAGATATTGTTTATTATACGGCGATCTCTGCTGTCTAGACCAATTGAATTTAATATTTATATCAGTTCGTCATGTTTTATTCTATCAAACGCTTTCTGGTAATCCATAAAACATACATCTATATCATAATTTACGTCTCTACATCTTCAAGACCTACCAGACGAAATTACATAGCATTATGGTATACTAAGACGTTACTTAGATGAGAAATATCATGGTAGATTGATTGGACCATAAGGTACGATAGAATGGCCAGCTCGGTCACCAGAACTCACACCATTAGATTTTTTTCTGTGGTGATACTTGAAATCTAAAGTTTACGCACCCGACAATATTGACATTTTAAAACAACGAATTGTTGAAGAATGTAGGGTAACCATAGACATATATGGTTGTAATACCAATAATTAACCAAGATATAATAAAAATTAAAACACTAAGGCATCTACTTACCAGCATCTCCGAAGACCTGAGCTACTCCAAGGATAACTCCTACAACGCCCAAAATCATCCTCACTTTCATGATTACGTTCGTTCGATATCCGCACTACCGAGAAATATACGTCATACCGCTTCTTACCGCAAATGTCACCGTTAAGAGTGCCAAATCCGAACCGTTCAGTTATTAAGAGTCCACGAGAATAATAGAGCTTTCTATTCGGAGCAGATCGATCGCTGTAGTCGATTCGCTATGTTCAACTGGTCTTGATCAGTGTTTTGTTTGTTAAACGAGCGTGTAAAAGAGAGATCCTAGACGGAACCTGTAACAAAAAAAAAATAGGTCAAAATATTAATGTGTCTAGAAGTTGAAAGATCTTCTTGCCGCTAAATAAAAACCAAAACACAAAAATGTATTACTAAAGACCCTAAAGGTTTCCTTACTTTTCCAAAACAATTTTAGACTAGGCGGCATCTGTAGAAATTCAGGCCATAATGGAAATTTTCGAGGGAAGCTATTTTTTTGCTGGAATCCCTTCAGGATATGCCCAGTATCGATAATCACGATATGCGCCAGTCGCAAACCCTGTGCTAAATTTTTTATTTAACAAAATCTGAAAACAATTAAAAATTTCTCATTTTTTTGCTCCTATTTTCATTTATAATTCGAAAAATATTGATCTTAGAGAAAAAATTATAAGTGGTTAAAAGTTTCGTTATTAAATTTTACACAATATTTTGTTAGCTAGAAATTGAAAGTTTAATGGTTATTGTTGAAAAAATAGCAATAATTGGAAAAAAAGTACAAAAAAATGAAGTTAATCCTTTAAATGTTTTCGACTTTCTAAACTTGACTTACAAATTCCATATTCCGCCTAGAAAAACTTTTTATTATGTTTAAAACGTGTGCTAAATTTTGTTAAGATCGGTCGGATAAGTTTTGCATAATAATTTTGCAATCCAGCCTGCTGGAAAAAAATCGCAAATTTTCAAATTCATAGTGAGCCCTAAATAAGGCCCTCAGATAGTTGCATTTTTTTTACATATAAAGGAAGTCTCACACTTTCAAACGCTTTTTGTAAAATTCAAATCGGTTTACTAGGACAGCCTATAAATTTTTTTAAAGTTATAAACATTTTTTATGCTTATAAACAAATTAAATAACTTTACGAGCTTTAAACATATCAATTTCAAAATGTATACACTTAAAGAACATTAAAAGACGCTTCTTTTAAAAAACAAAAAGATACATTCGGCTTACTGGTTGCCGAGATATTGAAGGTCAAAGTTGGCATACATTTGCCGTGTAACCATAAGTGATAGAGGGCTCGTTTTTAAACAAATACCCACGTCTTGGCAAATACTTTTTATATGAAAAGTTTTACGTAATGCGCTTTATGGCAATATCCATAAAAAAGACAAATAAAAAACCGTTTTCGCGTAATATGTCGCTCGGAATGCATGAGAGGTGGTGATGAGGGACATTCACTTCAAATGTGAATCGGCGAGTATCAAGTAGGGGACCATCAGTTTGTTTAATTTCGCGTTTTGAAATAAAAACAAATATTAAAGTGCTCCAAAATATGTAAGGGCTTGTATTAAAGGCGTGCTGAACACGTTTTTCAGTGGTTTGATCATATTATGTTCCACGCTATTATATAGTAGTTATATTGTCAAATCCGTGAGTTTTAACAGTAAAATATTTTGTATTTCAAAAACTAATAAAAAGTTTATATATTTCGCGTTGCTTTGTGAGGATTGTACGAGCACATCGACTTCTGAAAGGTATAATATATTTTAAGTTTTTAAATATTTTATATAAAATGACTGACATATTACTAATAATTTTTTTACAAAATTATTCTAAATTCATATAATTTAAAATTTAGATAATACTTGGAATCTGAGAGGCTAAACTATTTTACTTTTTTAGATTCATTGATTTGAAAAGATGAGTGAAAAATTCTGTCTCCTTTGTGACGAATAATTGTCGATATGTAAAACTCGAGTAATTAAACAAGACAGTTTAACAAAATGTATACAATCCAGTTTACAAACGCAGGACATGAAACACATTGATTTAAGAAAATTTAATTCGCTTGAAGTTGCAGAAATAAATTATTTTTAATGTTAATTATTTTAAAATGTTTGATTTTTACAAAAAAAAATTTCCTTCGTTTTAACAATTCAAATTATTTATTAACAATTTATAAATACATATTTGTTTACTAAAAGTAACAATTAACTTTACAAGCCCTTACAGATTTTGGAGCACTTTACTTTTGTTTATATTTCAAAACCCGAAATTAAACAAACTGATGGTCCCCTACTTGATACTCGCCGTTTCACATTTGAAGTGAATGTCCCTCACCACCACCTCTCATGCATTCCGAGCGACATTTTACGCGAAAACGGCTATTTATTTGTCTTTTTTATGGATGTTTCCATGAAGCGCATTACGTAAACTTTTCATATAAAAAGTATTCGGCAAGACGAGGTTATTTGTTTAAAAACGAGCCCTCTATCACTTATGGTTACACGGCAAATGTATACCAACTTTGACCTTCAATATCTCGGCAACCAGTAAGCCGAATGTATCTTTTTGTTTTTTAAAAGAAGCGCCTTTTAATGTTCTTTAAGTGTATACATTTTGAAATTGATATGTTTAAAGCTCGTAAAGTTATTTAATTTGTTTATAAGCCTAAAAAATGTTTATAACTTTAAAAAAATTTCTAGGGTCTCCTAGTAAACCGATTTAAATTTTACAAAAAGCGTTTGAAAGTTTGAGACTTCCTTTATATGTAAAAAAAATTGCAACTATCTGAGGGCCTTATTTAGGGCCTACTATGAATTTGAATATTTTCGATTTTTTTCCAGTAGGCTGGATTGCAAAATTATTATGCAAAACCTATCCGACCGATCGTAACAAAATTTAGCACACGTTTTAAACATATTAAAAAGTTTTTCTAGGCGGAATATGGAACTTGTAAGTCAAGTTTAGAAAGTCGAAAACATTTAAAGGATTATCTTATTTTTTTGTACTTTTTTTTCCAATTATTGCTTTTTTTTTTCAACAATAACCATTAAATTTTCAATTTCTAGCTAACAAAGTATTGTGTAAAATTTAATAACGAAACTTTTAACTACTTATAATTTTTTCTCTAAGATCAATATTTTCCGAATTATAAATTAAAATAGGAGCAAAAAAATGAGAAATTTTCAATTGTTTTCAGATTTTGTTAAATAAAAAATTTAGCACAGGGTTTGCGACTGGCGCATATTGTGATTATCGATAATGGGCACATCCTGAAGGGATTCCAGCAAAAAAATAGCTTCCCTTCGAAAATTTCCATTCCAAAACAGATCCCGCCTAGACTATTTATAGAACAAACAACTTCAAAGTTATTCAATAAATCATTGATTTTATTAATACACAAACTAATTATCATGTAATTTATTCTCTGTGTAAATTATAAAACTGAGTACTTGAATTATTAAATATAAACGAAAAACTTTTTAAAATAAACCAATTCACATCATCCTAAACCCCCTCTTTATTCGCTTTTTATTCAAAGACGTCCCGTTTATTGATTTTTCAAATCCTATTTTCTAAGGACAAAACTTCTACCCGCAAACTGTTTGGTATAATAAAAATGCACCCCTTAAAACTTCTCCCCATTCATCTTCCGATCTGAAACTTTTCTTTTCCACTTTCCCCCTGGTTATTGCAATCCTATTTCCTAATATTAACCTAAGTTGAGAAACAGATATGCCGAAATCTCTTCACAAGGTTATTTTTTCCGGTAAAAATTAGCCACAAGGGGAAGAAAAGTGACTGTACTGAATTTTTGGTGACAACGTGCATCAAGGGGATGTTTATGTTGATTGGAAATATTCATATACACAAAATAAATGCGTGAATAGAGGGATGTGAACAAAGAAGCTGTTTTCAGTAACGTTTTATAAGAATAAAAATATACAATTATTTAATTTTTAAAAGCAGCTTATAAGTCCCTAGGTAGGAAAAAGAAAAATAAAGGCAGTGTAAAATGCAGTTTTAGAAACGAAATCTACTAGTTTTGCTTAAGATATAATATTAAATTTAGACTGCAAATCTCTGGACGACGTTTCAAAGTGGAAAAGAAAACTACCAAATTTACTAAGTGGCTATTTACCTGAAGATATTTATAATGCTGACAAGACTGGTCTATATTATCGAGCCTTACCAAGTAAAACTTTTACAGTTCGTAATGAAAAGTGTACTGGGGATAAATCTGCTAAGAAAAAGATGACTGTATTATTGTGGGCAACCATTTTAATTTGTTTATGTACGATTTATAACCATTTCTAAATTTTTTATCAAAGGTAATTAACTTACAATTGGCATTCCTAATGATCATTAGGCTAATTTGCTTAATGTGTTTGGGATCTCTGTAAGCAGTTATATTATATTGTACCTCTCAAGCACAACAGTTAGAAAGTTTCTTATTATCTTCTCTTATTGATCTTAACTCAGTATATTATAATTAAAACGTGTAGTTTCAAGTGACCATCATGCCTAGACGTAATTGGATAATAGGATATTGATGAATTAATTGCAAATGTGCATAAATACTTTACCATGGGAAGCCAAAAACTGTAATGAAGACTGTTAGATATTCTCAAGAAGATCTTACTGTAACTAAGACAAGAAAACAACTCGTAAATGTTCTAGAAGCATTGACTTATCTGATGGAGAAAAATTTTAAATTCGCAATATTTTGTATCGATTGCGTGAAAACAATCAAGATGTCAGTTTAGACACTTCACTGGCCAAAATAAGAAAAAGACAAGATTCTGAAACTAAGAGGACTAGCCTTTGGAAAGTGATATTTAGGATTTAAATTCACGAAAGCAAATAATACTTTACTTTTATGCGAAAGAAGTAATGTGGTTCACAAAAGAATTAAATTTTTGAGAGAATATCTATCTGTATCTAATTAGCCTTCTTCGGTCCATCTTTGGACATAGGCCTCCCCAATCCTTTTCCATTCTTCTCTGTCTGTCGCTACAGTCATCCATTTAGAGCCCACGTGCTTCTTGATATCATCTGCCTATCTCATTTAAGGCCTTCCTCTGCTTCGTTTATATTCCCACGGTCTCCAACTTATAAGATTTTGTTCCATCGGTTATCTTTTTGTCTTATATTGTGTCCGGCAAATCTCCATTTCAATTTTGCAACTTCTTGTCTAACATCCCTCACTTATGTTTTCTCTCTTATCCACTCGTTTTTCTTCCTATCCATTAGTCTTATGTGCAACATTTGTCTTTCCATTGCTCTTTGGGTTTTTATGATTTTGTCCATGTTTGCTTTTGTAGATGTCCACGTTTGGGAACCATAAGTAAGAACAGGGAGTACGCATTGATTATATACTTTGGTCTTAAGATGCTGTGGATATCTTTTGTTTTTAAGAATGTAGCTTAGTTTGCCAAATGCCGCCCATGCCAGTCTAACTCGTCTCTTGATCTCTGCTATTTGGTTCTCTTTGTTAAGTTTTATAGTTTGACCAAGATATATATAATCCTTAACTTGTTCTATTTCATCTTGTCCGATTCTCATTGTGATGTCTTCATCTGTATTTGTTATAGTTTTGATCTTGCTGTAATTCATATTAAGGCTTATCTTTCCAGCTTCTACGCCCAGTTCTTTCATCATTTCAAATAATTCTTCTTTTTTATGGGTTATAAAAACGATGTCATCAGCGTACCTTAGATGGTTCAAGCGTTGTCCACAAATTTTTATACCTTTGTTTTCCCATTCTAATCTTTTAAAAGTATCTTCAAGAGCCTGATTGAAAAGTTTCGGTGATATTGTATCACCCTGTCTCACGCCTCTACTTATTTGTAATGATTTTTGTTCCTTCATATACTTTAATTGTTGTTTTGGCTAAATTTTCACTGCCCAATGTTCGACACTGTCGAAAGCCTTTTCGAAATCTATGAACGCCATATATAGAGGAATGTGGTATTCATTTGCTCGTTCTATAAGTATTTTCATACTTAGTAAATGGTCACTTGTGCTGAATCCCTTTCTAAAACCAGCTTGTTCTTTCGACTGGTATCCATAGAATTTTGTCGTCAATCTATTGGTTAAAATTTTTGTTAGGAGTTTATACATTACATTGAGGAGTGTTACAGGACGGTAGTTTTTTATATCTGCTTTATCCCCTTTCTTGTGTAGGATAATGGTTACTGATTCCTTCCAGTTGTTTGGGATTCTTTTTTTTAATATCTTGTTAAAAAGGGAATGTAGAGTATTAATTACCACTTTTCCACCATATTTCAACATCTCTGCAGTTATTCCATCTTTTCCAGGCGATTTGTTGTTTTTAATTTCTTTCAATGCCTTCTTTATTTCTGATTTGCTTATTTCGGGCTGCAGCTCTGAGTTGACATTTTTTATTTTGACCTTAAGTTAGTTTTTAATTTCTTCTGGTGGTTCCTTTTTTGTTTTATATAATTCTGAGTAGAAATGGTGGATTATATTTATGATGTCATCTTTAACATTTGTTTCTATTCCATTTACATCTTTTATTTTGTTTATTTCAAACTTACCTAATTTCGGCCTTAAGCATTTCATATTTTGTTGTTTTGTATTACTTTATCTATCTTTATTTCTTGTTCTTTTCTCTTATTTTCTTTTATCATTCTGCTTATTGTTTTATTAATTTCTACATATTCTATAGATTTCCTTTTGCCTTCTTCGTTCAGCTTCCTTCTTTTATCCATAAGCTTCTTTGTTTCTGTTGATATATAGTTGTTCTTTTTTAGATCCTTCTTTGCTATTTCTTTTCCTGATGTAATCATTGTTGCTGTAAGTATGTTGTCTATTTCGTCTATATCTTTATCATCACTGTCTAATCTTTGGGTAAGTTGTTCTTTTAATAGGTCTTTGTATATCTCTTTATATTGCCCTAGTTTGTTTCTATCTACTAGATTCCAGTTTCTACTTATTTTTCTTTTCATCTCATAGTTATTCACTCCGTGCGTGACTGACGTGACACCTACCGCCTTCAACTGACAATTTTGGAGTCCCACTTTTCAGGTTAAACATATGACATATGTTTGACATTGTTAAATACATGCGACATTGACAATTGTTAATAAATTAGTTTTTAACTATATTTTTTCAGTTTATGTACAAAATAAATGTAGTATTAAAAACTGGGTTTCTCAAAATTCATCATAATATATCTTTTCAACTCCAAACGGAAAAGAAAGGGAAAAATCTAGTACTGGCAAATCAAGTTTTTCACGCAAAAGAGCATATAATTAAAAACAGTAATAGTAAAAGTTATGACATAAAAGCTAAAGTCATCTGCAGTTAGCTTGAAGCCTTATGAAATATCATTTAAGGTAAATTATTTAAATTTTCACGCAATTTCCATGGTCACGCACGGAGCGAATAGAGAGAATATAATACACTTAAATTTGAAAATGCAACATTCGTATACCTAGATGAGACATGGATATTTGTAAAGGGTGGAATTAAAAGAATTTGGCAAAACAACAGCAAAACATTAATAGAAAACACAAATAGCGAAGGCAAAAGACACATCAGTCTTAATGCAGAAGAGAAAGAAGGCTTTATAGAAAAGACAGATTTGATTTTTTTCTTTAAAATCAAAATCTGCTGATTACCATAAAAACATGAATGCAGATATTTTTGTTAAATGGCTTAAGGAGGAACCTAGTTTGGGTGAACCATCAGTTACAGATTTAGATAATGCTCCTTTCTATTAGGAGATTTTGGAGAAACAACCAAAACAGTCGTGGAAGGTACTGAGCATAAAAAAATGGTTAGTTAAAAATAGTATCAGTTTTCCGGAATATGCCTTCAAATCGAGTTACTGGAAATTTAGAAACGTAATGTAAAACTATCAGTTTATATAGTTGACCAAATTGTATCAAGTTATGTACATTAAGTACTAGGGTTGCCGCCGTATCACTGCCCTTTTAATCCCATCAAACACATTTGGGGTATATGTTAAATGTATTATGATAGATCACATTGGATTCAGTGAATACAGTGACGATGCATTTATGGAAATGTGCAAGATGCTCTTAAAACTGCAACTCCAGAAATATGGGCTCTTTTTTGTTTCAAATGGTTAAGCAATAACTCTACATAACGGACAACTCTACACAACGGTCAATTATTTTTCACCATCGGTGCCCCTTGTGGAGAAGTTTCACTATATCTACATATAACTTTTTCATATGCGGTTTGAATATTCAACACAACTTTTCGAACCACAATTTACTATTTTTCAGACTTTTGGGAAATTCCATATCTAATGAATTCTACATTTCTATTATTTGGTAACTTTTTTACTATTTTACATGTTACAGTATTAAATGATACTATAAAATCATATAAAAGACAACAATACAAATGGATATGGTTTGTTTTATAATATTGACAGTTCAGCAAGCTGACTAATAAATTATTAAAGTATATACCAGTGTTACAGCGCGCTATTAACTAACTTATGAAATTGTAATAGATTGGAGAGGTATTTGATGTTTGCTATATTATTAATAATTGTATTAATAATTAAGGATTCTGTTTAAAACTACACTGTGTATTATATAAATCCAAAACTCAAAAACCTACCCTTTTCTAAAAGCTGTAGAATTCGGATTATTGTTTTTATGGTCAATAATTCGGTTGTAAAGCTATTAATGTGTTTGACTAATATGTTAAACTATAATCATGAAAAATATTTTACTAGTCGTCTTCTGACGTGTTCTGTGGGATTAGAAACCTTAAATTATCATAGTGATGACAATTTTAGCATGGATCTGATTAATATTCGTTCTATAGGATGTAAACCAGATAAACTATTTTTGTTTCTAGAGGAATTAGGATTTTCCTCGATAATTAGATAGATGTACTATGAGTATCGTCTGGGAAGTTTTAAAAATGTCGCAAAGGAAACTTGGTCCATAATAAACGATCTTCGAAATAAAAATTAACACAGCTCAAATATTTTCTCTTCCAAACCCTGAAGATCTAAATAAATACGTCGTTAATGTGAGTAAAAATATACCATCAGCTATTTTGCCAGAACGAGATTGTAGTTCTATTTTTCCAATTCAAAAAAGGTCTTGAATTCATTTTTTATAAGACCAGTTGATAAATCTTAACTGATCCAAACAATCAGTAGTATCAAAAGCAAATCTTCCTGTAGCACTGACGGACTATCCATAAAAATTTTCTTAAATCTCCCAAATAATGTGTTGGAAGTCCTGGTCTCACTAATTAACGATTCTTTTGAACAAGTTATATTTCCAGAGTGCCTAAAGACAGCCATTATTATTCCTGTTTATAATGGTGGTGAAAAATCTAATGTCTGTAGCTATAAACCTATTGCCTTCACAAAGTAAGTTCGGCTTTTTATCTAATAAATGTACCATCCATGCGATGTTTTTTGCACTACATAAGGTCTATCAAGCACTAAACAATAATCTTTATACTGCCACTGTTTTGTGACTAAGCCAAAGCTTTTCGTGCAAATCACGAAATTTTGATAAAAAAAACTAAATTTCTACGGAATTTGAGGTATTTCTTTGAATTGGTTCCAATCTTACTTGAGGAATAGAAAACAAATAGTTAGAGCAAGTGATACTGACTCTAGTCACAAAAGCATTGTATGTGGAATACCACTGTTCAGTACTGTGTCCTCAACTTTTTCTTATCTTTATAATCGAAATCATTAACTTAAAAATCGATGGAAATTTTTTCCTTTTTGCTGATGACACCAGTATTACCTAAAGGAACTACCAAAGGAAATAACGCAACTATTCATGCAATTATATCTTCTGATCTACGTAAAATAAAAACCTGGTCTGACTCTAATTTATTCTCTTTTAACGTGGATAAGATAGTAGAATTCTCGTATAAGGGAGCTCTACAACCCTTGCCTCTTAATACCAGTCAGGTCAGTATCCTATATTCTGTAAAATTTATTGGTATTTTATAGACCACAACCTTAAATGGTCCCTTTATATCGATTTGTTAACTAAGAAACTAGTCTTAGCCTGCTATGTAGTGTTGCCCAAATGCAAGAACAAGACGAGACTTGGACAGTCTTGGTCTTGGTCTTGCACCAATACACCTGGTCTTGGTCTTGGTATTGCACTAATAGTCTTGGTCTTGGTCTTGCAGCAAGAGTCTTGCAAGTCTTGCAGTTACCCATTAGCCTATTGCTATTTATTCAATGTTACTTGGATCTTAGAATAACATAACAGAGTAAGTATATTTTCATCTTAAATTAACATAGCCATAATAAAGACCAACCAAATTAATAAATGTCTAAACAACTGACACCCGGTGGGGTTTGAAGCCACGATCTAAGCGATCCGTGCCTATGCTCTAACTAACTCAGCTATCTACTATTCCTACGAAAGTCAATTTGTTTCTTAATAAACGTTTGCATTTGCATAAGCTTACATGTGCTAAAACGTGGTTAAAACACAGAACACCCAAATTAATGACATAAACTGTATTTTAAAGAAAATTATCTTTCTAGAAAGGACTTGATGGACCCCCCAATATATATAAATTGGAAATCTTAAAAAAGATTATTATGTGGCAAAAAATTCACATGTATCAAGGACCCAGATTCTTTAGGTGATCAGGTAACAAACTATAATCCACTTAATAAAGCAAAATAAATGTTTATGTAAAGCAAAATAAATGCAAAATAAAGCAAGAGTCTCGCAGGCTTAGTCTTGTCCTTGCTTAAGTCTTGCAAGGTAAGTCCTGGTCTTGGTCTTGCTAAAATTAGGCGGTCTTGATCTTGGTCTTGCAAAAACGCAAGAACAAGACCAAGAGTGCAAGACCAAGACCGATTTTGAGCAACACTACTGCTATGCAATAAGATCTGTTTCGAAGGAAATCAATTTAGCATCTTCCAAAATAACACACTTTTCTTTGTTCGAGTCTCAACTTCGATATTGCCTTTCTTTTTGGGTTCTAGTACAGCTGCCCAATCTGATTTTATTTTTAAATTATAAAAAGGGCGATACGGTATATTTTTGGCCTCAGTAGAATAACACATTGCAGAAACTAGTTTAAAATCACGGGATTTTAACTCTTCCCTCTCTATACATTCTAAAAACTGCTTGCTTAATTAATAAGCACCTACATGTTTTTCCAGCAAGACCTAATCATGACTACTCCACCAGAAATTCAAGCTTTGATGTGTATGATCCCGTTAGTAGGTGAGTTAGTAAAGAAATCTATATTATGTTTGGCAAAAAAATTATAGCTCCGTAAACTGACAAGAGCCTATCTATCTGAGAGGCCATATATTTCAGTGGAAGAGTTTCTTAACAGATTCCTAAGAAAATACAGTACGTTTCGGTACAAGCAACTAACGTATTTTTATATATACATGGTGAGTGGGGAGGAACGCACCAAACTTTAAGACTGTATAATATACGTAAAAATAAGTAAAAATAACTCATATGTTGTTATTCGATTTTCATTTGTTTTCGAGTTATAGCGATAATGACACAAAGTTGTAATTTTATTGCTACTTATCACATTGTTGTAACAGGTATCTGTGATTCGTTTAATAATTAGTTAACTGTCATAATAGTGTAGTGTCAACGTGATTTAATGTCTATTTGACAGTTTGTATAAAAAAAGTTGTTGCAAAATGCCACATATTTATTCAAATAGTTATTATGCAAATATGGTGTTTGTTTATGGCTTTTGTAATGGATACGGTAGAGCTGCTGTTGAAGAATATCGTCAACGGTTTCCAAATCGGAGAACTCCAGATAAAAATGTAGTTATTAGAGTTTTCAACAAACTATGCGAGACCGGAACGCTTCCTAGTTATAAAATAATATCGGAAACGTGCTCCCCGACAAAGTTTACAAGAAATACAAAATATTCTGGATTCAGTAGAAGATGATCCAGGGATCAGCTCACGAAGAATCGGTACTCATTTAGCCATTCCTCAAACGAGAGTAATTAACACACTTCACGAGCAAGGTTTATATCCATACCACCTACAACGTGTACAGCACCTACAACCAGAAGATTATGCCAGCCGTATGCAATTTTGTCGATGGATAAATAATAATCGTCGTGTTATATCCCGCATACTTTTTACCGATGAAGCAACATTCACCAGAGACGGTATTAATAATAGCCGCAACTCACATGTATGGTCAGATGAAAATCCACATGCAACAATTGAAGCTAATTTTCAGCACAAATTTTTGGGTAAACGTGTGGTGTGGTGTGATCGACGGTTATTTAATTGGCCCTTTCATATTTGAGAACCGCCTTACAGGAAAGGAGTACTTGAATTTTTTACAGAATGAATTGCCAGGACTCCTACAGAACATTCCACTAAATATCAGAATGCAAATGTATTATCAGCACGATGGAGCTCCTGCACATTTTGCTCGTCAGGTCAGGCAACATTTAAATACAAAATTTCCAAGGCGTTGGATTGGTCGCAATGGTCCTATTAGTTGGCCTCCGAGGTCTCCAGACCTAACACCATTAGACTATTTTTATGGGGCTGATTTAAAAATGAAGTTTACAAGGTAAAAGTCGACACTCGCGATGCACTAATTCGACGTATTAAAAATGTTGCAGCCACAATTAGAGCAAACCATGACGCAATCAGAAGAGCAACGTTGAATGTTCATAGACGAAGCAGAAAATGCTTACAGGTCAATGGTGGTATTTTTGAAAATTTATTATAAGAACATTTAACATTAAATTAATGTTAAGTTACAACTTTGTGTTATTATCGCTATAACTCGAAAACAAATGAAAATCGAATAACAACATATGAGTTATTTTTACGTATATTATACAGTCTTAAAGTTTGGTGTGTTCCTCCCCACTCACCCTGTATTTGGGTATCAGATGCATCAACTAAAAACTTATTCGTAAACAATTTTTAGTGACAATAACTCGTATTTCTATTCTATTCTATTCTATTGTTTTGACGTTACATCTTAATATAACATTAAATTTTTTTGTACGTACTACGTACCACAATAAAAAACATAATCTTACATTCTCAATATTTTCCAAGATTCCTAAAAAATGTTGTGGTCTGGTAAGGCCATAAATTTAACTTTTATTTAGAAAATAAAATCCGCAAAACGCGTATATATGTTCGTGATTGTTGTATTACATGAGAGAGTTCAGATATACAAGATATGGCTGTCTGGGTTTACCTTATATAGTATCGTCGATACAATACACAATACAGCCAAGTCGTGTAACGAAGAAGCTTGATATCGTATCACCATTCTTTACTGAATATGGTGCTCCTACTCGTTTTAACGATTTTTTTCATTCTCTTGACTATTTTTATGAAATTGTTATGCAAGATAGTCCCCAGATGGCGCCCAAAGATTATATACTAGATAGACAAAGAAAGTAGATATTATGATAAAAGAAATATATTAAATATCTATATTTATCAAAAAAACAAAGAATTTAATGGCAATTTAAAAAATAATACAATAAAAATCAGGTAATAATGGGAATTTAAGAAATGGAAAGGCTGGAAGTGTCCAATGGTCCGAAGGAAAGATAAAAATCAAGACAGTTCACACAGGTAGGGTGTCGGGATAATATTAAACAAAAACATTGATGAAGCTGTAATAAATTATACTCTATACTCCAACAGAATTGTACTCTTACAATTGAACCAGTACAAACCCAAAATAAACATCCTATAAGTTTATGCTCCCACTGCGCACAAACCAGAGAGCGATATTTAAACTTTCTACGAAGACTTAGACAACATTTTAAAATTCATTAAAACGCAAGATGTAACAATTATAATGGGAGACTTTAACGCAAAGGTTGGAGAAGAAAAAGTAGAAGAATTTACAGGAGGATATGGTCTGGGCAACAGAGACGAAAGGGGTGATAGACAGGCTTATCGAATTTTGCCAAAACAATAACTTTGTTATAGCTAATACATTGTTCAAAATGCGACTATATACCTGGAAGTCACCAGCAGAACAAGAAGAGAGAATTGTAAGAAACCAAATAGACTATGTATTATTTAGACAAAGACACAGGAACGCAATTATATCCGCAAAAACCTATCCAAGTACCAACATGGGATCAGATCACAACCCAGTAGTGACCAAAATTAGGCTCAGAATGAAAATAATAACAGGAAGAACAACAAATGCTAAAATCGATACCAGAAGTAAATTAAGAAACCCACTCATAAGGCAACTCCTGGCAGATGAAATCAACAACGGAGTAATGAATGTTAAAAAACAAATACAAAAACAGATATAAAAAGAAGCAATGGATGACGGAAGAAATTTTAGATTTAATGGAAGAAAGACGTCAATATAAGAACAAAGACAATCAGATGTAAAAAAGTGGATCAACAAATAGAATACAAAATTATGAAAGCGAAAAAACAATGGTTAAAAGAATATTGCACAAAAATAGAAGAATACCAGAAGAGACATGATAGTTTTAACACACATAAAAAAATTAAAGAATCAACTGACAACAATAGAACAAGAAACCCGGGAATACTGAGAGATACACATAGGAAACTTGTGTTGAATACTAACGACAAATTAAAGAGATGGACAGAATACATCAATGAACTGTTCAAAGACAATAGAACAGGGCAAATGGAGATAGAAGTAGAAGATGATATGGTTTTAAAGATATTTTTAAAGAGGAAATTAAACTGGCATTACAAAACAGCAAAAACGGTAAATCGGTAGGTCCAGACCAAATTCCTATAGAATTCTTAAAATGCATAAATGATGAAACCTTAATCCTAGGAGACTTATTTAACTCAGTATACAAAATAGGACACATACCGAAACAATGGTTACTCTCCACCTTTTGTGCTATCCCTAAAAATAAAAACGCTAAATATTGCAGTGAATACAGAACAATATCACTAACTAAATCACATTCTCAAATTATTGTTGAAAATAATACATGCTGGTATAAATAAAAAAAAATGGAAGAAGGAATAGATGATAGTCAGTTTGGGTCGGATTACGATTACGAAACGGACTAGGAACCAGAGAAGCATTATTTGCTTTTAATGTGTTAGCTCAAAGATACATGGATATGAATATTGACGTGCATGTTTGTTACGTGGTTTTTAAAAAAGCATTTGACAAAGTAAGACATGAAAAATTAGTCGATATTCTAAAGACAAAAAACACAGACCATAGGGACTTACGAATAATAACAAACCTATACTGGAATCAAAAGAGCACAAATCGTAATAGATAACGAACCCTGTCCAGAAAGTGAAATCAGGATAGGAGTTAGGCAGAGATGTATTATGTCCCTATTACTATTTTATGTACATAGTGAAGCCATTTTTAAAGAAGCATTACTATCTCAAAGTAAAGGAATAATAATTAACGGAAGATCTATTAACAACATAAGATATGCAGATGACACCGTGATTATGGTACGCTCTGCTGAACAACTCCAATTATTGCCATACAAAACAAACAGTTTCTGTGAAAAATATGGAATAAAATGGATATAAAAAAGATCAAATACATGATAATAACAAAGTAAACAAATACACCAACAAATATACATTTGGAAAATTCACCGATAGAAAGGGTTGATGAATTCAAATACCTATGAATCTGGATTTCAGACAATACTGATCAAACAACTGAAATAAGAGAGAGGAGAGTAATAGCAAGAAATGCGTTTGTAAAAATAAAAACAATGCTTTGCAACAAAGACCTTAGATTAGAACTGAAAGTAAGAGCACTGAGATGCTACGTGTTTTCGATACTGCAATATGGACTTGAAAGCTGGAGATTGAAGCAAGAACACATAAATAAGTTACAGTCCTTTGAAATGTGGTGCTCCAGGAGGATGCTTAGAATAGCATGGAGACAGAAGAAAACTAACACGGAAATATTGCGAGAAATGGGCAAAAAATGAGAAATAATAAACACAATAAAAATAAGAAAGTTACAATATCTGGGACATGTAATGAGGGGACAGCGATATGAACTGCTAAGGCTGATAATACAGGGAAATATAAGAGGAGGAAGGAGTATAGGAAGAAGGAGAGTGTCATAGTTGAAGAATTTAAGGGACTGGTTTAAATGCAGTTCTATAAAACTCTTCAGAGCAGCAGTAGATAGAGTAAAGCTAGTGATGATGATATCCAACCTCTAACCAAAGGACCAAAATATAGTTTCTATTTAATTTTTTTGTTTTAAAATAGTTACGAAAGAAAACAAACTCATTTTTGATATATTTCCAAATAATCTTTCGGTGCAGACGTTATACTCAGCAATTTCACCTCCCTTCTATTCTGATGAGTCATCCCAAATGCTCCGGACGTGTACACGGCAAAGATAGGGCATGCACTCGAAATGTTATTCGCCGCGAAGTGCATAAAACAGCTAACCTAGTTAAACTAAAATATTTAAACTACCATAGAGGTGACTAAGCAAGAGCATATCGTTATCAGATTTCAGCTAGGACCAATATCCCCTTTTTAATTTCAGGGACTTGCAGGAGGCTCCATTTGCATAATTAGATTCCATTTCAGAATTAAAGCCTTTATAGGAAGTAATGGAAACTATGCCGGAATAGCGCAATTAATGGACAAAATCTGAAATGTGCTTATCATTTTGGCATTTAATAGAATCTACCGGTAGAGAGAACATGCACAAACGGCCGTTCCATAAAACAGAAAATCCAATTAGGGTTTTGTCGCCAATATCCCAGGGGTCGCAGCCTTACTCCAAAAACAGCGTCGGACTTGCAGACAAAGAAAATTTTCCATTATATACAAAAACTAATTGATTTTATGGATTGGTAATTCATTGGCATTCTTTAAATTTGCCAGAAGCACGCCTAATTGTGCATTCCAAATATCCGCAGGGAAAACGTTTTACCTGGTTGTAAAATGTGTATAACATGACCACCCTTGAACTTTTTCACTCTACTCGAAATAAAGAAAAATATCCACAGCATTACACGATATGTACTAAATTTCTTTCTCGTATTTTTCATTAAAAAAATTAATCAAGCAACTGTTGTAAGCCTCAAGATATAATAAAGTAATTGCTGGAAAAAAATCGCTAATAGTTTTGCTAACGAAGGAGCTGGCTAATTTAGGGCTAAATGGCTAATTAATTTAAACAAAGAAAGGAAATCCAAAAAGAATACTAATTCCGTAAAATAGTTTCGAAACACAATTCAGATTTCTGCTATCTGAACCTTCTAAAAATTGCAATGTATTATAGACGTTGATAAAGATGTTAAAAGAGGCATGGGGAATCTAAAATTTGCATTCCACGACATGTCTTTTCAACTAAGCAGAAATCCTTAGCGAATTGGTTTCTTGTACTCATACAGAGTAGATCCGAATAAAATGAAAAAGACACAAATATTTTATTTCACGCATATATGCTGTCGTATGTCACCTCGGGGTAAATGGAAAGGGTCTAAATCACCTTCTGTACCACCGTGTGCTCTGTAGAGGGCTTCGAGAACGTCTACGAAAGCACCTCTACCCAAGTCCGTTTACAGGATACGAACTTGTGAAAAGTTTCGCTGATGTACCCGTCTTGAAAAAGACGGGTTATTTCTTACATGACGAAAATATTTAAGTCGAAATAAACCATCAGGTTCTCTTCTTTCGGTGACTTGCCTTGATAAAGGCAAGTTATTTCTTACATAACCAAAATAATGCAGGTCGAAATAAAACACCAAAATTCACGTTGAATAATAACTCAAGCCACAGAGTATGGGAAAATCTAAAAACAAGAAAGCAGAGCCCCGAGAGCACTAAGCTCTTGGAGATCCCGTGAAGCAAAAGCAAAAGGTAGAGACGAATTTGCAGTGGTTATAGCCAACCTTCGTTAGTGAAGAAGGCACTAGAAGAAGAAGAAGACAAAAGGAATAAAAAACCAAAAATATTTGTCGAAGACATATAGTTTTCGATATATTATATTAAGACTGCCCTCCTATCATTATGAATTCAATCTCATTGAAAATATTTGGGGAATATTCAGAACCTACTAGGAAAATTTTATTGGACGTAACGGATAAAGTGACACAGCAGCTCTGGAAATATGGCAAGAAGTACTGAATAGTGCTACTCCTGAAATTTGGGAAAAAAGTGTGTGGAAATGTGAAAAGTTAATAAAAAAATGTTGGATGGCTGGAAATTGAAGCAATTAACCAAGCAATCATTTACAAACAATATTTGAGAAAATTTGGATGGAGAGTCTATCTGTACTACAGGAATATTTGCTTTTGATACTATTGAGTGTTTAAATCAGTTCATATTTATCAACTGGTTCTATAAAGAATGAATTGGAGACCTTTTTTGGATTAAGAAGATAGAAAATAAGATCTTGTTGTGGCAAAATAGTTGATGTTATATTTTTACTCACATTAACGAAGTATTCATTTAGATTTTCACGGTTTGAAAGAGAAAATGTTTGAGTTGTGTTAGTTTTATTTCGAAGATTGTTTATGATGGATTAAGTTTCTTTTGCAACACTTTCAGAACTTCCCAAACAATTTTGTACGTTTTTTTAGCTGTTTTGATAAGTTTTAGATAAGTTTCTCTGCACTTATCTAAATAAGGTAATATGTTGGTAAACATAATGGTAATATGTTTAGTAATAGAAGCATTGGTAGTAAATTTCGTAATGTACAGTAGTGAACGCATAATCTAGGCTGATATGCGGATAACTTCGGTAGTTCAGGGTTTGTGATGTTTTGACTTAATTATAATTAAAGGAAATACCTGATTGAAAAATACAGACAAGCTTTCTAAAAAATTACTAAAATTATAGTCCACATCCACAAAAGGAAAATGGAAAAAATTCTACCTAACCGTCGGTTTTTCGTTGAGAGTGTTAAACTTTCTATATACTGCTTCATAATCAGATAGTCCTGCATTAGAATTATAGAGCGTACATCCAGTTGTGAGAAATCTGAGACAATATAATCAATTACGGCAGATGTTGTTTTAGTAGCAAGAACAATTGGGTAGCACAAGCAGAAGCTTAATTAATATTAAAGTCACCGCATTTAATTTTTCTATCAATTGATGTCCTCTAATACATACCATATTATTTATGGTGAGTCTCTTCTTGTTAGACCTTTTGTTATAATACTGTATGCATCAATCATTGATGTTTTCATTCAAAAGAAAGTCAATTGGCGAGAATTTTTTTGTATTTTGCCTTAGTTTAGAACCTCTAGCCATGTAAATTACATACAAATATTAGCATTCATTCATTCAGGAGGACACTTTTCACGCTCAGGGATTCAACAGAGCGACTTCATTATTGATAAGAACTTAACACTTTGGCTACTGTGTATACCATTTCTGGTACATAGTTGATGTTTACCAGAAACTGCGTGTACCAAATTTGGTCACATGAAATGGTAATATTTCAAACTGTGTGTACATTTGGTGAACACAGTTCTGATGGTTTTAACTGCGTATCTAGGTTCCTACAGGTTACTGCTAAATTCTGGCGAAGCAGTTTGGGACTTAATCAACAGATAGCTGTACTATGACCGATTTTTTAAAATTATGGTGGAGCAGTTTGAGACTCCTTCAGCAGATGGCATATTATGGCCATTTTCTGACTTGCAGAAACTTGTTGTTTGTACAATATTAGTCTTGTGTGTTTACGGTTCTAAAATTAGTACTTAAAATGTCAAATAAAAAATTAAATGATGCTGAACTACGTGAAAGAGCCGAGAATATGAGTGAAATGGAGTATGAGTTTATTAGTGAAGATGATGATGATGATGCTATGGATATAGATGATCCAAATGATCAAGATTCGTGTTCTTCTTCCTCTAATTTAGAAATTAACAGTGATAGGCAAGAGTTAAAATTCGAATCTGATCTAGAATCTCTCAACAACGATTCTGAACCTGATAATTTTTTAAATAATCCTAATCCCAATGTCATTTGGAATAATTGCGCAGGTAATATATAAATCAGTATTCACTTTTATAGTTTTGAGTTTATAATTTTGTAGTTAATTTGAACACATTTACTTTCACGGAAGATTCAGGATTCTCCCAAAGTTTTTTTGCACAAAGGGAAGGAGATCATCCAATTCATTTTTATAAATTATTTGTTGACAACGATATCTTATCACTTATTGCCGAGGAAACCAACAGGTATGCTGAACAGAAAATAGTATCAGGAATTACAAGTGAAACATTAACAAAAACAGCATTATTGGGACAATGGAGAAACACAAATCAATCCGAAATTTTTGTTTTCTTAGGTCTTCTAATATGGATGGGTTTGGATCGTAAACCCACTTTGAAAGATTATTTTAGCACCAATATGCTGTACAAAAATGAAATTGGAAAATTTGTTCACATGTCCAGGATAAGGTTTGAGCTTCTTTTGTCTAATTTGCACTTCTCAAACAACGAAATTGCCTCAGATCATAGGCTCAAAAAATTCCTTCCCTTGCAAAATTTGTTAATCAAGAAGTTCCAATCAGCATATACTCCTGACAAGAATGTGTGTATAGATGAGACGATGATTCCTTTTCGAGGACGACTGAGCTTTCGCCAATATATACCGGGGAAGCGTTACAAATACGGTGTGAAATTATTTAAACTATGTGGAGTGAAAGGTTACACATACAATTTTAAAATTTATACAGGAAAAGAGCAAACACCTAATGAAAAGCCAATTGGTACAAAAGTGGTGCTACAGCTTATGGAACCACTTTTACATTCAGGTCGCGTTTTGTGCACAGATAATTATTACACTAGCGTGAATTTAGCACACGAACTTCTGAACAAAGATACACATTTAATAGGCACACTGAGAAAACACAGGAAGCATAATCCAGAAGTAGTAAGTGAGGCTAAATTAAAAAGTGGTGAATTAGTCATGAGACATAGTAACAGTAAAATCATAATTGGAAAATGGAAAGACAAAAGAGATGTCATGTTTCTCACTACGGAGTCTGTGCCTGAAATAGTGGACGTGCCAACAAAAAGGGGTGTCGTGAGAAAGCCTTCCACAATCGTGCAGTATAATAATGTGAAATCATTTCTAGACGTCTCTGATCAAAAAGCATCATATTCATTAGCAGTGCGTAGGGGTATTAACTGGTATAGGAAAGTTTCAATTGAACTTTTGGTTAACACATCTATTATAAACGCACATATTGCATATGAGGCTATAACAAACAAAAAGATAAGTATCACTAAATTTAGAGAAGAAATCGCCTCAGAAATTTTTCGTAGTCAAAATATTCAGATGAAAAATTTGGATGATCGTCGTGTTAACCAAGAAAGAAATCACAAACTTTCCGAAGTGGAACAGAGAGGTCGTTGTACAAAATGATATAAAAATAATAGTGCTAGAAATGGACGTAACTTTGCTATAAAAGCAACAAAACGTGTTAAAACATCTTGTCTAGCATGCAGTGATAAGTTTTTGTGTACCAACTGCTTTTTTGACACTCATTACTGTCAAGCAAAAAATGAACATTGTGTCCAAAAATGAACATAGTTTCTAAGAAGATAATTACGCATTTACTTCAGCCACAAACTGTATGTACCATTTTTTGACACGGCCCTTACACATGATTTTTTTTTTTCAAAAAAATACCTAAATGTTGATATTTACATCTTTTTAGTATTAAATATTGTGAATTTTACCAAAATATAGTTTCAGTTTCTGACAAAACAACTTCAAATTTATAGCCAGTAGCCAAAGTGTTAATCTTTTGTTTTTTTATTGTATAAATATTTGCAATTTTGCTACATATCATTTGGTAATTACTACAGAAATAATAATTATATGAAACTAAACTGTGTTATTTTGCTTGTTGTAAGGTATAATTTGATTAATTTAAAGCTAAAAAAGCAAACAAGATCAAATTATCTTTTTATTTGAATTTTTGTTTGACAAAAACATTATCCAATTTTACACATAATTTTTACAATATCATTTTTTAATTAAACAAGTTAATCTGTATTACCAGCTCAGAGTTATCATTGACTGTGACATAGCCAAACATTAAAATTGTCTTAAATACATCTTTAAATTCACCACGTAGTTTTCTATCTTTCTCATTATTATACGTGAACCAAGCGCTTTGTAACCCATTTTCACTTCAAACAATATTCCACAAGCTGCGAGCCAACACTGGCTCCGCTAAATCTGAGGGTCCAGGGGAGATTTGCAAAGTAGATGGGATGTCAAATGCACTTATCTTAATGAAAATATCAAACTTTAATGATCTGGTTGACTATATTAACTCATGTTAAGGTGCAGTTGGGCAGAAAATACGAGGTTTTAAGAAAAGTCGGTTGTTTATGGAAAAAAGTGGAAATGGTGGTGGGGTGTTAATGTATAAACGTTAAATATCCTGTATTTGATATGAAATGAGAATAGTTATTATTTAATATAATATATAAAAATTACAGTTACACTGATATTTTAAATAACCTGAATGGAAACACTTTTGCATATCGGAAAACTATTTGTGCGTTTTTATTGATATTTATTTTGACAAATTTTAATAGAGCAGATAATATTTTTATCAATAGGTCATAGAAATTTTGGGCTTAAGTAAAGAGAGCAATGGATGTTATCAGAGTTACTAGTTGTTTCAGATACCAAATTCAAAGACGCGATTAGTTGGAGAAACATATTGTGCTAGTAAATAAAAAATAATTTTTTTTCTATTTGTCTCCTAGAAAGTTGAGAAAAACCAAGTTGTATACAATAGTTAATTTCTTAAAAAAATAAAGTAGGAGTTGTTTGGAAAGTGGTATGGTGAGGATGCATATTATAGAAAAACGATGGGAGAAGAATAGAGAGTTGATGAAAGATTGAACGAGAAAGCTTTGATCATTGTATTTTTGCCATCCAGAACAAGTAGTGCAATTGAAAGCAGTATTACAGATAATTAGAAAATTCCAAACTCCTTGTGTCCAAAGAGGTTCCAGTTTCTGTGAGTTAAGGAAAAAGCATTATAAAAATTTGGCACGAGGCACTAAGTCGAGGAGAAAAATCCTTGGGCCTAAAAATTGCTGGTCTTATTTTGAACGAGTCGCAGGTTTGATTTATGAAGAGAATCCAAACTAAAGATATTTTGAAACATTATGAAAGGAGAAAGCAGATTTCAGATTAACACGTTTATAACAGTATATATATATATATATATATATATATATATTCTTCGTTTATATATATATATATATATATATATATATATATATATATATATATATATATAAGAAAAAAGAAGTACTTGTGACTCGTTTGGAAAAAATATAACACTGTTTTTGATGGGTTGGAGTCAATAAAAGGGGCTATTTGTTGACTATTTTTTACTCGAGCTTTCAATTGTGATTACAATTTTTATCAAGAGCTTCTAAAAAATACAAAATGTCTTACAAAGTTGAACTAGAAATAAAAAATTTTTTGTTAACTCACCAAATAAAATTAGTTTTTTATATAAAACTACTGCTTACATAATAAATACAAAAAATATTAATAAAAAAAAATGCCTTATTCTAATAAATGTTTCTCTGAAAAATTTAGATGAAGTTTCTTAAGAAAAAAAAATTGAATTTATAAACAAAAATAGAATAGCTACAACCAGCCTAAAATGACATAAATACTAACTTAAAAATTTTTATTTTTGACATATTGTCAAAAATAAAATTTTGTTTAAAAAATTCTTCTTTGTTAAGTAACAAAAAAGAAGAAGATTTATTCACCATTGATAGATGCCCGAAAAAATGTAACAAATACATGGAAAATTCAAAATGTGATATTTTACTGACTGCATAAATTAAATAGAAATTATATAATTATAAATTTTGCTTAAATTTTGAATTTCTGACCTTTTGTTTAAATTATTATCACTTTTGCTAATACAAACCATTTCCAAAAAAGTTCTTTTAAATTTATTACTTTCATTACATAAAATTTTAATATTATCAAAATCCATAATATGGTCTTTGTTTATTACATCTTGTGCTTTGGCAGAGCACAAGAGCTTTGTGCTTTATAAAGACATTATATACATTTGTCAGACGTTGCCTTGTGAGTGAGCTTTCTGATTTACTTGTATCGATTTTTGCATTTGTCGTTCTTCGTTTTATTGTTTTCATTTTGTCACTACTGAGTTGTGATCTGATCATATGTCGGCACTGGGCTAGGTTTTTGCGGATATAATTGCGTTCCTGTATCTTTGTCTAACCAATATATAGTCTATTTGGTTTCTTACAATTATCTTTTCTTGATCTGCTGGTGACTTCCAGGCATATAGTCTTCTCTTTGTCATTTTAAACAATGTATTCGCTATTATTGTATTATAACAAAATTATTGTTTTGGCAAAATTCGATAAGCCTGTCACTCCTTTTGTTTCTGTTGCCACACCATATCCTCCTATACATCCTTTTACTTTTTATATAAATTGGTTTGGGTTTAGATCTAAATAGACATGCTGTACAACAAATTCTGATATAAAATGATTTATATATAAATGTATTTAATATAAGAAATTTTATCTCTGGCAGCTTATTAGCCCAAATCAATGCCAAACGTTTTTGGTTTTGATCCCTTTAATTATGCCGCATTACAAATTAATTAATTCCAAACTTCCGGCTATATTAACAAAATACTTCCAAAAGAGTTCCTTACACACAGAATTCCTCTCCGTTTGTTCTACTCCTTATCCATGTACTTCTTTTATCCCGATATTTAAGCCTTAGGCAAACAAAGTATCTAATGATTTACCTTTTACAACCTTCTGTTCACGAAAGATAGCAATATCTGTCCAGCCCCGACTCCTCATTAACTTATTCCTTCCCTTTTGCCGCATACACGTCCCTCTTTGCGTTCGCCCCTGCAGCGCAGCGGCCTTACAGTCGACGTCGAAGTAATTTCACTTACAATGTTGACTCTTCTTAATTCGACTTTTCGTAGACTGAAACAACAAAAGCATAGACACGAATTAAACACGTCGGATCATCCCATAGGCGTCAGAAAGGGAGTTTTGGTCATGTTTTATTCTCTTTGTATCCCTTATTTACAATTTAATACATATCCGTAATTATCTCGGACATATTACACGTGAAGAGAAATACACCTTGCTCCAATTGATTATGAAGGGAAAGATACAAGAAAAGAGAAGCATAGGGAGGCGTAGAATGTCATGGCAGCGCAACCTGAGAGAGTGGTACGAATGTACATCAAATGAACAATGAACTTTTCAGAGCTTTCGTCTCAAAAGTCCGAATAGCTGTGATAATTGCCGACCTCCACCGCGGAGATGGCACTTGAGGAAGAAAGACATATCTGTAATATTCATGGATCTACTCCGATAAAAAGAGTAGTAGCTTCTTCTGTAAAGTAGAAATATTGTTACCAGCTATTTTTTTATCATTGTAACCCAAATTTTTGAGTCAATAGTGATTATTGGATCCTGAAAAAAAATCTGGTGATAAATGTCAAAAGAGAAAGATCTAAACTGACAAAAAAGAAATAAGTAACACATTTGTCATTCCCATAAAACTTTTGAATGGATAGAATATGTGACAAAAAATAAAAACCAAATAATAAATGCCATGAAGTGAGATGTTAAATGTATTTCCTATTACAGAAGGCTTGAGACAAGGATGTTCTTTATCTTCAACTGAAGCATGTTTAAAATTTCCTCAATTATTCCTCTCAGAAAATTACTTTTACGCCAACTATGTATAGATACTTTGCTTCTTCTTCTTCTTCTTCAAGTGCCGTCTCCATCAATGGAGGTTAGCGGTTATGGTGGCAAACGTTTGTCTATCTTTGCTAGATGCATTAAAAATAACCCTTAAGCAACGAGTGATTTGCCACGCCTGTTCGCAACAACGAAATAGCTCACAGTACGTTGTCCTTTGTTGCTCAAAACAGAGCATAATGGACAAAAAGAGAGAGGCCTATGTCCAGCAGTGGACGCAAAGGACTGGGTGATGATGATGATGATGATGTTGTCCTTGCTAATATTACCTATCGTTAGTTAAATAGAAACTCTTCCTCTTAACAAAGAAGTCCGTTCCTATTGTCGAAAAACCCAGTTTATTTGTTAAGAAAAGCTGAGATGTGGCTCTTATATGAAATAGATTTTTCAGTTAGGAGAAAGTAGAAAAGATAGAAAATAAGACCACACCGGACTTGTCAATTAAGTACCATTTTCGCTTGACACTCTTCGACAAATGCTCCCATTTTTTTTTTATCCCTAGATGATCTAAATATCGAAAATTGAATTCATTTTCGTTGTGGTTCCTATTGCATGCGGTTTTGTTCATCAAACGGCGGTAAGTGTAATTACAATTCACGATTATCCATCTATCTTTATACAGTGGTTCCTACAATAAATTTTCTCTCTTGTCGTACAGACGTCCTCCAATTCGATAACACTGAGTTAATTTTGTTTGTCGTTTCCTGCACCCATTCAGTTTAGTCTATTCTATTCTAGTCTAGTAAGGATTGATCTGATATATTACCTGTACCTACATTAATATGATGATTGATTGAATCCACGGTAACTCGGTACTTTACTTAAATCATCTACGCTATTTGAGACGTCCTAATATACCTGTGGCTGGTGCAACCTGTCAAGTGCCTCTGTCTATAACCGTTATATGAAAGAACGTTATTACATGTGATCACCTGCCGATGACTGAAGTACAATACCGTATTCTTCAATTGTAATTAGCCGAGATTTTTATGATTCCACCATCATCTTTTTGTTAGGAATTGATTTGTGACTCAAGTTCAGTGCCTTTAATTTATTTATGATTTGTTTATTTTAAATCCAACAGGAAGACCAGCATTACAATGAAGATAAGGAATCAAAAGAATAATAAGAGATGGAGCCATAAATGAGAAAGAATGGACCGACCGAAAAAGGTAAAGATGTAACAAACAAAAATTATTAAAGCCAAAGGTAATTTGTACACCAACTACAGGCCAGAGGAACGAAAACATTGGTGAAAAAGATAAACTGAATTAAACTAAACAAACGGAACAGAATATTTAAAAGAAAACTAATTTTTACAAGAACAAGGTATAAACCTAAAACAACTCACTGTGGTGACCTAGACATAACTTTATTTAAATAAGCAAGATATAATGAACTGCTGTGCGGAGCATTTTACCAACATGTCGCCGATAATGACGTACTTGTAATCTGCAATTAGGATTCAGAAAATATTCCATGGATTACTAAAGTTGAAGTGACTCAAAAGAAATAACAAGATAGAGTACCTCAGGAAAAGATGGCTTTATGATTATGTGAAATAGTATCTAATACATAAAAGATAGAATGAATTAATTCTCCTAATGTACACCCATGCAACCATCCCCAACTTACACACAGAATCCTGTTATTCGAGGACCGTATGAGCCCCGAGGGCCTTCGCCGACGAAGGGTGGCCGTCGCCCTTTGCGTAATTCGGGAAAAGGAATATTGGCCCTCGGTGACCGACACATTTTCAATTTCCTAACTGTACCTGAACTGGCTTTTGTTTTATGTATCAAGGAGCGTTCGGATCTTGTCGACCCTTAGTAACACGGAGGTAATGCGTCTTTGAAGAAGTAATAAAAGTGTGTGGGGTGCATTTTCGCGAAAAAAAAAACGTCTGGGAAAGAGAGAGATAAGGGGGAGGAATTGTAACTGAAATAAAGGAACTCTAGGAAGATCATAAAGTCGGTGGATTCGGTAGATGCGTAAAGACTGGTAAATTGGACGGGGAAATTACATCAATAATTAAACTCTTAGAATTTTTTTATTGTTGCGTATTATGTTGTAAATATATATATCAATAATTGGCAAAAAAATAAGGCTTTTGCCATCTAAAAGAAAAAAATATGAATGTTAAAGAAAAAAGTTTTATAGTCACAATCCGTATTGTTGTTGTACGTATTTATTAAGACAAAGATAGTGATGAATATTTCCTACGAATCCCTAACATACAAGAAAAACATAGAAGCTTCTACAATCTCCATTGGCAACTCTGACACCCCCGTAAATGCTCCTATAACTCTTCAAGAGTTAGTGTTTTCTCTCTCAAATATAAAAAACACATCTGCAGGACCAGATGGTATTCTACCAGTCTTCATAAAAAACTCACCATTCGGAGTCAAATTAATTCTGTTAGATTTATTTAATATCTGCTTCTTAAAGCATGAATTCCCAGATCTTTGGTCTCAAGCAATAATCATTCCCATTGTTTTGTTAAGCCTAACAAACCAAAAGTCAACCTTACCTCTTACCGACCCACCTCTCGTACATGTTGCATGTGCAAGATCTTAGAAAAAATTAGAAACCTCCGCCTTATATGGTACTTAGATTAATGAATTTTGCAAATAACCAAAAACTAATAGCAATATTTTTCGATATAACCCAAGCCTACAATAGAGCATGGAGACACTGTATTCTACAAACATTGAAAGATACTGGCATTCAAGGTAACATACTTTTGCATTATAAATTTTTTAGCATTTATAATTTTTTTTTAATCGCTCGATTCAAGTTGGAATAAATGGTGTTTTAAGCTCATCTAAGATACTAGATAATGGAATTCCTCAAGGTTCGATTCTTAGTCCAACTTTATTCTTAATCGCTTTTAATAGTATTATGGATGTAATTAAAACGCCCATTAAAGCTAGTCTTTACTCGGATGACATTGTTATTTATACTAAATCGAATAATGTAATGACAACAACTAAAATTATACAGAGTTTCCTAAATCGTCTTTGTAATTGGACGATAAAAACGGGATTTGTTTTTTCTACTGAAAAAAAAACACGATACATTATTTTTAATAAAAATAAAACCCACCTTACAACTAGTCTAACATTAAATAATTTACCTTTAGAACAGTCAAAAGAAATTAACTTTCTAGGTCTAACTTTTGAGAGAACTTAAAATTGGAATTCGCACATAACTAAACTGCAGCTTTCCTGTCAAAAGAGATTAAATATACTCAAAATATTATCCAACAAAATTTGAGGTGTTGATCATAAAATATTGATTAGGCTTAACAAATCGCTCATTAGAACTAAAACTAATATAAAACCACTCTAAAAAAAAAACGAAACACTATTCAAACTACAGCTTTGAGATTAGCACTGGGAGCTTTTAAAACTAGTCCGGTTAGTAGTATGCAAGTTGTAACCGGAGAACAAAGTTCAAAGAGATCATCCCAGAAACAGCATTCTGTATTTTTCCAGCAATCCTGGCCTTCCTCCTAACAATAAGATAAAAACTCTACTCCCCTCATAGAAAGAATAAAGCTTACAACTTTCGATAGAAATCAGTTCAATGCATCGCTACATATAAATGCAAACTGTTCCCCATGGACAAGTCACCCATTAACTCTTGATGTAACACTTACCAAGTATCCCAAATCAACTACAAATTCCACAATAATTAAATCTCGATTCATGGCAATTCTAGACCACTATCCTAATTATTTGCAAATCTTTACCGATGCCTCTAAAACTCCCAATGATCACGCTGCTGCCTACTACTGTAAAGAAAATTCTTATAGCATATTGATACCAACCAACTGCAGTATACTAACAGGTAAAGCTACAGCTATTTTGGAAGCCCTAATCTTTTCGAAAAGAGTAGAACGATGAAGTACATTATTGTAACAGACTCATTAAATGCATTACTGAAACTGAAACAAATATATACCAACAACCCTATTATACAGAGTATAAAAAACGTAATAGAAAAATTTCGATCATTAAGAAAGGAAGCGGCTTTTATTTGGGTACCTTCACATACAGGTATTTACGGAAATGAAAAAGCAGATCAACTGGCTAACTAAAGTCAAATGAACTCAAACCATACTGCACAATTGAAGACATATCCGTACACCGATCTAAAAAAACCTGGTTAAAATCCATTGTATTATTACTTGGCAAAATTATTGGGAAAAATTAGGTACTAAATTAAATGTAATTTGCCCAAAAATAACTGATATCCTAGAGACTCCTTTAAACAAAAGAAACCAAGTCATTATTAATCGTCTAAGAATTGTCCATACTGCCCTAACACACAAATACCTAATTACAAAAGAATCACTACCTATCTGCTCCAGCTAAATTACAATAGGCGATACACCGTTAGAAAAAGTGAAAAAAATATGATATTTATATTATACAACTGCAACTTGTGCAATGTGGTGCTACCGACGATGTTGAGGGTCTCATATATACATCACACAAGTAACATAACAATTGTCCAGATGCTAAGAAAAGACAAAGAAATTATTAATATTGTTATATATATTTATATTGTTCTAATTTATTTGTCTTTATTCTAATTGATTGTCTATATTCTAATTTATTAAAACTCACGATAACTAATTACGAATTTATTACAGTCTTTCTTAATCCTAATTTATATTACAAATAATTTATTTATGTTTCGCTACATTTAAATATCGCGGTTCCCGAGCTTCTTATGACTAACTGACCCCTCAATGAGGATCACCGTTATTTATACATCAAAATGCCGTTATCTAGAGAAATCTGGCTAGGCATCGATCTTTCCATCCATTAGGTGAGTCATTCTCGGCCGTCGACTGCATTCATGGTTACCTGAATATTCGACCTTTCTTGTAGAAGGGTCTAGATATTTCTGTAAACAACTGGTATCGAAGCTCAGGTAGATTTTGACCTACAAATTACGAGAATCAATAAAAAAGGGTTAGTCATAAAATATTTACAGTTCTATATGCCATAACATTTAAAATCGTAACAATATACTGACTTCTACAGTTGATTCTATAAGGCAAGATTGAAGGTAAGAGACGCGCTGGACGTAGACGTATATCCTGGTTGGCCAATCTTAGGAAATGTACTGGTCTAACGTCAACTGATCTATTTTGAGCTGCTGTGAAGATGAGTTAATATGATCGCCGTCATCTCTAGAAGATAGGCACATTTAGAAGAAGAAGAAGAAGACTGTTAAATTTTACACGCGTATCTATGTAATAAACATAGAAAAATTGTGTTAAAATTCCTAAGGATGGAACAGAAGGTACAAGACACACGTGAATACATCTAAAAGGACCCTTGCCTTCTTCCTGTTGTTACCGGGATGATAAAATTGTTACTAATAAAATGAGGGAAAGTTAGGGAGAAGCTAATTGTTGCTAATGAAAAAAAAAAAAGGAAAGAAAAGCCTGAAATAGCGAAGCCAATATTATAAATTATGTAAGATGTATGGTTAAATAGAATTTAAAATTAATAAATAATTATTTAACTAAAAAGGTTAAATAAAAGGAAATGTAACCAATAGAAAAGAAAATATAAAATTTACTGGAAGCACTACAATAGAATAGGCTTATCTCAAGAGAATGAGGGTTGTGCTCAGAGAGGAGGTTGGCACGTTTGCTTGCCTGTAGTAACTTAAGGTGAAATCAGATCAATCCTAAGATGATCTTGAGATGGGCGCCAGGGTGAATTTAGAATATCACTCCAATTTGGAATATATGTAGTTATATACTAACTGAAAATAAAAGATGATAGGAAACAAATAAAAATCTGAAATGCTTTATACCTTATATATTATAATCCTACTGTAATATCCCAACCCTATATTTATGTACACTAACTAATTATTAAAATATATCCCTAAAATATATATTTACAAGAAAAACAGTTACTAAAAATATGACCCAAAAAAATATATACCTACAAAAGTTTGATCTAACAGTCCTCTAACAATGAGGAAAAAGGTGTGTTAATAATATTTAAATAACTCACATGGAGTAAATGGTCATTAAAATACTTATAAAATAATTAAATCCTTATACAATTACAAAGGGCAGATTAAAAAAAACTCTGCGACTAGTCAGTTAAGATACTTGAACAATACATACATCAATTATTCGATCTGTGAAAATAAATATACAAATGACATTCCAATTGGACCATATATCCTGACAACTTATTATGTGTTATGTAAAATATTAATAAATAAATAAATTTAAAGTAAATAGAGAATAAGATTAAGCAAGTAAAAGGATTCAAAATAAAAATTGAGGGTACTAATCAGATATTGTGCACAACGCTGTTCGTAAACCCACTTAAGCTGAAGGCCTAAGTATCCAAGATATCAATATATATTATTATAAAGAAAAATTGAAATTTAAATTAAGTTTTAACAAAACAAAATAAATGTCCTTAATAACCCCTTTGATGAAAAGGGAGTTCCCTAATCCACTGTCCTGGTAGTGGATGGCTGTAGGATGGATCAGTCTATGTGCTTGATAAAGCCTCTAAGGACTAGTAGACCAACCAAGTGTTGAAGTTCTTCAAAAAAAAAAAATCTTCTTTTCCAAATGAAAGTGGTGATTCTTCCCCAAATTCGTTATTCTTCCCAAATAAAACTGATGATTCTTCCCCAAATCCAAAAAAAATCCTTCCCAAATAAAAGTGTAAGTCCAGTTGTGGCCGGCAGGCAGAACTTATTTGGAGGTTTTATTTTCCATAAAATAACATAACTTCTTAATACACAAACTAAATACTTCTTAAACAACAACAAAAAAATTATTCATCTTTCCCAAAAAAAAACAATAAAATAACTTAAACTTTTTTCTTCCCTCCAAGTCCTGCCTGCCGAAAACTCAATACCTGATCTCTAGGAAGTTCTGTTCCAAAATGGCCATTACATTATTCTTTTTCCCTTATGACAAGGTAATCGATTATTTTATCATCGATATCGATGTTCGAAAGACATGAAAATGAACTATTGAAGATCGTATTGTGGGTTGCATATTCCAACGGCGGCAAATTAGATTAGATTATTAACGTAACTTGCGACGATACATTTTTTTATCACAATTATGGCTCTATCAAGCTTATTGTAAATGTATATCTTCTGTATCTTTTATGTAAACATTTGTAGATACTCTGTATATATCATTTCGTTCTGTTTATAAATCGCACATAATTAAGGGATATTCAAATCGACGTAACTGTTTTCATATACATACCGTCCATATTTCGTTCGATGTAGTTCGCCATTTACATATAAATCATATCGGTTGCATAATCCCGGATCGCACCGTAATATGTGTACTTAATTATAATTTAATCCCTACAAATTGCTTTTTTTCAATTGTTTTTCGTATTCAAGTCTCCACCACCGTTAGCCGTAAATAAGTAGGGAAAGCCATAAGGCATAAATTCAGACTCTAATTCCTAAAATGCTTTTGTCTTTCGTTGTTACCTGGATGAAATTTATTTTTCCATTAATATTCCTGTGTTTATCTGAGCTGGCTGGCGCTGCTCCCCTGACGATGCTAATTTGAATTTTTAAGTCTTTAATACTTTGGAGCTTTCACTCACCTTCAACGATACCTGGAAATCATTGGAAGATATATGGCGAATTTTTTTCTGGTCTACTTCGGGAAGTGAGATACAAAAATTTAGTTTTTGCAGAAAACAAAGAAATTAGCTTTGGATTGTAAATTTAATTACAGATTTTTAAGCACAATGCCAATGAAACAGTGCTCGAATATCAAAGTCAGCAACAAAAAAACCTTTATAAAAAAGCATAAAAATTAAGAAATGTGCTAAAAACAAAGACAAACCTATTCATCATTGAAGCGTTCAAGAAAAGAGTAGTAAAATGTTTTCGAAACGACTAGAAAAAAACATATGAGTGACAGAAATAGATATTGTGGATTATAGCAGACAAAAATGTAAATAAATCGTAAGAATCAAATAATATAGAAATATAAGCTTTCCTTAGATCTTTTATACGTCATCAAAATACAAAGAAGTAAATCAGAGATGGAAGAAATAGCCAAATCCCCAAAAAATGGAAAATCCTCTGGTCCTGTTGACATCCCTGCAGAATTAGTGAAAGCCGGTACAGACAAACTCCAGGAACAGTTAAGAAAACTCTTTTAAGACTACTTAAATGGGGCCGAATTACCAAAAGAATCTTCTTCTTCTTCACGTGCCATCTCCGCTACGAAGGTTGGCTATCATCATGGCAATTTTGACCCTGGAGGCTGCCGCTCGGAACAATTGTATGGAAGTGCAAGCAAACCACTCCCTGAGGTTTCTCAACCATGACATTCTTCTGGAAAATGAAGAAATTATCTAATTTCTAAGAAAAGAATGGAAATTATCTATCATATCAACTATACACAAAAAGGGCAGCAAGGATCAGTGTGAAAATTACTGAGGAATTGCGGTAAACAGCACAATAAGTAGAATATATAGGAAACTTATTATGAACAAAATAGAAAATGACTATAGAGATTACGAAGCAGAGGAGCAAGCTGGTTTTAGAGCTGAGCGATCCACAGTAGAACACCTGTACTCTATTACGCAGTTATTGAGAAAAAACAACCGTCAATGAAGTAGTTCACCTGCTGTACGTACACTTACAAAAAGCATATGACAGTGTACCCCTCACTAAACTATGGTCAACCCTACAGCAAAACAACATTGAGCATGGTCTTATCAAAGCAGTCCAAAGTCTGTATAATGGAACGACTGCATAAATTAAAACTGGATCAAGGATATCTGAGGGTCACGAAAGGACTAAAGCAGGGTTGCTGTATTTCGCCTACCCTTTTCAAAATTGAACTGGAACAAACACTCAAGCTGTAGAAAAGAAAATGTAATGGCATGGGAATCCCTCTCAATGACGAGACTACACTGTATACCTTATGTTTCGCTGATGACCAAATATTGATTCCTCAGGATCATGACGACTTGAGTTGCATGACTCGAAAGCTAATAGAAGAATATAACAAATGGGGTCTCGAAGTCAACATTAAGAAAACTGAAGCCATGTGTATTGGAGGGACAAAACAGTCCATTATATTAGACAATTGGGTAGAAATTAGACACAAGTACCTAAGTATAAAGATGACTTAAGATGGAACACTCGATGATGCTATAAAAGACAGAAACATACAGGTTAGAAAAGCCATATCCATGATGAACAGCATTCTGTGGGACCAAACAATATCTAAAGCGAACTCATATACAACACTATACTTAAAAGTGTAATCACATATGGCAGTGAAGTTTGGCCAATGAAACAAAGAACAGAGAAACTGTTACTAGCAACAGAAATGGACTTCTGGAAAAGAGCAGCAGGCAAATCAAGAAGGGATCGGATAACAAATGAGAAAATACGAGAAATGATGGGAGTCAAACATACAATAATTGATGACATAAAAACAAAACAGTTAATATGGTACGGCCATGTACAGAGAATGCCAGATGACAGGAAGCTAGAGAGAGGGAATTGAAAAAGAACTAGAAGAAAGAGAAATCTCTCCAGGCCTATGGCTAAATCGAGAAGAATGGCGGTTAGGAATCGGAAGGAGAACGCTGTAAACCGATAGTAGTAGTAGTAGTAAGAAGGAGATATTGGAAACATGACGAAATTACTGTGACTGTACAGAAAATACCTACAACTACTTTTATGAAAATGAAGTAATTTCTTTGCAATAACCATCTCAGTTTAGAACTAAGGCAAAGAATGGTTAAGTGCTATGTTTGGTCTGTACTTTTATATAGTGCAGAAGTGTGGACGCTAAAAGTATCGATCATAAACAAAATTCAAGCATTGGAAATGTGAGTTCATAGACGATTGTTGAAGATACCTTAGACAGTAACGAAAACTAATGAAGAAGTACTAAAGAGCGTCAACATAGATGTAGAACTGCTAAAGACTGTTAAACTTCAAAAAATGTCTTATCTGGGACAGATAGTAAGCGGAAGTCGATACAAAATATTACAACAGATCCATCCTTAAAGGCAAAACAGAAGGCCGTAGAGGTGTAGGAGGAAAACAAGTTTCTTGGTTAAAAAACATTCGTGAATGGACTCAGATACCAAATGCAGGACAATTATTCCATATTGCAGAAGATCGAGAAGCCTTCGCAATGGTGATCGCCAACGTCGGATAATTCTGATATGGCATGCGAAGAAGAAGATGGACGTGGTCAATTAGATGGAAATTACAGGTTAGTGACACTATTCATATTGAGTTTTCATGTAGAATGGACCGAGGTATGTTCTTTCTTTTTTGTTTTTTTTTTCGAGACACTTTAATTTTCCCCTACTTATTTGTTTTTATTAAATAGTTACTGTTTACTTAGTTTGTTTGTTTCTATAGTATATAAAAATTGTTTAAAAGTTTCATTAACTTTGAAAAGAGCTCTTAGGGACACTTAACTTATATCTTTCAAAGTTAGTTTTTTATATATTTTTTATATTTTATTTATATATGTTTTATTCCTAAAGTACACCGAGAATAACTCATTCTAGGCCAGACTAGTTAGTGACCTCCTTGTGCGTTGTTACCTACTCCCAGAGAAGTCTCTAGCCTCTATATAGTCTTATTTTGTTAAGACTTTTTTGTTTGCTTATAGCCACAATAGTTATTATAAATCAGGAGTTTAACATATAGTGAGTTACAGTATTTTGGTGTCCAACGTGGGGCTTTTTTCTCTAGTGCGATCTTTCCTTGTGTAGACGATTTTAAGTTTCTAGGCCAACAATGCAAAAAGGATAACTCGAAAGCTCAAGACAACTTTTTCACGTTTAACTTTTAAATAATTTCTGTACAAGCTCAAGTTCGTTGTCCTTTCCTCTATTTTTTGTTTTGTTTTTTATTTGACTACCTTAACTCCATGGTATTACTGTTCTCTTTGGTGTGCTCTAGTTCAGCTCTATGTCATGCATAAAACAATACTGCACTGGTAGCACATGTAGTTAAACCTTTCACATTCGTACTTAATTCATGTGATCAAAAGGTTCTTTAAAGTCGATAACACGTGCAGTTATGTCTTTTTGCCATAGAATTTCTTGATTCAAGATAACTCTAACGGTATCCAGTCAATAGAAGAAAAAAACACACCTCATAGGCCTTAAAATCTTTGAAAAACAAACTTGATTATGGAATTGACCATGTAACAATGCAAGACAAAGGTGATTACGATATGAAAGGATAGAAAAGCGAGAGAAGCAGAGCAAATTCCATTCCTGGAATTAAGGAGAAATCGAAAAATAAGAATTCAAAAAACGTTTTTGACTTGAAAGTCAAACTTGAAACTTTTTAGTTTCAAAAAGTAACGCCATCCAACTGAACCTAACCAGGTTTTATTCTTTAATGACCGAGAAATAAATAACCCAACTAGTTTTATCGGCTATCTATTCTATATATGTTTTTTTAATTCCTTTCCATATTTTAAATATTCAGTATTCTAATCCATTAGCAGTTACCTGGTTAAACGTGCGGTGATTTAAATGAAATTAACGAAAATGGGGAGGAAACCGACACCGCGAACAGGAAGTAAATTTCAATTTAAGCGATACACAAACCGCCACAAAGATTTACAGGAACTAAATAGTTCGTCGATAAACCCCTTAGATAACAACTAACCTCAACTAAATTAGAAAACGAATCGATGTTCGAAGATAGGGCATAAAGGGGTGTTGTACTAACGGAACCTAACACCGGTATCTATCGGCATTCATTACCCAGCGGCGGGGAAGGAAGTCGATGCGGATTTATGTCACTTGGAGGTGGCCTTAGACACCGTACATGTTCCTTGTTTATTACACTTGCGATAATTCGCGATATGGGTTGTACAACTTTATGAACTTTAGTTGGTAAAAATTGATTAAAGCTAACAGTTAACAACAAATGCAGTGTCCTTTTCCTTTGCTTTTTTCTTCCCTTGCAGTTCTCTTAGTGTATCAATGTTGTATGAACTCCAGACAAAACAGGCATTCCACCATCAGACGACCGCCCAAAATATGAACTAACAACATTCCATAGATGTATTAATACACCAATGCACAAGCTAAATTGTTTAGAAGAAGGAAGAAGAAGAAGAAGAAGAGGAAAATTCTCTTTTCTGTCATTTTTGTTAACTCTTGTAAAAAAAGTTAGGTCTACTAAATTTTTTTTGGAATCTTCATTTATTGCATTTCGTTCAGAGTTAGTGCAAAAGTGTCCTTAACAATTAGCATGTACTGGTGAACAAAAAATTAAACTTTTCTGCATCCACAGTTTTTTGTGCAAATCTTATTACAATGGCAAAAATTATTATAGTTCTAGCTTTTATACCAGTCTCTTTGGGGCAGTGGAAGGAAAGTTTGAATTGGCTCTACACAATTATTTCCTACTATAGTGTTTAGGACTCAGTTTATTGCTAAGCCACTTTTTTGCTTGTTAAACGCAAAAAACGGGTAAAGATAAATAGAAGGAGATATTGGAAGGAGACAAGATAGCTGCACTCTTTCACTGTTCCTTGTACTTTTCACGAAAATCAAAAATCCATACTTATCTGTTAATTCCATTTTTTTGAAGCTCCATACGAAGCAAGAAGAGAGAATGACGTCTGCTGTAGAGTTATTGTTTATAAATACTTTTGTATCATCAATCAAATAATTACTTTTGTCAAACAATTTAAATACTTAAGTTTTACCCTTTTTGAAAATTGCTGATGTAATGTATTGCAGCCAGTTTTTGAATTTGAGCTTCCCAGATTTGTAAAAGTAAATCATCTTATCATTTAGAGTTCCTGCATTCAGTATTATTAATAAGTCTACTGTTTTTGCTACTGAATGCTTCTATGGCGGTTTCAATAATGAAGTCATCAGCTTTAATATTAGCTTATTTCATATGGATGTTGGCTGCTAATGTTAAAGGTATATAGGAAAAGGATAAGGTGATAAAAACCATTCCTGAAGTTGCTTAAAATCTTTAATATATCTTTACGCGGGAATCACGTGTAGCGTTATAACTGCTACATTGCCTGCTTTCTTTCTTTTCTTAATATATTTCGTTAATTATATTCTCCAATTTCCATATCTTCTGTCATAATTCATATTCTTCTATATCCTCCATTGTATCTCTTATTTTTCTATATATTTTATCGGATATAGATTGTATCAGAATTATGTCGTTACTTAATTGATTCATTATTCTCTTTTCATTTTTACTGGTATTTGGTATAAAAACCAGTTGGCGTCCAAATCTATCATCTTTATATATATATATATATTTTAGTATCTACCTTTCCTATTTTCTTAATAATCATCATTTTTATCTTTTACTCAAGTTTCTAAAGAGTGAATTTTATTTTCATCTCTATTTCTGTTACTTTGGAACGAGAGGTCCCATCTTTATTCTCTGTTGACATTTCCCCTTTCCCGTTCGATACAAAAGTCGATATAGACTTCTATTTTCTAAAAATGTCGATTTTCTTCATGACTTCTCTAAGAGTAGAATAACCAATTGTTGTGTCGTCTCCAGATTTGGAGGTAAGTGTATAATATATTTGATCGATTTCCTAATTCCACCTGTTGTATAAAAATCTTTTTATAATTTTTACTTTGAAAATTCTAAGCTCATTATTTATGGTATGACATGTAAGTAGATACATATTTTTTTGGAGATCTCTTATGTTTTTTTATTTTATATAAAAAACTAGCGATAAGAAATATATAGTTTCTTTAATATAGTATGTAAAAGTTTTACGAAGATTTTTATAGTTTTAAATATGAATTTTAAATCCATAATATCTTTTGATTTTAATAATACTTAACTTTTGACAAACTACCATTTCTATATAGCAATGTTTCTAAATTATCTAGCTTTTCAATAAATATATCTTGTCATTTTTTTAATTAATATTAGAATATTTCAGTTTTAAAAAAGTAATTACCATTTGCGTTAAAGTTATATATATATCCTTACTTTTACTTACTTGCCTATAAGTACATAAATAAGAATTGTTTCTCGACTTGCTTGGGTGAATAATGATAAAATTTTGTTAAATTTGATTGGTCACCTTATTCATTCCCCAAGCAAGGTCTCTCATTTTGGTTTCACCATTTTCTAAAGCAAGGTGTGTTTTTTCTTCATTTTAGTCAACCTCCGGGATACATTTCTCAGGTGCGGGTCAAATTGTATTAACATCCAGAAGACCAATCGGCCTGAGAATGGAACCATCATTCCAATAGGAGAGTTAACTCCGGGACAAGAAAATCCAAAACTAACAACATGACTTACTAACAACCAGAGCAGAAAAGACCAGGATAAAACTTAGGATTTGGTGACAAACATTGTTCTTTCATATACCTAATGTAACACTGTAGCAAGAAGTCGAATAATTTTTATTTAAATTCAATACGATACTTAACATTTATTTTTCTGTTTTTTTTATATATTAATAAACATGTGTTAATTTAACTGTGTATTGTTTCTTCTTTTTACTTGTTTGTGTGTCTTGCTCCAGAGTAGGCCATATTCACGTCCTGAGTGAGCTAGCCAGGGAGTGTTTCGTATAACGTCTAATGTAGCAATTTTGTAATTGCTACATTAGGGGTTATGACGTTAAAAATTGGTTCCGACGGGAAACGATTTGTCACTCCAACGTTGTTAGTGATGTTAGTCAGGTTGTAGCAGCAAACTAAGGTTTGCGGTTACAGGTTGACAACAGCAGCTCAACGTTGGGATGTTACAAATTGAGCCTCGAAGGGTTACAAATTGGCACCCAATGAATATTTGTTGGCACGTCATAGATTGACGTCCAATGAATGTTCGTTGGAACGTAACATACGTACATCTACATGTTGATATATTACATCGGAAAAAAACTTTTATATTCAACGAAATATTGCATTAACGGCCTCTCCTTTAGATACGCCACTGTCATGTGGATTTGAGCCCATCTGGGAAAATTACCGTGGTCCGTCCAAAACGTACGCGCTTTATGGTAATGATAAACAGACAAGATAGCCTTTAATAAGCCAGAAATGTGAAGGTGCAGGGGTTAACCAACATGAGCCACTAAAACCGCCCGCATCCACGAACTACGTATTAGAAAATAATTATTTATTATGATTTATTAGCCAGTGACTAATTGGTATGGTTATTTTTATTTATTTATTGTTCGCCTCATACCGAGTCTATTTGTAAGCAATTTCGAGGAGACTAATCAGTAATGGAATTACAAAAGAACGAAACAAATGAATTGATGGTTGGTGAGTTATGGTTATTCGGATGATTAATCGTAATGAACAATTTTAAAAAGTAAATGCCTATTACAATAACCGAATTGAATTCTTGATTATATTTTAATCATAAATAAATCACTCATATCTTAGTTTTTTTAACAATTTGTTCGAGTTCGTCCCGCGATTAAAAATTCGTCAGTGTCACAAAACGGTAACAGATTATCTTCTAATGATGTGAATCTTCACAATCTCTTGAACTCTTGAACGTACTGTATACGTGTGTTACGTGTATATCCTTATTTTTGCGTTCTTGTGTTCTAACAATTGTTTTAATGTATTAACATGGATAGTACATGAGGTCCCCTTGATTAAATCTGCTGCGTAATTTTGTTCCCATAATTTCCTCTCTTCTAAAATATGTACACATTAATCAGCCAATCGCCTTACTGCTGGACATAGGCCTCCCTCAGTTCTTTTTAGTGTTCTCTACACTGGGTCGTTTGTAGCCAGTTGTACCCCCTGTAAAATATGTTGATGTTATCTTATTCTAAATATCCCTATCTTCTAGAGATGTTGGCGACTACCTTGACCCATCGTATTCTATGATCCATCTTATTCTGTTGATGGTATATATACCTGTTATCTATTCGTTATCAATTTACCTAATTATTAATTCAAATAGACAATGTAACCCTTATATGCATCGTGTTGCTGTTCGGCAACATAGGTAAACGATTTAATGAAATGTCTACTTTGATTCGAATTTGAAGTAACTGCATGGCCTTGCCTGTAGTCTACATAGTGTAAATACAAAATAGTTTAGCACTTTTTACACAGATGGCATCAGCATGCACTTTGATACATTGAATTGTTTGACAGCTAGCCTGTAATGTCGTGTATTTTTTGATGGTGTTTGTAAGTCGTATCTAGTAAGAATATTAATGATTTATTATCGAAAAAATATCCAAGTTAGGAAGTAAGATATATACTTTTTACTATTATTGTGTTCCGTTTTGCTACAGTGCGCCCTCAAGAATCCCCGACATAGAACATTTACATCTGATTCTGTATTACAAAATACATAGTCAGAATTATTTATCGGAAAATGATCTGCATAAATATTGGACAAATTTCACTGACCTGAGTAGTGAAGATGAAAGTGATTTCTCCAACACAGATAGTATTGCAGACCATGAATTTGAACCTAACTATGCTGACTTATGTTATGAAGAAACGTGCAATGTGAGCAAAGCGAGCAAATCATCTAGGAGAATGAAAGACCAAGTAAATTGGAAGCTAACATCCAAGATAAAAAAGAGAGAGGACCAGCTCAGTACACTCATACATATGGACTCTGGCCGACTATTCTTCTTAGAGTGCCGTTTTCCTGCGGGGGTTGACAATCATAATGGCTATTTTTATTTTAGAACTTGCTGCTCTAAATAAATCAATCGATTTGCATTGATACCAATCACGTAGATCCTTTAACCATGAGTTCTGCCTTCGGCCAACAGATCTTCTTCCTTGAATCTTTCGCTATAGTATGAGCCTCAAAATTTCATATTTTGGTCCCCTCATCACGTGGCCATAGGAATGGCCACCTAGACCAGGAGATAACAAACAACATTGTAAATATACCAATTGTAAGAGGTTATTAAATCAAATAATATGTTAATTAACAATTAATATTATTAATAATTTTAAACAATTTTTATAATTTTCATCTAAATTAACAATGTATATTTTATATCCTAACTTGACGTTACATGCACAATGTAGCATTTTGGCAACAAACCTGTTATTGTTAAAAACCTATCTTTAAAATTAATTTCTTTCATTAGTTTTTTATCATTGCTAAGTTTCCGTTAAAGACCTTTTTAGACCTTTTTTGATTTTTGACATCGATAAAAAAAATCATGCATATAATGGTTAAAATATCTCAAACAACAATTATCGTCCAATTTCTCTCCGGGGATCCTCCTAACTTAAACGCAAACGTTCAATATCTCTCTAATTTAACTAAAAACACAACAAAAAGAAAAACAAACACATCGCGTGACCATAACAAGCCGTGTATACGTCATATTTGATTTATAAATACAATTTGTTACGACATAAGAGTCGGAATTTATTGAATCTTCTCATTTGCGTGGGAAAAAGCATCACCGAACTGTTGGAAAAAAGTCATGTTGGACACGAAGAAAAGTTAGCCCGATATTTCATCGGAACTTTACTTAATTGACTTCATAAATTAAGAGAAGACGAGTAGATTTTTCAATGTTAGGCGGAGGTATTAGTGATGGGTTGATCTATTTATAACTAGGATTTGAACTGTTTTTGAGTTCTGCATGAAGCATAATTTATGAGTTTGTCGTATTTATATTGAACTATTAACACAGGAGAACCATTTTAAAGATTGTTTTCTTGGCATTATCTCAGATCTTATAATTCTGTACTTTAGAGGTAAATAGTTGAAACTGTAATTTTATCCTGTATAATTTTATAAATAAACGTGATTATAGATCATCTATATCTAACCTATACCTAACCTAACCTTGGAACGACAAACTCCTAACTTGGTACATAAGTTTCCTTTCTTAAAAGGAATTATTATTCTATTGAACTTGGGATGATTAGGTTAAAGATCACCGAAGGACAGACTGTGTGTAATCTTAAAAATAAAATTGAAATAGATAGAACTGGATAGCAGACTGGTTTATTCAATGAAAGATAGCTGTAAATACAGAAAATACCCAGGCAGTTACTTCAAAAATAGAGGAGAAAATCCAGAAGAACTAACAGTGCAAAAGGGACCCATCGAATGGAAGAATGACGCTAAATACCGTTGATTGAATTATTCAATCAACGTAAATACCTAGCAGTAAAGGCCTAGCAGCTGGGAAACTGTTCGTCGCCTGATGAATGTGAATGCCGGCGCCATATTTCTATTAAAGAATATTTTGTATGACGGATTGTTCGGTTCGGCGCCAGGACTGTGACGAGACGTGACTGATGTGTCTGAATCGACCTTTACTATAAACCAAGGCTTAACGTTTACTCCACGTGTAAAAGCAACAACACATAACTTGTTATGTATGAAAGAGAAGGTTTTTTTGTGCTTTTTTGATGCTACTAAGATCCATGGTATCATCTATTTAGTATAATTACAACTCAAGAAGAAAGATAATTGCACCTTTTATTTCGACATTGATATAATAAGAAGACATTTTCTAGATTTAGGAAGTAGATAGTATCTTCGAAATCACAGTCAGCTGCTAAGTGTTCGTGATTTTTACTCTTATAAAAAAATGATAATTGTCTGTCTTCTGAAAAGACCATCATCATCGGTGGACCTATAGCCCTTTTTGTGCTTGTAGATGTTCTGCAGTTCAAAGTTATGTCTATACCTCAATATTTTGTTTTTAAAGACTGTTAAAGACTGTTGATCTTTCGAAGGACTAACACTGATAATCAGCACAGAGAGTATCTATTATTATTTTAGAAACACACTTGAAGAATAATATCCGAATTATTCTTCATTCCACATTATTTTTATTCGAATACATAAATTTATCATTTTAAAACAAACTGACTCCGATAGATAAAATGTTTACCGATAAAAATATATACATTAACACCTTTACATCGCTTTAACAACTCTCCAATTAGATACTAAACTTAACCTATAATTTAACAATCTTTCCATCTAAGCATACTCCTTAGTATGGCTCTATTGATTCGAAGTGTACCTCCAGTGTCTCATTCTCATTTTATCGTCACTTCTAATCATTATATCGGCGCCTCGTCATAACTATATTCAATTACCTTTTTGTAATGACTCGTTTCCTATGGAAGGTCGAGACTCGAGACAGTGCAGAATCGGCGTTGGGACGGATTAAGAGCAAATTTTGTTATCGAAATAAAGCAATCCAAAGCGAGATATATGTATACGCAGAATATTGCTTTGTAAGCATCATGTATGTTATTTTTTTAAGTGTTTTTTTAGAACATATACATGTTTCGTCGTCTTACCCATCTGATTTTTCTTTAGCCTGTTTTGAGAGGTTTACAAAAATGCATGCTGCAAGTTTACATAGTTGGCCAATAAGTTTTCATGTCAGAAGATTGTGACAGTTTTTATACAGTATTTTTTATAGCAATAAACGTGAAAAATATTGATATATTTTTGTCTCAGTTTTGTACAAGCATTTATAACAATAATATAATCATCGCGTCAACCTTCGCATATTTAACAGGAATAACTTTAGTCTCTCGCGGTAACCAATAATCAAGGAATACAAAAGTAGCTTCTGTTATTTTAAAACATAAGTACCAGTTAAAGACCGAAGGACCACCCAGTATGACTGAAAATCTACGAAACATCCTTTTAGAATTTAACGAAGCCTGTGGAATTGGTCCAATTGGAAAAAAATATTTACGTACAAAAATCAAGGGAAAGTCACCGAAACTACTATTCCGTTGCCTCTTCAAAACGAAATTCTTAAATAATATGACGTGTTCTGTGGGACTAGAAACCTCAAATTATTATAGTGATGACAACCTATGAAACAGATGAATTATTTCTGTTTCTAGAGGAATTAGGATTTACCCCGATAGTTGCGGTTATCAAGCACTGGCTTGAAGTTAACGAGACTTTTTTTGTAAAAAAATATACCACAATTGCTAGGTATGATCGTTCAAGTTCAGCTCATGATGGCACCCTAATTCTTTCTGCAAATAATGATTTCTCTCCTATATCAAAATATGGCTTGCTGTTGAATGAATCCATTTTTTGAGTTTTCATTGGTTTATAACAAGAATCTTAATCTATATATTCTTTGTATTTGTAGATAACTTGATTTTTCCACAGAACTATTTTTTCAGAATCTGTTTTATGTTGCCCAATAAAAGCAGAAAAATTCTATGCGGGACTTGAATAATAATTACATTGTTGCTTGTGCTACCCAATTATCCTTGGTCAATATATCCGAGTCGTATGGTTTCACAATGTACGTTAATTCTCCTACAAGAATTACTAAAACAACATCTGCCATTATTGATTATTATTTTCTCAAATTTTTCGCTCCTTGATGTACTTTCTGCAATTGTTAATGCAGTCCTTTTCTTACTCAGTCATCGTTATCAAATATCAATATAAGAACACACTTACCATTTCAATAAAGGATCAAAAACATTTTAAACTCTATTGAAATTTTTAACTTTCCCTCAACACATTCAGCAAACGTAAACACGCCACGTCCCTGGTTAATACCTTTGTCTACTTTAAATTTATAACTATTATCATATCATAAATCTGAAACTAATCCACAAATATTTATAAGCAATTATAATAGAATACTTTCTTCTTTTACTGAATATATCCAAGTTTACACAGATGCATCTAAAACAACTTCTGGTGTAGGATCATCATTTGTTATACATAATAAAAAGTTTCAAATTGTCCACAGAATCCACTGTGATAAATGAGAAATGTATGCAATATACAGAGCTCTAATTCACAAACAAACAGTCAAATCAGATAAATTACTTATTATTACTGACTCAATAAATTCCCTCCCTATACTGTCAAAAATGTATACCTGCAATCCGATTGCTAAATGAATCAAAAACAAGATGCAGCAGCTGGAAAACAAGTAGGCTGGATACATATCCACACAATGGCTTTAGAATTCGCCAGATGCAAATCCGATGAACTATTCCATCTGATCCATTTTGGAGAGCAAGGTGAGGACTAAAAAATATACCAGTATGGATGAGCTGAAGAAAGCTGAAGAAAATTGCCCCGTGAATGGGCCAAAATACCGAAAGATTACATTCGTGCAGCATGCAACTCGTTTTTTGATCGTTTGAAGGCCATAGTCAAGGCAAAAGTAGCCAAATCGAGCTAAAGTGAGTTGATTCTGAAATTTTAAATATTTTGACATATTTTTGTCATGTGAATTAATAAAAAATAATTTTACACAAAAAAATTATGGTCGCTTGAATAGGTATTATATATATATATATATATATATATATATATATATATATATATATATATATATATATCTTCTTCTTCTTCTTAAGGTGCCTTCTCCATTACTGAAGGTTGGCTATAACTACAGCAAATTGCTCTCTATCTTGAGCTGTTCTTAGTATCGCATGTGTGTCCATGCCTGTCCAGTCTCTTATGTTCTTCAACCAGGAGCATTTTCTTCTTCCTGGACCTCTTCTTCCTTCCACTTTCCCTTCCATTATAAATCGTAGGAAGTTGTATTTTTCTCCTCTGTAGATATGTCCTAAATAACTCGTTTTTCGGTTTTTTACAATATTTAGGAGTTCTCTGTCAGTACCCATTCTTCTTAGCACCTCGTTGTTGGTCACGTGCTCTGTCCAAGAGATCTTCAGCATTCTTCGAAAAACCCACATCTCAAAGGCTTCTATACGCCTCATACTTGTAATTCCGAGAGTCCATGTTTCCACTCCGTATAGCAATATGGAATAAATAAACGTTTTTACAAATTGGTATCGGATGTCCAACGATACGTAGAGTTTATTAGAAATTTTTTCATTCGCTGAAATGCGGACCTAGCATATTCTATACGAGCACGTATTTCGACCTCGTGGTCAAGATCGTTTGTTATCCAGCAACCAAGATACTGGAATCTTTGTACTGGTTCTATATGTTTGTTATAGATACGAATATTAATGTCGACATTTGGTGCACGTGTAACAGCCATCACTTTTGTTTTATTTGTGTTTATATTTAGTCCCAAGCTATCTCCCTCTCTGGTTATGACATTCAAAAGTCGTTGTAAACCCTCAGCACTGTCCGCAATAATGACGGTGTCGTCTGCGTATCTTAAGTTGTTTACGTATTCTCCGTTGATTTTTATTCCTTCTTCAATATTTTCGAGGGCATTTTGAAAGATCTTTTCGGAATATATATTAAATAACAGTGGAGAAAGTACCCAGCCCTGACGAACTCCTCTTTTTATTGGCAATTCTGCTGTCAGACGATTGTCTATTTTGATAGATGCCATTTGATCCCAATATAGTTTTTTAATAAGTGCTACAGTGTTATGGTCTATACCATGTTGTGTTAGGGTTTCTATGAGTTCTGTGTGTTTAACTCGATCAAACGCTTTTTCGTAGTCGATAAAACAGAGAAAGACGTCTTTTCGCTGATCTCGGCATTTTTGTAGTAATACCTGGAGGCCAAATAATGCCTCCCTTGTACCAAGCCCCATACGAAATCCAAATTGATTGTCGCTAAGGTTTCTTTCGCATTCTCTGTATATTCGTTGATGTACAATTTTGAGTAAAATTTTCAGAAAATGGCTCATCAGGCTAAATAATCTGAACTGTGAGCATCTATTTGCTTTATTTTTCTTGGGTATAGGTATAAATGTCGATCTAAGCCAGTCTTCTGGGAAGATTCCAGTGGTATATACTTTATTAAATAATATTGTTAATGTCTGAAGATTTTCTTCATTGATGAGCTTTATCATCTCTACGTATATTTCATCTGGACCTGAGGCTTTTCATATATATATATATATTGAATATTGAAAAAACTTATCAAAATATATATTGTATTTATGTAACTGTATAGCTTGTATTACACGATTAAGAAGTCAATTAACGCACGATAATAATAATTTAACAATTTACCAAAACCTACTCTGTAACTGCCATGTCTCCGTCGCATCTTACAAGTGCATAATCACAGCATCGCCTCCGAATCCCCGGGCTATAAAAACTCTCTTTTATTTTATTAACGCATCTCTAAAAGCTCCATTGTTTCGCGAAATACTTATTGAAGCACGTCACTCCAAAGTCTCGACAAAAGACGATCGAGAATAGACGCCTACTTAGATCGTTAGATGAAGCTATTTCAACATTAACAAAGTAGGCGTCTCGAGACGTCAGTCGTCGTGTTAAAATGTCAAATCTTGTGGAGGAGCTTAGCGGTGCATTCGAAGAAAATTTAAGTCGAAGGTAATTTACGTTTGTGTCTTTCCGGGGAACGTCTGAATGAATTTGGATTTTGAGTTATGGCTTTTAAGTACTGGAAAATTGCGGCTGATGGATTTTATGCAGTTTATTTTTAAGCTGAGAAACGTAAATGCGAACTGTGGAAGTCAAAACAGACGTAAACAAATAAAATAGAACATTCGCTACAACAGTAGTTAAAACATAATTCTTGAAATATAACTGTAAATATCTTATTAAAGTGGGATGGAACATTTTTCTTTGATCCATACAAGCTATACCTTTCCGTTGAAATGCCAAAAGTATTTTCAGTTTAAATTTTTATTTAATAGTGGGATTAATATTGTTATAGCTTCTGGTGAGATTTTGTTTCTAGTTCGTATATTCAGTGTGGTTCAACCATTTAAAACTTGTGGACCGTATTACATTTGAAATTGTTATGAAGGGCTAGAGAATTCGACTCGTTCAAAAAAAGTTTATTTTAAAAAGTAATATACAAACGAACTATTATTTACAAGTATTTTATTATGGTTTACAATTTACCTGTTATGTTTAAGATTTAATATAAAATAAAAAATCAATGGGATATTTGAGGCAAGGGTTTATCCTCTACTAACTTTTGCAGATATCTATGCTAGTCGTAGTGACTCTAATACAGGGGTGCTCAAACTTGAACTGCTGGCGATCTACCTCAATATTTTTAGACTACTTACGATCGACTCTGAGAGACTGCAAGTGTGTGTGATGCAGGGTTGTCATACATACACTATACACCCTACCTACCTAGGTAGGCGTACCGTAGCATATATAGATATTAGCTTTCTGCACAATATAGGTACATTATTTTAGTCAAGGTTTGGGTTAGGTTTAGTTAGGTTCTTCTCTACAATATCAATGAAAAAACTCATAGTTATTCAAAACTGCGAGTTTATTTGTTGCTACAAAACAAAAGAGTTACATACGCTGTTAAACTTAACTAAGGAGTGGCTTTGGATGTTGAAGCGTGGCACTGCATGTCCTCAGCATACTTTTCATAAGATGGTACGTAACCACTGAGTGCTAATCGCAAGCATGATGTCATATGATCGTCAGTTAGTCGATTGCGATATTTTGACTTAATTATTTTCATTTCAGAAAATGCAGACTCGCACAAGTAAGTTGACCCAAAAAATGCCGTCAGTTGAAGGGCGATTTGCCTTACATTCGGATATTTATCTTCAGATATAAAACGCCAGAAATTTGTATTAGATACTGTAGCTTTGAGATGTATATCTGATATAATCTGCACCAACTCATTTTCAACAGAACATGAGTTCATATTAAACTGACTTGCTATTTCAGTAGCTAATTCCTCAATGTTTTTACATGAAAAAGGATAACTCATAAATGATGCTATATTTTCCAATTTACTACAATCATAAAAACGCATTTCGAATTGTCCCAAAATATTTGATAATTCAGCCTCATACGTATCATAGTTCAACTGAGGAATCCTTGCTTTCAAAGACGGAAAATGTTTTAGATCCTTTCTTTTCAGTTGATCTATCATAAGTTGCAATTTACTTTTGAATGCGTTTACTGCGCTAATCATTTTAATAATAGTTTTTCCTTTACCTTGAAGCTCTAAGTTAACGGTGTTTAAGTGCATTGTGATGTCAGTCAAAAATGCCAAATCATTTAGCCATTTTTCATTTTTCAAAATCTGAGTGTCATCACCTCTTTCGTCTAGAAAAGCTGTTATTTCGGGCAATAATTCTTGAAACCTTTCTAGGAATTTTCCGCGACTCAACCACCTGACGTCCGTGTGAAGAACTAAATCAGTGTGTTCAGCTGACTCCCTATCTTCCAACTGCAACTGAAAGAGCCGCCGTTGCAAGCTACGTGCACGGATGGAATTCACAATTTTTGTTGCAATGCCCATAATTTCCTCCGTGTTTAAAACTTTTGAACACAAAACTTGTTGATGTATAATGCAATGGAATGAAAAAAATGAAGGGAATTCTTCATTAGCTCGACACAATGCCACAAAACCGTTTTTGTTTCCAGTCATTTCTGGTGCTCCATCGGTTGTAATGCATATTAATTAATCGGTTGTAATGCATAATAATTAAGAAACTACGAGCTACATTGGTAGCTCGTAGTTTTTTACAAAATTTAAGAAAACGTCATATATATCTTCGCCACGGATCTTCCCCTTCAGAGGAATGATTGTCAAAAATTCTTCCTTAGCCAACATGTCATTGAATACCATCCGAATAAAAATACACAGCTGGGCAGTGTCTGTCATATCGATGGATTCGTCGAACTGTAAAGAAAAGTATGTACATTCCATGATATCATGTTTTAGTTTATCTGGGATGTCTTGACTCATGACTTCAATACGCCTTGTGACAGTCGGACGAGATAACTGAAGTTGTCTAATAGCAGACATGATTTCTGTTTTATTTTTAAAATCTCCAAATAAAGTCTCACCCGCTTCAATGAATGCTTTCTTCACCACCGATCCATCTTTAAATTGTTTCTTGTGTTTCGCCAAAATATGAGATATTTTAAATGACGCGATCGTAGCAGCTTTTGATTGTTTGGCTGGTCTTGTGAACATGGATTGTTCTTTTTTCAAACAAGATATCAAATCACTTACTTTTCGTTTTCTTAATTCACTCTGTGGCGGAAAATCCTTTTCATAGTTTTTATGAACCGTTTTATGATGCCTCTCTAAGTTACCACGCTTAGGTATTGCAACTGACGCACGACAAATAACACAAATGCACTTATCCTTCACCATAGAAAAGAAAAATTCTTTCTCCCAATCCTTATTAAAATGATACGTTTTAGATTTCTTCACTGCATTCATTTTCTACTATTTAATAATAAACTTTGTATCGACGTAGGATCGCTATCAAGTTACAATTCAGAATAACTTCAATTCCTGCAGGCGCAACATTTATATCGGCGTGAACGAAAGTCTCGAATGTTCCCGTCAAACGCGCCGCCCGAAACTAGACTGTACTGTCTCTCGTCTAAAAACAACACGGCTTTTCTTTGACAAGTGCCGCGAGTTCCTTTGATAAAGCCACCTTTTGCCGCAAGCAGTGTTATTTTATTACGTAATACATTTTTGTAGTTGATAGAATATCATCCCAAATTTGATTAATAATTATAATAAATATTGAATTAATAAAATAATTAGTTAATATATGTAAATATAAAATATGCTGTGTGGACAGTATTTTGTTGTCCCCACTTCTTTGAATTACAATGATGCTTAGTCAAGCATTCTATGTATTTGTATAGTTCAGTATTAATAAAAACGTTTAACTCTGCTGACAGTAGTTTAGTTACCTACCTACTTATTAAAATTTTTTTTCTTCTCGAGATCTACCCAAAAAGCACTCGCGATCGACCGTTTGAGCACCCCTGCTCTAATACACGCTTCCAGAGAATCGTTTTCCATGCGATTACGTATTTTAGATTTAATATGCTTCAAAGCAGAAAATATACTTTCACATATAAACGTACTACCAAACAATGGATATAGTTTCAACGCAAAGTTACGAAGTTTAGGAAAACGATCCTTAGAGACTAACTTCCAAAAGGTACTAATGTCTTTATTTTTTTCTGCTTGAAAAAACGAATCGGACTGTAGTTCGCACAGCTCTAATTGGTATTCTGCTGATTGATTCTGGATGTTGATTCCCATTGGATGGTTAAAAAGTTAAAGATCGGGTTTTGGTGCATCAATTCCGAAAACCTTTCATCGAATTCTCTTTTTATTTCTGTAAGAACTTTTGCAAACCTCGAGAAATCGACCATGGATTCTTCTTGATTTATTTCGAAACTCGCAGAAAAATGTGTGAGGTCGTGTATTTTCATGCAGTTCTCGAAACAATCAAGCAGAAACCATGGTAGATTTCTCGAGGTTTACAAAAGTTCTTACAGAAATAAAAAGAGAATTCGATGAAAGGTTTTCGGAATTTCATGCACCAAAACCCAATCCTGAGTTTTCTAACAATCCAATGGGAGTCAACATCTAGAACTAATTAGCAGAATACCAATTTGAGCTATGCGAACTACAGTCAGATTCGTTTTTTCAAGCAAGAATCACTAAAACAAAATCTATCTACTATAACTGATTATACTGTCTCAGATTTCTCAACCCTTGATGTATGTTGATGATTTTTTGACCATAAAGCAGTATGATCCAAATTTAACACTCTTAACAAACAATCCTCGAAAACCCAACGTTTAGGGTTGTAGTACATTTTTACGCTCAGAACTTTCGTAAATTCCAAAACTTGTGTTTGACTTCTGGGTGACTCTTTCCCTCCATGGACGTGGACTCTAATTTCAGTGAGTTTTTAGATGAGCTTGTCTGTATTTTCAATAAGGCATATGTAAATGGTGCGTTAATTTCTTGGAGTAGTGTATTTGGATATCACATGCAGCAACTTAAACTTATTAGTTCGTTAGGTTTTATTATCAAATTTGCAATTTAGTGAAATTTTGCAATTTTCAGTGACAATAAAGCATATTTCTATTCAATTCTATAATAACAATGTAACACGGAATAGTATTCCCATTTATACATTAATAGCTGGACTCTCTCTCTTCAATCCTGACCCCCCAGGGGGAGTGTAGTGGTCGACGTGATGTCGTGTATTGTCCGTCTCCAGAGATCTCTGTCTCTGGCCATTTCTTTTAATTCATGCATAGGTCTTTGGCATATTGATGTAATTTGATCTATTCATCTTGTTGGGGATCTTCCTCGTGATCTTCGGCCTTCTACCTTTCCTTGTATTATGAGTCTTTCCATGTTTTCTGTGTTTACTCTCATAACATGCCCAAAATATTTTAATTGTTGGAGATGGACTTGACTAGAGAGTCGTTGGCTAACTTTTAGCTCTCTTAAAATTGAATTATTTGTTCTGCGGTCGGTCCAAGGAATTCGTAACATTCGTCTCCAACAGAACATTTCAGTGGCGTCTATCTTTCTTCTCTCCGATTGTCTCAGAGTCCAAGATTCACATCCGTATGTCAGTATTGGGAATATTAAGCAGTTGATCAACCTCATCTTTATCGCTCTTGAAATTTGACAGTCCTTCCATATTTTGGTCATTTTTGCTGTGGCAACTTTTGCTAGATCACATCTACGTTTAATCTCTTCTTGTAATGACCCTGTGTTTGTGATTAATGATCCCAGATATAAGTATGAGCTCACAACCTCGAACCGGTCAATTGTGGTTATGTGTGGATGATTGTTGTGTAGTCTATCCACTATCATGATCTTTGTCTTTGATATGTTTAATTGCAGACCAAATATTTGACTTTCGTTTTCGATCAGTTGTATAAGTTCTATTAGCTCTGCTTGACTATTTGCAAGAAGGCTGTGTCATCTGCGAAACGTAGGTTGTTTAGTTTATGACCATTTATTGAGATGCCCTTTTCCCATCATTTAAGTGTTCTTCGCATAATATACTCCCCATATATGTTGAATAATTGTGGAGATAGTATACATCCTTGTCTGACACCCCGTTCTTGATGAAATTCGTTCGAAAGTGTGTCAAGTACTTTAACTGATCCAGTAGTGTGTTCATATAGTTCGGTTATAAGCGTAATTAGATGTTGTGGTACGCCTACTTCTTTTAGTATTCGCCATAAGTGTCTCCACTTGACCCTGTCGAACGCTTTACGGTAATCTATAAAACAGATGTATAGCGGGATGTTGAATTCCCTAGATTTCTCGATTATCTGTCTTATATTCAGCAGGTGTTCTCGAGTGCCTCTACCTTTGGTAAATCCAGTTTGCTCTTGTGAAATTTCTCTTTGAAGGAATGTTTTCAGTCTCTCATTGATTATATGTAGCATTATCTTGCTGGCATGGGATATAAGAGAGATAGTTCTATATTTGTCGCATTTATGGAAGCTGCCTTTTTTATGTATGGTCGTTATTGTAGATTTTGTACAGTCTTCAGGCCATTGTTTGGAATGCCATATTTGGTTACAGAGTAGATGAAGTAACTTTACGCCGGTTTCTTCTGTGGCTTTAAGCATTTCTGCTGTTATCATATGTGGACCTGGTGCTTTGTAGCACCATAGCAATAGCAATAGCAATAGCTGGACTATGTGGTAACAAAAGTGTGCCGTACTATTTTTTTGTAGGAAACACCCTATTAGATCACACCATATCCTTACAAAGAAATGGTATGGCAAATTGTTTCAGAATTTAAGTAAGTTGTCATATTTGACAGAAAACTGCTTTGGACTAACATAATATCAACTATTTAGAGATTATTAATCTCACATTTTAATTGTAGAAGAGTGAGTTGTCAATTAAATATATTACACACTAATATTAAGCGATGTAGATACGATAGTAAAATTGTTTGCTTTATATTTGTGCCATAGATTGATCGTACCATCGAACATCTAACGGTACTTTATAATAAACGTGTATATTATGCAATCCAACCACTTCAATCCAAAATAAGCCGACTTTATGAAAAATTACGCGACTTATCAAAGTGAACGTTTTAATTTAAAACCCCAGACCCCTGCGGCCCCTTCGCCAGCCCCCCCTGGACTTAAGTAATGACAATGCCATTCAGTCAAGTCTCTGCTAGCAGGCACCGACCTATAATAATGCACCTTATCGAGATTGCCATGTTTACAAGGCTCTTATCAGCCTACGTGGCACGGAATCTCGTGTTATCTCACTACTTCACAGCCACCTAGATCCCGGTAGAGATGTTATCGACGGCATGCGCGTATGTTCTTTGTCTCGGTGATAAATGGCCGATTTGGTTTTAGGCGATCTTTCGACCGGAGGAGCGGCGAATGCCACCGCCGAAGACGATTATTACTCGTGGAAAAAGGATTGGAATTGTCGATTCCGTCGCCGCATTATTGTTTTGTGCTTTTAAATCTCTTCCATGGTATTTTTAAGATACGAAAGATGAATGGATCATAAGCTGACATTGAAAAATATTACTTAAAAAGATGCAATCTGAAATAATTCTAAAAAGGATGTATAAAATGTTCGAATGTCCATTAACCCTTAACTGGTGACCATGCGACTCACAGACTCCGTTTATTAACAGGATTAACAGTTAATGAAGAGAACAGTGACATTAGTGATGATGATGTAGAAGAAGGATATTATATAAAAAGTGATGATTTTACGGACATTCAACAAGAACTAAGTAAAAATAAACAGCAACAAGACTGAGAAATGATATCTAGCGAAAATGAAGAAGAGCGTGTCAATTCCAGCAATTATTACTATGAAAAGAATAGGTATAAGTGGACTAAAAAGGAGCCAACTAGAAACGTCCGTACGCGTGCTCACAATATTGTTGTACTCCCATCAATTCGTTCAAAGTAGAAATATGTATAGTCTTGTTGTCAAGAGAACTAACGAAAAACTCGCAACTTTTCGGCCACAATATCAACAATATAAAAAAGAGAAATCCGAGTTGGCTGATACTAATGAAATAGAATTGAGAGCTTTCTTGGGACTGCTTCTTTATATTTCTATTTATAAGTCAAATCATGAGGATGTACGAAGTCTGTTTACTACGAACTGGAAAGGACGGTCTATATTTAGAGCAGTTATGTGGCAGAAACTTTTCCTGACCCTGATGGTCGCCTTAAGGTTTGACGATGCCTCGGACCGAAAATAAAGAGCAAGTGATAAGTCAGCTGCTGCTGTCCAAGAATTCTTTGACTTATTTGTAAGCAATTCAAAAAATGAATATACGGTTGGGAAAATGTGTGTGTAGACGAAATGTTGGTAGGCTTCAGAGACAGATGTATATGTATATTCCCAGCAAAGCCTGTAAATATGGGATAAAAATCTTCTGTATGACTGATGAACGAACTGGGTATTTACATAATACTTACGTTTGATGGGAAAGATTCAGATGGATTTAACCTCACAAATAAAGAAAGAAGAATGAGCATACCTACGCAAGCAGTTACAAGATTAATCAAACATCTTTACAATACTAATACAAATGTAACTGGCGACAACTGGTTTAGTTCAGTTGATTTAGTATATCATCTACATCAACATAAACTCACTTACGTTGGCACAATGCGAAGAAATAAAAAAAGAAATTCCTGCATAGTTCCTTCCGCGACCAAATCGTGATGAAGGCGACACTTTGTATGGATTTACCAAAGACCTAACACTTTTATCCCGTACAACTAAAAAAATAAAGCTGTGATATTAATTTCTTCCGTGCATCATTCCATAGAAGTAGATGCAGATAATGGACTACCAGAAATAAATTCTTTTTACAACTTGACCAAAGGGGGTCGTAGAACACGTAGCCGCAGAACACGTAGATGGCCCATGGCTATTTTTATAAAAAAGTAAACGTATGTGAAGTAAATTCATACATTATGTTTACTTCGATTCCCGAAAATAATTGGACTAGATTCAAATTTATAGAAACCCTGACCGATGAACTCGTTTCCTCACATTCGCATAGAAGATATGAAATGTCAACATTACAAACCCAGCTGAAAGAAATGTTCGGAAATATCCTTTGGTCTTTCCGAAAATAAGGCTAACGAAGAAGAAAAGCTTGAAATAAAAAAATATTGCTACATCTGTCCATCCAAATTAAGAAGAAAGACTGTATATTTATACACAATGTGTCAAGAACCCATATGTTTCCAATTTTCTTGAAAAATTTGTATAAATTGTACCAGGGTAGAATAGATTTTTAATGTTTTTTTTTGTGATTTGCAGGTTTTGTGCAGAATTGCAATGTTGTTTTTAACAACTTTTTATATAAAATGTACCTATTTTTGCCTAGAAAGATGGCCTATTTTGGACACGTAGTAAGGGGAGACCGATATAATATTCTTCAACTTATTATGATGGGTAAAATCGAAGGACGCAGAGGAATTGGTAGAAAGCAGGCCTCTTGGTTGAAGAATATCAGAGAGTGGACACGAATAAAGAAAGCTGAGCAACTCTTTAGAATAGCTCGAGACAGAGACAGTTTCGCCATGTTAATCGCCAACGTCAGGGGGACTTGATAGGGCACGTTAAGAAGAAGAAGTACCTATTTTTAAACATACATAATATATTATATTTGTTTGTATATGTTTAATTTTTTTTTGAAATATGACTTTAAAAATTTTGTGTTTGGTGTAAGTCCTACAGTTTAAACAGTGGAAACTGATTCATCCTACCGTTTTTCATCATAAAGAAAAAACCAATCCCAAGGTTTTCATCACTCTGTTTATCGAAAACCCATCCACAACAATCGGTACTTACGTCTCAACTCCCAACATCCATCTTCACAAATTATTTCAGTCGTTAATACCCTTGTATCCAGATCAATGCGCCTTTGCGATGATGCAAGTAGACCCGCTGAGCCCTCTAAAACAAGCCCCTCTTCCAAAACGATTACAGCGACAATCGCAATAGGAGCATCCACAGACATGTATCTTCCACTCAATCTTAACTCAAAAACTTGACCCTCGTCATAGGAAAGCTATTCTTTTTTACTGACAAAATTGACAAAATTCTTAAATCAAGAGGAATAAATGAAGAAAAAAAAACATGAAACGAAAACTTGCTTCTCTTGACCGATAAATTAAAGACAACATTTCAAATGAACAACACAGAGTTTATAAAATATTTTCCAGACTGCTCCCGATCTTATATAGGCCAAACAGATCGTAAAATCCAAAATAGAATTTATGAACATTCCATTTCTGTTCGGAATTTCGATACAATTTTAGCTCGAAGTTAACAACGTCTTTTACAGATTAAAAATTGATTTTGAAAACTAAAGAACTATACAATGTGTGTGCCACCAAAAAGAAAATGTTTTGTTTTATAAAAGGTCAGAAAAAAGAGGTGATTGGAGATGAATTGATTACATTTCAACTTAGCCACTCTGTATCTTTTTTGTATGAATATTTCATCAAGGCAGTCCAATAGTCTTCAATAATTTCAGTTTGATATATAATTTACGGGACACCCTGTATAACTAATGATTCTATACGATTTCATTACAAATTGTGCCTGTCTGTATACATATTGATGACAATACCTGAAAAACAACTTCTTCTTATCTCTTTACGATCGTCGATCACAATCAGAAACTAGTAATGCTAGATCATTGTATTTTAAATATATCAATAAAATACATCGAAAGACATATCTGAACCTGTTGCTACGATGTATTAAGGCATATATCATCAATTATGATCTCTGAAGGATTAAAAGTACTTGTTACAGATTGTCTCATATCTTTGATATGCGTAATAGAAATTTATGTTTGTGGAGTTTTGTTTTTTCACTTATCCATATCAATATTTATTTTTCTGTTACTACTGTATTTTTTTAAGCTCGTCGCCTCTTAACAATGAATATATAGGCTAATAGCAGAAACAGTTTCTAAGGGCCAAATTGAATTAATTCTATGTCTATGCACAATACGCTAGACCATTTACATTTATATAATTTTGAAAAGCATTTTTGATTGCAGTAACATTTTATAAAAACTTATTCTTCTTCTTCTTCTTTTTTATAAGCAAAATGCTTGTTCAATGTCGATTAATGCCTCTATTGGAGGTTATCACTCCATCTTTTGCGTGGTCGCCCGATACTTCTTCTACCTTTTGGTGATTTGTCCCTCGCTATTCTGACTAATCGGGTCTCTTCCATTCTGTTTATGTATTCGTTCCATTCCTTTTTTCTGTTCAGTGTCCACTCATTTATTTCTGGTATATTGCATTTTCTTCTGATCTCTTCACTCCTCATTCGATCCCTCAGTGTGTTTCCTGTAATTCTCCTCAGTAAACGCATCTCCGCTGTTTCTAGTAGTTGCTGAGTTTTGGAGGTATCCGGTCTTGTCTCTGAAGTGTATGTCATTATTGGTCTTATTGTTGCTTTGTAGATTCTTGATTTCACGTCGGTATTAATGTGGGGATTGCGCCATATCGTGTTATTAAGACAACCTGCTATTTTATTAGCCTTTGTACTTGATTTTTCACTTCCTTCCCCACATCTCCGTTGCTAGATAGTGTAATTCCTAGGTAATTTGTCTTCATTACTTGCTCAATGCTGATACCGTCGATTTCCAGTTTACATCTAATTAGTTCTTTACTGATTACAATTGTTTTAGTTTTCTGTGTAGAGATCACCATATTAAAGTACTTTGCCCTTGTGTTGAATCTATGGGTTAGTCTTTGTAGATCGTCTTCATTGGATGCAATTAGGGCCGCATCATCTGCATAGCAGAGTATTCTAATTTCTTTGTTCTTCATTTTGTAATAATATTGATGATTTCTAATAATATTGATCAATTCTAATAGTATTGATGATTTCATCCATGATTAGATTGAATAGCGTTGGACTAAGCGAGTCTCCTTGTCTTATTCCATTGCCCATATCTATTGGATCTGTAAGCTGGTCATCTATTCTGACTTCCATAAAGACTTATTAAAACTTGTTCCCCCAAATTAGGAACCATTTGCACTAATTTCTATTAGAGACAGCTGAACCTTACTCACATCTTCCAAATTAAGAAAATTTTCATTGCATTCTTTTATTCCATTCCTCGAAATTCCTCAAAAAAAAATGTATTATGTGTTGTCGCTACTCTCTATAAACCGTCAACTGATTTATCTTGTATGATACCCAAAACATTTTGAGCATCTCTTTTACGTCTATTAAAGCTGGGAATTGGTATGGTTACAGTATTTTCAATTGCAAATGGTGGAAATTTTTCTTCAGATAATTGTTTCGTTCATTAGCCTGAGCATGAAGACCTTCAATCGTCTTTTCTTTATTTATTTATTATATCTTCTTCTTCTTCTTCCTTTTTGTATGTAGGCTTTAAAGCCTGTTTCTTCTTCAATATTGGCCTCCTAAATTCTTTAAACTATCGCACCATCTTTTTCTTGGTGTGTCAATACTTCTTCGTCCATATCTCGTGCTATTCGTACTATCATATCCTCTGCCATTCTACTAATATGTTCGTTCATATTATTATTCGTTCATTCAGACATTCACTTAGTGAATTTCAACCAAAGTTATAGGTTTAAAATATGTCTCATGTTAATTTTTGATAAAATAATATACATATAAAATGGAATTGACAGATAATATCGAAAATTTAGATTCAAAGATATTCTCCTTTAGTTCTGATACCTGTGAAGATGGATGCATATGGACGATGGACGATACGGATGAAATTACTAATGTCAGTTTTTGTACCAAACTAGTTTTATTCGTCCCCTGTCTACCATGAAGTTCGAAGAGGAACTTTTTTGTGAAAGTTTATTTTATATGATGAAATTTTAATCTTAAATTAAGAATATATTTTTTAGAAGAAAAGATGGATAGAAGTTTTACATTAGACAAAGATAATGTGGGAAAACAGAATATAAAATTACAAGTAAGTTATGCTAACTTGAAAGAAGAACTTAGTGAGAAACAAGATCTTGTGTCAAGCTGTTAAAGCCATAGAGATAGATGATAAAGAATATAAAAAATATGTAACTAATAAGGATCAGCAACTATTCATGTTACAACAAGAAATAGAAGAGCTTAAAACTCAATTGAAGGATACAAAGTACGAAATCGATGGTGGGACTTTTAGCAGTAACACTACAAACAATACGAATAACGAAACTTACTAATAGTTGTACTAATATTACAATTATAAATTGTACCATTACTAAATTGTATAAAATAATATACCGATCAACCCATACGTGTAGTAGTTATAAAGCAAACTCTATAACTACCCAACACTTAGCTACAACTTGTAAAGACCATTAGATATAATCAGTTGAAACATAAACAGTTCATGTACCTGCTACTTCTGCATACATAACCATTAACTCTACGTCAATACTTATAACATATAGCGTATTTACGTTGAAAATCTCCAAATGAGACAGTCTGTACCAATTAAAGAGTTTATGATCGTAGGGAATCGGTGCTCTTGCCCACACTGTGCCTCTAAATGTGGCTCATAAGTCATGATATGGGGCAAGGTATGACATAATACGGTGGATAAAGATTCATAAATAGGTATGTACGAATGGACGAGTGGGCAGTGGAGTAGCTTTGAATATTTAGATCGTTATCGTCGATGGAGTAATTAGAAACGATTTAACTAGATGAGAGGTAAACGAGATATTATTTATCGTCTGTTTAAGAATAGTTATCTTCTTCATCTTGCTGTAGATAACTGAAATATCTGATGATATTGTTTTTCCTATTTTATTGATACAAACTACAATAATTAATAATTAAATAAATTGATATTGGCCACTTATTCAAATTTATTGATAATTCCCTACTCACCCTCGTATAACCTTCAATTTGACATGAACAATAATATTTAATTTTCATTTCTCTTTGTTTACATGGAGTATCGATTAAAATATTAGAGCAGCTAGCAGTTGCTACCTAAAGATCCTTATATCCTAAAGTCTCAGGGCAAGCAACCCCAGTTTGGTAGTTGCCATCGAGTGCTTTTAGTCTATAGACTAATAGGCCAACCTCAAATCCTTACTATTGTCCAATTTTGCTGGAAATCCCTAAAATCGCTACAATATGCGTGTATAAAAGTAGGGTTCAGGCTATTTAAAGTTAACTTTAAATAGCCTGAACTACAGAGCTAAGCTGACCTTCAAAAAGATGTATTTTGTAGAGGATTCTTCACCTGCGACGGTCAAAGCCTTCTGCACAGCGTACGAGGATACAAATTTGGTTCGACCCATTTCTCCGATGAGACCACATAATCTTTCGCTGCTATGAGGTAAATTTTGTTTAAAACTTAAACATCCTACAAATATGGATAGCGATATTATCAGCAACAATGTAATTTAAAAATGAGAGATCGAAAGAGAGGTGAATAACATACAGTGTATAAATAAATGGACACAAACTGAAAAAAAAAGAATATAATAACCACATAAGCAGAATGAACGAGACCCGTGTCGTTAAAATAGCAAGGGATAAGTCACCAATTGGCAAAAGAAGTGATAACCTTTCAAAGAGGTATTAATCCGGCTATGAACAAGCAGAATTGCTTATGAAAAGGAAGAGGAACAAGAAGACACATGTTTGCCTAGTAAAAATACTGATGATGAAATAGTCATTACAAAAACGTTCTGTAATGTGACCCGAAGGGGTTTTAAGGATTTGTGAATTAACAATTTTTTGATGAACTACAGTAAATTCATTTTAATTGTGGATTTTACCATAAACGAGTGTATTTTGTTGATAATTTCGTAATAGGCGCTAGACAGTATGTATGTAATTGCGACAGAAAAATATAGATAAAAGTAGGAATTCAGGCCTATCAAGGAATATTTTATTTTTGATCTACCGAAACACGGAAGTGAATAAATGTTCTATTCACAATTATCTATCTTCAATCCAAGATTAATCTCTGCGATATGTCTAAATGAACTTTTATCATAAAATCATAACTTTCACATAATATTGCATACATGAATTTATTTTCTAGACAAAGAGTAATAAATAAATGTCATCTTGTCTGAAGACTGTAGTAAAAGACTCCTACAAAATGATTAAGTGTCACTTTTGTCTTGCGAAAGTTAATATTACATAAAACTATACTCCAATATCAATAAAAAATATCAAACACACATTTCCAAACATGTTTACTAAAACAGATTGTAATTTCTTTACAAGGAAAATATAAACTTCACATCCATATTTCATCGTCCATATATAAATCTTATCAACCATTTCAGGTTGATGGTATAACAGATTGTTTGTCGACGATGTTTGGAAGGAAGTGATAACAATAAAGTAAGATAATTTATTTGCATTGCTGTCTCTCCAGATATACGATTACACGAGCAGATTAGATGCAATATGGCTGGTTTGTACATTGAGACGAGAAAGGCAGCATGCCAAACAATGGTGTGATAAAGATGAGGTAAATGTAAGGAATTTCCTGAAAAGCTTGTGTATAAAGGCGATAATAGTATAAAGGATAAGGTTGAATTTTCTGATTTAGATTACTGATTGAGTAGCTAATTTAATAATGCTGGCTATAACAATATTACAATCCCGAAATAATTTTGTAATGATATAAAGTAAAAAATTTTATTATTGAGAAGAAATGCACATGCACTTGAAAAAAAAATAAAAAATGAAAAAATGTTTGAAATTCACGACAGATACTAGTAACGGTTGATGGAGGTACTTTCATCCGCTTGTGAAAATGAAATACAACTGAGCTTTTATAGTTTTTGCCAACGAGTTTTTGGTCTAATGGCCGGTACCTAAATCGACAAAAAGCCTAACCTAACCTAATCTAGCCTAACCTAAATCGACAAAAAGAGACATGTTTGATTGCGTGGACAATGGGAATTAAAACTGATTCGCTTCTCCAAATGACTTTATAATGATCTTTATTTTCCAAAGGATGTGTCTACAGTGAAAGCTATTGAAAACTAATAAATATAGATAAGCTAATAAATATAGATCAACAAACGTTTTCGGTCCTGCTCCCATAAGCAATACATTACCGATCTTACCTGTACTGCATTCCAATTGTAGCTTCTACTATACAAACATCTATATTTGATACCGGTAGAATATTATTGTCTACGTTTTCTTCGCTTGAGAATGTATTTTTGACGAAGGCATCTGTTACTATAGTACTCTGTATCCCAGAATGGCTTTTGGTCTAAGCAATAATAGCTTCTCTTCCAAGCTTTAACACATCGCAGGCAAACCAGTTGTCATTCATAATATTTGAACTGCTTATGAAAGTTTACTTCTTAGAATCAAACTTAGTTGGCTTCGTTTTAAAAAACTTTTACAATAAAAAGTAAACTAGCCAATCGTTTTGCCTTGAGGTCAAGCAGTTGGATATGAAAGCTTGACACTCAGTAGGCTTTATTTTCTTACAGAAAATTTCGTTAGAAAGATAGGCCTAAAATGTTCTCGATTAACTATTTATCCTTCTGTATAATTTTGTAATATACTACACGTTCGGCAGTGGATTTAAAAATGGCTTGTTATGCAATATTAACGGTAAAATGTTAGGGATTACATCTGTTGTCGGCGGGCCATTAAATAAATTAAAATGATGAATTATGCAGAGCATAATTTTGGTCATCGTACAATATTGCCGAATTGTCCATCGGTAATTGCAAAATGCACAAATACATACGATTAACATAATAACTAATAAAAGGCCGGTAGTGGTCTATTCACGTGCTACGTCAAAATTTTGTACTAAATTCGTCCTGATATGTATAAACACATCGCTAATGGATCCGGAAAGAATCATCCGAAATTAATTTATTATTTTGCTCATAACAAAGAACAATCAGTTCGATATTAATTATTTAGTTACTGCCGTAATTTTGCATAGTTATTAATAATTTAGTCAATATTTTTATTGGGCTAAACTTTAATTATGCATTGTTCAATTTGCAGGTTCAGAAATTATTTAATTTAATACATATTTTATTTCATTTCCTTTAAATTGATTGCACATTATCAATGGCATTTCTACGTCTACAACCAATGTTTTTAAAATTCCCAACGTTTGCTCTAGAATTATTTCTTTCTACTTTTATTTTATACTGAGTTAACGGAAAAATTGATAATAATAAGAATCATAAATCAGTGTAAATCCTTGCCAATTTATGTAGCATTAAAAGAATCAGCTACAAAAGTTGGTTTAATAATAAACAACAACAAAACCAAGTATATGAAAATAAGCACACAACTACAAATCCTACGACCACTTGTTATAGAAAACTACGTTATCGAAGCAATGAACGAAATTGTATACCTGGGAGTGCTCCTTAACACTGAAAATAATACTACCGCAGAATTTGCACGGCCAATAGACGCTATTTTGACCTTAATCTTCTCCCTTAATTATATCGAGAAATACAAAAATAAACTCTAAAAAAAGATTCTAAAAAAACGTAATAAAAACATGTTAGGATGTTTCGAAAGAAAAGTACTAAGAAGAATCTATGGAGCAATAAATGACAATGGAGTGCGAAAAACACGACTTTGAACTTAATAGAATATACCTGGAACCAGATATCATAAAACACATTAAGATAGGACGTCTGAGGTGGGTAGGCGATGTAAAGCGGATAGAAAAAAAGGAATAAGATCCAGAACAAGGTTCCTTGATAACATCGATGAGGACATGAGTAATATGGGAACAAGTGCTTTGGGAGGAAGGCGATGGATAGGGACCAATGAAGAGATATTCTTGAGGAGGCTAAGACCCACGCAGTGTTGTAAAGCCACGTGGTGTTGATTAAGATACGAATCTACAAGACCCTAATCGAAACAATAATCAGCTGTAGATGTGGAACTTGGATATTAACTCAAAAAACTGTAAACCGCATGGATATCTTTGAAAGAACGGTACTGAGAAGAATACTAGTTACTGTAGATAAGAAAACAGATGCACATGTTTATACGGATGAAGATAAAAATATGCTCTTTAAGCATTACAACAAATCTTAGAGAGTCTAACTACATCAAATGAGAAACCCGTAGTAAAAAACAAGTATCAGACAAATTTGTCATAGAAAAATGTACCGGTAAAACTGTGAACGTTTTACAATGGATGGAAACATTTGATGTAAAGTGAATGTACTAGATTAAAAATCGATTTAAACACCGATAAAATCGAAACTCTAAAATTATTTTTGGAAGGATCATGTGTCGATTGTACAATTCATTGCTTGCAAAATATACAATAAATTACATTTGAGAAGAGTGGAATAAAAAAAATTACTACACTGCTACTACTAACCAGTGGTTAGTGATCAGTGTACTAGTGTCTGTAGGCTCCGAAGACTAACACCTCAGAAGCCCTGAAGAAGACATCAAAGATAATGTCGAAAGTTCGGCACAATGCGGTTTAACTAGGAAGACTGTTAAGTTTAATAATACTTCTTGTAATATTATTCTTAGCTCTAGGTTTAATTGTACCTAGCAAGTAAATCTTTCGGAACAATATATATATATATATATATATATATATATATATATATATATATATACAGTGTAGGTAAAATTTTAAGGTCGGTATGGTAAAATTTAACAGGATATCTAACGCAGATATAAAATCATATTTTCAGCGAATTAGACAAAGATAACAATCATATTTCCCCTTCGTCTCCCCTCCTAAAATCCTTTTAACACTCATTGGCCATTGCCCATTAGTGAGACGATTAGTTCCGATCAGATATTCTCTGGTTCCGATCCTAATATTTCTAAAAAACTAGAGGTGGGTCCTCTCGTTTTTTTAATTTTTATCGGAACCGTTTTTCTTAAACTGTAACTAGTTGATTGTTTACTAGTATTCAAATTAGCGAGTACACAAACATATTGGCTATTATCGTTTATGTGTATAAGTATTAAAATAAAAGAACCTAACGAAGGATATATTTATTGTAACTTGAAAAATAAATTAAATAATACAAATGGTACTTAAATACTTACATTTACATTACACATTAATAAATCGCGAATCGTCTAAATTGATATTTAAAAACATTAGTTTTTCCACTTTTCTTGTTAATCGCGTTCTTCTTTTATTTAAAATTATACCAGATGTTAAACACGTGTTCACAAGGAAAAGATTTTGTTACAATACTACAACATTTTATGAATATAGTGGTTAAGTTACGATATACATGGCGATGGTTTTTTCACCACGGTAATGGACAGTTCCAATCTCTGTTCGAAATTGTTTGTGGGTAATATATATTCTTTTATACCTCTCGATACAGGTGTATGTTTAGATGAGTCATGTTCAATTAATTCATCAAAAATACACCATGGACTTAAGTCATCTTTATCAGTTTCTTTTTCTTGGACTGATTGATTTTCAAGATTTACTAAACTTTTCGTTTCATCCGTTTTCCATAGTTAAAGAACCAGCTTTTAAAAAGTTTGCAGGGTGGATTCCTGGATATAAACCGCCAACAAGAAAAACTTTGTCAGGTTCATTACTTCAGGAATGTTATGTCAAAGGTGAGCAAATTATTAGATCACAAGTTGTTAAAGAAGTAGAAAATATCTGTATTACTACTGACCTCTGGACATCTGGAGTAACTGAGAGTTAAGGAAACCATAATCCAGAAAACAGCGATTACTGAAATTATTAATCAGTGGGGTCTAAAACGAAAAGTAAATTTTGCAGTAACTGATAATTACTCAAATATGGTCAAAGCTATTAAATATGTTTTGTTTTATGATGATTGTGATTTATGATGATCATTAAATTTATTGGTGGGGGACGCACTTAAATGCTGTCGTGTACAAATAGATAAAATAAAAAGTCCTTTTTTTCGACAATTCTGCAAAAAAAACACATTTCAAAAAAGTACCTTATCTTCAGAAAGGCTTAAAGTATTAATTACAACAGAACACAGTTCCCAAACGGCCAATCCAAGACGTGAAAACTAGGTAGAACTTCACCTATTACATGTTAAAAAGAATGACCGAGTTAGAAGAGGCAACCCGTTCCACATTGGTATTAAATAATACAGACTTAGACTTAAACCTAATCTAAATAAAGAACACTGGATTATTTGTTCTCAACTTTCTCAAATTTTACGGCCGTTTAAAGAAATAACAAGTACAATGAGTGACCAAAAATACTTGAATGCTAGTTCAGTGATTGTTATGGTACGCTGCCTGCAAGAATCTTGCAATAAAATTTTAGCAAACGGCATACTTACATCCATAGTATCCGACATAGTACAATTACTAATATCGGGTTTAACAAAAAGATTTAGAGGAATAGAACAGAGTGGCACATTGTCATTATGTACATTTATGGATTCACGATTTAAAGTGCAGAACAAAACAAAAAGTTAAGAAGCTGGTTACTTCTATAATTAACGAACAAGAAGATTGTACTATTGAAAATCAACCAGTACAAGAAAAAGAAACCAATAAATATGACTTAAGTCCATGGTGTATTTTTGATCAATTAATTGGAGATGACTCATCTACACGTACACCTGCATCGAGAGTCCATTACAAGAAAAACTTATGTTTTTATGTCAATTTAGACTATTCGCGATTTAATAATAACGTGTAATGTAAATGTAAGTCCGATTTACTATTTGTATTGTTTAGTTTATTTTTCAAGTTATAATAAATATATCATTAGGTAGTTTCTTTCACTTCAAAAGATATACACAGAAACGATAATAGCCGTTATGTTTGTTTATGTAGGTACTCTCTTACTTGAAACTACTTTTAAACATTCATAGTTACTTGTTTATGAAAATTAAAATTTTTAAATGCTTTTTAGCATTTAAAAATGCTTAAATGCTTTTTAGCATTTAAAAAAATTTAAATTTTTTTGGAATCCTGAGAAAACTGACAAATATTTTTGAAAAATTTAAATGCAGAATGAAAGATTACATTATTACCGAGGGCCGAAAGTCCCTTAGAATAAACAAAAAGTTTTTTTAATGAGATATTTGAAATTAAAAATCACACTAAATTTTGTTGTTTTTTTTTTTCATCCCTATAACTTATTAAAATAAACATTATAGAAGTTTTCAGGGACTTTCGGCTCTCGGTAATAATGTATTGTTTCATTCTGCGTTTAAATTTTTCAAAAATATTTATTAGTTTTCTTAGGATTCGAAAAAAATGAATGCATTTAAAAAACATTGGCCCGAAATTTTGCTCCTGCGCTCTTAACGATAAACTAACACGACCCACCTCTACTTCTCATTACTCGATCTTTTGACCAGACGACTATCTAGACTAGACGTTGCCAAAGAATTAGTGTATGAATATTTTTTAATGTGGCGTTATTGTATACATGTTTAATTGTTTATTATTTCATATTGGGAAATTATTTTGATGTTTAGATTTTTAGTTCGGAAATTGTACTTAAAATACGAAACATTAATAAATTTTATTTATATAAAACGATTTCCGAAATGGAAATCAAAATGTTATATTACAATTATTGTAAAGAAAACTTGTGGCATATTCCCAATAAAAAAAAACAGTAACCTGCCATTTAAATCAATTTCGCCCAAATTTGATTATCTTGAGCATTTTATCGTCTTGATAGAACATTGTTCAAATTCAAAAAAGACAACAGGTCAAATAAAACCGATAAGTTTGGCAACGTTGAACTTCCCCTTTTTTATTATTTCTAGGCATGAAGGTTTGGCGATATAAAGGGCGTACCTAATATACCTCTCTCTTTTTAAACAGCTGTTTCTCACTCCATCTCACGTAAGGCCCATACCGACCATAAAATTTTTCCTACACTGTATATATATTTCCGAAAAATTTCCGCGGTTAGTACAATTAAACCTAAATCTAGTACAAATACTATTATGAAAATTAATATTAAACTCACCAGGCTTCTAGGTTGAACCAAGTTGATTTTCAATGTGCCGAGTTTTCGACATCCTCTCTGATGTCTTCTTCAGGGCTTCCGAGGACTCAGTCTCCCGAGCCCCCAGACACTACTACACTGATCATATATAACATTAAAGTTCTAGCTACTGATCAGTGTGGGAACCCATTGGCAAAATACACAAGATTAAGAATAAGATTTTTCTTCTTCTTACGGTGCCTTATCCTTAAGGACGTTGGCCATTACACTTGCCCATTTAATCTTATTTGTAGCAGACCGAAATAGTACTATGGAGGTCATGTTCGTCCATTGCCGTAGGTTTTTAAGCCAAGAGTTGCGTCTTCTTCCTGGTCCTCTTTTGCTATTGACTTTGCCTTCGATTATAAGTTGGAGCAGTTCATACTTTTGATTTTTTATGATGTGACCAAAATATTATGTTTTCCGTTCTTTTATTATAAGCATAAGCTCTCTTTCCTTATTCATCCTCCGCAAGACTTCCGCATTTGTCGTATGGCTCATGTATATTCTGAGAATTTTACGGTAACACCAGAGTTCGAATGCTTGGATTCTTTTTTGTGTTGCTTCTGTCATTGTCCAGTCTTCAACACCATAGAGCAAGGTGGAGAAAACATAGCACTTAAGTATTCTAGTTCTCAATGAGATGCCCAGCTGGCGGTTGCATAGAACTTTTTGCATTTTGTAAAACATTGTACGTGCCTTTTCCAGGCGTATTCTTATCTCTAGTGAGTGGTCCCAAGTTTCATCATGATTACTTCCAAGGTACGTTGTTCTTGTTACTCTTTCCAGATCTGTTCCGTCGACATTGACCTTCACCCTTCTGTTTTGGTGCTTGCTGATGACCATCATTTTTGTCTTCTTTGTATTCAATTTCATTCCAAATTCTCTACAGACTGTCGTTACTCGGTCCATTAAGCGTTGCAGGGCTTCAGCATTATTTGCCAGTATAACAGTGTCATCAGCATATCGCAGGTTATTTATACATTGCCCGTTTATAATTATACCATCCGAGGTGCCTTCCAAAGCTTTCTGAAATATCTTCTCAGAGTAAACATTGAACAGCAAAGGTGATAGGACACATCCCTGTCTTACTCCCTTCTCGATATTGATTTTTCCAGATGTTTCGCTTTTTATTCTGATTTTAGCCTTTTGTTCTTGGTAGAGGTTTGAAATGATCCTTAAGTCTTTATCGTCGATATTACATGACCTTAAAATATCTATTAGTTTATCATGTTTCACCAGGTCAAACGCCTTCTGAAAGTCTATAAAACACAAGTATACATCAGAATCGACATCTCTACATCTTTCAACTAGCACACGTATTGAAAAAGTGCTTCTCTTGTTCCGAACCCATTCTTAAAACCAAACTGAGTTTGACCAGTGTGTTCGTCTAGTTTATTGTATACTCTATTGTGTATTACTCGTAGGAAAAGTTTCAATATATGATTCATCAGGCTAATAATCCTATGATCTTCACATTTCTTGGAGTTTTTCTTCTTTGGTAGTGGTATAAACACCGATGTCAGCCAATCATTTGGTATTATGCCTGTTTCATATATTTATAAGATTTTTAGACATCCATTAATTTACCTTACATAGTCTGACGCGTCGATGCCCAGATAAGCGCCAAAAGGGTCGTTTTTTATACCGTATGTTAATTGAAAACCCGACCTGCCGTCCATTCGATCAGACTTACGCGGGAAAATGATTAGAGATGATTTAGTAGGATTGTTCCTCGTTTAATTGCCACATATACAACTTGTTATTATTAAGAGTCTCTGTGTGTGGTAAATCCAATTAATCCGTATTTATCGGAACGTGATGGACGATTTGGTTTGTTTATTGAATTTCAGCCAATGACGGGCCGATATAGAGAGGCAGCAGGGCGACCATGTTATTAACAGTGACGTGGTGCTTTATTAAAGCTACAATATTATGAGTTCTGGCTGCATCGGAGCCACGTGGGAAGGATTGGGCCTCTAGCTAGTTTTTATACAGGATGAACAATTTCTCTCGTTTTTATACGCATTTGCTTAGTGTCTAAAAGTATGTATATGAATGAATCGATAAAACAAACTATCTTATAATTGTTCAACATATCTCACCAAAAGAACGAACAAACTAAACGGACTAAAAGACAGTCATACGAAAAAAAAACGAGAATAAACAGGCAAGGGACTATCAAATCAACTCAATCAATGAGAAAATAACAGAAAAAAGAACACAATCGAAATTACATCTAAAGAAAATTGATGAAAATTGACTAAATAATGTCATGAATGAAGAACAACATAATCACTTTTCATTTCTCTTACTTTAAGCTCTTGCATAGATAATATACTTACTAATAATAATAAACTCAATTTAAATACAGGTGGCTACGGCCTTGGAGTTAGAAATGAAAAAGGCGACCTGCTGTGTGAATTCTGGCAGGAGAACGGTTTTGTCGTCATGAACACATGGTTTCAGCTCCCACCTCGTAAGTTATATACTTGGAGATCACCAGGAGACCGTCCAAATCGAATAATTAGAAACCAAATTGACTACGTTTTAATAAACAGAAGATTTCGTAACGCTATCAAAAGAATCGCAGCATATCCAGGTGCTGATATTGCATCCGATCATAATCCGCTAATAGCAGATGTGAGGTTAAAACTAGCAAAAATTAAGAGAACAAATACAAATACCAGCACACCTATAAATACAAGAGAACTGATGAGAGACGAAAATCTGAAGAAGAGTTATGCGAATCAAATTAATGAAAGAATGCGAGTAATAAAACAAAATGATGATATCGAAGAGATGGTCAATGATATTAAAGGAACGATTCTGGCAGTAAACAGGGAAGTTAAAACACAGATCAGAAAGAGAAAGCATAACGAATGGATGACGGACGAAATTATGGATATAATGGAAAAGCAAAGGCAACATAAACAACAACGTAATCAAGACAAATACAAACAGATACACAAAGAAATCCGTTAGAAAATTAAGAAAGCAAACGAACGTTGGATGGTGGAAAGGTGCAACGAAATAGAACAATTGCAGGAAGAAGGAGATAGTTTTGGACTACATAAGAAGATCAAAGAAATATCGAATATACACAAAAGCCACCACAGAACAAGAATACGCAACGACAGAGACGAATACATAGAGTCAGAAGAGGAGATAGCAATGGCGTAGAAAGAATACGCAGAAAGCCTTTTTAATGACGAAAGACCAACACAACCAACGCGCAAACTTCCTTCCAAAAACTTATCAGGGCCATCAAAAATGCAAAGTGAAATAGAATATGCAGTTAGAACCACAAAGATGCATAAAGCAACAGGTTCAGATGAAATTAATATAGAAGCAATAAAACTACTACACGAGGAGAATATCGAAATCTTGGTAAGGCTGTTTAATAGAATTTATGATACTGGTTACATTCCGCGAGAATGGCTGCAGTCATCCTTTTTTGATGATCCCAAAAACAGCTAATGCCACAAAATGCAATGAACACCGCTTAATCAGTTTAATGAGTCACTTGTTGAAACTCTTCCTTAGGATATTACACTCAAGAATGTACAAGATACTAGAAGAACTTAGCGGGTCAATACAATTCGGTTTTAAGGGAGGACTAGGAACAAGAGACGCAATTTTATGTTTGAACACCTTAATACAAAACTGCTTAGATCAACGAAAAGATGTCTACCTCACCTTCATCGACTACGAGAAGGCATTTGACAATGTTAAACATGATATCATGATGGAACTACTACATAGGGCCAACATTGACCAGAAGGAGATCAGAATTATTCAGAATCTATACTGGAACCAAATGGCAAAGGTGAGGATTGATCAAGACCAATATACGGATGAATTTGAAATCCGGAAAGGTGTCCGTCAAGGCTGCATACTCTCTCCGATGCTTTTTAATTTATATGTTGAAAATATATTTGCGGAAGCATTAGAAGATACGGAATTAGGCATTAAGGTGAACGGCATACCAATTAGCAACCTACGCTATGCGGACGACACAGTGATTATAACTGATAATTTGGAAGATCAGCAGTTATTACTTGATAGGGTGAATAGCATAGGTAAAAAATATGGCCTCAAAATCAACATTTTGAAAACGAAATATATGGTCATTAGCAGAAACCCTCCAGAAAACCCGATACTATGCATAGGTGACAATCGTATAAATCGCGTGAAAACTTTTAAATACCTTGGCACCACAATCAATGACCAATCGGATCCACAACACGAGATAAAAACCCGAATACAAATGGCAAGACAAGCTTTTGTGAAATTCAGACCGCTCCTATGTAATCAACACCTAAACTTCGAAATACGCTACAGAATGGTCAAGTGCTACATATGGTCCATCTTGCTTTATGGCATGGAAACGTGGACTTTGAAAAAAACATCTATCAACAAACTTGAAGCATTTGAAATGAGGTCATTGAGAAGAATGATGCGCATACCTTGGGTGGATAGAGTTCGAAACGATGACGTCCTTAAAGAGCCGGCGTGGAAAGAGAACTCTTTGAATTAATTAAAAAACGCAAGATTGGTTACCTTGGGCACATATTGAGAGGAGCAAAATATGAAATACCACAGTTAATCCTACAAGGGAAGATCGAAGGTAGGAGAGGAACCGGCCGCAAACAATTATCCTGGTTAAGGAATATAAAGAATGGACAGGAATACACAATACAGGTGAGCTGTGTCACGCCGCCAAGAACAGAATTCTAGTAATGAGATAGTCGCCTACGCACTTTGGTGTATGGCATGTTAAGAAGAAGAAGAAAGGCTACGGTCCTATGATATCTGATCATTTAGGTATATTTGCTATTATAAGTAGTTAAAAAATGTATCTACAATTATAGAAAAGACTAAAAAAAGATTAATTAATGAAACAAATTATGAGAACTTTGTGAAAAAAATTAAATCCAAAGATTGATCAAAAAACAACTCTAAGATTGTAAAGCAATTTATAGGAAAACACATACTACTAACAATTGGATTAAATATTGTCAAATGTGAGAGAAATACAAGCAAACAATAAAAGCTGAAAAACGTACTGCTTATTCTCACATAAAAAACAAAACTACTTACAAATGTACGACAATATCGAGTATTGTTAAAAAAGAAACCTATAAGGAAAATACCACGTCCAATCTTAACATAACATTAGAAGAGATTAATCAATAATTTACGAATATAGTAAAATATATAATATATAATAAAAAAACTCTGAGTATCACATAAACCACTGGGCTACTAGTAGCACTTATCAGGCTACCTAGAAGGTCGAGTTCGTTCTTTATGCCCCAATAGTAGCATCTGATGTGAAAGAATGCATATACAAATTAAAAATTCCTCATGTGTTGACTACTATACTTTTAACAGTAAAATTATTAAGGCATCTCTAGATATAATTATTGAACCCCTCACAATAATATTTAACAAATGTACTGGCCTGATGTTCTTGCAGGAGTATGAGTATAGTACACAACTTGAGTTGTAAGCTTATTACATGCTTGTAAAATTACTGCGCGCTACGCGGCTAGCGCGCAACTTTTTTACTCGCAAGTAATAAACTTCTTACAACTTTCGTTATGTAATATACTATTGTATTATTTCTTATTTACTTCCTTTGTATACATAAGTGACTTATTTATATTGTGACATGACATGTAGTGTTTCATATATGTAAAAATTGTCAATAAACGTATCTATCTATCTATCTATCTATCTATCTATCTATCTATCTATCTATATATCTATCTAATATTATAGAATAGAAAGAGGGAAGATTTCATTATCCATGTCTTTCTGTCTAAATAAACACATTGAAAGTAATTCTCCTTTATGCTGAGCTCGCAAACACAATACTGCTTGTCAGAATTCGCTTAACATCTAAAACAAGTGGAATCGATTGGTTTTGTGCAAAATTACCCGGCATAAATCATTTCCACGGTAAAAGATCGCTAAGAATGTGACAAGGGTTCCGCTTTTTGTTCTGATTTTTCACGCCGTTCGTTCAAGAAAAACCATCGGCAGTGCGAAAGCGGTAAAAATTAAGCTTTCTTTATGTACCTTGACGCTAATAATAAGAAAAGGCTCGATTTTCTTTGACGGCCGAAACCCGTCCTTCAGAAATTCAGACATCTGCTACTCAGAGATAGGACGGTTCAGTTTCTGAGTTTCGGATGGGATTAGAACAGAAACGGTGCGGCGGAATCGAAGCGTGGGCTTTTTACAGGTCGATGGGTGAGATGGATATTAGCACGACATGTCATTCAGATTTGACTTAATAAAAAGATCGACGGAGTGTTTGAAAAAGAGCAGCTGCTTAACGGATAAAGAAAGCCAAATGAACTATGCTAATACTGAAATATTTTTATTAACGCAACTGGATCTGTATCTGTGCATTTTTTATTGACAAATATTATAGAAAAAATATACTAGAGATTAAAAGAGAAGAAAAATATAATTATAAATACATTTAATAACAAAATCAATAATTGTGTCATAAATTGATAGTATGTATTCGTATTATGACTGACCATTGTCATATCAGTAGGTTATCATTACGGTCACGGGGCTCTAGGCACAATGGATGGGGACTCGTTATCAGTTGTCACTACTTGCCCGATGCATCATTGTTAAAATATAGGATTTTGGATATTGTTGACTTTAGCATACATTTGTGAAAAAATATGTTTAAATAAATTTATTGAACACAATGAAATATCAATACTTGGCGCAGTCAGTAGTGACTAACAGAGTTCTTAGATCGAAGCTACCATCAAATAAAAAGCACAAAGATATAAATCTAAAGGAAGAGTGGGAGAAACTAGAGGCAAAAAGAATCGAATATAAAAATTATTATGATAGAAACACCAAGGTAAGAAGAGAAATAGTGACAGGAGAGAATGTACGTATCACTGAGGTTAGAGAATGGAGACCAGGTAAAATTCCGGAAAGAGTAGATGAGAAACACATATCTTATTTAGTGCAGAAAGAAAATGGGGAAGTGGTTAGGCGAAACAGGCCTTTCCTAGTTAAAGCGAAAATTACTGATTTTTCACATAATGATAGATCATTGAACTCCTCATTTGGGAATCGTGAAGTAAAGGAACCTTTAACCTTCCAGATGAATGCTGAAAATAGAACTATCCGTGACTAAAAAGGGCTCTAGTGCGTTTTAATGACTACTTAAATGCGCAAGCGCTTCTGGGAGGGGGTTTAAAAAGGAAATCAGATGTGAACCTCAGACCGGTAAAGAAAATACAAAAAAAAAATAAAAAAGCTGTTTTCACAAAGCCAAAAACAACGCATCATAAAAAAATTTGGAACTATCTAGTGCAATTCTATTACATAATATATAGTGCTATCCTAGAGTCATTTTCTTTACTACGTACGCCGAAGTACTCCATCATCGATACTTTTTGTATTTACGAAATTCTCAGCACTCGTCTGTATACACACCTCTTAAAGGTATAGATTAGTTTTTCTGTTTTAGAGTCCTTGGTCCAGTTTTCACACTCATGATAACACATATAATCATATGAATATCTTGGGTAGTAAATAACAGTCGAAGACAGAATTCATTTTACGACGTATTAATTTATTTCGATCTAAATAGATAACATGAAAATCATTTCATCATTCCAGTTTGATATAAACCTTACTTTAAAGACCTTAAAGAGAAAATGTGACGGTATTTGGTCCGTAAATAATAAGTTGATGATTGGAGGAATTAATTGGAGTTACATTCATTTATGTACAGTGCTAAGACTGTCTACCGGAAGGAGTGTTTGATTCAACACATCAAACATCAATATAGGAAGTTCAGTAACTACATTCAGCGCATGTAGATAAGGAGAAAATTATCGATTTTGGTCAATTCACCAAACCTATAGAATAGAACAAGTTCATGACACCTGTTCCAGTAGGTAGTAGGTAGGTAGATAAGTATTATTCGTTTAACATAACACGAATGCCTCAAGTGGGATGATGGATGATCACGTTTTTACCTCGTTTAGGCTCTATTGCCTATTACTACTAATCACGTTTAGGCATGGGAGGTTGGTGGTTGAAGGCAGGGTAGATGGTAAAAGAACTCTAGGAAGATCGCCACTCCGATGGTCAGACCAAATAAAGTGCGCTACCGATTACTCTCTGTCTGAGGCAGCACACCTCGCCCAGGAGAGAGAAAAATAGATAGCAACCATTCGTCAAATATCATAACGTCACAACATCCTTGCGAAAGATAAAGGATAGAGGAGATTGCCTCTTCAAAGATGGGGTTTGTTAAGGGAAACAAGGTTGTCAATCTGTGCATGTTGTCGCTCTCCTTAAGTTACGCTGTGGCTACAAAGCATTATTCTCAAAAGGACTTCTTAACTTTGTGGGTGCTGGTCGGATGAATCCCGCTACTAAGTATGAGTTCCATTGGAAAAACGGTTCTTTTCAGATTGTTAGCCTTTTGTTTTTATGGTGTAAACGCGTGGAAGATAGCTACGGCTATGTCCTCACCTAGAAGCAGGTATGGTTGTGCAATGATATTGGGAAGCCACAAACCTCCAAAACCAATCTCCCCTGTTCTTGTGATTTGAATTGCGACTCTTAAGAAGTGTGTGTGGAGTTCACTGTTTTGTGTTTGGTGTGTGTAGATATTGGTTTGTGTTGTCGGTTTGTTTCTTGTTTTGGTGTTTGTATGTTTATTGGTTTGCGAGCTTGTGTGGTTGATGGGTTTCTGCTCGGTGTTTTATATAGCCAGTGGCAGTATAAAAACGTGTTTTGTTTAATACACAGGCATACTGTAGACGACATAAGTATATTATCGTCACAATCTTATCATTAGGATTCTGAGTTTCAGACTAAGATCTGATTTTGTAAAAAATGTTGTTGTGTACACGAGTGATTTATTAGCTTATTTGAATATTGGTAGAGTGTCGTTTTTTGGGTTAATTGAATGTTTATATTTGCCACTAAATCAAGCTCAAGGACAGCTCTGAGATCTAGTCCCAATATAGTTTCCTAAAACGATGTGAATCTTACTCCAACAAAAGACTAAGAAATGCTATTCAGGAGTATGAGGCAAATAAAAACTTTTGGAATGTACGTTTCCTTTGAAGCTCCGAACCCAGAATTTCCAAAAGAAAACGTTAAATCATTCGCGATTAATCAAAAACTTTTTCCGTAAAAGTAAAAACACACGCAGCGAAGTTTGTTTACTTTATTTACTGCTTCCGCTACTATTTTCCACCCCGTCAGCTATTCATCCACTCATCTGAATGAAATCATCAATCAGCTAGGTCCCGAAGTTAATTCATTTTTAATTAACAACCCCGCTCTCAGTAATTATTCGGATTGTATTAATTACTTGAAATATCGTCCGCTTTGAAGTCGTCCCTTCAATCAGAGGAGATCTCTTTTAGGATCTGCTATCGGTGATTTTTTCATTCATTTTCGGCAAGTTAGTCGCATGAGACGAGGATAACTACTTTAATTCCAAGCAGGTAAATATGCATGTGATAACTGTTTATTTTTATAATACATAAAATAAAAATATTAAGTAAAAAATTATTATTATCGATTTTAAAAGATTTAACAATAAGTGAACATTAGAGTTAAATTCCTGACCCTACCCGAAATAAGGACCATATGTGGGACTTACGGAAGGTACCACCCAACTGCAGTTCCTTCATCTCATCAATAGGACCTTAGCATAGATATCCTACACAAAAAATATAGAAAAAATGGCATATGTCAACAAAATTTTTATTTTAAAACTGGGGCAATTAGGGCCCAAACCCTTGAGCCAATTACCCGAACTGGACGTAGTCCGGAGCAAAGACTTGGAGCCCAAGCAAGCAATTTTAGTTTCGATGATGTCACTAGAGGATTACAGCAACAAAGAGGAGTTCCATTACCCAGGACTCCCACATGAAGAGCATTTGGCTCATAGTTATGCCCCTATCGCGCATTAGAGTGCTATAGGTAAGAAAGAGATGGTCTGGAGCATTGGAGCGCGGTTGGTGGAGTGACTCCTGTTTTTAACTTTAGTTAATATACCTTGCTCCTATGAATGGTTACACTATCATCATCATCATCACGCACTTTGTGATTTTTCAGCTTATTTAAGGCCTTTTGGGTTTATTTAATCGGGATTTTTGACAGGCATGTCCGCTGTTATATAGATCTCTTCTTTATGCTGTTCTTCCTGTATGATGTTTAGAAGGTCCCTAAAATACTCTTTCCATTCTTCACTTACTTCTTTACCGTCGATTATCATACGGCCTTGATTGTCTCTCAGTGTATGGATTGAATCAATTTTTACACCCAAACGTAATTATTAGGAGTAAACATGTCTCACAGGATGGGTTTGATTAAATTGATTGCTTGCTTGCTCTTCAGTTAGCGACCTAGAAGGGAAGCTTTTTTATCTATTTGAAAAAAAAACTATCGTAAATGAGGAGAAAAAATTAGATATATCTTTAGTGTCACTAAGAATCTATATTAGTACAAGTGAAATTGCAAATGTTTTTGAAATTACTGGTCACAATGAAGAAACAATTTCAAAAAAGAACAAGATATATCCATATCATGGACAATTGCGTTGAAAGTTTAATAAGGATGATTATAATAAAAGAGTAGAATTTTATCGGTGGTTGCAAGAACAAATTCAGAATGATACATATTTCGTCCAAAACGTTGCCATTTTCCACAACAATGGTACTGTAAAGACACATAATTTCCTTGATTGACCTAAAGAAAGCATTTGATAAAGTAAGACTCGATGTAAGAAGATGTAATCCATCTTCTGTATAATAGGGAAGTTTCCCTAAATATAATAAAAACTATCAAAAACATCTACCAAAACAACAAAATGGAGGTCAGAATAGAAAAACTTTCAGAATCTATACAAATAGGCAGCGGAATAAAACAAGGGGATTCATTGAGCCGGTGCTCTTCAATTTAATCATTGTTCTTCTTCTTCTAGTTCCATGACCGTTATCGATCGTTGGATATCATGTTGGCTACCATATTCGCTATCGTGACTTTATTGACAGCAGCTCTAAATAACGATGTAGTTGATTTTCCATATCATTGCCTTAGATTTTTCAGCCATGATGTTCTTCGTCTACCAGGACCACGATTACCTTGGATCTTTCCCTGAATGATCAGATGTAAAAGATCATATTTTTCAGGGTGTCTCATAATGTGACCGAAGTATTCCAGCTTGCGTTTCTTAATTATATTGACCAGTTGTGTTCTTTGGCTCAGCCGTCTAAGCGACTTCCTCATTTCTAACTCTGTCGACCCACCTTATTTTCAGTAGTCGTCTGTATACCCAAATTTCAAAGGCTGTCAAGCGTTTACGCATAGCTTCAGTTAGAGTCCACGCTCCCACTCCATACAGAAGGACAGGAAAGATCATTGTTGAGAACACCAAAAAATTTAACAAAGGAAGAGGACAAAGAATGAGAAATAAAGAAATAAAATTACTCTGTTACGCAGACGACTCAATACTGGAGCCCAAGATAAAAATAGTCTGCAAAGACTGGTCCACAGATTTAACATTGGAGGAAAAGAATTTAATATGACAATCTCATCTCAGAAAACTTGAACAATATTAGTTACCAAAGAACCAACTAGATATAGAATAGAAATTGATGGCATCGGTATTGAACAAGTAATGGAAATAAAATACCTGGGTATTAAACTATCTAGCTATGGAGACCTGGAGAAAGAAGTTAGAAACAAGTACAAAAAGGAAATAGACTGACAGAATGCCTTATTAACACCATATGGTAAAACAGACACAATAAAACTGTTTTGAGTGACAACCTTCCATAGAGGTATTAATCTGCCAATTAACAAGCAGAATTGCTTATTAAGAGGAAGAAGAAGAAAAATCAACTTCTAATCCAAGCTCCATTCTCACTTATAGATAAACAAGATGGTCGTTGAATGTTTGGGATAGAATTCTTGGAAATTATGTCGTCGGACCTTCTTTTTTTCGAGAAACACCTAAACGAAGAAATCTATCTGCATTTTCTGGACAACGAAATGTCGGAATTATTGGTAGCAGTACCGTGTAACAAGGGGAAGAGTCAAGAGGTGTCCTCCATGATCTGCAAAGTTAAAAAAACTAAACTTTTTTCTGGTGCTATATTAAATATAAGGTGTATAAAACACAAGCTAGTACTAAAGAAGATATAATAGCACAAGCTGTAGAGAAAAAATGCGCAATAATTAGTGAACTTTTAACCACCACAGCGTTATGAAGAGTTATGGAGACCAGTACAACTGTTGGTTATAGTTTTTTATTTTTTTTTTGTACCTTCGGCTTGGGTTAATGAAGGAAACAAAAAGAGGCTATTAATATATATGTCAATCTAATTACAATTATTGAATCGTTTAGGAAATTAGATATATTTTAATACGCTGTAATAAAAATTATTCATTAATTTACTCAGTTTATCATTTATCCAGTAATAACCAATCAGCTTAATCGATATTTACAATTTCTCATCGCAATTACAGATATGACAATTAATACCCATCTCCAAAGCTCCAGATAAATCATTTTCAAAACTAACTAACTCGTTTCTGGTCACCCGTATTCCATCTCTTTTTCGTAATTGATTCATAGTTCATTTTCTCTGCGAGATTAATGGATGAACCTTCTGTCAACAAAGCATTATAAATGCAAACAAAAACGACCTGTCCACTGCAGGTGTGGATATCACCGAGAGATACAGATAGCCACAACCCTTTCTAAAGTTTTGACAGTGCTATATCGGTAAATAAAAGAAATGATCGAGGGAGCGTGGGACTGGAAAGTATCAGGTTGCTGTTGGTGTTTGCTTTTTGTTGTGTTTGGCTTATAAATACTACAAATTCAGAAAGTTGTTTTGTTAGGAATGCCACGCGTTGGGAAATAGTTTTTGACAATTTAGGCACTGTTAGACGGTTTTAATATTGCAAATTGTATATGACAATACTACAGAATGTTTTACGCAAACAGTAAATTGACATTTTCTCTCAAAAAATACGAAATCGGGGTCTTATTTGCAAATAATACTACTAACAATACTATTTATAATTTTCTAAATTTTGTTAAGCATTCTTTCTATGTTCCAGTCCATATTTTACACTTTTTTCAGATTGAATATGAATGCAAATGGTAAAACATAAAATAAGGAGTCTAAAAGCCAAGGGCTACAAGTGCAATTTTAAACAAAATGGAGTTAAGTGCACTAATTTTAAACAAAATGGAGTTAAGTGCACTAAGTACATACACTAAAAGCCAAATAAAGTTGCGTGCACGTCACCAATGTCGTAATTCTATTGTATGTGTGACTACATTTCTATAGAAAAGTGTATGTTACTTTAGTTTGCTAAACAATCACTTTTAAAAATAACCCGATCAATAAAAAAACTTTTGTAACTAAATAATGTATATACAGCTATGTATATATAGCTTTTTTGGATTTAGACGTCCGTCATTGTAAAATTTTGTGTTGAAATGTTCATGAAGAAACCACCAATTATTGACGGAGTATTAGTCACTACCAAAAATATTGTCTTGTTGCCACGTCGTTTGTTGATTTTTCAATCAGTGGTCTATGACTTTTGTACTCGTGGTATCGTCGATTTTTGAGGTTATCTTGTGAAAAACATTTATTTACTTGTCAAAATGCCCAAACAGCTAAATAGTCGATGCAAAGAACTTGTGGCTTCATTAGTTAACTATTTTGAAGAACAAAGGATTATTAATGGTTCTTTGTTACCCTTAAACGCTGTACAAGAGGTAATATGCAAATAGAATATCATTACTTTACAAAAATTTGTATGATTTTAGCGTGTAGCTGCTGCGTAAGAACAGTAAACAGTATATGTGCATATGTCAAATGTAGAAAAAAGGGGAACAGTTCAAGTCACCAAAGAAAAAGCGTTGCACTAATAAACGAGTAACTTATTGTTTGGTAACTCAGTAATAACTTTACCACTTTTATTGTGAAATTACTTACTTTGTGAAATCTATTCATGACTGTAATTAATAAAAAAATAAATGAAAAAAAACACTCATTTTTAAATTCCACTTATTGTTACGAAAGATTTATCCCACATAGGAAAAGTCCATTGACGAAAAAGAAGAAGTAGTTCGAGAACATTCAAGATGACATCGAAAATTCTTGAAATGTCTAGTGAAGTTTGGAACGTCAGAACTTATGTATATAATAGATGTTTTTGACAGTTGGGGAACATAATATGTATTTTGAATGTAGAAGTTTATAGTTGTCAGTTGGTTAAAAGTATTGTTATATTGTTGGTGTTGAATAAAGCTAAGTTTCAAGAAGTATAACAATATAGTGTGAAATTTGCTATCTTCACCTTTTTTGTTTATTTAAGTTCTTTTCTGTTAATTTTCATACTTCATAAACCATCTGACAACGCTGCAAATGTTCACAATGATGACGTGAACGCAACTTTATTTGGCTTTCACTGTAGTTGCTATGGAGTCAAATGTTGTGGCAAAGGGATACAAGCGTATCACTGTACAGTGCTGCAATCTAGCGGATGGTATAAGTATTACCTCAAATATCAGCTGTTTTCCTGAGAAGCCAAAAGGTATAAGCGCCACTTGTATCCCTTGCCCACCAACTGACTGTCATCATAGTTTTTTGTTGATAAATGTTGTAAACGCTTGTCGAAACTGTTGCTTTTATGTATGTCATATCTTTTAATTCAACCTTTACCCATATTATTCCACGATAGTTGGCAACTTAAATAGTAAAGTAACCAAAGTTTTGCTACCTTAATCGAAATGGACATCACAAGTATTGTAGATGAAGAAGAACAGGAGTCTCAACATAACCTCTTTAGCGGTAAGTCAAAATTCAGTAAAGCTTATAGTTTATGTTTATACAAGCTATGAATCAGATTAATATTAAATAAAACTAGCGCATGTCTTATTTTTTCAGACGACTAGTGACAGTGATAGTGAATCTGAAGTAGAACCTGACCACAGAAAGAACATAACAAACACTCCGGTAAGAAGAGGCTGACAAGTTCAGACAATTGGGCACGGGTACGTGAAAAGAAGGCAAGAAATGAAAGGGACCGTATGGAAAGCGTATGGAAGAGTTTAATAAGAGATACGGTTGTAATACAAATATCCCTAATGACAAATGTCAATCTATTTTTGACAGTTATTGGGGGCTTGAAAGCTGGGACTTTCAAACTTTGTTTTTATGTTCTTGCATTAGCCTTCAAGATCCTGCAAGGAAGAAAACTACTGCGAGATATATAAAGAGAACAAGTTGTACTTACACATTAGAAGGGTATAGAGTATGTGTGGCTTTATTTGTATTACAAAAAAGACCAGCACAAACTCGGTTTCTCAAACGGACCAAACAGGTCGTAAAGCTCCATCGAATAAGACAACAGTTGAAACCATTTACTTAATCAAAGAGCACTTAAAGTCGCTTCCTAAGTACAGTAGCCATTTCTCTAGGATTAGATCTCCAAATGTGAATTATTCAAGCGTGTAACTGACAATGTAAAAAATCTACACGTTGTATGTAGAAATGTGTATGGAAATAAACTTAAACCCTGCGAAGGAGAGTTACTATAGGTATATTTTCCGTACTTATTTTAATCTTTCACTCAAGAGACCTCACACCGATACGTGTGATAAATGTGATACAATACAGAATATTTTATTTAGCATATGGACTTTCACAGTACGATAAATATACAAATACTATTACAATAATATATAATCCGACAAGCGAGAGCTGGCGGGTGAGCTGCGCGAAAATAGAAAAGGAATTATTCTAAGAGAGATAGGAGAGATACTTAATCGCGAATATAGGTATATAGTATAGGTACTTAAACGGTTATACACGATGTGAACTCCTAGCCGACTGCAATAGAAATGAGCAATCCTTTCCACTTTTAAATTTGTTCTACATGCAACCCGCCAGCTCTCGCTTGTCGGGTTATACACATATATATTATATATATATATATATATATATAATATATATATATATATATATATATATATTATTCAAACACTAAAAATAGTACAATGTAGTACTGTAGTAGTACTACAGAATATTATTAATAATGATATTGATCCAGAAAGAGTTGAAACAGCAAAAATTGAAAAAGAATTACACTTGCGTAAGGCACAAGCTGCAAAACATGCAAAGTATGATGATGCATCGAATTTTAAAGATGATCCAACTACAGTAGTTGTATGCTTTGATTTACAAAAGATGCTTTCACCTTCTAGTTTAGCCTGCAAAAAAGCATACTACAGGCGTCAACTTTGGACGGCATTTTTGTGGCATGAAAGTCAATTTATTCGTAATTGAAACCTTCCTGCTTTGTAAATACATTGCTTCCTGCCTTTGTAAATACATACAGACGCTGCCACCAACCGTTAAGCGCATAATTCTACGTACAGTGACAACTGTCGTGGCCAAAATAAAAGTCATTATATTGCAAATTTCTGGCATTACGTAGTCCAAAAAACACACATTGATACTAGTAGTGGCACATTCATTCATGGAACGTGACCAAGATTTCGGAATTATTGAAAAAGCGAAAAACAGAAACCATCAGCAGGTTTATGTACCAAGTATGTGGGCCAACATCATAGTGAAATCTAGTAGAAAGTTCTTCTTCTTCTTAGAGTGCCATATCCCTACGGAACGTCGGCGACTACCATGCTTATAATATTATTAAACCGATCTCGGTCTTGGGCTACGTGTAGCAATTGGTCCGCTGTCAAACCTGTCCACTGCCGCAAATTCCTCAACCAAGAGAGTTTCTTCCGTCCTATCCATTTCTTTCCTTCGATTTTACCGTTGAGAATTAGCCGAAGGAACTCATATCTTGGTCCTCTGATTATATGTCCAAGATATTCTAGTTTAGTAGGAAGTTCATGGTGACGCAAATGGAGGATGATGACTTTGTGTCTTTAGATTCACTAGAAACTTACTTTAGAAACAATTTATCAGGTATCAGTAAAATGTAGCGTATGCATTTTGAGAAACCATATCCATATACACTGTTTTAGACAGAAAGCGTCAATCTTCCTACCTTTCACCAGCTGAACAGATAGTCCTCAAGAGCTGGTCGACCGCGCGACGAACTACCGTTATTAGAAGCAATAAGAGACAAGCCAATTTTTTTTATAGCCCTTTTTCTATCCGAGTTGTCGAATAAAGGCCTCTCCCATTTCTCGCCATTCATCCCTGTTGTGTGCTAGGCGTTTCCACATTGGTCCTGCGACTCTTTTGATATCGTCGCTCCAGCGCATTTGAGGTCTTCCTCTTGGTCTCTTCGCATCGTATGGTCGCCAGTTCTCGACTTCTTTGTTCCATCTACCATCTTCGAGACGTTCGTTGTGTCCAGCCCATTTCCATTTTAATTTAGCTGCTTGTTACGCGGCGTCCTTTATTTTTGTTTTGTTCCGGATTGCTTCGTTCGTTTGCCGATCTATTAGTGAGATACCAAGCATCTGTCGTTCCATGGCTCGCTGAATTTTTCGAATCTTGTCCATGTTCTTTTTTGTGAATGTTTGAGCTCCGTAAGTGAGAACAAGAAGGATACATGAATCGAACACTGTCGTCCGAAGGTTTTGGGGTATCTTTTTGTCTTTCAGTATGTATGAGAGTTTTCCAAATGCGGCCCATCCCATTTTTAGTCGTCTGCTTATTTCGGTAGTTTGGTTGTCTTTGTTTCTTTGTTTACCTTGATATTCTGACCCAGATATATGTATTCTTCTACATGTTCCACTTTTGTTCCTTGGATGGTTATCTTCGGTTGATCGTCTTTATTCGACATTAGCTTAGTTTTACTCAGATTCATTTTGAAGCCAAAAATTAAGAAACTTAAATTTGACAACTTACAGTCACTTTTACGCTAATTGGCCTAACAATATTCCTGTAAAGTCAGCTAGTCAGAAACTGATTAGATATAATTCAGGAATAGTAGTATTAAATTGATTTAAACAATTTTGTAACTCATTCTGTTAATGATTTTGTGTTAAATTACATTATTTTCACCACAGTTGTATTTTTTACTCAATAAAAATTTTCATATACAAAACAAACCCAAAGGGTTTATTCAATATCTGGTTCTTTTTTTGGAAGCCAAGCCAAGTGATCACTCTTATCACCTTAGCAAGGATTGTAAAATACGGGCAAAAAGACAAGATCTAAAACCAACTCTACAGCTTATGTAATACTCCCAAGTTATTTTAAAAAGTGTTTCATGTATATAAAACAATTACATATAATTTTAAAAGAGAGTTAAACTTAAACCTCCTTTTTCTCATTATCAATATTTAGTCACTTGTACCCCTTGGCTTCTAGGCTCCACAAATGAAGTCATAATTTGGTAATTCGGTAAAATTACTTTAGAAATGTTCCATAATATCGATTGTAGACAATTATAGCTTATACTCTTCAAAATAATTTCAAATTTCACCATCCAAAGTTATCATCTTACTTGAAATAGTAACACCATCTTCTTTCTCTACTTCCTATTAATTGATATAAGGTTAAATGCTCGAATAAATGAACTTTGATAAAATGAAAGGCAAATATCGAGCACAATTTTATTAATCAAATCTTGAAGGAGTGTAAAAAATGGGGACTTGAAATCAATATCCAAAAAAATCGAGTATATGTGTATCGGCGGGAAACAACAGGACCTCTATTGGAAGATGGAGAAGTTATCAAACATTGCAACACATATAAATATTAAGGTATGATCATCACGAAAGAAGGCAACGTAGACGATACAATTGAGAAGAAAAACAACCAAGCAAAAAAAGCAATTTCCCTTCTCAATAGTATCCTTTTGGATCAATCAATATCTAATAATAACAAGTACAAGATATATAATACAATTATTAAAAGTATAATTACCTACAGTAGTGAAATATGGCAAATAAAGGAAAGATACAAGAGAAAACTTGAGGTAACACAAATGGTATTCTGGAGACGTTCAGCTGGAAAATCTAGACTAGAAAGAGTAACAAACAACAGAATAAGAGAAATTATGAAAGCAAAACATACAATAGTAGACGATATTGGTACCCAACAACTCAGATGGTACGGTGATGTACAAAGAATGTCTGAAAAACTTCTCCCAAAACAAGTCTTAATGTGGACCCCTCACGGTAAAAAAAAAAGGAAGACCCCGCCTTAGTTGGAGAGAAGGCATCAATAGAGAAATGCAAGACAGAGACATAAAAGAAGACTTATGGATGAATCGAGAGGAGTGGCAACTGGGTATCGGAAGATGTAGGAGAACGTTTTAAACCGATCTATATATATTAAGGCCACCCTGCAGCTGTTTCTTACGTACAAACTGGATCGGAAATAATCGTCTGGCGTTCACTAGTGGGCAGCACGAGGAATGTGGAGGAGGAAATATGATTGTTATCTTTGTCCATTCGCTGAAATAGTACATTGTTTACCGGGTAGGAAAAGCTTAACATTCCTGGACGACTGTGAAGATTGCTAAGTCGAGGCGCAAGCCGAGACTTAGCAACACAGAGTCCAGGAATGTGGCTTTTCCTACGAGGTAAACATACTATTTTTCCGCAAATCGTTTAAAATTCGACAGATATTGATTGATTAAAAAAAACGCGATAATTTTATTCCCAAATAAATGGTGCTTTGAAATTCCTAATAAAATTACTTGGGTTACTATGGAAACGTATTGAGGTTGAATTGTCAAACTTGACGCTTATAAATTTAATTGCTGGTGTTCTCGAAAGTAAAATGATAAGTGATGATGAAATTTCCATTCCTGTGACTCCTCCAGAGCTGGTTGAGGCAGTGAATACTGCTTCATTAGAATTATTGCCAAAGAAATCAAGAGAAAAGTACGAAAATGCATACAGACGTTTTATGGATTATCGCATGAGTAAAAATACGAGTTCTTTCTCAGAAAATGTTGTAATGGCATACTTCCTAGACCTTTGTTTAAAGATGAAATCTTCAACATTATGGGCCAATTATTCAATGCTGAAGTCAACCCTTGCACTTAAACACAATGTAGATATATCTACATACTCAAAACTTCGTTCTTTATTGAAACGGCAAGCTCAAGGTTATAGGGCAAAGAAATCTAAGATTTTAACGAAGGAAGAAATTGAAAATTTTATCCAGGAAGCTCCAGATAAAGAAAATTTAATGATTAAGGTAATTTACAAGGTTTTAATTTCTATTTAGATTATAGCTTTATTTATTTTTTAGGTGGCTGTAATATTTGGTATTTCTGGGGCCTGTAGAATGGATGAGTTAGTCCGAATGACTGTACACGATATAGAAGACTTAGAATCTAAGCTTTTAATCAGCATACCTGATTCGAAAACCAACAAACCAAGATCATTTGTAATTAATCAGATCTACTTGAATGTTTATCGAAAGTATGTTTCGTTAAGACCAGAAAATATGAACAGTGACCGATTTTTCTTTAAATATCAAAGCGGAAAGGGTTGCAGACAAGTGGTAGGAATTCATCAATTTAGAAAAATGCCCAAAATAATTGCTACTTATTTGAACTTGGTAAATCTGACAGAATATACTGGTCACTGCTTTCGTCGGTCTTCTGCAACAATATTGGTTGACTCTGGTGCTGACATAACTACTTTAAAGAGGCATGGCGGATGGAAGTCATCAAACGTTGCTGAAGGATATATCGAAGAATCGCTTAACAATAAGGTTGAGGTGGCAAATAAAATTTTCACAGTACAAAATATTCAACAAAATGACACTTCCACCCTGCATGTTGTCCAAAATGTTTCTCATAGTTCTAAGAGTGTTTCTCCAATGTTCAATAATTGTACTAACTGTCAAATTACTGTAAATATAACAAATTGATCTTAAAAATGTATTCAGCAATGACTTGATGTTTTCAAAATATAAATTAATTCCTTATAAGCAATGTGTTTTCTATCATTTATGTAGAACACTAACAACTGTACGGAAATATCATTTCCTTACAGTAAGGAAATGACATTTCCTTACAGTAAGGAAGTCCTGACTTGTTCTTCAAGAAATTTTGACAGAAATGTCAAAATTTCCTGGCGATTTGCGGAAAATATAATTTTAGATCTGTGTTGGATATCCTGTTTATTCTACTATATCGACCATAAACTTTTACCTATACCGTAGTTACAGGGTAGAGCATATTCAAATTTCAACTTATATTATTTTCATAGATATTTAAAGCAACTTGTGTAAGTTATAAAGCGGTATATAAAGGTTGATATTTATATCTACTTATTTTTCAAACTTACTCTCCATCTACAAAATTCATTCATTAAGTTTAATTTCGCGTATGTTTTCCGAGACGAACAACTTCTTCGAGAGGTTCTCCGCCTCCAGCTTTTGTGTACACCACTCGCTTTTTCTTTGCTTTGTAGCGAGGCATTCTTAAGATAAATACCTTGTTTTTGTTGGTAGTAATTTCCTCATTTTCGCTGACAGCTACCCCTGCTTCTGCCACTGAGGCGGTTAATCCTTTTTTCTCTTCCCTTTTCCAGCTCAACATAATTAATGGACCGTCCCTTAGACGGACTGCTTCAAGTTAGCGGTAACAGGACCGAAACGGTCGAAAACAATTAGTTAATGTATTTGTTATTAAGAGTAACAATCAAAAAAACATTTTTCTCCAATGAATTAGTAATAAATTAAAACAATGTGGTAAATATATAGTATAAAGCAAAAATTTCAAAAAATATATTCAATGTGGTCTCTATTACAATACAGGCAGTACTTAAGATTGAAAAAAAAAAGTGTAAGAGCTGTTAGACAACCACGAATTTCCATATTTCAATAAATTTGCAATTTAAAATCATAATTGAATATAAGATTTGTGAAAGAATTAATCATTCGTAAATATATTTACAGTTTATTGCCTAAATGCAGCTAAACTAAAATATATTGTAAACTACCCATGTTTCACATACCAACATAAAATGTCAAAAATACGAAATATAAACTTAAAATAAAATATGGCCACCACGTTGGTTTACAACTACTGTTTATGCTCCGAATCACATTGTTAACGTCTGCTTGAAGTAGTTGTAGATATTGCCCATTGTGGAGTAATTCTTCGTTGGAGCATATCCCATACATTCTCAATGAGATTCAAGTCCGGTGATTGTGCTAGCTACAGCAATACATCAATACCCTCGTTATCCAACCAGTTTGTTACAATATGCGCAACATGTAGTCGAGCGTTATCATGAATATAGTAAAAATTTTCTCCAACAGCAGCAGCAACAGGTTCAAGAATAGTGTCCAAATATTGCTGATTTGTGAGAAAGACACGTGGGAAAATAAGGTCAGTTCTTCCGTCAATCATGATTCCGCCCCATACCATTAATGTACCACCTCTGTATGTATACACTTCTTGAAGATGTCGTTCAGTTATGTATACTTCGTATAGTTCTCCATTTCTGGGTCGTCTCCAAACTCTTGTCCGACAAGAACCTAGATGAAATCCATATCTAGACTCGTCACTAAACAAAACTGTGGCTCGGTCATTGCCAGTCCAATTCTGAAACTTTTGACACCAGGTTAATCTTGCAGCGCGATTGCCTCTAGATAGAGGTGGACATCTCAGTTGTCGCCGACTACGAAGATTGGCTTCATGGAGACCATTCCTCGCAGTACTGCTGCTAATTGTTACATTATGTGCAAGCTGTAATTCATTAACCAGCTCAGGTGCTATGATTGTTAGCTGCCTTCTGGCATTTAAAATTAAATATTGGTCTTGAGCGACCACGTCCTGCTGACACCGAGACACCCAGCTGGTCAGCAATTTGAGTTTGTCGTATATCAGCTTGAAGGAGGCCCACGGTTGTATTCATGTTTTCCACCGTTAAATGTTGTCGTTGCATAGTATAAAGACAATATCTTTTACTCACGTATTAAGCAAGAATGGTATAAAGTGACTAAAATTTAAAAAAAAAAATAAAACAAAAAAGTTCATTTTTTTGTCCCTTATAAAAACCATTATAAAACACGTAATACTATCAGTTTTACATTTTTTTTTTTTTGATAAGAAGTGAGTGTCTGTATCAACGATTATAGTGCAAGCAAATTTATATGGTCATGAAATTTCTGTCATTGGGATTGTCAAATTATTAAAATATTCCTTAGACTTTTGCGTTGTGTGTATTTCATTTTTAGAGTATGAGTAGGAGTAGTTGGTACATCTTTAAGACTTCTAATCCAAGCAGAATTAGAAAGACCAGGTTCCTTGATTGGAAATGATCAAATTGACAATGCAATTGTAACAGCTCATGCTTTTATTATATATTTTTTATAGTAATACCTATCATAATAATTGGGAGATTTGGTAATTGATTAGTTCCTCTTATAATTAGAGCCCCAGATATAGCATTCCCTCGAATAAATAATATAAGATTTTGATTACTTCCCCCTCCCTATTAATATTAATATCAAGAAGAATAGTACATAGAGGGGTTTTTAACTGGTTGAACAGTTTATCCTCCTTTATCTTCCAATATGGATCATGGGGGTTCATCTGTTGATTTAGTTTGAGTTTTATTCAAATTCATAACTCTTATTTGACTACTTCTAATTTGCTTTGTAAATAAAAGTTAGTTTTAATGGTAATAGATCTTTACGGCCTTATCATAAACATCATTTTACGGATCTGTACAGCTAAACAGATTTAACTGCAACAGTGACGATTTGAGACACCTAACACGACAGACGTTGGTTGATGCGGTGTTGCCTAATCGAATATTATTTTAGAGGTATTCAACTGTAATAATAATACTCCATAATTACTGTAATGAGTTTACAATTATATTTATTATCAGAACACTAATATCAAAGTTAAAATGTTTAAGGTAATTGATAAAATATTATTTGCTAAAGTTATTAGTCATAATCATTCAAATGAACTGAATGAATGGAAATCTACTAAATTAAAAAGCTAAATTTGTTTCATACTGAGAATTACGATATTTAGTTAACATAAATTGTTTCCAACGGTTGTGGAAATAAGCTTATAACAATAGATTCTTTCAGAATCTCTTAGTTTTTAATATTCAACAAACAATAACTATTTCACGAATTACGAAGTTATCTGACAACAGAATTTATGTTTAATATTAAATATATGGATACTTACAATTCGGGCGCTTGCATATAACTGACTATTGGCTCCTCCGTTTATCGATGAAGTGACCTTGAACGTTGCAGACAAATTAAATGGTGATTGGAAGTTAAATTCGACAAAAAATCGGATTCTAATACTAACCGACTTGCACACTCGATGTCGGTGTAATTTACACTGTCTAAATTTTTACTATAGACCTTATAGTCTGCTTTGCTTGTTCATTTCTGCCTCATTTTCGAAGTATTGTGGATGAGTTGGGTTCACGTTTTGTACCTTTTGTACATTATATTATATTTATTTTTACAACCATGGGTTAGAAGAAAAAGATGATGTCTATTGAACTAAAACGTAAAATCACTGAAAAACATAGCAAGGTGTACGAATAACTAACTTGGCGAGGATGGCTTGGCTTACTACATCAATGATATGTACTGTACTTAAACGGAAGAAGGCGATAAATGGTATAATGCCAGCTAAGGGTGTTACAATACTTTCTAAGCTTCGGACTTCTCTCCATGAAACGATGAAGAAACTGCTAATGGTGTGGGTGACAGAGAAGCAGCTTCAAGAAGGAACCTTAACACAAAGCTTCATATGTGAGAAGGCACGAGCGTTTTACGAAGATTTGCTGAAGCAGATCCCACTGGTTTGACAACTTTAGAAAAGGGACCGGCATTCACTCCGTCGTCAGACATGGTGAAACAAAAAGTTCGGATGTGAAAGCAGCTGAGGGGTTTACATCAAAAACGTTTTCCGAAGTGATAGAAGCCAAAGGATATATCCCCCAGCATGTCTTAAACTGTGACGAGGCAGAGCTTTTCTGAAAAAAGATGCCGAATAGGACTTATATAACTGCAGAGGAGAAGACGATGCCAGGTCACAAACCTATGGAAGATAGATTAACTCTATTAACTCTCTTCTGGTGTATCATTTAGAAAATTACAGAGCCATTAAGTCACATAGGATTTAAAAAACTGAGAGTTATGTGGAGGGCAAATCCAAGGACGTGGATCACCAGGAAATTCTTTGTAGAGTGGATAAACCTGATTTTTACCCGTTCTGTCAAAAAATATCTACAGCAAAACAAGCTACCCACGCAAATCGTTCTTGTCCTCGATAATGCCCCTTCTCACCCACCAAATCTCAAAGATGATTTACTCCAAGAGTTCAGTTCTCCTGTCTTGCAGCCCATGGACCAGCAAGTGATTTCTAATTATAAGAAGTTGTATACCAAGCACATTTTTCGGCGCTGATTTGAGATGACGGAGAACAGAAACCTTACCCTTCAAGAGTTCTGGAAGGACCACTTTAAAATAGTAATATTCCTAAGAATTATTAAACAGGCCTGGCTAGTTGTTAGAGCAAGGACCTTAACCTTTGCATTAAAGAAGCTATGGTCTAAGGCTGTAGATAAAAGGCCTACGAAGGACTGGAACCCGAAGTGTCAGTGGTAGATGAGTTTCTTTCTTTAGGAAAATCCATGGGTCTGGAGGTAGATGAAAGAGATGTGAACGAATTTATCGAGGAAAAGTCTCAGGAGCTGACCACCGAGGAGTTAGACGAATTACATTCGCAGCAGCATACGGTAATTCAACGAAAAATTAGTTTTGAAGAGGAGCCAGAATTGAAAAATGTCTCTACAAGAGATATAAATAAGAACTCTAGCCAATGAGTGCATTGTATACGACTGGAAGGAGTATTGCCATGAAATAGTCAAGCAGCCAGAGCAGTGGCACTTCAAATGTGCGCCTACAAAGAGGTTTTTTATTAAAAAAAAACAACAATGGCAAAATTTTGGTTCGTGGGGATGTCGCGTATAAACATGATATGGGAAATTACAAAAGCATTTTAAAGAGAAAGAAGAACCTAGGGGAAATGCCGACGGAGACAATACAGCCAGAAATGGTAAACATCAACCTATTAAAGCTTAATGAAGTACAAAAGTTGCTAAGAAAACATTATGGTAAAGAATGGGCTAATTTTGAACAACTTTCCTATTATCGTAAGCTATAAGGAATGATAACCAGTCTGAACACGCTGTGCATAACGATGATGTGAGTTGTTGTACGCAAGAAATGGCAATGGATAATATTGACGAAAATTGCAGCCACGTGTAAATTTTTCTTTTTCTATTCGTTTTTGAAAAGTGGGTTGTAAGTTTTAATTTCATTTTTTGTTCGATTTATTCTTTAATAAAAATATACTATAAGAATAATTCTGATTTTATTGATGTTTAAAAACATATGAACACAAATCTCAGGCACAATGAAATGGGTAATGACGTTTTATTACAATGGGTGATTTAACTAGTTTATTTCAACACCTGACATGTTCATGGGAATGAGTTTCAAAAACGGCCAAGTTGATTTGTAAGTTTCAAAACCGGCCATATTGAAAACATATTTAATTTTATTTAATAACTGAGCAAATTAAATCCAAAATAACAAGTTGCAATTTGATACATTATCTGATAGATAGCCCATGGTTAAGTATGAATTTTTTTTTCGGGAGGCTTAATAAAAAAATTAGTTTTCTCCATTTTGTGAAAATTGCACTTTTTGCAAATGGCCGGTTTTGGAATTAGACGACTTAAATGTTTCTTTTTTTAAATACATTTTTCTTATTTAAAAACACTTAACAAAAACCACTGTCGTGTTTTTTGGAAACTGAAACGGATTATTGATATTTCAGTTAATTTCAGTGGGGAAAATTGTTTTGACATACGAGCAATTTGACATACGAGCAAGATAAAAGAACGAATTACACTCGTACGTCGAGGTACGACTGTACATAGAAGAGTTTTATTGTAAGTTTGTGGAAATTCTCCAAATCCTATCCTGCGATCAGAAGTCGAGCATATAACCGCTTCCGTAGAGCACAACTCATAAGTTAGCAAACAAAAAGGTGCTTTTGGGCAGACAAAACCGTTTCATTAAATCCTATTATGTATACTTAATATTCGGGAGATAATAGATTTACGTGCTTTTTATCGGAACGCTTCATTAGTACACTTTTGTTGTTCAGAATGTTTGAGTACACGTTAATGGTTTTTTGGGAGTTTGCGGGCTGGCCAGGGATCCCAACAAAGGCAGATTTCGTTTAGAAATAAACACTGTGGGGCTTACGACCTCTCTGATAGGATATAAACTTTATAATTAGAAGTTTAAGGGTAGCTGAAAGGTAATTAGGAAGTGACGGTAGTATTTTAAATAATTATTTTCGTGTCTGGTTTGTATATAATGCGGAGATTTGTTTAGACTCGTTTGTATTGTCAGCTTTAACCGAGGAGGTAAATAATGTCGAGTTTTAGGTGGAACAAAAAATAAACGGGAGTTCATTACAAAATGAATTAAGCTCACTACAAAATTGGCATTACTGGGACTGTACAATCATGGTATATAGTTAACAAGCTTGTACAAGAACAAAAATAAAAGTTCTAATAAGAAAGTTTCTGAAAAATATTATTTTAAAAACTTATGAGGTCTGTTTTTATAACCGATAGTTGTTTAGGATTATGGGTTATTAAAAAAAATCGTAAACAACATTAGGTTATCCCAAACAGATGAAATATTTTTTTTCTAAAGGAATTAGGATTTCCCTCGATAGTTGCGGTTACTAATCACTGGCTTGAAGCCAGCGAGCCTTTTTTTGTAGAAAAAAATAGCACAATTGCTAAGTATGATCATCCAAGTTCGGCTCATGGTGGCGCCCTCATTCTTTCTACAAATATTGATTTCTCGCCTATAACAAAATATGACTTACTGTTGAATGAAGCCTTTTTTGAGTTCTCATATTATAGATCACCTGATTCGTCCACGGAAATATTTTTTCAGAACCTGTTAAATTTGTTAGACGACCTGCCCAATAAAAGCAGAAAGATTCTATGCGGTGACTTGAATATTAATTACGCTGTTACTTATGCTACCCAATTATCCTTAGTCAATATATTCGAATTGTATGGTTTCACAATACACGTTAATTCTCCTATAAGAATTACTAAAACAACTTCTACCATAACTAATTATATTGTCTCAGATAAAGTTACAAAATTTTTTTTGAAAAAGTTTTTTTGACAGATTTTGATTACTACTTTACATCTCTCTCTTCAATCCTGACCCCCCAGGGTGAGTGTAGTGGTCGCCGTGATGTCGTGTATTGTCCGTCTCCAGAGATCTCTGTCTCTGGTCATTTCTTTTAATTCATGCATAGGTCTTTGGCATATTCCTATAATTTGATCTATCCATCTTGTTGGGGATCTTCCTCGTGATCTTTGGCCTTCTACCTTTCCTTGTATTATGAGTCTTTCCATGTTTTCTGTCTTTGCTCTCATAACATGCCCAAAATATTTTAATTGTTGGAGATGGACTTTACTAGAGAGTCGTTGGCTAACTTTAAGCCCTCTTAAAATTGAATTATTTACTCTACGGTCGATCTAAGGAATTCGTAACATTCGTCTCCAACAAAACATTTCAGTGGCGTCTATCTTTCTTCTCTCCGATTGTCTCAGAGTCCAAGATTCACATCCGTAGGTCAGTATTGGGAATATTAAGCAGTTGATCAACCTCATCTTTATCGCTCTTGAAATTTGACAGTCCTTCCATATTTTGGTCATTTTTGCTGTGGCAACTTTTGCTAGATCACATCTACGTTTAATCTCTTCTTGTAATGATCCCGTGTTTGTGATTAATGATCCCAGATATAAGTATGAGCTCACAACCTCGAACCGGTCAATTGTGGTTATGTGTGGATGATTGTTGTGGGGTCTATCCACTATCATGATCTTTGTCTTTGATATGTTTAATTGCAGACCAAATATTTGACTTTCGTTTTCGATCAGTCGTATAAGTTCCATCAGCTCTGCTTGACTATTTGCAAGAAGGGCTGTGTCATCTGCGAAACGTAGGTTGTTTTGTTTATGACCATTTATTAATATGCCCTTTTCCCATCCTTCAAGTGCTCTTCGCATAATATACTCTCCATATATGTTGAATAATTGTGGAGATAGTATACATCCTTGTCTGACACCCCGTTCTGGATGAAACTCGTTCGAAAGTGTGTCAAGTACTTTAACTGATCCAGTAGTGTGTTAATATAGTTCAGTTATAAGCGTAATTAGATGTTGTGGTACGCCTACTTCTTTTAGTATTCGCCATAAGTGTCTCCTCTTGACCCTGTGGAACGCTTTACGGTAATCTATAAAACAGATGTATAGTGGGATGTTGAATTCCCTAGATTTCTCGATTATCTGTCTTATATTCAGCAGGTGTTCTCGAGTGCCTCTACCTTTGGTAAATCCAGTTTGCTCTTGTGGAATTTCTCTTTGAAGGAATGTTTTCAGTCTCTCATTGATTATATGTAGCATTATCTTACTGGCATGGGATATAAGAGAGATAGTTCTATAATTGTCGCATTTATGGAAGCTGCCTTTTTTATGTATGGTCGTTATTGTAGATTTCGTCCAGTCTTCAGGCCATTGTTTGGAATTCCATATTTGGTTACAGAGTAGATGAAGTAACTTTACGCCGGTTTCTTCTGTGGCTTTAAGCATTTCTGCTGTTATCATATCTGGACCCGGTGCTTTATTATATTTGAGCTTGTTGATAGCCTGTCTTACTTCATTTTCGAGTATATCAGGTTCTTCTTTCACCTCGTCAGAGATTTGGCTAACAAGCTCTTGGCGTAGATCATGTTTATATAGGTCCCTGCAATACGATCTCCATGTCTCTACTACTACTACTGAATAGTCTACTACTACACATACATATTTATATATTCAATTGCCAAATAATCACTAGGTTTATTCTGTAATTTTGACTTAATTGAGTTAGTTATAATAGGAAATTTATTTCAATTATTCAGATTGTCACATTTAAATTTAATTATTTAATGATTGTTAAAAGTATGCCAATATTAAACATATTAACTTACTGTTTATATTTAAAATTTGTAGAGAATTTCATTAATATCTGTTTACTTAAAAAAACTGGTTAACTTTACTTACAGAACTGAGAAATAGAAGAAGAACTGTCACAGTTTAACCTGCATTAGCTTGTCAAATTTACCTCTAAAATCTAATAGACAACAAAACAACTCATTTTCCCAAATTCAGAGATGTAGTGCTATTAGTAGAATGGTGAGCATTCTCTCTCCTGCTAGTGACAAAGAATGTAGATTGTAGAATCTCTTTAATTGATTTTAAACTGTTTGTCCTTGTTTAAGTGCAGTGTTTTGTACAATTTTGTGTTAAAATTCATGTTTATCACATTCTACGCTTATTGGATAGCCCATATTTGACGAAATGCCCCTGAAGATGCTATATTAAGGGAAAGTACTTGGGCAAGATTTGATTAAACTTGTGCTCAATAATTGCCTCATTTTTCAAAGTTCATTTATTCGAGCATTCAACTTCATATCAATTAATTACAGGATAGTTTGAACTATGTTCTCCTAACCATTAATTAATAGTGTACCGGCATGTAAGTAATGTTTTGTTTATTTACTAATTTATTACAATTCAATAGACTATTTTTTATACCAATTTGTGGGTCTTACTTTGTCCGCTTAAACAGTTTATTCATTTTAAAAAAACATCACAGACATTTAATAATGGCATAATTACTGTAATTTATATTATTTAGCGTTTGTTTATATTCATAATACAACACCCTAATATGGGTTTTATTATTTCAGCATTTAATTAACTTTGTAGAGACAGACCTGAAGATGCTTTGCAAATTGTAGAAAGCGAAAACTCGTCTAGATAGTCAAATTAAACTGATTGTGCGTAAGTCTTATTTATTATTACTTTTACCTATTTAATAATCTTTACATTGTCACTGTTTTTTAAGACTTACCAAAGCTTTTGATTGTGTCCGTCCCGGAATTTGATAAAAAAACTGAATTTCTACGGAATTTGAGGTATTTCTTTGAATTGGTTCCAATCTTACTTTGGGAATAAAAAACAACTAGTTAGAGCAAATGATACTGACTCTAGTTATAAAAGCATTATATGTGAAGTACCACAAAGTTCAGTATTGGGTCCTCTACTTTTTCTTATCTTGATAAATTACATTACTAGCTTAAAAATTGATGGAATTTTTTTCTTTTTGCTGATAATATAAGTATTACTTGGAGGAAATCTAATATTGCAACTCTTTATGCAACTATAACTTCTGATCTACTTAAAATAAAAACCTGTTCCAACTCTAATTTACTCTCTTTTAAAGTGGATAAGTCAGTAGTATTAACCTATAAAGGACCTCTTCAACCCTTGCTACTTAATAACAGCCAGATTAGTATCGTTGATTCTGTAAAATTTCTTGGTATTTTCATAGACAGAAATCTTAATCCCTTTATATCGATTTGTTAAGTAAGAAACAAGCCTCAACCTACTCTGCAATAAGTTTCAAAGGAAATCAATTTAGTATCTTCCAAGATAACATTTTTTTGATTTTGAATTATTTCCTTTTATTGTGTTTTTTATTTATTTTTCCTTTTTTTATATATACCTATATATACACACATATATTTATTTATTTGTTTTTTTTTCTCATCTTTTTATCTTATATAATTTGAGATATTAGACTAGGATATAATTTAACGTTCAGGGGTCGATCAGAGCATTTAGACGAGACAGGTGGAACTCGGATAGACTTAGGACTTTGCACGAAGGGAAAAAACAGGTTATAAACTTAATCTAATACATAAAATATGTTGATAAATATTACAATTTTCTGAACTTAATAATTGGGTCAGGTTATATGGTTTGGTGATTTTGCGTATTTTGGTTATTTCTTCACTTAATACTTTTACTTCATTACTTATTTTAGAACAGCCTAATATCATTTGCTCTGTTGTACCTTCCTCCGCATGGACAATTAGGAGAATCACTTAATTTTATTTTATATTTATACTGCGGAGTTAAAACATGGTTAAACCTAAGGGCGAGCGCCCACCAAAGTGGCGTGGCAAGTAGCACGTAGCAAGTAGCACGCGTCTAGCATGTTTCTTAAAATGTAACCAATGAAAACGAATGATTAGAATGAATGACGTCACTGTCATTTTGGTGTGCGCTGAATCATTCATTTTCATTGGTTACATTTTAAGAAACATGCTAGACGCGTGCTACTTGCCACTTGCCACGTGCCACGCCACTTTGGTGGGCGCTCTCACTTAATCTGCACAATACTTCCCGACAGTCTTGAGAACCAAGATTGGCTAGGAGGCTCGGTAACTATGTTTTTATAAAATTTTTCTTTTTGACTGCTTCTATACATTTCTCTCCATTCTGTTAGTAATATGGGCATTACGTGGCAAGCAATTTCATTGTTAGGACATTTATACTTTTTAAATACGGTATCTTTTTGGCCTCAGTAGAATAACACATTGCAGAAGCTACTTCAAAAATTACGGGATTTTAACTCTTCCCTCACTATATATTTCAGAAACTGTTTGCTTAATTCGTAAACACCTACATGTTTTTCCAGCAAGATCTAATCATGACTACTTCACCAAAAATTCAACTTTTGAAGTGTATTTACCGATCCCGTCCACTGAGTTAGTAAAGAAATCTATGTTATATTCGGCAAAAAATATATATAAATATCTTAAATTACAGTTAATTTATATACAAACCACCAAATAATTTTTATACAATTTGGGTTATTGTTATTTGTTTGACTTTTTGTAAGTTTTGTCCATAAAATTGTAAAATTTTAAGTGACAATAAAGCATATTTCTATTAAATTCTGTTCTTATAAAAACACACCTCACTATTTTTTATCAAAAATAATTTTTTTTGAAAACGATTTCCGGAGTGAAAAAATCAAAAATAAATCAAAACGTCAAACATTAGTTAGTTAAAAACGTAATTTTAAAAGTTTAAAACAAATTTGCTCATAACAAAGCTAAGATACATAAATAAAATAACCTCTAAGTAAATATTTTTACGTTTCTTCCAAACTAGCATTTGCCATTAGAGTTAAGCAATGAATTTCACGAAACTTTCCTTTATCCGCTATCTATGTACAACTTCCTTGTTTAGTTATTTTAAATATTACCTTACGTGTCGTAATATCCTCAAATCCTGTAGTATTTACTAAAGACTGATTACTAAGATAACGTTGAGATTGAACATCAAACTCACCTGAAAAAAGAGAGAAAAATATTAGTTTAGGTGCACTTTTCAAGCAAGATGAGTACAGTGGCGTCGATAATGAATCGCTAAAAATACTTTAACAATTTAATCCTTTCAACCTGACTTTTTTCACTCGGTTCTACGAATGTGTTTGATCATATTAATATTTCTTTTAATTAAGTTTGGAGTCCTTTTATACTGGGATATATTCTCCCAATGGTTTTTTTAGTTGAACGATATATCCCAATGGTATCGAAATAAAAATTTTCAATTATAGTCAACCTTTTATTATGTGAAATAAAAACATTAAAAGCAATTTTAATTTGAATTTATCCAATAATTCGCAGTATAAATAACAAAACATTTTCATAAATGGTAAGGGGTAAAGCATTATTTAAGGGTATCTGACACATTTGACAGAGAATTTGTGTTTGTGTTGCTTTTTTCTTGGCAGAACACACTGTACAATGACGACAAGATTTTTCTGTAATTGGTAAATGATCCCCCATATTTACCATATTCTTTGTTATCTTTGAAGGTCTTCGTACAGATTCTTTTGAACATAAACTTTGATAAAGCTTGCTTTTTAGTTACTAAATCTTCACCTATTGTCAGCAAAAAATCCTTGATAATTTTCATGAGATTCAGTTGGTTGTATATATTCTAAACTATTTACAGCCGCTACCATTGTGAGTCTAAAACAAACTTTTTTCCACCATTTAAGCGATTTCATATCTAAATCACTATAGTTTCTTTTTGCACACGTTTGCTTTTGTACCATCAAGTCCTTTACATTTTAACAATAACAATATTTCCTTAGTTCCTTGCCATTTCGTTCCAATTATTCCTGCATCGGTGAAACGGAACTGTGACAGTCCCAATAGCTGAAAACTTGATTTCGTAAAGTAGTTTTACAGTAGTAAAAAGTCTGTCCAAATTTTAAACGACGTTATCATCTTTTATCGTACTTGAGAGTGAGTACATAACTCTTTTCACTGTATCTATTATTTCTTCATTGTTTTTCTTACCTTCACGTTCTAAAGTTTCTTAATTATTTATCTCATCTTCAGATACAATGATTTCAAAATCTGATTCTTCAAAATCGCTGCTAGAAGAACCTTTATATTATATACAGAGTAAGTATACAATCAGAGCTAACAGAGAAAATCAAACAGCCGAAATATCGAGACGAGTAAGAATGGGATGGGCAGCGTTCGGCAAACTTTCTTAAGTTCTAAAAAATCAAACAATCCAACTATACTTACGAAGAAAGGTATATAACTCCTGTATAATACCCTTGCTCACCTACGGAGCACAAACATGGACATTTACACAGGCCAATTTGGATAGGATAAGGAAGGCACAAAGAGCGACGGAGAGACAAATGTTGGGTGTATCACTTAGAGATAGAAAACGTAACCAGTGGATCAGAACCAGAACAAAGACAGTAGACGCGATAGAACAAGCAGAAAAACTGAAATGGAAATGGGCTGGACACAATGAACGTCTCCAAGATGGACGATGGAACAATGCTATCGGAAAGTGGCGTCCATGACTGATGACTTTATAATCTGATGACTTTATAAAGATCATTAAAATGGAAACACAAGATCACAAAATTAAAACTGTTATGACTGATCAATATCCTGGCATCAACTCAAAAGAATTCAAAGATTTCCTACAGATCAATAATATCAAAATGATATTTACTGCTGTTGATGCACCATTTTCAAACGGTATCACTGAAAGATTAAATCGAACATTGATTAATAAAATTAGATGCAAAATAAATGAAGGTGACAGGAAAACAGCATGGACAACAATTGCTCAAAGTTGTGTAGAGAAATATAATGAAACTGAACATACCATCACAAAATTTGCACCAAAATATTTATTAGAAGGAGAAAATGTAAGCATCCTGCCACATGAATTATCATCTAAACTCGCACATGCTGATCTCGTTGATTTAAACATTGGGGATTTAGTATATGTGGAGAACGGTAACCACCTAAATAGAAAGAAGTTAGATGAATTAAGGATTGGACCATACAAAATATTAAAAAAAATTTCCAATTCAAATTATGAAATTGATACTGGGCATAGGAAAACAGAATCAAACTTCTTTCATATCACTAAGCTTACTACAGTATTGAACAAATATTTAGTGAGCGTTCAATTTTTGTTTTAAAATTTATTCTCGAAGGGGGGGGGGGAGATGTAAAGAAAAACTATTGTTTTGTTTTCCTTTAATAATATTTCTATTTATATTCTCATTTTGTTACGCCACTGTCAAAACATTAAGTTCTTCTTTTTGTTTTTATGTTAGACATACTTGTGAGGTGTTTATATATATATATATATATATATATATATATATATATATATATATATATATATATCGCACCTCCAGATCTATAAGGGCACAACTCAAAAAGTATAGTTTTGAGTAAATCACGTTTGAAGTTTTAGACAAAATTGTTTATGCTATGAAATCACATATAATGTAAATACAAATAATTTTACTACAGCTAACTATTTTTATTCACCAGTATTTTACATCAGTATCATTAAAAAAACGTAAAATGAAAAATTTAAATTGTTTTTTGACATGTGCCTATATTACCACTCAAAAATGTACATCTCAAGCATGTCAACTCCAAAAGTGCCTGTTTTACCATTAATAAAACGGATATGACACTATAGGTCATCTTTAGGTTTGTTAATAAAACAATACAAAACAATTAAATGTTTATTTCATTATACAATAAAAACTTAAATTGGAATCAGAAACAATCTGCCTAAATTATTTATTTCTATTCTACTAACTTATTCTCATTACTCTATTGACATAAATAATGAAAATACATTTAATACAAAGTTGGTAATCATTGGACTTGTACTATTAAAATATTATGTATTTCAACAATTTAAATTTCTTTAGTAATATTTAAAAAAAATTAACTTTTGTGAAATTAAGATCACATGCAACTGCATCATTCAATATCATCTGCATCGTAATCATTAAGATACGCTGATGAATTCAAATTTTTATAAAAATTGTGGTAGGGCTTTGTAATAAGATTTGCTTCCCAGAGTGATAGCAAATCATTTTTCTTTGCATTTGATATAGAGGGTGGATGGGAGAATGCTTTTTCAAGCACCAAGTTACTTAATTTTCCACGATTACGTGATCTGACATTTATTTTTAAAAACTGAGAAAAATTTGATTCCTCGTCATATTCAGTTTTTTACAGTAAAATAAATGGTTCATTCTTATTAACATGCATTACTTTTATTTGATTCCATGTTACTTTGTCATTTTCTGAATTTTTTGAAAAGTTACTCCCAATCTGCCCTGATAATCTTTTAAAATCAATTACATCATCTGTAACTATTTCTGTAATTTTAAATGGACTGCCGGTTTTCTTTGCATTTTGCAGTACCGTAACCCACTGAGAAGGAACAAAGATAGTACCCGATTTTAATTGCCTTTGTTTTTGCTTTTCAATTAGGGCATGCATTATATCCCCTTCATTTTGTGTATGCCCTACTTCCAAATACTTATGTGTAATAAATACTTTTGATACCTAACTCCTGAACTGCATACAAATACAAACTGGCCAAGTACTTGTTTTTGTTTTGTCCTATACAATTATCACTGTAAAATATAGCATCTTTGTCTTGGCAGTGATCTTTTAAAAACATTAATAAGCATGAGCCAATTTCATTGCTACCACGCTTAGCAACACCTTCATGCCAGACGAAACAGAAACCTTGGTTGGTTCCAATTTCATAAATAGTGAAATTAAAAGTGGACAATTTTCTTTTATAATAAAATAGGGAAGCATCACCCTGTGGTGTTTGCATCACAGCTTGCAAATCGAAACAAGCACAAACACAATTTCCTTTTTTTGCTTCAGCGGCATCAAGTAGTTTTTGCTTCCGAGCTAAATCTTTGTTTCTTTTGGAGGGAAACTATTGATGTGGTCTTTTATTTTTTGTACAACAGCAGCACGAATAACTGGGTGATTTTTATGTTTCCCACGTTTATCCTTTTCAAGAACTCCAACAGATAGGTTTTTGGCAATAGCTGTGCGAAATGCCTTAGCAGTGATATCAGCAGTATAATAAGAAATTTTTACAGACTCGTTGCAATCCCTGATTAGTATTAAAATTAAACGCATGATTATTACTTCTAGTGCTCCCCTCCCTTATATTCCTATACTTGAGCTCAATTATTGTTACATGCCTTAAAATAAATTCTCTTTGGCGATTAATATCACACATGCCCCAGTAATTATTAAAAATATCTTTTCTATCATCGTGGGTAACCTTAGTAGTACACTTTAATCTACATTTTTCTTCATTACATAAAATATAATAATATTTTAATCAACGTTCTTTGTGGTAATACGGGCCCAACTAAAAATTTAATTGTTTACCTATTACTTCAAAGGGCACAACTCAAAAAGTGCCTGTGTTTACAGTACAAAAGAACAATAAAATATGGTTAAAAAGGTACATCTAAAAAAGTGCCTCTATATTAATTTAAAAGTCTAACATGACGTATAGAAAAAATAGGGGTATAACTCAAAAATAAAATTAATGGACAAGATTAGAAACAGGACGATATTACCATTAAAAAGATTGTTCAAAACTACATATAAATAAAGGCATAACTCAAAATGGTGAATTTTTGACTTGTGCCTCTATAGATCTGGAGGTGCGAATATATATATATATATATTTCCCGAGAAATATAACACACTATGTCTATGTACATATATATTATAATGTGGAAGGAATAAACTAAAATATCATATTTCTCTCCTTCCCATTCTTTCCCTATATATATATATATATATATATATATAATATATATATATATATATATATATATATATATATATATATTATTTGTAGTCTCAGCAATTGGTCTGTATGAAATAAAACTCTATTTGTTATTTCTCAATATTTCGTCACGATTTTGTGACTTCTTCAGGAGAAAACTGTAAATTTATTATAATTATTATATATAAACAAAATGAATATTTCAATACTTACAACTTAAGATTAAAAATTTAAATTTTGATAACATATCTTAATTTTAATCTTAAGTTGTAAGTATTGAAATATTCATTTTGTTTATATATAATAATTATAATAAATTTACAGTTTTCTCCTGAAGAAGTCACAAAATCGTGACGAAATATTGACAAATAACAAATAGAGTTTTATTTCATACAGACCAATTGCTGAGACTACAAATAATATTTAACACAGTACGGTCGAGAATAATTTGTTGATATATATACATATATATATATATATATATATATATATATATATATATATATATATATATATATATATATATATATATATATATATATATATATATATATAGACCAACAAAATATTGATAAGTTTAAATCGCACCAATTTATATTGTTACGGGGGCAAATTTTATGGGGACTATCTTACTTTTTCACTAATTTACATGGGCGAAGCATACACAATAAAAATGACCCCGTAAGAATGTACTGCTGACATTTTACATGGTTGCCGCTACCGTTTAGTTCAATTTTTTTTAAACGGTAGAACCGTTTGAATAGAATTCCGTTAATCGTTTAGAAGTGTAAGTTGGCTGAATGTACTGTATACCCACATTTCCCTCTTACACTGAAAAACAGTTGAAAAAGGAAATATTAAAACAGTAACATTGTCTGTACATCGCATACGTCTATCTTAGCATTATCGCAATCCCGTTCAAAGAACCAGGTAATAGACATATCGATCCGGCAGCGGTGTGCCTCTTCCGCGGCCGCCCGGTACATCATCCGTAAATTCCCTTTCAATGTTTTTGTTTAATTTCCCTTCGGTCGGGCTTGAATATTTATATATTTTTCATTAAAAAGTGCCCCGGGGCCGAGAAAGAGGTCCTTTCATAAACGCTCTTCTTCTTTTCCGCGGCGATACAATTCCGAGCCTACGGAAAAAAGATAATTAGTTCGGATGTATTCGTTTGAATTAGAATCAAAAAAATTCTTCTCGACTTTTATTTTTCGCAACCGTTTCTCTCCGGAGTCCAATTTTCATTTGCGAGATAAGAAAATTTAATTAGTGAGTCTGGTACTAATGTTTTGCTAACATTTTTCAATTAAGTATTTTTTACAGTATTTTTATTACTTATTTCTCCATGTAATTTAACGGTTTTTAAACTTTATGTAACAGTTTAAACATTTAAATATTTTTAGAGTAGCCTGGAAGTCTTTGTCGACTATTTTCATTTCATTTTCTCCACGTTTTCCATCTTTACCACTAAAAATTATTTTCTTTTCAGTATAATTATACAAAAACAGATGGAGCTTATATAAATATGAAGCAGTAAAATGCTAAACAACCTCTTGTAACATTATAAACGTCACATTTCTATTAATTAATATTTAAATAATTATTTCATATTAATTTCTTTATTAATTTCTTTGCCTTTAGTTCAATTTTTACTATTTTTTATTTAAAAAGTAGTTGGCGCACTCTCTTTCTTCCTATTCTTCCTCAGCTATTCAATGTTATGTCCACAGACTTCTTAACATCCCTATGTCTCAAGAAAATTACAATAAAGAAATCTCCATCATTAAACAGATAGCAAACAACAATGGTTTTCCTTCTACTACTGTTGATAAAGTCATTAGAAAATCTTTACTTAAAAAGAGACTAAACCAAGCTTTTAATGTTGATAAAAAATCCAACACTACTTCCATATATAGATCCTTAACTTACTTAGGACCAATTTCAGAAAAAATTTCAAGAGTACTTGTTAATAAAATTAGTGACTTAAACATCTCCTTTAAAACGAAATATAACATCAAGTCCATCTTCAGCAAGACCAAAGACAAAGTTGACAAACTAAACAGAAGTGGTATTTACAAGCTGTCCTGTGGTGACTGTAATATGACTTATGTAGGTAGAACAATGAGAACTCTGAATCAAAGAATCAAAGAACACCTCAATAACCCAGAAAAATCAAACTTTGGATATCACATTAAATTTAATAATCATTCTTTTTCTCCTTCTGAAAACAGTAAAATTTTACACAACATTCCCAATAAAAAGTTTAGACTCATGAATCTCTTGGAAGATCTAGAGATATCCAAAGAAATGAAACTAAACCCTGATTGTTGCTTAAACACATAAATCAACCTCAATTGCAACTATAAACCTCTTTTTAAATTATTATGGGAGACTTTAGAGGAAGAAGGGTGACCTCATGCAATCTTATTATATATTTTTCATACTTTTATATTTTTAAAACAAATTTTAAACTTTATTAGAAATTTACAACATTTTGTAATTCATTTGAAAGTTATTCTTAATTGAAACATGAAAATACATTCTTAAAAAATTTTTTATGCAAATTTCTTACATTTTTCCATCAAGAGATACAATTCTCAATACACTTAAGTATCAGATAACGTAACATTAACACCATGTTTCTTCTTTATATTGTTGTTGAACAATTTGAGCCCTTGTTTCTTAAGGATGGCTGTCAGATTGAACATACATTGACCTTGAGCAATGACTTGAGTGAATTTACAAACTAATGTCATTCTGTATGATGTGATGAACACATTAAATTTAATTTAAAAACTTAATTTTTAGAAAGTCTTTGATGACTATTAGTAATTCCAAACTATTAAATAATTTTGTAAGAATTTAAAAAACAATCTCTATTTCCTATATATGACATTTGTCAACTGTCACTTTTGAAAAATCGTTTAAAAGGACCGACATTTGATTTCATTAGTTCTATTCTGTCTACCTCCTCACATCAATCAATGGTCGGGTTCTTACACCCGTACCATGACAAAAAATTTTTTTCAATTTTTTAACGTGTTTGTGAAGTCCAGTGTCGGCTTTTTATATGTTTTTTATATGTGTTAAGAATTTCAACAACTAAAAAAATCATAATTTTGAAATTTAAGGAAATGAGATCTCTCCTTTGTAGTGGTATTTAAAAAATTGACGTAAGTTAAAAATTATAATCTTTACCAATTAGTACTTATAAGAATATTTTATTGTAGCATAGCTCTGATGATGGCTTTGTAAAGCTGAAAGCGCTCAGCTAGGAATTGCCAAAAATATACACACTTCAAAAATACTTTTTTGCATTTTCTTTCGACCTCTCTCTTTCTGTCCAACAGACTATTCTGTTCCGTGTTGACAGACAAGATAGTTTCATGATATCTATAGCAACATCCTATGACATCTGTGCTAACTTCAAGCAGTCCCACTACTTTCCGTCAATTAAATTTTCTAATGTAGGGAGAATATAATTGTTTGCCTGCTTTTGAAATTTATAAAAGAAGGCAAAAATTATTATTAGACCCATTTTATGGTCCAAAAATTCTCTTGGGGTAAGTACTTTCATTGTGATATTTATTCTATAAATCTGACAGCATTTCTAATATTTGTAACCTTACTTTCTTTCGAAAGCACATTCTTTTTCTTTTCTGATATATGCATTAAGACTCTTTAACATAATGTAATTAAGTATAGACGTTTTCATCTTTCTTGGCGTGTGCGTGTAAAAACACTTTCAAAACACTGTCTTTCCTTGTCTAAGCTGGATTCGTTTACCTCCTCCAGTGGCAGCTATCTGTATTCGTAAAGAGGCCGAACTTATCACCGACACCGTATCGGCCAAACGCATCGATGTTATTGCTACAATACTGGGAGACGTGAGTGGTCTCTTCATTACCTTCTCATCGCACTTTACCATGACAAACGTGACTCGCACAATTAAATTACGCATCTGTGTATCAGAGAGAGATATCGAATATTAAATATTCTGTAGTAGCTTATTTCAGGCACACGCCAAGAACGATGAAACCGAGTTTAGGAACAATCACATTTCATTTTATCCTCGCCATACACTATTTGTTTAATTGTAACTTTGTATTATGGCAAAGAAGTAAAATGTTTCTTCTTGATGTGTCTCTAATGCAAGCTGTTCTGTTGTCTAATGCAAGTTGTTGACAATTTCCGACATTTTTTTCAAAAACTACCCTAAAAGGAGCCAACTTATAGGAGACAACACACTGTTGCCTTTCTTGTCGATTGTCTACATTATCGAATCGTAAGCACTGCAATAAAAAATGTAAATCTATTGAGTACCATCACTGAACGAAATATTTCGATTCCTGTACTATTTGTTCGCCAAAGGCCTTTTAGATTACGATGACCATTTCTATATACACCCGCTAGGTAGAGGAAGCCAAATAATGCCTTTATTTCAACAATATTGGTCCTGCTATATGTTTTATCTTTGTAGGCTAACGCTTTTTTATCTATCAATACATTGGTACAGACCGTGATACTTTCAAGCATTTCTTCATAAAAAAAAGAAGCCGGCAATCTAAAAAAGTCTTAGCGTTTTTAAAATATGGTTTGGATCCTGGTAAGTTCGAAATTATGTTCTCTGTCCTCATTCTAACTGCTTTATTATTATGGTTTTTTCTCCATTTTGTTTTGGAATGCCTACCTAAAAAATCAGGATATTATTTATCTTCCTTTCGCTTATTTTGAAATTACAATACTTCTATTTTCTCAATTTCTTTCTTTTGTTCACCATCAGACTGATTATTTATGTGATCAAAAAGTGCCAATAGTTTCGTAATTTATTCTAGAGAAAAAAGTATATATGTAAGTACGACAAATACCGCCACTAATTAAAATTCTGTCTGCGTCACTCAGGTGGGGTCTAATCGGATTGCAGAACACTGTACTCACTTTGACTATCAACTTGCAACTGAAGTTGGTTCAGAATACCTAACGGCAACATGTTTTAGGAAGCTATAGGCAACCAATAAAATATCCGTGTATTAACCATAGAATTATGCTAGTTCTAAGTGTGTTGGGGGTACCATTAGACCCCAGCTGGGTGACTCCGGGTTAAACAAATGAAATATGTATGATTAGTATCATGTAAAGCATGTTTAGAGATTGTAGTTTTCTTCCCCTGACGATGCAACCTTTTGTAAATTGTATTTAGCTAGTCAATATCTTGAAATTTTTCCCCATTATTATTGGTTTCCCCCTTCTTTATTGTAGCATTTCTATTTCCCTTTGTATGTTTTAAAACAGTGAACAATATTCTCAATCTTTTTGCGTTGCTGAGATTGATAATATAAACATTTTTAGTCTGTGTTTATAATAACACAAAGTTTCATTTGTTTGATGTTGATACCGCCTATTGGATATTGCGCCTCAAATAAACAAGAAACTTTTCGGTGGTGCGGACAAGAGAACGGTTTTGGGAGAATGAAATTACTCTACAATGGAGTACGATAGGGTGAGTGTGATTGTTTAGTCCGGATTTTTGTTCTTTAAATTCGCAATGATTATTCTTTATTCGTTTTTGTCATGGAAATATAGTGTAAAGTGATTTACTCTAAGATGGATCGCCAAAGCGTTTGGTTCATTGTTTAGCCCGGATTTTCTTCAAATTCGATATTTTTTTTTTGTTGTCATCGAAACATATTAAAGTTCAGTCAGTAGGAAGAGATTTGGATTTGGAAGAGAAAGCTTTCGGGTATAGTCTTCAAAGCCGGCAATTTTTTTTAAGTTGAGAGGTGAATTTGTGCTCAAAATGATATTTGGCAGTTTTTGTTGAGTTAATCATCGATTGTTTGTGCTGTGCCTTATCTGGCAGTTTTGTATGACGGCGTTTCCAACCATTTGAGAGGCGCACATGTTTTATAGAAGAAACTGAGTGGCAGAGTTTTAAAGATTTCAGTTTGTTGTCATCCAGGATAATCCGAAGCCCGTATCAATTTGCAATTTCCAGAGATTTGTCTATTTTATGTTCCATGGTTTGTGTAGAACACTGTTGTGTGTTGTTTGCAGTGTTTTGTTTCAATTTAAATTCCAATATCTTTCTTAAAGGAAAATACATCAGTCAGTGGTACCAGGTACATTTTATATTAATATATTTTTTAAAATATTAATTTTATCTGTTTAAAAGTTATTTTAAATATTGCAGATTGTTTCAATTTAGTTTCATGCCATAGCTTTTACATTATAATTAGTATTCGTTTTTTTATTTCATTTAAAAACTTTTTCTCATACATTTTTATACATTTACTTTAAATTTAATAAACTTGTCTCTATGGAAATTGCCTTATTCTTTGGAATTTACATCTTTTCATAGCACTTGGACACTTAACTCGATTTCTGAGCCAAAAACTTAACGTTGCTCTGTTTTCAATAATTTGAGTCTGGTATACTTATACAAATATACCATGATAAGCTTTGCCATTTCACCAGGCTCGATCCCAAAGCATGGTACAGCCCTTGTCCATCACCAGGTCTTGGGGTTAGTTTTTACATCACTCGTCCGTCATTAGGTCCATTTCACCAATTATAATACGAAACCAACGGTTCAGTGTACTCTACCATGTGCTAAGCTACTAAGAGAGCTGATATCATACTTACTACCACCAATTTTTCATCCAGTAGCCATTCAAGGAAGAGAACAGGGCAAAATAAGTGTTTTTTTTTTGGCAATTTTTTTCTTTTCTTCTTAAGGCATTCTGTAACTTTGTATAGGACTAACTGTAACGTAGAGACAGGTCTTTTAATTTAAATAAAATATTTGGTCGAATTTGGTGTTATGCTTTGATCTCCCTTGTATCGTTCTTGCTTCCATTTGTCTTGGAGATTGTTCCATTAGTTTAGCTACAGTTGACCTTCTCATGATCCTAAGTCAATCGTGGATTTAAACATGGTACAACTCACGTAGTTAAAACCTTACAATGTTCTTATCAATTGCCTGATTCTCATATTTTTAAGGTCCATCTCTATATCATTTATCTATTTTTTCTTCCTTTTTCCTCTTCCACCTTTGTTTTGTTTCTCGCATATAGAAAGATTAGTTAAATTAATGAAAATTAGTCAGTACAAATTTAGCTATTATGTAAAAAAAATACAATCTTGGAGATAGAAGAAAAAGGAATAGACAGGAAGGTCATGAAGTAGATAAACTGGAAGATGACATAAGTGTATTAAGAAAAGTGGAGAAAAATAAAAGAGGATAGAAAAATTATGATCTACAATAGTCTTTTAAGCAAAAAATATAGTAATTATAGTGAATATATAACTAATTTACCATGCAAAATGACATAATATGATTTCTACCTCATTTAAAATAGCTTTAATTTCAAAATAAGTATATTTAAGTGCGCCACTGACTTCCTCGATAGCTTTTATTTACACGAGCATACTCTTTCAGGTACTTCGCATCAGCATTCATATGCATGTTTAACGTTGATATATCCTTAATTAGAAGATACATCATCTAATTAAATATGGAAATCAGGTGATGGCTCTTATTAAAGTTGACACTTTAAGAGAGATTTAGGAAGAGCAGTTATATAAATATTGGCTCTTAAATAAATGTTAATTGGTGATGCCAGCGCGAAAGTTAAGATAAAAAGTGAGAAATTGCGGTTGGTTTGCAAGATTGTGGTACTCGTTAATTGGAAATATTGCTTGAAGATAAGATGTGTCCTGTGTGACGTATCTTTTAATAGAAGAAAGAAAAAAATCATGTATTCGTTGAGTATATAATTATTTTAAATTTTTATCTTGACTCTTAGTAGTTAAAACGGTAATAAAATTTTATATGTCTATTACCTTCAAATCTAAAGTCAAATTAGAAACTTAGTCAATTAACAAAATAACAGTGTATAAGACCCATATACTGCTGGTGCTGCCATATGGATTGGAAACATGGACCATCTTCGACACGAAAATCTCTTGCTCATGTTTGGACAACGAATCCTGATAGAAATAATATAAGACATCTGTGAAAAATGGTTTAATAACGAGGTATACCTATGAGATTTACCACCAATACATAGATCTGGATAGCCATCATTAGTAGGAATAAGCCACAACTAATAGAAGTGTTCAAACAAATTGATCCTGAAGCAAGAAAAAGAGGTCTCAAAATAAACATAGCAAAAACGAAGTATATGACAGTCAAAAGAATAACTGACAATGAAAATAATATCACAATAGACAACTATACTATCGAACGAGTGGATGCCTTTACATATCTCGGCACAGAAATCAATTAGAAGAACTCCGTAAGTAGCAAAATTAATGCACGTATTTCCAGCGGGAATCGTACATACTACGCTAATAAAAGAGATGACATCGAAATTATTAGACAAAAGAACCAAAATGACTATCTACAGAACACTGATTAGACCCGTAGTAACCTATAGATGTGAAACTTGAGTAATGACGAAAAAAGATGAAGCCCAACTCAGGACATTCGAGAGAAAAATACAGAGGAAAGTATATGGCCCGGTACAAGAGGAAGATGGCACATGGAGAATCAGGAGAAACGACGAGGTTAATGAGTTAAATGAAGGTTATGACTGATTGTAAGATTTGTGAAAAGTCAAAAACTGTTATGGCTGGGACATGTGCAGAGACAAAACGATGCAAAAACAACAAAAAAAATGTTACAATGAAAGCCCATAGGAAGGCGAAAAATAATTAAAGCCCAGAACGAGATGGTTGGATAACGTGGAAGACGACCTGAAAACAATGAACATAAGACAATAGAGAAGAAGAGCTCAAGAGAGATCTGAATGGAAGAACATAGCCAGACAGGCAAAGACCCATCCAGGGTTATGATGCCGAAAGAAGAAGAAGACATATATATATATATATATATATATATATCTGGTGGTATATATGTGATATCTGTCATAAAAATAGGTAAACTAAGATGGACAGAATATCTAGCAAGATCTGAGCAAGCTCACAGCCGGTAGAAAGTAGACTGAGTAGTAGGCCAAAACTTAAATAGAAGGGTGCTGTGTTAGGAAAATAACTGGCAATGGTTGTCAATTGATAGCGCTGACGGAAACTCAGTGTCATAGATCAAATTTTTAATAAGAAACTTTGTTTTTTATCTACTCCATTAGAATGTCTTCCATCAAATGAAGAAAATGATATCAGCCAAGTGATTTTCGCCGAGTTGATGATCATACGGGCCCGTTTCAAGACATTTTCCACAAATCTTGCCAGAACTTCCGACGATAGGTTCTCCCATTTCTGGTGAATAATCGCCTTAACGGCTTTAAGAGTCTTAATTTTATTAACGTAGATCCACGACTTAAACAAACCCAATAAAAAGAAGTCTGGAATGGTTAAATCCGGTGATGTTGCCGGCCACTGCAAATCACCAAAACACGAGATTAAGCAATCCGGAAATGCTTGAAGCTAATTCATCTAATTGAGGTAATCGTGGCTTTGTAGAGCGCGCCATTCACTGTAGTTTGGCTAGTGGCGTTCTCAAAAAAAAAACAGCCCGATGATTCATCTAGCATAAACAGTACATCACAAAGTAACTTCGTAGATGAAACATGAGTTTTGGTGCTTCAAAAACGATAATTTTGTTTATTCACGTAACCGCTAAGATGAAAATGAGCCTCAAAGCTCATAATAAATATCGATAAAAAATCGTTTTCTTTGTTGAAATTCAGGATCGCTCTGATCTGTCACGAAAACCAATTTACTGCCATTTACGTGGCAGGTCATCTTGTCGATGTTGGTCAACATCTTGGCCAACAATAGCGATATTCTCAGCAGAATGACTATTCCGGAGCTGGCTTTGAAAGCAACTCATGTTGTTCTAGTCTCTTTAAAGCGAGTGACCAAACGCAGCAGCGTTTGTCTAGTTGGTATCGGACGACCATGCGACAAAATTCACGCAGCTTCAGGATAACATGGAAACAATTAAAGTTTTCTAATAGGATTATTACTTTTGCCCAATCCGTTAGAATCTTATCTACATAATTTTTGTTTCTATATTGTTTATCTTTATACGATTTATTTTAGTCTTACTTTCATCAATTATTTTAATAGTATTTACTATAAACAGACTTTTTGTAGTCTGACCTTATTTCTTGATAGCACTTGATTGCCATTACGTTACAGTTACAACTACAGCTTTCCCTAGAGTTTCCAGCTTGTTTAAATGAAGAAATACCGAAGTAAACGACATTTGCCAATAATCTTTTATTTAACGGCAACAAAAAGCGAACCGTTCACGACTAATTTCGCGACTCTACCTAACAAAGGCACAGAGAGCCCAAGAGGATCCGGTGGCAGTGTCATCTAACAAACACACCACCGTCGGCAAATTACCGGAGCTAGTTCCGGGAGCCTCATACGTTTCTGTCATTCATTACCGGAAATGGGAGTTTGTTTTCTCTTTGGCCGCAAACAGTTCAGCTTCCGGCATAGCGTCGTGTCAGTCGCTAACATTGACGAGTTTAGAATAGACTTAAAGTTAGTGATGATGCTGAAAATATTTGAATATCTGCAGTATCTGTAGTAATTAGTTCTTTTATCTTACAGTTAAAAACTGACAACATTATCTTTGTGGCTGCATTTGGTAAACTTGAATGATGCTTTTGTAAATTATTGCGCAAATATTAAACTGAATGAACAAGAAAATTAGAGGAAATCAAAAAGAACTACGTAGAAAACGCATATCTATTTATAAAACGTTATATTGTTCGTATTTGCATATAATACAATTATTATTTTTTTATTTACATTTATAATAATGCTTCCCATTAACAATCTGTTAGGCAGATATAATGCAAAGAACATAGTGACAATCACTGTATCACTGATAATGATAACTTTTGTTGGGGGTCAAAGTAATGTTCCAATTATTTACATTTGTAAATTGTTATACAAGAAAAAGGTTTTGCATTCTTGCCAAAATACCTAAATAAGTATTACACCCTTTATCAACTCATTTATTTTTAATAAAGAATGGCACTGGAACAAGACAGTTACATAGAAAAAAAAGTTAAACTGACTGAAAATTTAAGTAGAGCAGATGAAACCACATGTATAGCAACAATTTTGGACAAGCGCCCAATAGGAAGAAGAACAGGCAAACTACGAAGATAATGAATTAACGAAAGAATGAGATCATAGTTATATTCAATCTCAATGTGTCGTCAGATTTTCCCTATCACGTTTAAATTTATTACAAATTGCCATCTAGTAATTGTCCGAAAAGACAAGTCTGATATAGTGACTATGCTTAAGTATAAAATATTTATTAAGAAATATGAAATTTTAAGGCGAAGAAAATAAAAAAAAATTGGTTAAGTTATGTTGCCAAAGTGACCTATCACAATACAGATTGTTACTTTGGCCGGCCAATCACAAAGCCTGTTATTAAATGCTTTGTCTTTGGCCTCCCGGCGGACGATTGCTGCGAATTATCAAACACAAAGTGTATAAAAGAGCAGCACATCTTTCGATCGTAATCTAGGATCTAGTTGTCATATACTACAAGCCCCGGTATACCTGGTTGGCTTGGTGCCACTACCGCTACTACTTTGAGTTTTACTATTAATTAAGTACTACGATACTGTTATCATCTAAGACGTCGAACACAAGAAGACTTCAGCCACTTTGAAGAAAACATTTGAAGCACAAGAACCGGCGTGTTGACTAAGGACTGCCAGTAAGACACAACCTTTGAAATAAAAAAGACAGTGGTCTTAGAACTATTTTAGATTGTGTCAAACTGGCCAAAGCGTTCTTTGGGACCTGTGAAGGTAAAGAGCGAATTTAAGCTCCAATTGGGCTTGTAATTGCTTTGCAGAAACTTTATGCAAATAGTAACCGTCCTTACAGGATCAAAATACGGTTTACGAAAGGTAGTGACACGAAGCGAAGGGCAGTAGAAAAAGTCGGCACTGCCGGCATTCTTGTGCCTCTCTCTCGTAGAGAGAGAGGCACAAGAATGTGAGAATGAGGCGAGAATTCCTGCATTTCTGTGGAATTCGAGACATATACCACGCAACAGAATACTAACACACACATATAAAGTCATTGTAAGAAAATCATTGCAAGAAAGCTAGATCGGTTAAAGTATTCTGATTGCCGGTGTCCCCTTGTCTACCACAGAAGCCTGACGAAGCTTCTCGGACGTAGATGCCGGAATCCCATTTATCTCCACGAACACGAGGATGGAACCAAAGAATTTAAGATCCTCCTCAAGAGCGGAGGTTGTACAGCACAAGAGACCCCAGAGAACCTGGAGGACGCTATGGCCGAACGACATGGCGCCCAACTAACAGAAGATACCCACAGCCCAGACCTAGCTTCAGTTTTGTCCACGTTGATACAATGAGTTACAGCTTCAACACTGGTACAGACCAAACCCACCGAAGCCCAGGAGAAAAAAAAAAAAAAGAAATCCCACAAGCGGACCCTGAACATAAGCAACATGAACATCGATACTAAACATTGGATAGCCTACATCCTAGAAAAATCACTGATAGGAGAAGCAGCTCATTGAGCACAGAGCCAATTTACGACGAGTCTGAACTACGACACGTTTTTAAACAGGCTGATTATCACTTTGACAACACAACGAAGAGATCATCACTAATGTCCAAGCTATACGGACATTACCAGAAATATCAGCCAATAGCGGAATTCATTTCAACAAAGATGTCTCTTTTTCGATGATTATTACCCCATATCGATTACGAATTACGAATATTATTTGCCCAGAAATCACAAAACATCTCCGCAACAATGCCGAGAACTGAAGAAGACCTGAGGCAAATTTGTGAAGAATTGCAAGCCGACGAAAATATTTCACGGCATACAAATCGACAACCGGACCCACCAAAAGCCGCAAAACAGCCGAACCAGAACCAAGCCAGGGGACAATATTCACAAAGGCAACCGAGAGCTTCTGACACTATGGATACAGATGATTGTAGAAATAGAAATCCAACTCAGAAACCGACGCCGAAACGACGCACGCACCCAATAAGCCTCTCTCCAGATTCAGTGCTCCAACTAAATCCAATCAATGCTAAGAAGGTCTCAAATCTGCCACGAATCCATGCGAACATCAACTCACAGAAAGTGGAGGTCCTCATCGATACTACTCCATCGATGAATTATATCAACCCCGACTTGGTTCAAGCGTCAGATGTACACAAACGGGGTAGAATGGTCCAGTCCAGTGCAAACACCATTACACCATTACACACAGTCAGGGTACAGTCGAAGTCCCTATCGATTTTGGAAGTTTCCAGTCCACAACGAGATGTTCCATTGTCAAAGATCTGAACGAAGATCTAATTCTGGGTATGCCATGGCTCCAAAAAGAAAAACAATGCAACAGAATACTAACACACACATTTAGTCACTGTAAGAAAGCTAGAACGGTTAAAGTATTCTGATTGCCGGTGTACCTTCGTCGACCACAGAGGCCTGGCAAAGCTTCTCGGACGTAGAGGTCGGAATCCCAATTTACTCCACGAACTCGAGGATGGAACCAAAGAATTTAAGATCCTCCTCAAGAGCGGCGGTCGTAGAGCATCAAGTGACCCCAGAAAACCTGGATGCGACCGTACGGCCGTACGATAATAACTAAATTAATAATTAAACATTTGTAATAAAATGACAAGTAAACACTAATACTAAATGCTGATAAATAAACAAATTTTGGAGTAAGAAACTAAAAACTATTGTAATGTAAAAGGTTTTCAAAATTTTCCCTATTTACTTTTTGCCCTCAATTGGCCCGTAACTCCGTTATGAAATAACATCCTAACCCTAATTAAAATGGATTTTGTGAGTTAATTGTGTCAAGTCTTTTGATCTCCTTTGACAAAATGTATCGTCGAAATGTATTTAAATTTTCTTTTGTGCACTTAAAATTCATATTTTCGTAGGACGCTTCCTTTGCATTTTCATTTATTTTTAATTAACTGTACTTCCAGTCAAAAAAACAACTACTTTACCGAGATATTATTTTCTTCAGGGGCCACTGGAACACAAAATTACTAGCCGCGCCAAAAAGGAAAAACCCTTTTATTTAACGACTTTCCTCTGGTTAGTTGTTACAAGGGGGATGTTTTTCATTCACGTCTGGCAACATATTTTATTCCTTTTGAAGTGTGCAACAAAAAGAGTCCAGTGCAATAACGAGAAAACGGCAGTTTTTCCGGTTTTGCTACATCAAAAGCCACTGGAACACACACACATACAGAGAGAGACACAGGTGTTACTGAATACAGAAGACTTATAGTCTTTACACTTGTCGCAGCGGGAATAATGGAGTTGAATGTTGAAGAATTCCATGAAAATATAAAATCGTTGTTCTTTAATAATGCCTAAGTAGAAATGAATGTACCAGGAGCAATTCATATATGTTCTAATTAAATTCACAGAGATATCAATACTTTGTTCGACTTGAAGACGATTTTTGTTAATTTACAAGTTTTTAGAAAATAAATATAAAAAATTCTAAATTACATCAGAAAAAGTAAAAATGAAGCCAATAATATCCTACACGAAAAAAGTTCTTCTTTTGCGCCGCCTCTCTTACAAGATGGGGAATCCAATTGGGTCCTGCTCTGAGCAAAACAGCAGCTCTGAAGATCATGATCGATGTTTTTCCAAGCCAAAGTCGTAAATCCTTGACCTTAGCTTACGCCCTTGATCACTGGCATTAGTTCATTGTTCTTCTGCATTGGGAAGAACGATTGTACCATCGGCATATCTTATATTATTAATTATTTTGCCGCTCATTATGATTCTTGCGCTATTCCTGTCTATTTAAATATTTTCCTTCAGAACCCCAGCTAAGACATTTTTAGACTACTTCTGGTGCACTTACAAAACAAATATCAATGAACTTGCCACTCAAAATATAAATAAAATTGAAAACGCTGTACAATATCTTACAAAAGGCGGGATGGAGTGCTACTCCTGAACAGACAATATGGAAGGAAAGCATAAATTGTTCTCTGAGTGGAAAAAGCTTGATTGAAGAAAAAATAAAACTAAGAAGAAAGTGGCAAAACATATACGCATCTATTGACAAAGCAGACTTAGTAACAGAATTACTAGAAAACTTAAAAGACTGTTAAAAGAATAAAAAAAAGGAGATCCAAACTTATCTAGAAAATCTGATGCCGTTCAAAGAAACAAACTATTCTTTATGGAAAGCGACGAAAAAATAAAAGGAGTTAAGGAAGTTTTAATGAGTTTTAATGAGAATAAGGAAGACTTAATAAAAGGAAAAAAAGACCCCATACCTCCTTGAAAAAAAAAATGCCAAAGGTAAGCAAGGTTCTCGTATTAGTAAATGCTGTTCTGGCTTGTTCAATTCTGCTACGTATCTCTATCTCTATCCAACTACCGAGATATCTGAACTTAGGGACCTTTTGGATGTTCTTATTGTTAATTCTAATATTTAATTGCATATTTCGTGTTCTACTAACCACCATTACCTTCGTCTTGTCTATATTAATCTTCAAGCCCACTCGTTCTCCATCAGTGTTTATTCTATCTATTAGTTATTGCAGCGCTTCTTGGCTATCAGCTATTATGACTGTATCATCAGCATAGCGAAGATTACTAATAGTCTGTCCGTTGATTTTGATTCCGTGTTCTGTGTCACAGACTATACACAACAATAAGAACTAGCCTCGAAAACAAGCAGTACTGCAGCCTTTTTAGATGCCTGTCAAGCTTTTGACAAGGTGTGGCATACAGGACTAACACTTACTTCAAACTGCTTAAATCATACCTTATAGAAAGAAGATATCTAGTAAGGTATAGTAAAGCCTATACAACACTCTTGTGTTCTCGAACCAATCTTGTACCTAATATACACGACTGACTTACCAACAAGCAATAAACAACAAAATTTAATAGTGATCACATGTCATATAACAAAACATTTTCTGTTCTGCAGATTACTTAGTGGTAGGAATAGTAAATGGGAAACAGAAAAACATCTACACTGTATAGCATTTACAACCATACCAGTAGATGATAGGACTTTTTTGTTCCACAAGCAAAAACTTTTGAGGAAAGTGGATACAATAATAGTTGAAGCCTTTAACACAATGACACTACGAATCAAATTATCTTAAATGAAACCCAGGAAAAATTCAGGTGTGCCCTTCTACATCCAATAGTGTAATAAAACCTTTAATCACTGTACTTCCCCTAAATAACTGGGATTTCCTTTTAATCTCACGTCATTCAAAGAACATTGTTATAAAACTAAAAGGCAAACTGTGAGCCAGACACAATGTTCTTCGCAAGCTTATAAACCAAAAATGGGGCGCACATCCTTCCACCCTCAGAACTTGGACGATTGCACTCTGTATTTCTTGTGCTGAATATGGCTAGCCAGTATGAGAAGCATTAGGACACGCCAGACATGTGGATGTAGCAGAGGCGGGTACACGGGGAGGAAATAGGAAAATACCTCAAGAAAGTCCAAAATTAAAGAAAACCTATTGTTTATGTTTTTTGTGTGGTTTGGGTTAATCTTTTTTATGTTTTTGGATGGTGATTGGACTTAATCCAACCTTGCAACAATGCTCAAACCTATCGCCCCTCGCTACAACATTGCGCTGTCCAAAATTTGCACACAGAAACCCCTTACTTTTTGTAATCCGTATAACAAAAAGAACCTCCGCTTAATGGAAATACACCAAAAGTCTACAAAATAAAGTAATTCTACCTAATTACTTGTACCTAGCCGAAATATTTATTCAGCTACACTTGGCTGGTGTTGGAGAACCCCTCCCATTTCAGCTGGTGTTTCATTGTAAGTTCCACTGAGAATTAGCTATCAATGAGGGCCAGAATCATCAGTAGATGCTTGAGATCCACACCCATGCATAAGCTCTATTCTATTGTAGGCATTACTTCCCACTTGATATTCAAAGAGAAGTAGCTGGAAATGTCCATTACCAGCCTACTGAACGAAGACTCTTTTTTGGTTAGATCGGGACATCAACAAGATACACCAGAAAGAACGTGTCTTGCAAATGGAAAAAAGCTGTTACTCGAACATCTGAATCCTCGGGAGGAACTTTTGCCTGGAGCCATTTTCCTTACCCTGTGTGAGGACTCTCAATTATCTGCGAGTTGGAGTGTCTGAGTGTAAAACGAACATGGATAAATGGAAACCATTGTCTGCTGAATCCGATACCCTATGTAAATATGGGGCCGTACCAGATTCAACACATCTACTTAGTTGTCCTCTGTTGGAGAAACCTTCCACTGAACACTTCTTCATGCAATTGACACGGCTATTCAAAACGCTTGTTTCTGGATAAACAATATTTAATTATTTGAAATAGACAAGGAGAATATTAAATAGTGATAAAGTCAAGATATTATTGAATTTTGGAATACTCTGTATACCTGGGTTCATTATTGTAACTAATTGATGAAGTAAATCAGGTTGAGCTTGAAACAATTCTGGCGCCTGGAATTCTTCTGCCTGCCTACCAGTAACTCCATACCAAGTTTTAGGTTCTCCCCAATGTAAATAATTGATCGAATAACTCCAATGATTCTCGTTATGCCAACAAAATGTAGAAAAACACATTCCGACGTACATCCAAGACACTTTTATTCCGGATATATCTGCGTTGATGTGACCTAGTACAGAACCTGGTAAAACGGATAAATTATTCAAATTTCATCCGGATTCCACATACTGTTTTTCCAGGTCGGATAAATTTGCAGAACTGGCTGTAGGAAAACCAGAACCGTGATCCATGGTATGTAAATTTGCCCCATATTCAACTGTTACATCTTCATCTATTGTTGACATAATACGCTAGTATTCTTGTTCTACTGTTTCGAGCGGGACTTTATGTACAGGCATATTATAATACTCAGACCTAAATTGATCGGCCATCTCCCCAAACTTTTGAAACCATGAAGTCTGTAGCGCCAGAAGTATTTCAAGCTCAACCTGATTTACTTCACCAATTAGTTACAATAATAAACCCAAACTGATGAACAATGCTATTAAAGTATATAAAATGACTCTGTATACCTACTGAGTAAGTACAAGGTATCATTCCAAAACAAAGTAAACAGAATCGACACCCCGTCAAAGAAACTAGCTCAATCCCTCCTCCCACAAAGGAATCGCTACCGGAAACGCAATTACCGTCTCACTTTTAATTGCAAATATAACCGCCGTGTCGGCTATAAATTTGCCGAAGACGCATCTGCTTCCAGGCCAACAATCAGCAACACCGTCCGGCGGAGGCCTGAATTACGGCATCGGCAACAATGGCCGGTAAGAGCGATTTAATGTCCGGTACAAATGGCGGGCCAATGATGGCTGAGATGAATTGTGGCGAGACATGAATTATTGAACGAGATGAGGACGAATTCCAGAGAATTGATTCCGTTTCGGGAATTATTTAACGATTTGTAGCAAAAAAGGGTTATATTTCTTTATCCGTATTTTTATTGGCCATTTTCACTTTTCAGAACACATTGGCAATCAATTAATTTAAAAAGACGTGATGGGATAAATCATTTTTTTTAAATTATTAGCTTATGGATTTAGGTATTGTTTTAAAACTGTTTTATTGTGGCATTTCTTTGTTATTGACCATAATTAATTACATATTCATCCTAGTAGTTATTTTACTTGTCATTATGCCACGCGGGATCCAATCAATTGCATTTACAATCTTCTTCTTCTTCTTCTTCTCCAGCCTTAAGTAATCCAACTTTGAACATAGGCCTCGCTGAAATCATTCCAGTGTCTTCTATTTTGCGTCACTTGCTTCAAGTTACGTTCTCCGATCTTTTTAATATCATCCGTCCATTTCATTTGTGGTCTTCCTCTGCTTCTCTTTCCAAACCATGGTCTCCATTGTTGTATTTAGTGGTTCCATCTCTTTGTCTCTCAGTCGGGCATTGTGTCCTGCGAGCTTCATTTTAATTCGGCAGCATGTTCTCCTGCGTTCTTCATCCTCCTATTTAAGGATAGAACGACAACAGAATAATATTTTAATCTGCTGTACAACTCTCATAACAAATAAGTCACTGTTGGAAAGTCGTTGGAAAAACTTTTTGCGAAAGTCGTCTTACGAAATCGACCTACGTATAAAACTAGCGTAATTGTAGTTTGGCAATTCATTTGTTGGAGAAGCTCGAGTTTTGTATTATATTTTTTACCGATCACCAAATTCGCAGCCAATTTTTTAAGATCAACAAAACAAGAAAAAATACTAAAATCTAATAGTGAAATGTGTTACTCATCATTGGCACAGTTTCATTGTTATCGCCTTCGTGACGTCAAATCTCATGAACGTACGGTCAGTTAGTTCGTGTTAAAACTAATTTGAATGGAAAATAATGCATTTGTTGTCATTAAACTACCCGTCGGCCGGCGCCACTGAGTAAAGATGGTCTGCCGTAAGCAGTGTTGAAAAGTAAGTGATACGCCCATTTCAAATCGCAGTGTGCTTTGACTGCTAAAACAGCCTTAAGGAGAAACTGTTACGTAATCTGAGTGAACCGTCAGTTATAGTTCTAGATCATGCACCTTACCATTCGGAAATTTTGGAAAAACCACCAAAACAATCGTGAAACGTACCGAGCATAAAAAATTTGTTAGTTAAAAATAATATCAATTTTCCAGAATACGCCTTCAAATCAAAGTTACTGTAAATTTTGAAACGCAATGAAAAACCAACAGTTTATACAGTTGACCAAATTGTATCAAGATATTGACATCAAATACTACGGTAACCGCCGTATCACTGCCAGTTTAATCCCATCTGATATATTTGAGGTATACAGAGTGGCCCAAAAGTCTGGAAACGGCTAATTATCTCGTAAAATGCTAATCATAATTGTACAAAATTTGAGGTACACCTATTTTGGGATACGGAGATTCCATATTTGATATTTACAATGTTGCTAGATTTGCCGTTTTTTCTTATATTATTAGTAACTTTGGTTTTTCAAATACATCACCCTGTATATTCCGTCATTAATACATAAAGGTCATAAATACATAAAACCGAAGTCGGGCAACGCCTAAATTGTTTCAATAATTTTTTTAATACCAATTATTTTCAAATACATTAATACGTAACAATTGATAGTTTAGAACATTTTTTTACATAGTTGTTACGATATTAAGTGTTCAAAATGTGCTTAATTTGTGAGTTGACAGCACCCTAATCGATGGTAGAAGGCGTCTACAACATTTCTCCATGATTGTCTATAAATTATTTAAGATTTATTGATAATTCGTTGCATTAGCTCTGCAAGACTTGCTGGTTAAGTTTTGTAAACTGAATTTTTCAAGTATCTCTAATAAAAATTATCTTTAGGATTGAAATCGGGTGAAAGTGGAGGCCATTCAATTCTACCTTGTCTACCAATTTATCGTCCAGGAAATACCTCATCTAAATATCGCCGAACATTTACACCAACTATCTGACGTGAAATTTCTTTCGACAAAAAATGACCCAATTGAATAAGTAACTACTATATTTGACCATACATTTAATTTTTGTGGTCTTTGAGTATGGTTTTCACGCATTCAGTCTTCAGTGTGAATTTACGTCACACCAGTACCTTAAATTGTGTCGATTTAAACTTCCACACAGTGTAAAAGTTGCTTCATCGGAAAAGCATATTCTGTTAATGAAATTTTAATAATTTTCAATTTTATCCATCATTACCTCAGTAAACTCTAATCTACGACCAAAGTCATCTTCACTTAATTCTTGCAATCAGTTAATTTTGTATGATTTAAATTTGTTTTTACGTAATAAACGTAAGACTGAAGAATGACCTACATCATGTACTTGTGCAACTCTGCCTGGGGATGTATGTGGATCTTGAACAAAACTTTGCTTATATCTGAAGTTTTGTTGTCATTGATAACTCGTTTCTGTCAACCTGAACGTTATCTATCTTTTACTTCTCCAGATTCCTCAAATCGCCTTTTTTGTACCGTCGTCTTATGAATAGGAGAACCGTTTAGAGAACGGCATTTTAGAAAAGCAATTTAAATTGCAGAACTTTTTGAACCACAACTACTGTCAATTTTAGTTCATAATTTAAATGGTGAACAAATGTCAAAATCACAGCATTCTCCATTTAAATATTTCAATTTATTAAAATCCACATATTTTGCACTGTTTTATGTATTTAAGATCTTTCAAACTACATAAAATATAAAATCAAGTGAACATATGGTTGAACTCGTATTGAATAGCTGAACTCGTGTGAAATTCACACTGAATGCGTAAAAACCATACTCAAAGACCACAAAAATTAAATGTATGGTCGGTTATAATAGGTACTTATTTATTTTATCGAAATAAATTTAATGTCATATAGTTGGTGTAAATGTTCGGCGTTATTTAGATGAGATATTTCCCGGACGATAAATTGGTAGACAAGGTAGAATTGAATAGCCTCCACGTTCACCCGATCTCAATCCTAAAGATTATTTTTATTAGAGATACTTGAAAAATTTAGTTTACAAAACTTAACCAGCAAGTCTTGCATAGCTAAGGCAACGAATTATCGATGAATCTCGAATAATTTCTAGACAATCATGGAGAAATGTGGTAGACGCATTCTACCATCGCTGTCAACTCACAAATAACACTTAATAACGTAACTATTATGTTAAAAAATATTCTAAACTGTCAATTGTTACGTTTTAATGTATTTGAAAATAGTATTAAAAAATGTATTGAAACAATTTAGGCGTTGCCAGACTTCTGTTTTATGTATTTAATACCTTCCAGACTACATAAAATCATAAGTGTTACATATGGTTGAACTCGTATTTAATAGATTTCAATAATGACTGAATATACAGGGTGATGCATTTGAAAAACCAAAGCTACTAGTAATATAAGAGAAACTGAAAATCTGGCAACATTGAAAATACCAAATATGGAATCTCCGTATCCCAAAATAGGCTTATCTCAAATTTTGTATAATTATGTCTAGTAATTTACGACATAATGAGCCGTTTCCAGACTTTTGGGCCACTCTGTATGTAAAACGTATTATGATAATCACGTTCAATAAGGTGGACTCAGTGAGGATGCAGTAAGGGAAATGTGACTAGAAGCTCTTAAAATTGCAACTCTAGAAATATGGGCCAAAACTGTAAATAACTGTGAAAAATTAATAGAAGAGGTGGTTCCGGGAAAATTAAATTAGTGAAATTAATCCAGTGATTATAGATTTACACAGTGATAGCGGTAGTGAATTTAGTGACTATGATAGTGATTTATAAATTTAAATAATCAATAAGTACACCTTTAATATGTTATTTACAAAATAATTGAATAGAAAGTTAACCGTCATCATTCATTATTAGCCAAATAAACAGTAATATTTAAAATTTCATTTAAATTTTTGCTTTTCATTTTATACAAATTAACTCTAACTAATAAAACAGGCAAAAATATTCCAAACAAAGTAAGTAATTAAAAAGATTATGGAGAACTCCAGTGCAGTTTACCGTGCCTTTTACAACAACGAAAGGTTTTCTGCGAATTCCATTAATCTTTTAGAGATGTAAGTTGGTTGAATATACTGTAGCTAATAACATCGTCGTGTGGTTCAGGTTTATTGTATATTCTGTATATAAGACCTGTTATGCAACGGATGACGTTTTGTCTCTTTTTTTGTGACATTTCGCATTATGTGCTTCTCGGCTGATTATTTGTCAATTTGATAGCTAAAATCCCCTAAGCTGATACAGCGATTCAAGAAAAAAAGAATAATCACACATAAGAACGTGTTTATTAAATAAATTCAATAAAAAATAAAGCTATTTTATAAATAAAAATTATTTAAGATAACTTTTATCCTTCCCTATAACATAGAGTTCCATATTCTAACAGTTATCGCAATAGGAAATCAGGCGACGTTGTATGCACAACCTTCCACATTTCCATTAAACGTGACATGTTATTCTGCAGTTAAAACTTCCAACAATTTTCAATAAAATATCCATTCTCATTATGTTTTTCCACCAATAGTTGCATGATGGACAACAATTCTTCTAGAACATGATTATTATAAACTACACAGATCGTTCTTTACAATAAGTATTTTTCTTTTATGAAAAAACGAGAGTGGCTCACGCGAGCTGTACGTTTTATTTAATTATTTAAATAAAATAAGCAGTTGCCGCATGGAAATGCATTTCTTGGTGCTTTATTAAAAAGGGGAAATTATGTTGGGAGAAAATGTCGCCAAATATAATTGTTACATAGTATATATTTGGAGATCGTTTGATTTTTTTAAGATTAACATCAGGCAGTTTAGCGTTGTATCCAAAATTTGATGCTTAAATTTTCGCTAAACAAGTTTGCTATTTATAAGTATTCGTCTAACACTAACACTGTTCACCTACAGTCTGTTTATCTTCAGTTGCGCAAATAAGACGGTAGTTTTTCTATCTATTCTACTTCCCTCGTTTCCTAAAGCCAATCATACATATTTATTCCTCGAATCTATTTTTCCGAAAATCCCTGTTTTAATCTTTAAGAAATCAAGCGTATTTACCCACTTGGTTTTCCCTAAATTTGTAGAAGATAATCTGAGTAACATTTCTTTTGTGTTTACAGGCAAATCCGTATTTGTAAAAACAACGTCTGGTTTGTTCATTACCTTCGGAAAAAATAATACAAAAACTCTATATATTTGAAATTAATGTCTATAAAACATTAATATGAAAACTCTAAAGTTCGATTCAGACACATCAGTCACGTCTCGTCACAGTCCTGGCGTCGAACCGAACAATCCGTCAAACAAAATATTCTTTAATAGAAATATGGCGCCGGCATTCACATTCATCAGTTGACGAACAGTTTGCCAGCTGTCAGATAGTTGATAGTTCTGTGACCAAACAGGACCGGTTCGGCGCCGAGACTGTGACGGGACTGATGTGTCTGAATCGACCTTTAACTTACTAAAAGGTTTTGTTTATTAATCCTAAATTTCTAAGATATTTTACTTAAAAGCCTGTGTATAATTATTTTAAGATTTTAAAGTAACTTCCTAAATATATTTAAAGTATTTAGTAATTTTCTAAATACACTGAACCCTAAATGTTTTTCTACATAAATTGTTCCAAGAAACTAAGTCATTATGAATAGTTTACTCTTCTGCAAAACTGCTACTTAATACTATAGTCCTTTTCCATCATATTGATAGCACATTATGTATGCAAATCCTCAACAGGTCAAAAAACCATAAGCGTCACCCTATACTTGTTTTGAAATAAATAAAAAAAAATTATTATTTTAAGTTGCCGTCAACAATTCATTATCTTTTAAAAAATCTTCTGTAAAATAAGTGTCCACTAATCTCACTATACCTTTTTTGTGCACAAAAAACGTCGGTATATATGCCACACGATTATTGTTAATTATACACAGGTGATTAACGAGAGAATTCAATGTTTTCACGAAATAAATTAATGTAAACAGTAATTTAGAGGTGATTATTGTTTTCTATACAAGCCTGACACAAAACGAATACCTTTTTTGAACGATTACCTGGAATTACTGATAAGGCTTTACTAATGATAGTTTAAGTAGTTTTTATGCCATAGTACAGCTTATGCCAATAATATAAATTAGAAATTGTTTGCATCTTCCATTTAGTTTGTAGATGTACATTGTTCATGTCTTATCTACCTACGTTTTTGGTATCGATATTTTGTTATTTGCATTTAAAAATGACGTCGACAACAGGTTTTATCCCGGTTAAGTGTAGTTTTGAAGGTGCCTTCAGTCTAAGAGAGAAGAATATAATATTAAATGTACACGATGCACTTGTACATCAACGCCCTTTAAGTAATGTTCGTGAAATCGTTAACATGTGTTCAAATCTGACAGGGGTTGGAGAAGCAAAAATTTATAGATGCCTAAAAGAAATAAAAGGAGGAACTGTTTCATCTCCCAAGAAGAGTTGAGGGAGTAAACCCTTGGAAATTGAAGAAATACATAAAAACATGATAAGACGCAGCGTTCACTCATTTTTTTTAACAAAGAATTTCCAACATTGGACAAAATCCAAACATTAATTAGAGAAAACGAAGACTTACCAATCATAAGCAACAAGAAATTATGGGGACTATTGAGAGAGATGGGATTTCGTTGGCAAAAGAATAGAAGAAAATCCGTTTTAATTGAAAAAGATTACATTGTATGTTCGAGACGAGATTATCTAAGAACTATTAAAAAGTACCGAGAAGAAGGTAAAACAATTTTTTATTTGGACGAGACTTGGCTAAATGAAGGTCATACTGTACCATATCTATGGGTTGATACAAATGTGAAAAGTTCCCGTCAGACATTCGAAGGTGTATCTACTGGAATAAACAATATTCCCGTTGAAAAAGGACGCAGACTCATAATAACCCATATTGGAAACGAATACGGTTTTGTCAATGGTGGATTATTAAATTTTGCCTCAAAATCAACCAAAGATTACCACAAGGAAATGACTGCTGACGTTTATGAAGAATATTTTGAGCAAATGTTGCATTTAATACCAAAAAATTCTGTCGTAGTCATGGATAATGCTAGTTAATATTCAAGACTAGCAGAAAAATTGCCAACAACGGCATGGAAAAAAGAACAGATAATCGAATGGTTGGATAAACACGCAATTGAGTACAAGGAGAATTCGACCAAAAAGGAATTATTACCTATTGTAAGGAAACATAAAGCAGCTTATAAAAAATATATGATTGATGAAATGGCATTAAACCGTGATGTAATTATTTTACGTCTACCCCCATACCACTGTGATCTGAATCCGATAGAAAATATATGGTCTCAAGTAAAGGGTGAAGTCGGATGCAACAACAAAACTTTTAAATTAGAAGACTTACAACAATTATTAGAACATTCCTTATCAAAAGTAACTCCAGAAAATTGGAAAAATGCTGTTAGTCATGGTCACAAGGAAGAAAATAAAATGTGGAATTTGGATAATATGACTGATGCAATGCTGGAACCGGTAATAATTAACATAGGAGTTGAAGATTCCTTAGATTCTGAAGAAAGCAGTGAATCTGAAATGGAATTTGATTAAAATAATATTCTTTTTTTTTTTACAAATCCGCCCCTGTTACAGCCACAAAGTATTTTCTATATAACCAATAAAATAAACATCTTACATTTCTTGCAAATTCATTATTACCTGTTAATCTCCATCACTCCGACACTGGAAATTTTATTTAGGGATTAGTAACCCTCAAAACTATTGTATTCTATTCTGCTTCAAACTTTATACCTGGTGGTCATACTCAATTTAAAATTGTTTTCCTATGTACTTCTGTAAACTTGTTGACAAATATCTATTTTTCATTGAGTCACCCATATCAACAGTTTAGGGATTTGCATACATAATGTGCTATCAATATGATGGAAATGGACTATAAATATAAATGGACATAATGGATATAATGGACTATAAATATTTATAAATTTTTAACCTATACAGGGTCTTGAAAATGAATGTTCTCGTGGTATTTTGCATACAAATATTTATTGTATTTTTGACCTATTTTAAAACTACAACAATATATATTCCATAAATCATCAAATGAAGAACATTCACATATAATCTACCATCAGCGGAAACCAAGAACGGATAAATTTTGCATTTAACGAGGTAAAGCTTTGCCGCGGGATGCTGTAACGTCCACAATAAATTTAACATTGAGAAAGACAAAGGTGGCGCTGGTACTAATTAACGCCTTAAATAGAGTCGACGATGACTTGACAACGAGATAATTCCTTAACAGCCTTAAGAAATGCACGAAAGCCGCCTCTAAGTCCGATGCAATTACTGCAGGAAATTTTTGTCGGATTTATCTCTTGTAAAAAATGACAAGTGGAAACGGTTATAATTTACACAGAGTTCTGTGAATTTTTAAACAGATTTTGATAATAATTGATCATTATAATTATTAACATTAAGACAACACATATGTGGAAACCAAATTTAAAATAAACGAGAGCTTAAGGAAAGTCAAAGAAGATAATGCAGAAACTCTAACTATTGACCAAAAATGGGGTAAAATTCAACATGCCCTTGTGTCAGTTGGAAAAGAAACCCTCAAACCACTTAAAGAAACAACAAAACCTTGGATGACAGTAGAAATTCTTGAACTCATGGAAGAACGAAGAAAACATAAAGCAAAAGACCTGAATAAATACAAAGAAATTCAGAGAAACATCAGAAAGAAAATTCGAGAGGCAAAAGAGAGGTGGCTCTCCGACAGATGCTAGGATATAGAAGATCTGGATAAAAAGTACGATAGCTTTAATTTACACAAAAAAATCAAAGAAATGACAGGTTCTAGAAAGGACCAATTATTCCAAAGGACCAAGGTTCTATGTCACTGGACCAATTACATTCAACAACTATTTAATAATGAAAGAGAAGAACTGTCATTAGAAATCACCGAGGATACCGGACCACCAATATAAAGAGAAGAAGTCATCTATGCCATCAAAAACACAAAAGAGGGTAAAGCTACTGGACTAGATGAGGTGCCCATCGAATTATTAAAACTCATCGATGAAAATGTTATTGATGTAATGGTTGAACTCTTTAATCTAATATATCAGACTGCCACATTCCCCAGACAATGACTGTAATCAACCTTTGTAGCAATTCCCAAAAAACCAAGTTCAATAACTTGCTCAGACCACAGAACAATAGCTTTAATGAGTCACACACTTAAAACATTTTTGAAAATAATTCAGAGCAGAATTGTTAAAACTCTTGAATATGAGATTAGTGACACACAATTTGGCTTTAGAAATGGTATGAGTACAAGAGATACTTTGTTTGGCTTGAATGTACTGGCTCAGAGATGCATGGACATGAATCAGGATATGTACTTATGTTTTGTAGACTTTGAAAAGGCAGACTTTGTAGATTTGATAAAGTTCAACATAAACAGCTTGTAGATATATTAAAAAGCAAAAATATTGACAGTCGTGATCTGAAAATTATATGTAATTTATATTGAAATCAAACTGCCAAGGTAAGAGTTGACAGCCAGTATACCGAAAATATCAAAATACAGAGAGGAGTCCGCCAGGATTGCGTGCTTTCCCCACTACTTTTCAATGTCTACAGTGAAGCGGTATTTCAAGAAGCGCTCTCAGACTCAATAGAAGGTATATCTATCAATGGAGAAGTTTTGAATAACTTAGGTTTTGCAGACGATACAGTAATAATTACGGATAACAACAATGATTTACAGAACGTAATGCAACGCCTTAATGAACGCTGTCATGAGTACGGACTGAAGATAAATTTAAAGAAAACTAAATGCATGATCATGACTAAATCTGCACATGCAAATATCCAATTGACTATTGAAGATACTGCAATTAAGAGTGTTAATAACTATAAATACTTAGGAACATGGATAACATCAGATGTAGACCAAACCAAAGAAATTAAGACACGTATTGAAATAGCACGTACATCATTTATTAAACTTAAAAAGTTTCTTTGTTGTCGGGATATAAGGTTAGAACTACGCCTGAGAATGCTTCGATGTTACGTGTTCTCTACTCTTCTTTATGGTTTGGAAGCTTGGACACTAAAACAAGTTGATCTGAATAAGTTGGCCGCCTTTGAATTTTGGTGTTACAGAAGAATCCTATGAATATCATGAATTCAAAGAATGTCAAACATGGAAGTAACTAGAAGGATAGGAAATGATGCGGAAATAATATTAACTATTAAAAGACGAAAACTTGAATACTTGGGACATGTGATGAGAGGGCAAAAATACGCATTATTACAACTTATTATGCAGGTCAAAATCCGAGGAAAGTGAAATGTGGGAAGTCGAAGAATATCCTGGCTTAAGAACTTAAGGGAATGGTTTGAATGCAGTAGTGCAGAACTTTTTAGATCGGCAGTCAACAGAGTCCGCATAGCCATGATGATTTCCAACCTTCGATAGAAGATGGAACTTAAAGAAGAAGATAATTATTAAATTGGAAGTTACTCTGTATTGGAAATGAAGAGAAACAACAAGAGGAAGGTTGTAGAGTACTGAAAAGTTAAGTTGCCTTACTAGAAATACCATAAAAATAAAAAGATCTCCGAAGTAATCGGAAGTGACATAAAAAATTATAGAAACTATAGAAAACTATAAAAAAATGGTAAAAAGAAAATCTTCCAACATCATTTCTTTCCGGTCTCGATACCGTCATGCCTTTAAAAAATAATAAAACCGTATGGAAATACACTAAAGCAAAGATTTCTATTTAAGTAGCTGTATTGTCGATAGGTATTAAAATCGACGATAAAAGATCCCTCTCATTGAGCCACGCTCTTACAAAAGCTTGTTCCGGTCTGAATACATCTGGTATGATATTAAGCCGTATTTATTGAAAAACGACAATTGAAATCTCGATTTGGCACCCCTTGGCGCGAGGGTAAACCAGGTGGCAAACAGCGTGAAACGAGTATCCTACTGCCAATTACCCATTCAAGTGTTATTTTTATCGACAATTCATTTTTTAATTGATTGAACAGTTTTTTAATATAAGGTGTTTGATCTACTTTGATACAAGTATAAATATTTCCTTCCACAAAGGTTTTTAAATTAATAAAAAGGATTATCAAATTCTGCAAAATTAAGGATCTTAAATTTGGGAATTAAATCTGAAGATATAAAATATATAAAATAATATGTTTACAGCAGATCAAAGAGATGCTAACAATATACTAGATTATATAATATACGAGCAAATTAACAAAGTTAATACAAAAAATTGAAACAGAGAACCAGAAATAGGATTGTAATGTAAACATAGCAAGTGAGTGAAGAATAGAAAAAAATAAGGGCTAAGTAGCATAGAAAGATAATAGTTATTCAAAATAATTATATATTCCGAATTAAATAAGGGATAATTAATACAGTTAACTTATACATTTAAATTATACAAAGTATAACAATTTGACCTAGTTTGATACAAGCATGAATGTTTAAGAATTACGAAATCCGAAGACCTTTATAAAAAGTAATACAACGAAGCGACACACCATCGCATGTTACATTCCAACACGTGGAATAGTACAGCAGAAATAATAAAACAAAACTACGAATGTTCGCAGGACATAAAAACTAGAAAACTTGGTCAGCCAAGTCAGTAGTAGTGATACGGCGCGAGCCGTCAAGGCATCAATTGCCTGCTCCGGGTACTCTCGACGTGGTAGCGTCGGGTACGAGGCAGTCAGTAATAGGCAGTCAGTAATAGCGAGTCAGTCAGTAATAGCGGGCCACCGTGACTGGCCGCTCAGGCAGTAATTGCTGAGCTCCGGAACGGACGCGAAGCACCCAGTACGCGAAGCAGTCGGTAATTCTCCGGGGAGTGCTTAACACCCGGCATAGTATCTCGTATAGTCCGGTTATTGGTGGTAACTCGTAAATTCGTAACACAGGAAGAGACCTCTCAACTGACCGAGCTCCAGAGGACCGAAGACGTGTCGTTGTTGAAAGTCTAAAATACACATAAGGTAACAGATTTCTATATACTAACCTGAGTAATTATAATAGTACAACTGTCAACTCTTCACTCTCTCGCTCCTCGTCTCCCGACGCGCCGAATGACTTATTAACGATTGTATCGATTGTATTTGTAACTTCAGGGTAAATTCAATATATTGTAGATTCTAAATTGGTTTTTTTAATGTTCCTTTCGTCCGACTCATTAGAGACTAGAAGAATACGAGATTCTGCTTATGCATATCTCCGGCTTCAAAAGTAAGCTCATAACCTGTGCTCTTTACAGGACCTGAAACCTAGGAGTCCTTACACCTATCCCGAAAATCCCTTATCTTCTCGTAAATCCACGAAGTGTGACCAGTAAGCCTTGCAGCCGCTCGCAGGGTTAGCATCCTTTGAGGATCTATAAAGTATTACAAGTGGTGACAGCAGTTTCCTTACCTTCATATAAATCCCACTTCGTATTACATTACAGGATCACAGCATAAGCTAGTCGTAGCAGAATGTATAGTGAGACCACAAAAAAGGCGATAAAACTGAGTACAGAAACATATTAATATACAAACTTAAGAACCATATATATAGAATAAAAACAAGGCTTTTATATTTAAAATCGCCATCGGATTAAGAATCTCGTATGCGGAGGATAAAAGGGACTTACGTATGCGGAGATAATTCTGACTTCTCCTTGCCTTATTTGCATTTTAATTCTAGTTTGCTTCCATAGTAGTTAGCTGTCGTGTATGTATTCTACTATATGTTATTCATTTTCTTACTAGGATAGCTCCTGATCTTGCTCTGAGGTCGTTCCTGTAGATGTCCTAGACAGGAAACTTTATTTTAATGTTGTTTGTTAATTTTGTTTCTTGTATTGCCAGGACATTTATTTCGCGCCTGTTTATGAGTTCGTCCAATACATTTTCATTGATCCTTATGCTGCTTGGATACCAGGAGCCTATCCTCAAGTTTTTTCACTGTGGAGAAAAAGAGTTACGCCTGGTATTAACCAAACACCAAAATGTTTTTTTCTACTATCATTATTGTAAATGGGAATTGTTTACAATACACTAATAGGCATAAAGAAAAGGAATAAGAATCACAAGATCTACAGTAGCAATGTTATTTGTCTCTTCTTCTTTCAGTACCCTGTCAGGCCTCTTTTTCTGGCGATCTTACCCTGTATTATGAGGTGTAGAGGGTTATACCTCTCTTTATGTCTCATTACATGACCGAAATATTGTATTTTTCGAATTTTTATCATTTTTGTTATTTGTGTGCTATTTTTTATCCGATGTAAAACTATTTCATTTCTTATTCGATCATCCCAACTTATCCGCAATACTCGTCGATAAATCCACATCTCAAAGGCCTCTGTAAGGGTCCAGCTCTCCATACCATACAGTAATGTGGAGAATAGGTAGCAGAATATTAATCTGATTTTAAGGTTTAACGTAATATCTCTATTAATTAGAATTTTCTTTAATTTATAGAAGACAGCTCTGGTTTTTTCAATGAGTGGACTCTTTCTAAATCTATTCCATACGCTCTAATGTTCGTTGGTTGTAACTCCGTTTTGCTGACAACCATAAATTTTGCCTTAGAAGTATTAGCCCATAGTCGTCACATGCTTCGGTTATCTATTTATAAGTCGTTGCAAATCTTCTTCAGTGAAGGCAATAGTACCATGTCCTCTGCATATCTAAGATAGTTGACATTAATTCCGTTGATTGTAGTGCCTGTATCTTCAACTAAGGCTTCTTTGAAAATAAATTCGGAGTAGATAATAAAAAGTAGAGGCGATAGAATACATCCTTGCCTCACTCCACGTCGTATTCAACTGCTTCCGTAGAGTTGTGTTCAATTCGTATATTTGCACATTGATGCCAATACAAATTTTTGATAATACGAAGGTCTCGATCATCAATTCCCACTTAACCAACGTCAGAGCAGTCGTGCGCGATGGTCACTTGTTTTGAATCAGCTAAGCATGTTTGCCAAAATGGCCGCTTGGTGTCGCTATTTAATACCAACCTAGAATTTAAAAATTAAGAAAATATTAAGGGGCTATGGATTTAAAAATTTTATTTAAAAGTAATTAAAAAACTATTGAAGTGATGGACTCGTTACAATATAATCGATCTGATTTGTTATGATCTCTTTAGTATTTTGATATAAAAACATTATACAGAGTCTTATTCGCGCCAATTATCAAAGCCAAACAACACATCAATCCTTTTTGCCTTGATTTAAGTGAAAATAGTCGTATCTAATTCATTTCCATCAATTTTAATCGCCTTCGTAATCTGCCACGCTTGCCAACTTTATCATTACCGATGTTGAACTCGGGCCGTTTTCCCCCTCGCGGCCCAAAATTTTTCTCGATAATTACCGAACGCGAGCACTATCAGTCAACGCCAGCAATAAAGGCACAAGCAAACAAGAAACAAAAGGGTCTTGTACCGAGATGAATGAGAGAAATTCATAAGATTTGTCACGGTTGACATTTCTGGTCGTGTTGGAGTTGGAAATGATAAGGTGGGGTGGTGGGATGATTGATTGACCTTTTTTATTTAGTTTTATGAATTCTGCCGACAAGACAGGAGCAGATATTATTCCTATTATTATCTTTTTGGCTGATTTTTTGTCCCAGCGAATTAAATTATCTAGAAGATTGAAGTTTTTAGATATAAATACTGGGTAAATATTCTTTTTTATTAGATTTGACCACAATTGATTGTAATATCTCTTCTTTTCTCTATTATCGATGCACATAGTTTAACCAACTCAAGCTAAGCATATTGCACTGTAGTTTTCGCATTAGGATTTTCTCCTTTTTTATGTATCGGTATAATTAAATTATTTTTCCATTCTTCAGGCTTCTTTTGATTTTTACACGCTTCTTTGCATATTATCCACAGCAATTTATTTCCCTTTCCTCCTAGATATTTCAAATGCTTTTCTTGTTTTGGAAAATGAAGGGAAATGAAGGAACAACAGACCACAACTCCATGCTATTGGAAATAGGAACATGGGAGGAAAACAGCGATGAAAAAAGAATCAGAAACAAAAACAAAGTGGTCAAGCTACAGAAGGCTTGTAATTATTAGAATTATCAACGCTCCAGTGATCAACAATCCCCAAAATAATAGAGCATCAAGCTCTAGCGTTCGAAAATATCGTACAAGATGCAATTAGGAATTTAACTACTAAAGCAGAAATACATATACATATGGGAAGGTTTAGAAGAAATAAGGGATTGATGGATTCGACCGTTACTTGATGGAAATTCATTTTGAATGGAAACAATGAAAACAAAGTTTTCAGTGTTTTATTGTTACAGAAATAAGGGACAAAATAAGGGAAACAACAGAGCCAAAAAGAGAGCTAGAAGGACAAGTAACCATGGGGAGAAAAACAGGGCAAATCGGCTAAACAGAGAGGTGAATACGGCACTACAAGAACATTTAAGCCTAAACTAGGGTAAACACGACCAATATATGGAGAAACAGGACAAATATGCAAAATATTTGGAAACTACAAAGAATACGGAGCACTGACAGAAAACCTATACGCCCATTACATGTCGAAAATGGAATAGTCTACTCCACCGAGAAACAAATCTCACTCCAACATCTCCACAAGAAATAAATAAACTAATCAAAAACAGTTTACCGAGGAAAGCACCTGGTTTAGACGAAATCTCAAACATAGCTCTAAAGTATGTAACAGCGAAATTTATAGTATTCTAAACCAATCTAACAAATGCTACACTTAGATACAGCCTTCTCCCAAAGTGTTGGAAGCTAGCCTACGTTATCATGACATCAAAGCAAGAAAAGGACACCACATTTCTACAAAAAACAGGCCGCAAAATTTACTGCAAGCCGTCAGCAAGATTGTGGAAAGCATCACCCTTCTCAGACTCCAATGTAAAATAGACAGGCTAGGACTATAATAATATAAAAGCTGTTTAGATTCAGAGCAGAACATCCCAGCGAGCTACAAGTACTTAGACTAACAAACTACATAACAGCCGGATTTAACGATAAGCAATACATAGGAGCAGCCTTTTTAGATGAAAGCAAAGCATTTGAGAGGCATAAAGAATTGACATACAAAATGAGAGACTTCGGATACAGTGGACGAGATTACGTGGCGAGACTGGTCTCTTATTATTTGGGCAACCAAAGCTTAAAGTTTAGATAATAGGACAAGTCCTGTCCGAACTCAAAACTCCGGAGACTGGAGTGACATAAATGGCGGTCTTATCACCCTTACTGTATACAATATACACTGTCGATGTTCCAAGAACACCTGGTACACTACTCAACCTTTATGCAAACAGTACAGCGACTGCGGCAAAACATTGGAATACAGATACAGCAGTCAACAACCTACAGATAGCATTGGATAATATAGAAGAATGAAGCATCTCATGGAAAATAGCCATCAACAGCGAAAAAACAGAAGCGATCCTCTTTAAAAAGAGAAGATAGAACCCAGAGTAATAGCTGACGGAGCAAAACAATCCGATCGAATGGAAAAGAGATGCTAATTACCTGGGAGTCAAAATGGACCAAGGCTAACAGCAAGAGATGCAATAAGAGGACTCGAAAGTAGAAAAAGCAACCTAAGCATAAAAACCAAATGAATATTGATAAACAGCATCATACTCATTATCACCCAGCCCTTTGCGTCCACTGCTGGACATAGGCCTCCCTCATTTTTGTCCATTGTGCTCTGTCTTGAGCAATTTTCATCATATTTCTTGACATGTTCTTGAGATCGTCATTCCATCGTGTAGGGGCTCTTCCTCTACGTATTTTGTCTACGTGTCCGGCCCAGTTCCACTTCAGTGTGGCATTTTGGGAAATTGCATCGGTAACGCCTGTGCTTCGTCTTAAGTCTTCATTTCTAACTCGGTCACTAAGCGGACGATTCGTTACTAATCTTGTAAAGAGTTTGTATAGGTGACTAAGAAGACTTACATAGGTCTGTAGTTTTCTAATTCATGGGCATCATACTACCAATGTTGATATATGCATTTCTCGCATGGGGACATATCGGCAATACAAATACGAAGGGGATACAAGCAGCTCACAACAGCCTAAGAAGCATTAAATGCACTTATATATGTCGCTGAACACTTCTTTTTGACAAAAATCTAACAAGTAAGAGTGACCGCCACGATGGTCAAAAAAGCCAGAATTAAGCTTGCTGAGCTAGAAAATCACCAAAGCCCGATACTGCAAGAGATAATAAGATATGCGACGTTTCATCGATGGAAGCAAAAACGACTAAAAATGGTTATTAATAAAGACAGAAATAGATAAAAGTCAAAAAGAAATTCTAATAAAACCCAGATATAAAAAGAAGTAATGAATGACGGAAAAAATTTTAGATTTATTGAAAGAAAGACGTCAATATAAAAACAAAGAAAATCAGATGTACAAAAAAGTGGATAAACAAATAAAATACAGAATTAAGAAAGCGAAAGAACAATGGTTAAAAGAACAATGCGCAGAAATAGAAGAATACCAGAAAAGATATGATAGTTTTAACACACATAAAAAAATTAAAGAATTAACTCACAAAAATAGAACAAGAACACCAGGAATACTGAAAAATGCAAATGGGAAACTTGTGTTGAATACTAACGATAAATTAAAGAGATGGACAAAATATGAAATTAAAATGGCATTAAAAACAGCAAAAATGGTAAACCATTACGTCCAGACCAAATTTCTATAGAAACCTTAAAATGCATGAATGATGAAACCTCAGTGTACAAAACAGGACACATATCGAAACAATGGTTACTCTCCACTTTTTGTGCTATACCTAAAAATACAAATGCTAAATATTGCAGAGAATACAGAACAATATCACTAATAAGTTACATTCTCAAATTAGTCCTGAAAATAATACATGGTCATATAAATAAAAAACTGGTAGAAGGAATACCTAGATGATAGTCAGTTTGGGTTCAGAAACGGACTAGGAACCAGAGAAGAGCTATTTGCTTTTAATTTATTAAGCGGTACTTGCATATTGGTTATGTTGATTTTAAAAAACATTTGACAAAGTAAGACATAAAAAATTAGTCCAAATTCGAAAGACAAAAAAACATAGACCATAGGAACTTACGAATAATAACAAACCTCTACTGAAATCAAACAGCAAAAATCGTAGTAATAGATAACTACGTAGAGAGTAAGAGCACTGAGATGCTATGTGTTTTCTATACTGCAATATGGACTTGAAAGCTGGAGATTGAAGCAAGAACACATAAATAAGTTACAGTCCTTTGAAATGTGGTGTTACAGGAGGATGCTTAGAATAGCATGGACATAGAAGAAAACTACCACGGAAGTATTGCGAGATATGGGTAAAGAATGAAAAATAATAAAAATAAGAAAGTTACAATATCTGGGACACGTAACGAGAGGACAGCGATATGAACTACTAAGGCTGATAATACAGGGAAAGATAAGGGGAGGAAGGAATATAGGAAGAAGAAGAGTGTCATGGTTGCAGAAATTAAGCGACTAGCTTAAAGGCAGTTCTATAGAACTCTTCAAAGCAGCATATAGTAAATAACTTAGTTATGGTAAATGACGTGATTATTAAATTAGATGACCATTTATTTAGAACACAACAATACACTTTTATAACATTACTTATTCTAATCGTATTTCGTACTTAGTTGAAGTTGCTATGAGACTACCTCATAATTACCAATACGTAATACATTAACTTCCCATCTTGACGTTAATTTAGTTCTGATCTTTGAGATAATAATCGTTGTCTCTTTTATAATAGTCCTGAAATATATCAACAGTTTATTCATTGGTGGATCAAGTTTGTTTTAACGACCTACGACAACCATACGGACTTGATTTGCAATTTTGCTGACTTACACATTCTAATTCGAGGCTATTTTATGAATGTCCTCGATTCGAATTATTAAACATATTTTATATAAACAAATGCGAAACTATATTACACGTTCCTTTAACTTAACTTCAACTTATTCTTTTTTATGAATTGTAATATTTTAGGGATAATACCACAAGCAGTAGATAAAGTAGAAGATAGTGATGATGATATCCAACCTCTGATTGGAAGACGGGACTTAAAGAAGAAGAATTTAATTTTAGAACGATGAAAATTAACAATATTGAGTGGACATTTAACTATCAAACGAGTAATCCTTGTTTTAATAAAAATCAATTTTAGTCTCACGCTGTATAGGAATGTGGTGAAACGAGTAAATCTCTAGACAGTCACATATAGTTTTTAAGGTGTTGTTTGTTCCACAATAATAAACAAAAAACCGATTTTCGGATTATTTATAAACTTTGAGCCAGAATCCTCTTTGACGAACAACAGAACAGCACACTATCTACTCTCCCCATGTCCGTCAAGAGTACAAAGGGCCCTCCGTCCAAAAATAGTCGTTCATTTTGAAGCGGAAGAACACAAGATTTGTCTTTTTGTAGTGATTAGTATTTGCGCATTGTGCCGTCTCCAATTAATGGCGATGGATTAGGGAATGCGGTCGAAACACAGCACCAAATGCGGCAAAATGTCGTCTATTCTCACAGGCGACGATTGCTTATCTTCCAGTGCAGCCGGGATTATAAACAGTGCCAACGAATGTTATATATACTAACTCTGTAACCCATTTCTCTACTAGGGCCTATGTTGTCACGATTTCACTCAAAACTATACAACGACGCACAACTTACACACACGTAAAATGTTTATACTGAAAATAACAGTTATTTTAACTGTTTATTACAAATAAATGGGTCATAATATACAAGAAAGATGCACAGAGACCAAAACTAAATAATAGAGTATATTATACGCTGTACATCAAAAATTGTTAAATTTCAATAAAAATATTTTAAAAAACTGGTTTTCACGATTGGCTTTGGTTTTATTTATACCCATTTAACAATACTAAATTCAAAATCTAATGAACTTTAAGGTCACGTTCATTGTTTAAAACGCAAAGCAATATTCTTCTTCTTCTCTTTTTGGAGCGTATCCTCTGTGGATGTTGACAATCCCGTTGGTCCATACAACTTTGTTGACAATAATTGCTCTAAATAGATGTATGGTAGTCATTCCTGCCCACTGTCTGATGTTCTTCAACCACGATGTTCTTCTGCGCCTTTGAGATCTCATGCCTTCCATCTTGCCTTGTAAAATTAGTCGAATTAGTTAATATTTCTCATTGCGCATCACATGCCCTAAGCATGCCATACTTCTGATTTTCACGATACGCCTAATTTCCAGATCTTTATCCATACGTTGGATCATGGTGTTGTTTGTAACATGATGAATGTAGTAAATTCTAAGCATGCGGCGGTAGCACCACATTTCTAAGGCTTCTAATCGTTTTGATCTTGCCTCCGTCAAGATCCAGGCTTGGACTCCATATAAAAGGGCAGAAAATACATAGCATCTCAAGGCTCGTATTCTTATATCAATGTTAAGATACATGTTACATAAAATCTTCCTGAGGCGATTGAAGATAGCTCTCGCCGTTTCTATACGACATCTTATTTTCTGTAAGTGGTCCCATTCCTTATTTAAGCTGCATCCAAGATATGTAATTTTGTCGACAATTTTCAAGGGTTCATTATTAGCTGTGAATTGGTGCTGTATTACGTCGTTTTTACTTACTACAAGAATTTTGGTCTTCTTACAGTTTAATTTCATGCGCCCTCTGTCACAGGCTTCCACCACACGGTATATTAATGTTTGCAGACCCCCCGCATTATCAGCAATCAAAACCGTATTGTCTGCATATCCTTAATTGTTTATAATTTCATCATTGATTTTAGATTCCCTGAACAGCATTTCCGAGTAAGTATTGAACAACGTCCAACAAAATGCAACCCCAACGTACTTCCCGTTGTATCGTGAATTCTTGTAAGGTTTCGTTATCTACCCGTGCAGTTGCCCTTTGCTGTAAGTATAAATTTTTAATTACGCATTAATTTTTGTCATCAATATTAGATTCTTTCAATATCTGAAATGATATTTGATGTCGCACCTTGTCAAATGCTTTTTCAAAGTCTATAAAGCATGCGTAGACTTCGCAATTTACGTCTCGAGCTCTTTGTATCAATACTCGTATGGAAAATAGTGCCTCTCGCGTTCCCAATCCGCTTGTATACCCAAACTAAACACTGCTAATGTTTTCTTCTAGTTTTCTATACAGATTGAACGAAATAAATTCGGAACAAACGAAATATTATGTATTTCGGCTCAATTTTGCTGTAGGTGGTTGGCCAACAAAAGGTTGTCAAATAATTATATTATAATAATCCAATACTTCAGCGGGCTGCTGGATTCTGAAATCATAAAAATTGAAAGCTACACATAAATCTACGATTTTATTATGCTGTCAAACCACTTATCGCTTCCTTAGACAAGCCCTTCTTTGAGCGGTATTGCCAACCTCATTCCTTTATATGTTTCTCAAATAATGTGTTATCCATAAAATATTTACAAGAAAAAAAGAAAATAACTACAAACCATTAAGTTTATTTTTGTTATTAGTCTATTGTAGTAGATTGGTAAATACAATGAAAAATATAGGCAAATATCGATTTATTTAAAGATACGAAGAAGATATAACTCTCAAAAAGATCCGCAAATCGGATTATTACACGGCGATTGGCAACATTGTTACGCAAATAACATTGTTGCTAGACAGATAGTTGAACGATATTTTATACAATGTCTAAACCCAGGTATGGATTTATTTTTGTCCAAGTTTTATATTGGTCCACTATTTCAAATGCAGTTCAAACAGACATATATTAATTGTATGATCCGTTTTAAATTCGTTCAATCTGTATATGCGAGAGTGAACAACAGAAGGAAGGATTTTGAGTGCATGGCTCATTAAGCTTACAATTCTGTAATAAGAGCATCTGGTGGCATTTGCATTTTTGGGGAGATGGATGAAGGTGGAAATTAGCCAATCTGTGGGAAATTCTGCAGTTTCATAGATTTTGTTCAGTAGACTCGTTAGTAGTTTGAGTTTGTTGTTTTCAAATAGTTTCAATATATCAGTTTGTATGTTATAAGGTCCAGGTGCATTGTTGTTTTTTAGTCTTTTTAGCAACATTAAAGACACCACAAGTTTCTGAAACTTTGTAAGAAATTATAAATGTTTTTGTTTCTTTGTTTATTACTCAATCTAAGACCTCTTTCTTTTTCCAGATACAACAAAACACACAGGCATATACCAGAAATCGAAAACGAACTTATGTTCTCCGAAGCACAAAGTTTGATCTCCCACAATACGATTGATAATCATTGTCACAAGACGACATTTACCAGTTGAAAATTTTAATTAAGATTTCTTCGTTCTCTATTAGCACAGATTTTTTATCCTTCTATATCCACTTCATATAGTCTATAACAAGATCGATTTATCTAGCAAAAAGAGTTGTAGTAGAACTCATCCTTGAAGGGAAGATCTAAGATAAAAAAACAAGAAGACAACTTAACTCCTGGCTTAAGGATATACGTTAGTGGATCCAGATAACATCTAAATAATTATTTAAACGAGCGGTAGATGAGATAAAACAGAGAGAAACATGAGAATGTATATATAAGAATAAACAAAATATCTGTCATTTATTATTAAGATGCACCTGTAAAGCTTATGTTTTGGTAAAGCAAGCTCAAATGCTCTTCAACTTTCTTCACCAACATCATTACCAATAGCAGGTATACCCAGAGATAAATGTAATCAAAAATTATTCTTCTTCAGACAATTTTACTTTACTTCTACTCAAAAATATGATCTCACGAGCAGTCATCTTAGATTAATAAATTATTTTATGTTCTTTTTATGTCCTTTTCCAGTTATTTCTCTTCCATAGTCACTTTATGTAATTTTTTTTTGTTATTTTTGTCAATACAAACCGTACATAAAAACCGAGTTACCACAGCCACTACAGCCTATCAAACATTTACATACTTTGCACATTTTTCTACCAACACAAACATTTTTCCTCGAAGATAATGGGTTTATAGTATAGATAGATTATTTCTCTTAAACTTTCAATTATGGTGACAATTTTAGATCCCGTTAATAGTTTGGGGAGTGTCACAGCTTTATTACACTCGTTAATTTTAGAATGGAGTTAAATAAAAGTTTCTTTAATTATTTTAAATGTTTTTCTTGTGTTTTATGGCATGTGGGCAATTGTTAATCGTGATTTGTAACAACAGAATAATAAAAGTGACATCACACTATATTTCGTTAAGGGCTGTATTATTTGTATAATTTTTGATATGAGCAACCCTTTTATATTAACAAAGAATGCTTGACATTTTTGAATTTTATAAACAAGTTTGTGTAAGTGAGTTCAAACTATTGTTTTCCTTATTAAAATTGTGTTTTACACCAGCACATTCCCAAGTGTGTTTATCTTCGTTTTCCGCAGTTGATCCGACTTATTTTTGCATTTTTCTGATCTCTTAGAAGGAACACCAATTTGAACGGATTAGTATAAACACCTATTCGTTCATTAAGATAATAAAATCAACATTATCGTTACTTTTATTGCTTCTTCGGCCTTTAGCGTTGATTTCTCCACTCAAGAAGAACATAGCTCCTCTATTTCAGACCACTCTTCCATCTTCTCAAGGAAGCTGTTGGTAGATTTTAATATACCGATAGTCGTAGTGTAATTTCACTATATCTGGCTACCCTCACTACTGCAAGCAAAGCAAGAATAAACTGCTGCATTAAATATTCTTCATGGATATCTTAAGAAAATAACTCCCCATGGCAAGTAAAAGCAATAATGGCCCTGAGTACCATCGCTTCTTAAATGAAGGCGGGGGAAGAAGAATCTCGGGAGTTTTCCTGCTCTTAGTAGTCCAAGTCTACTAAGAGCAGGAAAAGTCCATAATGTAATTCAAGAAATCTCAGGCATGCCAAAAGGCCTCAAGAAACACCACATTAACATTTTACTAAGCGACTTTAATGCAAAATTGGTAAGGAAAAAAGTAGGAAACGGATTAGGCACCACACAATGAAAGGGGCCGAAGATGAGATCGAAAACTTTTATTTAGAATTGCACAATACAATCAAGTTAACAAAAATCTAGAGATATTACTTACATTTTAGGAGATTTTAATGCAAAAATTGGAGTAGGTACAGTTGAAAATATAGTTGGACAGTTCGGACTAGGAACTAGAAACGAGAGGAGGAAAGGCTCATAGAATTCTGCCAAGAAAAGAATATGGTAATTGCCAATACTTGGTTTCAGCTTCCTAAAAGAAGACTATATACATGGACGTCTCCTTCACATACAGAAAACCACATTGTCAGAAACCAGATAGACTTTATACTCGTAAATAGCAGATATAAAAACTCTATAACCTCAGTTAAAACTTATCCTGGAGCAGATGTTAACTCAAACCACAATCCGCTAGTGGCTGACGTGAAAATAAAATTAAAAAGAATTGAACTCAGAAAACAACAACCAAAAATTAACGTAAGAATGCTACAAAACGAAGAAATAAAAAACGAAATAAAAAATAATGTGAATGTTAATATGCAAAAAACACTAACTGACAACAAACAAATTATAGATGTAAATAAAAAGTGGTGTAATATAAAAAACACATTAATGAAACCAGCTCAAGAAAGTTTAATAGAACATAAATCAGAGGCTAAAAAACACTGGATGACAGAAGAAATACTATTACTGATGGAAGAAAGAAGGAAATATAAAGGAAAAGATCTACAGAAGTATAAAGAAATACAACGAATAATTAAGGAAAAAATCAAAACAGCTAAGGAAATCTATTTGATGAAGCAATGTAAAGAGATAGAAGAACTAGAAACAAAATATGATATGAGAAATATGCACAAAAAAATTAGAGAAGTGACTGGAATGGGTCGAAATAGCCAGCAAGGACACATAAAAGACAAAAAAGGAGTACTACTAGTAGATTTACCAGAGAAGTTAAGGCGATGGGAGGAGTACGTTAGAGAACTTTTCCAAGATGAAAGAGGTGAAATGCAGAAAATACAAGAATTAAATCCTTTAGAGATACAGAAGATCACGATAGATGAAATCAAATATGCTATCAAAAACTCTAAAGACAATAAGGCAGCTGGATTAGATGAAATACCAGTAGAACTCTTAAAACTAGTGGAAGAGGACAACTTGGAAGTATTGGCAGATTTATTCAACACGGTGTACGATACGGGAATAATACCACAGGAGTGGCTAAAGTCAGCATTTATAACCATTCCTAAAAAACAAGCAGCAAAAGAGTGCTCTGATTATCGAACACTAAGCCTCATGAGTCATACTTTAAAAGTTCTGCTAAAAATAATATATGAGAATATACGAAAGGCTAGAGGAGGATATTAGCGAGACGCAGTTCGGGTTCCGAAATGGAATGGGTACTCGAGAAGGACTATTTGCCATCAACATATTAATTCAGCGATGTCGGGATGTAAATGTTGATCTACACTTGTGCTTCGTTGACTACGAAAAAGCTTTCGATAAAGTAAGACATGAAAAACTAATATCAATACTTATGAACAAGCGCATTGACAGTAAAATCATAAATATAGTGCAAACATTATATTGGAACCAGAGTGCCATAGTTCAAATTGATGGGCAACACTCAGAAGAAATGAGGATCTGTAGAGGAGTTAGACAGGGATGTGTGTTATCACCACTTTTGTTTAACTTATATTCTGAAGAAATTTTCCAAAACACGCTCAATAATATCGAAGCGGGAGTCACCGTTAACGGAAAATTAATTAATAATTTAAGATATGCAGACGACACTGTGATCATAGCAACGAGTATAGAGGATCTACAACATCTTATCGAAAGCTTGAGTATAAATAGTGCTGATATGGAAATTACTATAAACGCTAAAAAAACGAAGTACATGCTGATTACAAAAAGGCCACAAAATATACATCACCTATTGACAATAAATGGTAACGTGATAGAACAAGTAGAAAAATATCAGTATTTGGGAACTTTAATCAATGAAACCAATGATCATACTGTAGAAATATAATGACGAATAGAGATTGCCAGATCAGCATTTATACGAATGAAGCCACTCCTAACGTGCAAAAATCTAAATTTGGAGATCAGATTACGTACCATTCGCTGTTATATATTTCAATATTATTATATGGAGCTGAGACTTGGACATTAAAAAAATGTAATTTAAAAAGAATCGAGGCCTTCGAACTCTGGTTATACCGCAGAGTATTAAAAATATCATGGACTGATAGAATTACAAATAAAGAAGTCCTGGAGAGGGTTGGTAAAGAAACAGAACTAATCACCACTATACAAACCAGAAAACTGGAATACCTAGGCCACGTGATGAGGGACCAAAATATGAAATTTTGAGACTGATAATACAGGGAAAGATTCAAGGAAGAAGATCTGTTGGCCGAAGGCAGAACTCATGGTTAAAGAATCTACGTGATTGGTACCAATGCAGATCGATTGATTTGTTTAGAGCAGCAAGTTCTAAAATAAAAATAGCCATTATGATTGCCAACCTCCGTAGGGAGACGGCACTCTAAGAAGAAGAATGAAAGAGGCGATTGTCTGATACAATTTTGTCAAGAAGGAGGATATCTGGTATCAAACACCTGGTTTAAATTACTTCCTAGGCGAATCTAGACACGGAAATCACCTCAAGACAATAATCAAAAGATTGTAAGGAATCAAATTAAGTTTGCTTTGATTAATTATGGATTTAAATTAAGTATCCATACTGCAAAAACCTAGCAAAGTATGAACGTAGGATCAAACCACAACCCAGTCCTTATCAATCAATCAGACAAAAACTAGAATCAATACACTGAAACAGACTAAAGAAATGCAGAAACGGAAATAATGGAAACCTTAGATACAAAAATTAAAGAACATTTGCCATAACCTAATACCTGACTGTAATGATGATTTTTATAATTGTAGTTTAGTTAAATGAAAACAGAGTAGTTAAATACTCTCAAAATTGTTTATAGCAGTATATACATGGAACAAAAAAGGTCCTAAATATTTTCTTTATGTGATAAAATTATTATTAAATCGAAAAATTCCTTATAACTTAGTAAACCAATCAAAACACGATTTCAACGAATATCGGTTCCAAAACAATAAAATCAACCATCGATTCCCAATTTGGGGAATCCAGCGAACGGGGCCGGCCACACATGTGAACTAATTGACGGTTTATTAGAACTACTGGGCCGGTTTATTAGAACTACTCGAACGCCCAGTGGACTACGCGTCCGGATAAAAAGTTATCTGCCACTTCAAGCCGTTAAATTGGTTTTAATCTGCCCTAATCTGTTCGAGATTACACCGGGTAGTGCGTCTCTCGATTGTTCGAGTGGTCTGATTCAATAAATGTCTTTAATGGATGACAAACAGGCGATGCTATTCTTTTCGAGCATTAACTCATATCGTCTCGTTTCTTCGAACGTCTTTTATTGACCTCTTTAACTTTTTTATTGTTATTGCCCTTTTGGAATTTTAAGTGGTCAGCTGACGGTTCTATTCTACTTTTTTAATAGTTTTCTAAAGCTTTTTGGTCATAGTTTTGTGATAGCTAAAAGGGGTTATCTTTGTTTACCGAGTTGACAAAAACATAAAACTTTTAATCTCATTTTTAGGGGTAATTGCTGTTACTAAGTGTTGTTTAAGTTTAATAATAACTGTTTTAATGTTTTTACTATGTAATTACTATTTCTCGGGATTTCAGCCCGATTGTTTGGTTGTCTCGATTTATTCTTATCTCATGGCCCAACTATTTATAGGAGTCAATTGGCTCAATATCTTTGTCTTCTACTGAGATGTTTTTGTTGTGGACTAAATTTGTCATAAATTGTGTTTTTGAAAAATTTATTTTAAGACCAACTCTTTTTGTGGCAGTATGGAGTTCTTGGAGTATTATCTGTGCCTGATCAAAGCTGTCTGCAATAAGAACGATATCATCTGCAAATTTAGGGTTATTTAAAAATTTTCCATCTACATTGATGCCCTTTTCGTTCCAATCTATTGTTTTACAAGCGTATTCTAGCAAAGTTGTAAATAATTTAGGAGACATGTTGTCTCTTTGCCGAACTCCTCTTTCAATACGAAAGGTACCAGTATCTTCGTTAAGTCTCACACAGGCTGTAGCATGCTGATAGATGTATCTGATGAGGGATATGTATCGGTAATCTATTCTACAGTGTTTTAGAGCTTGGAGCATTTCACTTTGATTGATCGTATCAAATGATTTTTCAAAAGTATCAGGAGTCTATTATATTCAATGGTTTTTTCAATTAACGACTTAATGGTTTGCAAATGATCATTTGTTCCATATCCAGCTCTAAATCCTGCTTGCTTGCAAGGTTGATAGAAGTCTAGTTTTGATGTCAACCTATTAGTTATTATCTTCATAAACAACTTATAAACGTGAGATAAAAAGCTAATAGGTCAATAGTTCTTTAGCTCTGTTATATCTGCCTTTTTTGAGAATATTTCGATATTTGATAAAAAGCATTTTATCTTGCAAAACTTTTCGAAACACAACTACTGTCAGTTATATTTAATATTGTAAATGGTAAACAAATGTCAAAATCACAGCATTCTACATTTAAATATTTAAATTTATTAAAATCTACAAGTTTGGCACTGTTTTATGTATTTGATATCTTTTAGATTACAAAAAAACATAAGTGTTACATACGGTTGAACTCGTATGGAATAGGAGATTCCAATAATGACTGAATATACAGGGTGATGAATTTAAAAAACCAAAGTTACTAATAATATAAGAGAAACGGCAAATCTGGCAATATTGTACCTCAAATTTTGTAAAATTATGTCCAGCAATTTACGAGGTTTGTCATTGGTCATTTCCAGACTTTTGGGCTACTCTGTATATGCAAAGCAAGAACAAAAGGAAAAAGAGCTTTATATAATTTGTCTTTTAAAATCTTCAAACAAGTACACTAAGATCAAGTAATCTTTCTAATAGCAACATTTTAAAAATGATCATCCGAGAGATCAACTCACGAAATTTGCATATAGACCATGAAGCCAGCTTGTCAGTGTATTACAGTTTGTAACGACCATTCCGATTATAATTTTCTAACTCCCAAGTAAAAGTCGTTCACATTCTATATATTTCACACACAGTTGCGTTCTCTAATGGTGTTGGGCGCTCATATTAAAGTCCGCAATTCCGAAGATCCGAACTTCTGGATATAAAGGTTAAATATGGGCATTCGGTGACCATATGCCGCTGAACAGACTGTAACTACTTAGTCAGTAGAAGCTGTAAATCCTGCGGAGTATTTCAATTTTCCGTACAGCCGTTCAAACATTACCCAAGCTCAGTTTATTCCTCAACATTCCACAACAATTTACGATATGGGTGCAGAAAATACCTCGTGAAAGGACTGAAATAAAATTTTCGTGGGGATAATATTCAGTCATGAGAGAGATTTTCGTGGAAAATGGATAGATGCAGTTAAATCAAAACTTTTTAAAAGCTTTTATGCTGAGTTAGTTAGTATATATAAAATTATGTATAATAAAATGTTATGTAAAGAAAAATATCATAATATAAATTTAATTTCATCGTCCAATAAACTCGATTTAATACATAAGCAGGAAAATTATTCCTGTAAAAAAACAAATAGATAAGAATAAGTAATGCTTTTTTCTAAGCTATGATAAAGCATATGAACATCGATATAATAGCAATAGTAGGTGTTTAATAAACAATTATATCAAAGGCACAGGTATAGGAATTCTCTAAATACAAAATAGACATCTTTTGTACAAAGAATTTTAAACGTAGGGAGAAAGCGTTTTAGTAAAAGATGAGGGTAGATAATAATATTAATGTTTAGTTATATTTTTATATCGAGACTTGTAAACAAAAAGAAAGGAACTATTTATGAAATTGGAAATACCAAATGATATAAGATCATGACAACAGCGAGTTTGTTTACTGAGAAAGTATTGAATGTGATTGGTTATTTAAGGTGTGTAGTGTATGATGCTGGAATCTGATTGGTAGAAGCGAAAGGTAGAGAGAAACGACGTCAAGCCGATTTTAAGATGCCGGAGGAGATTCTGAAGTTCTGAAGAAACTGGTTGTTTTGTTGCTCCATAGCCTGCAGTAAAAGTAAGCAGAGTTGCTTGTAAATAAAAATTGTGTATAGTGTTTTATGTGTCGGTGGAACAAGCCAAAGGAGCAGATCAAAGTGGAGTTTACATCCGGACGTAAGAAAAACCGGTGTAGCATATATGTAGTGCTAATCGGTAAAGTGATAATCCTTTCGATTTGTAAGAAAGTGTATTCCTGTTGGATAGGTGTTTATCCAGGGGGTGTTTTGGAGAAATTGTAGCGGCGTTAGAGACTTTCACCAGCTGAGGAGAACAGGGTGTATGAAGTATGCAAGAATTCGAACAGTAGATGTTCATAGAGCAGTCAGAAGAGAAAATGAGCCAATAGAAAAATTGTGTATACCGGGTGTTTCCATACCCATATCGAGAAACTTCTCGAACATTACACAGCAGAATTATTTCTCATAAAAGTGATGTAAAAACTAAGAAATCACAAGCTTGTGCATTAGCTGAACACTCCATCAATCTAAATCACACATTTAATTTTTCACAGGCTCAATTCTAGAGAGACAGAAACATGAACAGAAACGGTTATTTTTAGAAATGACACATATACAAAAAATAGAAAATGTGTAAATAGAAGATCAGATATTGACAAATTGAGTAACATTTATTGTTACATATTAACATATCAATAAATACCGTCAAAATCTCATTTTCTATTGACATCCTAACATTAAAAATTCATATGTGCTTAAGCCAAACTGCTGACTGGATTAATTTATATTTTTTATAGACAATTAGATAAATTATAATAAAAACTATTGTTACTGGTTTTGCTTTCCACATAAAGTAACTGTATTTTCATTCATATATGTCCATTAATCAAACCATGACAATGACATATATAGTGACAATATAGTTATTTTTAATAAAAAAATTTTTGTTATATTTATTATGGTTTGTTTTGTAGAGTACAATATTAAAAACTGTAATCTCACGACTAGTAAGTAAGACAATTAACAATTTTAACTAGTTAATTTATATTTCTTTTTATAGATGTCTTGAAAAAGAATTAAATAAAATTCGAAAGCTTGACAATAAGTCAAAGAGTTTTCTTTGTCTTGTGGGCCAAATAAACTGACTGCATCCTCAAAAATCATAACTTATAATTAAATCAACAGTCAAGAATACCACCATCTTATATATATATATATATATATATATATAATATATATATATATATATAATATATATATAATTCATGGATGTATCAGCTTGAAAAACATATTCGTATAAAATTTCATTACAATGTTGTCAGTAGTTTCCGGCAAAATCGTAAAAAATGCGTAAGTTTTTTTTCTTCAAACGCCCATCTTGAAAGCGGATGCCGTTACAAACATTTTTTACTAAGCAAACCCCAATTATTTTTCAGTGTTTTACCTACCCTAGAGACAGGGTTACCTTTTTTGAAACACCCTGTATATTGTGTATCACATGCAGCAGCTTAAACTATTCGTAAACTAATTCGTAAGGTTTTATTATGAAACTTGCAATTTAGTGAAATTTTGCAATGGATTGTATATGTTATTATGTTTTAGAATATAATAGAAATATGCATTCATGTTTTAAAAACAAAACTTACAAAAATTCAAAAAAATTACAATAAAAATTTAATTTTCTGAACTTCTGGCCGTAAGGATAAAAAAGCTGGAATAACCGTATTAAGTAATTTTAAATGGCTTTGATTTTTTGTTTTAAAATGTCCTGGATTTTCCACAAGTCTTTCGGCTGATGCATACTAAACTCCGGTTAAAAACAACCTTTTAAAGGGATTTTTATAAAAAAATTAATAATCAACTTAAAGCAACCAACTGTATACATCTCCCGACTACAATATAATATTGTATTCGTCTTTAATTTAGTAACTAAATGTTCCTTTTAAAACAAACCCTGCCACAAGTAATTTAATCAAAAATTTGATAAACAAATTTTATAAAAATTTGAATACATTTGGGGTTTTTATATTAAATAAGAAGGAAAGTAAACGGAAAATAACTTAATAATGACAGCAGCGAAAAGGGTAAGAGCAATGGCCTATATACAAAGAATGTGTCACAGGTTGGCGAAAGTTGTGTCCCTTCTTTTCTACATTAAAAAATTTAAAAGTGTTCTTCCTCCATCGAACTAGAGCGATCGCCGAAGGCCGGGTGGTAGAGATACGTCAACTCTAACCTAACCTATCCGTCCGAACGGAGGGGATGGGCGCCAAAACACCCAGATTTCCATTAAATCCTGCGAAACGGATCCCCTCTGCAAATTAATGGGCATAATTTATTCTAGCGAGACCTTTTTTATTGGGGTAAGTGCTTTTTTCATACGAGATGTCATCTAGACATACGTCGGTAATGTACGCGATTTGTAACGGAAGAGAAATCCGTGGAAATCTTGATAGAGCCTCGACCGCGAAAAGGCAAAAAAGCTTTAAGTGCATTTTTACAAATTTCCCGCTATCGGGAAATCATTGAACGTGAGAAAAGTGTTTTTCTTTTATCTACACACACGCTTTTAAACAAATCGCGGAGTTTTTTCAACGAGGCGTTAAGAAAATGCGAAGCAATATCTGAGAGAGTTCTTGAGAAATGTTGCGTCACGGATTTTGTTTGATTTCCAAATTTTATAAATATATATATGGAAAAGGGAAAATATTTTTTCGAGGAAACTCGAACGGAAACGACGAGGGGTTTTAATGGGGATTTGCAGTGGTTAGGGGTATTTTGTTTGACTTTTTCGACTTAATTCACAACCGATACGTTATTTAATAAACTGTTAATAATCTCACATTGTAGCATATTTTATTTAATAATAAGAAAGGTATTAATAAATAAACTTTGATAGTATACAAGGCAACTATCGAACACAGTGATTAATTAAATCTTGCCCAAGTACTTTCGATCAATAGATCATCTTCAGGAGCATCTGAAATAAGAAACGTTTTTTTATAAGAAGAAAAATTAATTCACTTGGATAAAAACTCCAAGTTTATGGTTGAAAAAAGTTTTTATGTGATAAACGTTTATAGACTTAGAAATTTTCTGTCTGGATCAGGACTTCTTCCAATTCAATCAAAAAATATATAAACAACCTACAGGTTTAGCAATGGGATCTTCATTATCACTTTTTTTAGCTGATATTTTCTTAGACAGCTTAGAACAGAAGTTTGTTAATAACAGCAACAAAATAGTTTTTTTGGTCAAGATATGTGGATGATTGTATAGCTCTTATACAGGGAACGCAAGATGATGCTTTACAGATTCTGGATGATCTCAATAACCTCCATCCTAACATCTCTTTTACTCTGGAACCAGAATCTGACAATAAGTTGAACTTCTTGGATATGACTATTTCCCGTAATAAAGATTCTTTAGAGTACAACATTTATAGAAAACCCACCCAAACAGATCACGTTATACATGGAACATCTAATCACCCCACTCAACATAAAATGGCTGCTTTCAACAGTTACATTCATCGGTTACTTAAATTTCCTCTTTCTGATGATAACTTTAATACATAACTCAATACTCTTAAGCAGATTGCTTTCAATAACGGCTATGATCCCAACATTATATACAAACTTCTAAATAGAGCTAAACTAAAAATTGCAGAAAAGCTTGCATATTCATCACAGTTTTTTCAACCTAATGCTTCAGATAACATCAGATATTTCTCCTTCACTTATATTAGTAGCATTTTCAATAAAATATCTAAACTTTTTACTTCTACAATTGATAACATCAAAATTTCCTTTAAATCACATACACTTTAGGTTCCTTCTTAATCAACACCAAAGATAGAATGAATACACTTGATAAAAGTGGTATTTACAAATTAAAATGTGATGATTGTGATGCCTCTTATGTAGGTAGAAGAAAATTCTTCAAGTTTTGGTCAACACTTAGTATCCAGCAACCATAATTTTAACATCAATTCTTGTTCATCTATCTTACATGACATTAGTAGAAAGAAAAACTATCTTGAGTTGGATTTATTGGAAGATTTGGAGATTACAAGGGAAACAAATGAAAACTCTCACTGTCTTAATACTCAAATTAATTTAAATTGTACTAAATTTAATCCTATATTTAAAAACTTTATTACAGCTTCACCTCGTAGAAGACCCAGCTCGACTGTTTAGACTTCATGCACTGAGCATTTCAATATTAATTTTAAAAGTTCTTCCATTGACTGTGGATTCAACTGAACTGCTTGGATTATAACCCATGTATAATATTTTGCTTTCAATTTTGATTTTAACTTTTAGTAATTTAACTGCATATTCAAATTTTTCCTTTTTTACAGTACTGATAGCGCTTGGTGGACCATTTTATTGTAGTCAACCATCCACTGTCTAATATATTGTTTAGTCTTTTCTTACATTCGTACTTTATGTCAACTTCAATCGCTGTCAAACTAACATCCTAATTATTATAGACAGGTTTGAGTGTAAGATTTGGATTATTCAATCTACATAAAAATATACTAAATTTTATATTTCATCAGTTGATTTCCTATAGTGGTGTCAGTTGGACCTTTGGTCAATATTTAGTTTCATAGAATTTTGAAAGGTGCAGATCACATAACTGCCCTTTACAAGCTGTCATTTGTCACATGTCATCTCAACATTTCCGCTAGACCGGGAGTCCATTCTGTCTCCGGTTTCTATGTAACATGTAGCTTCTCCTTTAAAAATTTTAAAGTGTTTGTTTGTCTTTGTGTATTGTATTGTTATGTCCAAGTTTACATTATTTATGACATTCTACTCATGTCGGATAGGCCACAACTGACGAAGTAAGTCTATAAACGTTTATCACATAAAAACTTTTTTCAACCATAAACTTGGAGTTTTTTATCCAAGTGAATTAATTTTCCTTCTTATAAAAAAAACGTTTCTTGGCTTATTTCAGATGCCCCTAAATATGATCTATTGATCGAAAGTACTTGGACAAGATCTAATTAATCACTGTGTTCGATAGTTGCCTTGTATACTATCAAAGTTTAATTATTCGAACATTCAACCTTATATTGTATTAATAAATAATATATTAAGAATTGATGATAATTGGATGGTCCTTAACTCTTATCCTGTTACTATCATCTAATAAAAAAGCAAGTATTAGTTTAACAAGTACTCAATAGTTCAGCAGTTTTTTCAGTTATCCAGTATACCACACTTTGTTTCTTTTTTCGAGAAAGATGTCAATACTTAGGACGATTTCCCTCAACGATAATGGTTGTAAAGTGACCTTTTTGGAAGCTAAAATTGGAAATTGTAACTGATTCTGTTTTTTTTTGTACATTCTAGGAGTATTTTTTTTAGGGTTCTCTAGTCAATTTCACAGAAATTGGTCTGTATGGTAGTATGGTGGTGTTGGCTAAATTTTCGCAAAAAAAATCTCCAAATTGATTAAAATTATGGAAATAAGTTTTAATTAATGTACTGCATACCATTATCGTCAGTTTCTCTCATTTTCCACGTTTTGATTTCTGTAGTAGTATCAAATCGATTTGATTTAAATTTCTTTCAAGCGTATTTATTTTTTCGTCGGTAAAACCAAAAGTTCTTGTGAATGTTGACCCCAATATGAAACACAATGCAACATCACATACATAATATAATGGAACATATACCAATATTAAAAGTAATAGGAAAACCAGAATGTATTATTGCGGAAAAAGTCAAATGGATGAATGTTTGTTTTTCATCAATTCTAGATGAAATTTGGACGTTTATTGGAAACCAAATTGGCCAGTAAATTATATTATTTCAAATAACATTTGTTTGATAATTGGAGCAGGCATTTATTTATTTTTGATTGCATGCAGCTATGTTACAAATGTTAAATGAGATCGAGTCTTTTTAAAAAGGATGCGGTTTTCTGAATAACGAACAATGCAATGGTGGTGTCGACATAAAACTGGTAAAGGGTACTAAAAATTAATTTGCCACTCAATATTTTCTTCTTGGATCTTTAATTGAAGCATTAATTTGAAAAGAAACGAATATTTTCTTTGTGTTATGGAAGATTCGTAAACATTGCTATGAAAAATTACAGGTCGAAGAGATAAGAGATGTACAGGGTCAATATCTGCCTTAAATAAATTTTCGGGGTGTGATTTTTGCTTCTGAATGTCGATACTGGGATTTTTTACTATAGTCTTTTTCATCTTCAGTGTCAGTTTAGAATATCAATTTTACTATTGAGACCTTTATTTCTCCTATTTTATTCTCCTGTAGTGTAAAATGGCTGCGATTTGTTTGCAGTTTGACATCAGGGTAATAAAACTTGGTTCTGTTGAGAGTTTGCTATTTGTGTTGGTGTTAAAGTCATCAGTAAGCCTTAAAAATCTTGTAATAAGCGTGTTGAAATCCTTGTGTTTTTTAGAGAAAACAGATGCTTTTTCTTTCATCCATCATGAAGACTCCTCAAAGCGGCGTCCTTATTTTAAATAGCTAGGGGACCCTCTTTAATTTAACTGCAATAAGTACTATCAGGAAAAATAAACCTGATTTGCCCATAGAGTTCTTGCAATGGAAAGCAAGAGAAGTTTTTTCCAGTATATTTGGATTTCAGAACAGATACTCTATTCTTTCGTTTGTAGCAAAGAAAGAAAAAGTTGTTTTAGTTATATATTTTCTCAGTTATGATAAAACAGTAACAGATACACATTATCACACATACACACTATATGAAATTGTTTCCTTTTTTAATTCGACCAAAGGCTGAGTTGACTTAGTAGAAGAGCTATCTGCAACGTATGATGTAGCACGGAACAGTCGTCGCTAGCCTTTCTCATTTTTTCCCCTCTAATGAACACTGCAGGAATCAATAGCCAGATCATTCACAGACAAAACAACGATAGTCCTAACATTGCTAGAAGGCTTTTCCTAAAGAAACTGGGTTTCCAATTGATCGAAGGACATCAAAGAAAATAATGAGTAACCCTAGGTTATCTAGAGAGTTGATAAGCAGTATCCGAAATATTCTAGATGAAAATTCCGAACCTAAACCTCTAAACCTCTTTCTCACGCTGTCAAGGGTTTCTTGAATGGGCATCTTCTCTAGGCAGTTGAGAGTCCTAGTAAAATGAAATTCCAAATAGGAAACCGAGTTTTTGAGGATAAGGTCCTCTCCTAACAGAGTTATTCGGCCATGGACATCACGACAGTTTGAAGATTTAAATAGAATTAGTTGTGTTTTGGAGGGATTTATGGTCACTCCTCCATTTATTGCACCACCTAATGACACTGTCGAGATAATTTTGTGCTCTTTCGAATACAGACAATTGTCCACGCTCTCTATGTGGTCCTGGCGTGAGGAGAGCACTAGTAAACTATTATTAGCAATAAATAGTAAACTATTATTAGCAAATGTTTTTTTGAATTGATTACCGTAATGTATCCTGATGCTATAGTATTAAATATTATTATGAAAATCTACGAGATATAAGAATGAGCATATTTTCGTATGTCGGGTTAAGAGCAGTTCTTGCAGTTGGTGATGGCGACGACTAAAAAAAGAAGATGGTTGTTCGATTCCAGTTCTAATGTGAACCGGATTTTCTTATAAATAAAAAAATCCTAAATAAAAATCTTAGAATTTAATAAGTTTTGACATTCTGTTTAGTCATATCTTAAGTTTACAATAATAATAATAATATGCATGTGTGTTAAAATGTACGTTTTAGATCTTAGAAGAAGTTGACAGTCTTTAAGATAGGAAAATAGTTTTCGGTTATCTGTATTTTTTTCTAGGGCATGCCTTAGGAAGTTGGGTATGCTATATTTGAATCGTTCACTGTTATATTTGGGACACTGTATTAAAAAATGTTTTATCGCTAGAACACTTTTGAACACTTCACACACTGATTTGTTTTTGCGCTGTAATAAATAGTCATGAGTAAGTCGTGTATGGCCGATATGGAGATGGGTAAGTATCAGTTGCTCTCTTCTGTCTTTTATTGTTGGTTTCCAAAGATGTGGGTGTTCGTTGACTTCGTATAGCCTTGATGGAGTGTTGTTCCAAGTTTGTTGCCATTTCATTATCCGTTGATTCTGACTGTATTTCCCAGTTAAGTAAAATCCATCATCTTCTTTATCCTACAAAAATTTTATTATTCCTAATCACAATCAACTTTAAAACTTATTCTGAGACAAGCCATAAGTCATAGCCGCTTTCGTGTAACTACAAGTTATAAAACAAACATCCTGAAACATTTCCCCAATTGATTTTCATGGATCAAACTTTAAAGCATGGAGTTAGCGAAACTCCTTTGACCGAAGTTCCGCATCGTTTGCGCCAGCGACATAATAGTCAGTTTAATCGCAATAGTGATAGTTTTGACATTAATACTAAGTGAGTGTAAACACAAAGGTAGAATTTCAGACTGAATGATTGGGGAGCACAGCGATACACAACTTTCCACAAATCCACATGACAGCAGTCATTATCTGGTTGAGTTCGTCTATCGGCATCAAATGTAGAAAGTAGTAGTGATTGGTAGTTTCTGTTGCTTTAGATAAGAAAAATATAACAGAGTATCATTTTTGGACAAATGCGGTTTCTAATTTATTTTATTAATTACAACTAGAAGATGGCTCGTCAGCTATATGTTCAAGTCGTCAAGAGATGTCAAAATAGTTTTATCCAGCTTTCTAGTGCATCACTCCTAAAATTGAAAATATACAAAAAACATTATTTGTAACAAAATGTGGAAAATGTATGTTTAAAGTCCGTCCATTTGAGAAAGAATGCACCAACAATATTTCAATTAGCTAATATAATTTTTCGAAATAATTTAGATGAATTTTGTATAAAGTAAATTATCGATATTTTAATTTTTTCGCACAAATGTGAAGACCATATTAGATATGATGAAGAATTTTTAAGAGTAAAAATTTAGAAGGAAAACTTCACCAGCTCAGGAAAATTTTATTATAATAAGGAATCTTTAACGGCATAGTGATATGCCGTTTAGTGCATGTTCTAAATCAGTGATTCCCAACATGGGGGCGATCGTCCCCGGGGGGCGATTACCTATAACTACTTAACTATTGGTTAAACGTTTCGGCAGCTTGCCATTTTCAACAAGCACTTTATTTAATAAACATTATATTATACAATTATATTTCATGTTTACACGTTTTAAAAGTTAAGCATGGATTAAAAAATGATTAGCATGGTATCTGACATTGACAGACGTCATCTGGAAGGTATTTTAAAACAGGAGTGGTTTAGGGCCGCATCTTAAATATCTGCCATCGTGCATTTAAAAACAACAATTTATTAAATTATGATACATATCGGAAAGATCTTTGATGTCAATCTTTTTATTGATGGAATTTTGATCATCTTCAATATGCATTTTTGTTCTAACTTTGTTTTTGTTTCCAAAATCTGTACATTTTCAAAATCAAAAGAATTGCTATTTTCTAGAGAATGTTTGACTAGAACTGTTCTGTTTAATCCAATAGTCTGTACACTATGTTTGTGTGCATCAACACTTCTATGTAGGTGTTGGTGTGTTTGCCCAATACATGCTGAATTACAGTCTTTACAATTTATTTTATAAATAATATTTGATTGATGAGCTTTATTCACCTTGGGTTTAAATTTTGAAAAGTATTTTCCAGATGTTTTTGATGGTTTATGTCCAACATTAATATCATACTTTGCCAAAATTTTTGACCTTTTGTAAACCAGTTAGTTATTATCATTGGGTTAGTGTTGTTCTATTCTTAACTTAAATCAAGAAAAGTAATTTTATTGTTTTCTTCTAGTTCATAAGCAAATTGTATTTTATTAGTAAGTTTGCCATTGTTGCCGAGATAGGCGAACCCATGGCTACTTCAGAAATCTGTGAATGGTATTCATTTTTATGTTGGAAGAACGTTCTTCTTGAAGAAAGGAATTCTTCAAAAAGAAGAGAAGTATGTATTTGGATGTCATTCTATATAGTCTTGATACTGTTTAAAACTATTTCAATTGGGATGTTAGTGTATCATGATTTTATGTCGAAAGATATAAGTTTGTGATTAATTGGTACTGTTTTGAAATAAAATTGTGAAAATTCCATAAATTCTGTATATGATAGTTGCTTTTACCGATTGCATTTTCCAAAATGTTTGCGCAAAATATTTAGAGAGGTTGTATCTTGGACTTCCAATATTACTAATAATTGGGCGAAGAGAAATATTGTTTTTATGTACTTTTGAAAAAACAACTTTGGATTTTCTTTGTAAGATTTATTTTTTCTTTTTTGTATACTGTTTTATCATTTAATAGTAATTTAAGATTGTTTAACTATTCAGATTTTAACATTATTACTGTTTTGTTGCATTTATCAGCTATTAAAATTAGTAAGTTTATATTTTGTTCTAGGAAAGCTTTAGTTTGTTTTCAATACTAATTATATTGACTTTTATGGTCATTTGCATATTTTTGTATCTTTTGAGTAGGTATAATTTGTGATAAGATTGACTACTTTGTTTCTAATTTCACTTATATTTGAGTTATAGGATAATTTTTTGGATAGGGTCGGTGATTTTAAAGGAAACGGTTCACCAAAAAGATATAAGCATATTTTAGAGGATCATTTTACAAGATATGCTTAGACATCGACTACAAAAGGACAAAATGCTGGTGATTTTATTAATCTGATAAAACCAATGTATATCTTCAAGCTGCCGCAATTGTTAGTACAATTATATTTGTGATAATTTTTCAACATTTCTTTTTCCTTTTGTTTGACGTTCTGAAATATTTTACGTCAGTTATTTTTATCTTTTTACTATCAACACCACGCCATCTACTAAGTCAGTATCTTATATTTTGCTGCAATTTAAAGATTGTACAAGAAATAATAAAATCGTATGATATTGTTTATACACTTTTTTTCTATTTATATCTATATCTTTCCAAAAAACTTAATAAACCTTTCGTTTAAACCGTTCTTTGTTCTTATGCCTTTAGTTTTTCTTAAAAGATTTTTTATTCCTGTATGCAGCGACAAAAACAAAAATTTTTGTGCATTTCTTTGATCCTTTGGTAATTGGTAAAACCGTTTATACCACTCGAATCCCTTAGCGATTTGAATATGGGAGCATTACAAAAAGGGCACTTGAATTGTCGGGGTTCCATACCGTGAATTATTAATGAACGCATAGAATGGACTTTTAGTACACGTTTTTGAAGTTGTAGGTTTTAGGGGCCACTTATTCAACATACCTTTTTAGTTTTTTATATTCATGTGGATCCGTGAGGCTGAATACATCTGTTTACGATCACTAGCGTGGCTATAAATCAAACGAAAGTTTGAGATGGTGTAGTACTTCGAGTTATATAGTGTTGGCTGGGGTATGACAATATTGTATTACAGCAATTTCTGCTGAAGATATCAGTCCAACGTATTTATCCAAACACTTACATTATTGAGCGTTTTTATATTTTAATTATTATTATAACACAAAAATACTGGAAAGCTAGAGAGTATTGCGAATTATTTATCACTATTGTGAGGTAAAAACTCCAAATAAGTAATTCTGTTTTACATATGTTTAACTGTGTAAAGATCCAGATATCAGTCTTTCTGTAATAAAAAAAAATACATGGCGTATATACATTTCTTTAAAGTTCCCAAGTTTCTTTATATTCTGGAGTTAGTATGCAGTTTCCAATCATTCTCTTCAGTTCATCGCTCTCTTTGCTAGTGTACCCACTTATTTTCATTTCAATTTATTGTCACATCTCTATTATATTTTCTATCTTTGTTTTCTTCAAATGTCCATTTTTTGAGTTAATAATAATTTCTTTATAAAAAATATTGTTACAATTATGGTCAAAGACACCAAGAATCGCAACTAACCATAGAGATGACCAAAATTTACAGGGTTAACATGTGAAACAAACCTCACAAAACAATCATAGATTCTTGGATCGAATTTGTATGTGACAAGAGGATGACAGTGTGATCAGCAAATGTTGGTAAGAAATACTGATCAGAAGTGGGTAGGTCGGCCGTGTACAATAGATATAAGGATGGACCAAGCACACTACCTTGAGGTACGACAGAGTTTATAGGTATCAATGCTGTTATTTTGGTACCGTATTTTTTCTGGAAATATCTGTCTGTAATGTAGGATTTGAATATCCTGTATTATTCAGATGGTAGTTGTTTAAACAACTCTACGCACTTGGTCAACTGTAGCATGTTTTTATCGAAAACCAAATTGGTAGTCAGGAACTAAGTCAGTTCTTCTAGGAAAGAACTCAATTTCTTTATTATAAGTTTCTCAAGAGTTTTTGCAAGAATTGGTAATAAACTAATGGATCTATATGAAATTACGGATTCTAAAAGTTTGCCCTATTTTATGGATTAAAATAACTTAAGCCACTTTTCATTGTGAAGGAAAATATCCTAATTTTAATACTGCGTTGTAGATTTGTGTTAATAAGAAGATCGCATTTTGGGGTAATTGACATAAGACGAATCCAGTAATCAGCTCATAACCACGAGATTGCTTTTTATTAGTATTAAGTATTGCATCAATAATTTAGGTTTTACTAAAGGTTTTAATAAGCAGAGGCATCTGGTATGGGTTGTCCAAATACCTATAAATGCGTTTCTCTTCATCTGGTTGTACCTCAGGGGGACATGGAATAAAGGTAGTTTCCAAGGTAGTGCCCAATATCCGTTACATGTTTTGACAGGTAGTATATGTTGTTGTCGTCAAAACAATTTTCTGGTAGTCTTCCAAAGGGTGTAATCTTTGACTTCTAATTGCGTAAACCTCTCAGGTATTTTACACTTGATGTATTTTTTAAGCCACTTAGAATTTATTTAGGTCTTTTTCTGTTTTGTTTAATGCAGCTTTATTGGTCGGTGTTCGATTGTTTTGCCATATCTTTCTAAGTTTTCTTTTTTCTCAAATTTTTTATGTAATGGCCTATGGATAGAACTCCTTGTTAGGTTTATTATTGGTTGGTGAAGACAATTCCCAGCATGCTTCCTGTATACATGTAGTTAAATAATCCAGCAGAGTTAGATCACTTTCTGTCTTTAGACATAAGTTTTATGTTTAAGTTATTAGTAATGGTTTCTTTAAATAAAGTCCAATTGAACGCTGAGGTGGAAAAATTCAATTCCCATATTCGACACGCAGCCTGGGAAAATACCCCAAAAACACTAAGGAGATTAAAGGAAATTAGTCTATGAAAAAAAAGCAAGAAAAAATAGCAACTAACCAGAGATCAATAGTAGGCAATAAATCTATTAGCGAATTTCTGTTTAAAAAGCCCAATTTAACTTATATACGAAATATATCAGTACAAATAGACTGTCCTTTACGTTAAAAAATTTTCCAATCTAAAAAAAATGAAATAACTTAATTAACTTGTTATTCTGAGATTTTAAACAACCAATAAGTCTTAGTATACTCAGAAATGTTTTATTATATTAAGCAAATACTTTCATTTTATCTGCAACATTATATTATCAGTTTCGTAGAGAAAGAGCCCATCACACCACAGTCAATAATAGTTAGTGACTACGTCAATAATTCAATAAATTTATACATTGACTTGACGTGTGAACCCAAGCATATGCACACTGAACACGTGACGATGGGTCTCTAATAGGCAATATGTCAAGAAAGTCTGTTATTGGATAATACTTTGGTGTGTTGTATTGTCGGTTCAGGCTTTCAGTGCTTAATTGCTAACTTGTTTTGTGAAGAAACCATTATGTTTTACGATCACTCACTCGGCCCTGTCATTAATCCATCAAACGTTTGTTGGAGGAGCTCAGATCTACAGAGTGGCACCACCCAAGAGCAGACGATAAAAAATTTACAATTGTACAAGACGCTGCTGAATTTATTAACTATTAAACGACTAGAGCTATTGAATAATTCAACTTGGCAAAGCTGTTGGTCGAGCTCAATTTATGTTTATTTTTAAACGGTCCTGCGGTTTATAATATTCGTATTATTGATATCCTTTACAGCATTTTTGTTGTGCTTTTTGTATTCAGTCATTAACGCCAAGGAACAGTGATTGAACGCTACTTGAAAGCCACAAAAGAATATATCTCCTGATTTATAGTTCACCCTGTACCCTCCTACACCGTTTTACATCAATATCTATTACACTCTATAGAAAGTACAACAACCTCTCGAGCATAACTCCTTATCAGTGTCCTCAAGTGTGATAAATCACACATTATACCGACATCAACACCGTCAATTCATGTACGGCATTTACAAAAGCCTTACATTCACTAAAACGTAACCTCGCCAGCTGCCACATTGTCTTTTATCGTTCTTTAATCGTCAAAGCCACTGATTTATGTCAAAAAAAGCGTATGTGGGAACCGGCAGAAGCTCGGGGAATATGTAAACCAGAAACATCGATGGGATTTTTGATAATGCGGTGATGAAGAAGCGTTAAAAAGTAAATATTATGTATTTATTTTTATTCTATTTTTGTACTCGGACTCAAGAATTCTTTTTATTTTTATTTAGACTTGCAAAATATTTGTCTTATTCTTAAATTATTGATACAAATGTGGAAGGAGGAACAGATGACACAAAAAGCGCTACAAGAGAAAAAGAAAGTATAGCTAACATTTCTTGATCTAGAAAAAGTCTTTGACTAAGTTCCGAGACTACAAAATATTAAAACTGATAAATCTGATTACGATAAAGCTGTAATTAGTAATAATACAACTTCAGGGACTTTTAGAATAAACAGGGGTTTATTTAGGGTATATTTTGTCCAAAACCAAACCTAACAATGAACAAGAAAGGACAAAGAATTGCATTTATTAACGACCTTGTGAATGCGATCAGTTTTATTTAGGTGAAACATCAAAGCCATTAAATGTTGGAATAAGTGAACATCAGTTTATAATCTTTTAAAAACTGTTTACAATATATTCTCACAATATAGATCATTGTCGGTTTACTTAATCTAAAAACCTTATAAAAAATCTCTATTTTTATAAAAATTAAAATGGTCGCTTCTGCCTCAAATGTTTTAGCCTTATACATAGATATATTCGTTTTTCTTTTCCTGAATTTGTTGTGCTGGAGGGTAAAATAAGTAGGTGTAGAGTTCAAAAAACGGCCTCCCACAGGGAAGTGTTTTAGCACCAATGCTCTTCAATATATACACAAACGACCAACCTACTCCGACCGAAACCAAGCACTTCCTCTATGCTGACGATCTTGCAATATGTGCTCAAGGAAATAGTTTTGAAGAAGTAAAGGAGAAACTCGAAACTGCCTTAAAAACAATGACAGCGTACTACCTGCAGAATTCTCTGAGACCCTCTAAAACCCAAGTCTGCGCTTTCCACCTTCGCACAAAGGAAGCCAAGCGAAAACTCCAAATTGTGTGGAATGGTAATGCATTAGAACACACAAACCAACCTATATATCTTGGATTAACTCTGGACCGGTCCCTCACCTACAGACAACATTGCATAAAAACAAGAGGGAAAGCAACAACTAGGAACAGCATACTCAGAAAGCTAACGAGAAGTAAATGGGGCGCACGTTCTGGCGTTTTAAGAACAACAGCACAGGCACTGTGTTTCTCAACTGCTGAATATGCGTGTCCCGTTTGGAGCAGATCTGCCCACACCAAACAAGTTGATACTGCGCTAAATGAGACGTGCAGGATAGTAACGGGGTGCATGAAACCAACGCCACTTTTAAATCTATATAGAGCAGAGGGTTTTGCAAAACCCTCAACACGCAGAGGCGCTGCAGAACACATAGAGAAAATTAAACAGATCGCGGACGATCGGCATGCCCTATACAAAGCTCGAACACCACGAAAGCGACTAAAATCTAGGAAAAGCTTCCTTGGAACAGTGCAGGATGAACCGCCTGAGCATTTTCCACTTCCCCAGGTTTAATGGACCGGCCAGACCCTAGACTTTAAAACGTGGAAAACCTTGAATAGGATAAGAACGGGGGTTGCTACAGTAAAATCAAACATGGCAAAATGGGGAAAAATAGACCAAGATGATGTGAACTGTGACTGTGGAGAAACACAGAATATGGAACATCTTCTTACATGCAGAAACTGTTCTCATCGATATACCCTCGAAGATTTATGGCTCGCCAACAAAGATGGAACCGACGTAGCCCGATACTGGGCCGAAATTTTATGAATGACATGTCCGGACACGATAAAGTAAAGTTTTTCTGAATTGCAACTTGTTGATGATCGTTCTTATTGTTTCAACATTCGTTTTTCTTTTCCTGAATTGCAACTTGTTAATGATCGTTCTTATTGTTTCAACGCTTTAGTGTATTGTGACTCTGTTGCAATGAAAAACAAAAAATCAGATTCAAAGTACCTCGGTTTATTTCGCTTTTTTGTAAAATCTTTTTAATTATTTTTTATCAATGTATTCAGAACTTTTATTATAGAAGCGGTAAGAGTTGTTTCTTCTGTTTTATATAAAAGAGTTATATGTAATTTCGCGGTATGTGTATATTATTTTCTTTCAGGCTAACTGGAATGAATCCGTCCGTAACTATAACTCTGTATATTACCGCAAATCAATACGATATGCGATATAGAACAATAAAGGAAACAGCAAATACCTATATATCGAGTTTTGCATTTTCATCTCCTCGAACTATGTACGATCAAGTCATCGAGTACCTGACAAGTAGGTACAGAATTGCAAGCATTATTGCTGAAATCGATCGGAAATAAAAACGTCTGCCATAATTCGGTGAATATTCTGAAAGGGAGATCAGCAAATGGCTTCCAGTGGCGTAAATGTAAGGTCCCTAACTATACTGTTATGGTAGGAAAAACGATAAGTATCGTTAAAGATTTTCGAAATTTCAGCTTACAAAAAAACAGAGTTTTAACCAAAAAGTAAAAGTACTAATAACACGACCCCCATGGGATTCCACTTCAGGGACTTTGAACTACCTGTTTTTCTGCAGGAAAACCTTATTTCATTTGAAGTATTTAGGTTTATATATCCCCATGAACGTTTATTTCCAAGATTTTTTTTCTCTGTTTTCTTCTTTGCTGTTTTTCTTTCTATCTCTTTCTATTATTGCGGGGTTCCGCAGGTTGTTTACCTTGTTAATGACTTTCTTATTGTATCAGCTGAAATATTTCATTTTGTCTCTCCCTAGAAGCTTTTTTTTTATATAACGGGTTTTCCTCTTTGATTTCCAATTTTTTTCGTTTTTCTATCTATTTTTGTTTCTTTGGTTTTTCAAGCCTCGACCACATCCAGCACAGAAAACATTGAACTACTTCAGAATTTGGTGCAGACATTGGCCAAAGTCAGCGACGAAAGTCCGCGTAATTAAAACACCAAAAGCAAAAGTTCTTGTTTTGGCAGTAATAATAATTATATCAACAGCAGATTCTTACATAAACAGGACAGCTTTAGTTAATGTGAGCCGTTGCATATATTTATATACCATTGACCTGACTGTATGTCAAATCTAAAGAACGTGATTCATAAACATATCTACCAGATTCTCTGCAATATGAAACTTTTGCTACTCTTCTTCTTGATGAGCCTATCCATTACGAATGTTGGCGATCATCATGGCAATATGTATATTATCTGTAGCAGCACAGAAAAGCTGCACAGTTGTTGTATTGAAGCAGATTCTGAACTTCTTTAACCAAGATGTTTTTTTTATAAATTATAAATAAATTTTTTATAAAATACGTGATTTTATTCATAAGAACTTGTAGGTCTTCTAAGTTGTCAGCAAATATTATGGTGTCATCTGTATTTCTGATGTTATCCACTTAGATAAAAATATTCGAATGATATACGGTCTTTACTTTTATACCGATAAAACGTATTATTAAAAAAGAAGATATAATAAATTTGCAAACCTTTAAAATGTGGAGATCTCATAGAATTTTATTCGCAAGCTAGATCAGCAGAAGATTAAATGAATTGGAATGTCTCCACCCCAAAATCAACTAGAAGGGATGTCAAATTACGTCAAAGCCTGTATATCCATCTGGTTATGGTAATTTCATATATTTTGCGACGATTAGCGATAGTTGTTTTAAGAATATTTAAAACAACTAGTTGCTTTGTACAATTGTCACTACTTGTTCATCTTTCTTTGCTATTTTTAAAACATTAACACCATTTTACGCATATAAACAAGGCAAATACTCTAATTTACATAAAATTTTTAATCATTTTTTGATCTGAATTTAGATTTCGCCATGATCTTAGAGACATTCCGTTAAAATTTGTCCTGCCACTGTTTGAAGAGGGTACGTATCGGCAGTTTGAAAATCCTGCAGCGTTTCCCAATCGAGTGGCTCTCGTAACTGGAGCGGGAGTTTCACAATGAGGGTTTAATCCTTAAATGTAGCTTACTGGTTGTCGGATCCATTAGTGAGTATTCAGTCTCTAGTGTGCAAAGAATGCTTTTGAATTTAATGTTCCACTCGCGGTTATTTCACTTGTGAGTTAGAAGGTTCTTGTATGTGCCTGAATTAAGCCCAACGAAAAAAGGGCGAAGAACTTGGGTGTACTTACTTTTAGAAAGAAAATTTCTAGTAGATATGCAGTTTATATTTCTCTTCTTTAGTATTTTTGGAAGTTGTTTGGCTGTCGGTTACTAGAATATCATTTTAAGAAAAGTCCCAGAATAATTTTAAATAAAGTTAGCCTGAATTTGCATTATTTTGTCCTATATTTAATTACCCTTACGGTTTTTTATTTATTGTCAACAATAAACAAAATCAACGTTGGGACAACTGATATGACAATATTTAACTTCAACATGACACAATAAAAGAGTTTCGAAACCAAGCCACTCTATACATGCATAATATTTTTTCTAATTCATCAGTCTGGTTTACTTTTTCTTACCATCGAAAAAACTTAACCAAAGCATTAGTACGAGTTTAGACTGATTAACACATGTTTCTGCATCAAAACGACTCTTCAACTACTCCTAACGATGGCAAATACTTTTCTAAACGCGCATTCAATGCTTATTATCTCGAAAATTTCTTTAATTAAGATATCCTAATAGGCCGTTGCTATTGGCTGAGTACTCGTACGATTCTTTCTTAAAGTATCCGTGTGTGGGCAGATACATTGCCGTGATTATAGGAGCTTGTCGCAATTAAAGAAACTAATTATAATATTGATGTCGGATATCGATAATGCCCGTATCGACAGTCGTTAAGAAGGCCGTTAAGAGGTACTTCTTATAAAGTATTTAACGGTTTTATAGGTGTATTTGCTCGGGATTACGCGTTTAATTCGAGAAGCTTTTACTTCACCCGGATCAGAAGTTTTAATTGACGGTTTATTTGCCCCCCGACGGTGGAAAATATTTGCCACTTAAGTTTTACAATTATATTGACAATTAATATCAGAATAGCTGCAATAAAAAAAATGTTTGCAGGGGCACTAAATAACTAAAAAGGATTAGGTGTATTAAATGTAAAAGAAGAAGCAAATGAAAACAGATTGAAAATAAAGGCAAAGACAACTATAAGTATGTATCACAATGATAATAAAAGTGTATGGTGTTGTATGGTGAAGAGCAATGCTTCAAATTAAAGAGAAGAAGTGGAAAGTCCTGATTATATCTTCTTTTTGGAAATATGCAACGTAAAATTTATTCGCTGTAGCTCTTTTTATTGTTCTTTTAACTGGTATGGGAGCTTCTGCTATGATTAGAGTATATCGTTACGTTTTTTTGTATACTCAGGGATTATGTGCAGCACAAATGGTTTAATTACCATTATTTCAACACACTACATACTAGATTACAAATATAAACTCTGATTATATTATAATATCGCTTATAATTCACAATTCGCCCATACTGATAGCGACTAAAACTCATAAAACTGATCCAAAGAAGGCCACCTTGGCAACTTATACAGATACGAAAAAAATGTATGGTGGGTATTACAGAATTAGCGAGGTATCTAACAAATACCACCCACATTATGTTTTCACTTATTAGACAAAGATCACAATCGTATTTCCCTCTATTCTTTTGTCCATATTGGGCACAAACATCCATCATAGCATTACATCGAACCGTGAAACCGATTGTATCAGATTCAATTACTCTAGGAGCCAGTCACCAACTTTGAGCAACTGAGTAAAAAAAAGATTATCTAACTTAGCCAAAACATCTCAGCAAATGAACTCAACGCCATGAGAAAGGCGTTATATAATAGGTTTAGTATCTGTTTGGCACAAGATGGTAGTTTGTTTGAACATTTAGTTCGCTAAGAATTTTATTTGCTTTAGAATTTCTAATTGTTTGGAAATATGTTTAATTTAAGCAGTAGTTTTGGAATTATTTTATATAGAAGTAACTTTATATACACACACACACAAACACTATTTCTAAAATAGCTAACCAAAATATGGTTTCAATGATATTATTTGGAAACTTCCAGATGATATCTTATTTTTAATTATATGTAATTTTTTGCCAATTATAATCTTAATTCGCTACATACTCCCATAAATAATCAGGTAATACTTCGCCCAAATTTGATTAGCAGATTTCTCATCAACTAAAAAGACGACAAACAATAAGTTTGGCAACAATGTCGACCCTCTCCTTTGGGGTCAGTACCACCATACAGTTTTTTTGGTCACCTTGGTACTCCTGTTAAAAACGCATACCAAAGTTACATTCATTCCGAATGTGTATATGCGAAAATCTGTTCTAGAAATAGCTAGCAAGTGACGGTCCAATTCTATGCAAAAAATCAGACATTTTCGCACGTTGCTGATAAAGATGTTAATTCAGCTTCTCAAATTACACTAACCCAGGGCACCAATTAGGACGTTGTGATTTACAACAATCTATTAATAGGCTTTTGCTTACTTTTCAACTAGATATTCTTAGAATGGGTAGTCTGTAGAATGTTTTGTAATTATGTTGTTATTCTCTTGGCAAAATTGCATCGATATATCGCCTCTTTCATTTCTTGCCCCGCTAGTCTATACACGCCTGCATATTTATCGTGTTTTCCTTTTCCAATTTTAGCGTCAAAGTAGCCTGGAATACCAGTAACGTTTTTTCATTTTGGTGGTGACACTAGTTTTTGTAAAAAAGTTTGATCTCTTAATCAGGCTTTTAGGTTGTATGAGCATGTCCTTGTTTTATATCGAGCTTATTGGTGTTTGTTTGAAATTGCAATAGAATAATCATATACGATGCACCAACTTAATGGAAAAACTTTACCAATACTTTCAAGATGCTGTAGCGTTTTTAATTCAACCTGTATATCACAAAACACGAAAATGCTTCATAATCTTTTTGCATATCTCAGCTTGATAATCTATAGATTTTGGCTTTTGTTTAAAGTTAGCATCTGCTCTTTTGAGAACAAATTTTAATTGTCTTATGAGGTATTCGCTTGCTGAGGAATATTGTCTTCCATGTTGATGACGGTCAAAGTGAGATGTGTGGTCTAGGCTGGAAGGGTTAATTTTTTTTACCAGTTAAATACTCGGTCCGCAAAAATTGAGAAAATCCATAATAAAGTGCAAAAATACTAATATATAAGTACATATTATGTCTCATTTAACAGAGATGAAATAAGTGTAAAAGATTAATTATGTTAATAGTTTCAAGTCAGTGTCGACTGGAGCCCTATGTAAGTTTACTTTCATTTAAAACTTGTCAAAATGTTTGAAGAAATAATCGCTAAATAATGCTAAATCAAAGAAATAGACCCGATTTCATTTACAACTTTTATTACATACTTATTTACTACAGTGCAGTGCGACGTTTTTCTATATAGGATACGTCTCACAATTTTTTGTTTATTCCATAAAAATCTTTGTTTTTCTTTTGTGTAGAACTTAAAAGTTCAGTACACTAGCGGTCAGGGAAAATTGTTATACTGTTTGTTCAGCTAATTTGTCGGTATTTTTTTAGATAATAAGTTATAATACCGATAGTATCACGATAATTATGCTATAACTAAAGTAATGTCAAAATATTTTTATTAATTTTTGCTGTTTAAATTCACCTTTCAGATTCACCAAGTTATAAAGATATTCCATCTAATTTTAGAAATATTTGTTCAAAACTTGGTTTGTCTAAATTTTTGACATTCTATAATACTTTTAGCTGACTGAATTTTTTATTTATTACTCTCTCATAATCTTTCTTTCTTCTGGTAACTAATAAGAAGGATCTGGTAAATAATAGATTTTACGCGAATGTAGACCGTGCTTGCTTCTTCTTCTTTTTGACTATGTATGCATTTTGGGTGTATAGAAAGGTTTAGCCTATCTTTAATTTTTTTGGAATCGTTTTTAAACCAATGTCATAGGTCAAGTTTCGAGTTTTCCAGGTCTCTCGACAAAGAATTAGGTGGAATAGACAAACTGCAAAGCGATGAGCACGAACTATACGAAATAAAAGAGAACTGTTTAAGAAAAAAACAAAAGAATTTTATTTGATAAAAAAGTGAAACTCATTACAGAAGTCACACTTTCTTCTATATGAATAGAAACGTAATGAAAAGTAAAATAAATATTTTGAGACTCTATAAATTTGGTGACAATTTATAAACTAGTGAATTTTTTAATAAATAAACGTTTACTTAGTTTCAACAACTATGTACTATTAATTTGGCAAGCCCCCCAACCACCAATCGTTGACACCGACCGAACAGCACACTCGTTGCATTGAATAATTCACCTCGATTTGTCAGAGTCCCGAAATCATAGACCTTTCTCTACATCTATTGCACACATCATTACGTTTGATAAATTAACAGGATTGGATCATCGGGCCTCTCGAGACCAGCGCGAAGTTGACTTGTTCATCAGTTGATGGACTCTCGGGGGATGTGTTATATGGATCATTTGTCGCGAATGGCGCTTTTAAAATCCTAGTCACAGTTGTTCATACGTTACGTCTCAAGGGCAACGGTGATGGAAATGAATTTTCTATACGATGGCGAACAATCAGATTCACAAATCCGTGTGTGTGCTATTTTTGCCGATATCAACAAAAAGTCGTGAAAATGGCAGATATAGGATTAGTTAATGTGATACACCAGAGTATAAAGAAAATGAAGAAAAATTTCTATATAATATATACAGGGTGGGTAACCACTAACCGGACAGAAGGGCAGAAAATTACAGCGAAAGAGTAAAAGATCTAAAACAATTTTACATAAATAGTTTGTAAGTTGATACATTTTAAAATTATTTTGAAATATACTGTAACGGCTAGCTCACCCATTGCACATTGAAACTTCCCGATTTCCCTGAGGAAATCGGGAAGTTTCAATATGCATTGTGTTTGAATGTGTTCAATCGGGAATTATTAATAAAATAATTTCTTTAACACATGTCTTTATTTATTTATATTTTAATAAATCAAAATGTAATAACAATTAAATTGAGGTTCTAACAACAGGGAATTAAGCATCTATATACAAAATCTCAAGAAATAAAGAAGCTCTACTCTATGAGAAATCCTCCTGCCGTTCTCTTCTCAACTCGGACCATACAATGTCTGCAAAAACCATGCCGCTAAGCCGAAACCATGTGGATCCCTCTCCAATCCAAAGCCATGCGGATTTTCAAAATCGAGATGAATTTCTTATTCAAAAAAAAAAACAATTCCATTTTCGTATTTTTCGACCAAAAAATCCATGTCAACGTAAATTTTCTTATATCATAATCAAGGTGGATTTTCTTGAATAAAAATCAAGGTGGATTCTCTTGAATAAAAACCAAGGTGGATTCTCTTGAATAAAAACCAAGGTGGCTAGAAAAAAAAACCGCTACAAAATTCGTCATGGCACGGGTTTTGTCCAACACCAGAAGAATTCTGGCAAGCGGAAAGCTCTTCTCTCTGAGACCTGTATACCGATCCAGAATCCTCTGATGTTGCCAAAACTCACAAATTAATAATTGTAATTAATAAATAAATTATTAAATGAAAAAGACAAAGTTGTGCGATAAATACGATTTATATTGAATTATTATTATTACAGCAAAGGTAAAAAGAAAATAAAAATTGTAAGCAGTTTTTAAGTACTAGCGTACACAAAATTATACGAAAAACTAAAAGTGTTCTTGATTAAAGTATGAAAATATGTTGTTGTAAAAAGAGCAAAGTATTAACTTACCCAGACCGTTGGAAGTTTCTGACCACGAGGACTTATTTTTTTAATAATACCTTCTCGTTTGCTGGTTTATTTTAAAAAGAAATTAAATCGGATCGGATTGATAGAAGTAAATTATTTAGGAGTGGGGTTTCTGTTTCTTGTACGATAAAGTAAGCGAAGGTAGGACTACGAGGGAACTTAAGAAATTAATCAGCGGATTTATTTGTAATAGGAAAATATTGAAATAAAATATAGGAATACAAACAAAGGAAAAAGAACTTATTATCAATGAAAATTAAATAGTATGAGCAGAAAATAGTGGAAAGTACTTTGAAATTAATAAGAACAAAAATGTAACGTTTTAAACGTTACAATACAGGGCGTCCCAATAAATTCTTCTCGGTTGGCAATCATCATGCCTATTCTGATCTTAGATGCTGCCGCTCTAAATAGTTCGATTAATGTGCAGCCGTACCATTATCTCAAGTTACGCAAACATAAGATTCTTCTCCTTCCTACACTTCTCTTGCTCTTATTTGTTTATTCTATAACTAGTTGAAGTATGTTACATCTTTTATTACGTATAACATGCCCCAGGTATTGCAGCTTTCGTGTCCTAATGATTTCCAATATTTCTATTTGTTTGTTGACTCTTTTTATGACTTCGTTGTTTGTTACATGTTCCATTCTTAATATCTTTAGAATTATTTTATACACCGACATTTCAAATGCTTCCAACTTTATAGTAGTCGACGCATTAAGTGCCTATGCTTCTATCCCGCAAAGCGGAGTCGAGAAAATACCTTTTCAGCCTAACTCTCAAGTCCAATTTTAGTTCTCTTGCATAAAGTACCTTTCTCATTTTATTGAAGTTTATTCGTGCTTTCTCTATTTGAACTTTGATTTCTTTGGAGAAATCGTTTATGCAATTAATTATTGTAGTTTTCAACTTGTTGGTTCAATTGGTATTCCACTGACCTATGACCACTGACCACACAAAGACAGCATAAGCCCTTTCTTTTGGATTTGAAGAATTTAAAATTCGTCATTACAAGAATGATTATGATCTAGAATATCAAGTGCATACATAGAATCTGTTTTTCTATTATTAAAACTCCTTTTATGTTCTGCAATGCGTTTGTTAAAAGTTCTACCAGTTTGACCGATGTAAGTTTTTGGGAAGTTAACATATTTATACCAATCAAACTAGTAGAATATTTAACAAACGTATAACAGAACATAAAAGGAATTTTCACTTCACTTTCTAAACCATAACCATTCTTTTAATGACGAATTGGTCAGTCAAGGATAACGTGATAAAAAATACACTTAAAACTGTTGATAGGAAGCACATTAGATAGTTAAATGTCCAAAAAATGAAAGAAAATTGTCCTAGAAATTGGCGTGGCGATATCAATAAAGAGATAACAAACTACAAAGTAGAAACACGTTTAAAATAGGTATAGAGAGTCACTCTAAAATTTATTGTTTGAATTAATACTTTCTTATTCTCAAAACTTTTTACTACGAAGAAGTGACCTGTCACAAAGTTGCCAATTTTCAATTTCAGGTCAATACAGCAAGAAGAAGCAGAATAACATAACCAATAGCATATTTAGATCAAAATATCAAATATACACACGGCTTTCATGATTTCTTTTGTTAATTTTACCAAAAATATATAGTAGAAAAAAATAATAACACTATAAATCCCTTCTTTGTTCCTGAAAATAAAGCAATCAGCACCCTTTGTCTCAGGTCGTTCCACGCGAACGCCTCGACATAACACAACAATTTTCTTCATTTAAACTAATTTCGTTAAAAGCCAAGAAACAAATGACATTAACGCTGCAACAATCATTTAGTGACTCATGAATTCATTACGTGAATTGAACGCGTCGTCCATAAAACAGATGAGCATCGGTGAATCGGATTCGGTGATTTGATGCCATCTATGCCCGCATTCTCATCATGGTCCGTTGATGGAACGCGAACTCATAGCCGTTCGGTCGAGGAAATACTGATTGGGGTTGTTAGTTTGTGAAGATTAAAGCTTTAATGGACTTAGATGATATAATTTACAATTTTGAGAATGTTTAAGATATATCTGCCTAGCTAAGCTGTTTGTGGTGTAATTTGTTCAAATTAGAATAGTTTCTAGGTGTGCAAAACAGTAGATACCAAAATATTTATTGAGAAATGGCGATAACGATAAAGCAAAATCATCGCTATATTGAAACCGGAAAAACACTCGTCGTTAACTGAGAGCTATAGGCCAATCGTTCTTTAAGAGATAGCTACAAAAGAATCACAGCTGTTTAAAAGAATAGTTTATACAAGACTTTTTCAGTTTTTAAATCTGAATATACCTCCAGAGTAAGCTGGATTCATGCTAAGAAGAATCTGTTACAAAGCTTTCATATATCTGATTTGAGCCCACATACCCCATTTTCCAAATACCTCAAATGAAGAAACTAGCAAATTCAGAAGTCTACAAAACTGCCTATCACAAGGGTCAATATTTTAAAATTATTGATAACGACAGTGATCATAACGATATGAATTTAACTAATCAGAAAAAGAAAAGAATAAGACAACCTAAAGTAAAAGGAAACCAATACATCAATTGAAGGGGAAGAATATTCTTGCAGTTCCTTCTCCATTCTCCAAATGTTGCAAGTAACTTGATAATTTGTTCTTTTCCAATAAAAAGTTTTCATTGAAAACAATTTTTTGTTGGCTGATAAATCTAAATTTGTTAATATGTACTTAATTTTTAGATGCAGAGAAAAGTGCTTTTCAGTGATGATCAGCAACGAAAAAATGCAGATTTTCCAACGATTTATTAAACTGACTACAAAAAATGAGCAAAATTTCCGCAACTGAAGTTAAGCAACAACTTAGAAGAAAAGAACTTAGTGAGTCTTTAAAACCTAATAAGAAGTAATAGCCTTCTGTTTTCTTTACGGAGGAACAATTGACCGAGTAAGGCGGCTTGCACTTCTTTTAAGTGCAGGTAAATCACCATTCGACAAACGGGGAAAGAGTACCCTAGTTAATGCAACTTTTGGTATTATTACAGATGCTTTTCATGAACATAAGAAACTGGATACCACACTTATGTACAAAATGTTTACAGAAAAATTTCCGGAATATTCTACTGTTAAGTATTCATACTACAGAAAAGTTTTTAAAGATTTCAAATTATCATTTGGAAGACCTCAGGTAGACACATACGTGTATGAGGAGCTTGCAATGAAAACAAATAGTACACATTTAAACGATAATGCAATGAGAGAGCCGCCGAGAAAATGAGAGGGCCGCCGAGAAAATGAGAGAGCCGCCGAGAAAATGAGAGAGCCGCCGAGAAAATGATTGATCTACGTCGAGCTAAGAAATTTTCAACTCAAATAAAATTTGTTAAAGAAATGGTCGAGTTCAAAGAGGAAATTAGGGTGATTTCAATATCATTTATGCAGAATCTTCAACTACCACAATTTCAGGTGCAAAAGGTTTTCTATCTTCGCCAGCTAACAGTGAACATTTTTTGTATTAGCAATAATAAAACGTTCTCTTACCCTAATTACGTACGTAATTACGTAATTACGTAATTACGTACGTAATGAGGGTAACTTTACGAAGGGACCGAATGAAGTTTGCTCATTTCTAATGATATTTTATAGAAAACATGCTGTTTGTAACATAGCTTTCTGTAACGGTTGTGGAGCGCAAAATTAAGATTGTTTCCTCTTTGATTTCCCTCGAAAAATGTAAGACCATTGACGATTATTTTTCTATTAGTGGTCATTCCTTCCTACATAGAAAACAAAACTAGAAAACTAGACCGTATGTACACCATAGAAGAATATGGACAGCTGATTAAAAGTTCATGTAAAAATAACCGCTTTAATGGGTATTGGTCAATGTTGAAGACGTAATTGATTACAAAAGTTAGTGGCTAGAGTACTATAAAAAAACCATGTTATCCGCGGAATTCAGAAGCAAAACTATTCCCAGGAATCAAAAAATTCAACTAAAAATAAACCAATTCATGTATTTTCACCACTCCTACGAGAACTCAGATTTGGTTGTAGCACACCCTTTTATTAACGGATTAGCCAATCACACCTTCGAGCTTAACAATAAAAAAAATACACTAATATTGCCTGAAGCATTGGCATATCCCAATTGAAATGATTTCTATTAATTATAAGAAGATGCTTCTTCTTTACGTGCTATCTCGGCGACGAAGGTTGGCAATCATCACTGCTATTCTAACTTTTGACACTACAGCCCGAAAGAGTTCAGTTGAGCTGTTTCAAAACCATTCTCCGAGGTTTCTGAGCCAGGACATTCTTCCTCTACCTAGTCTGCGCTTTCCTTGAATCTTTCCCTGCATTATTCTTCTTAGTACTTCTTCATTGGTTATTCTGTTTGTCCAGGAGATTATTAACATTCTTCGATATTTCCACATTTCAAATGCTTCCAATTTATTAAGACATTGTTCATTTAAAGTCCATGTGTCCACACCATACAAAAGAACAGAAAAACAGGTCTCTATAACATAATATTTGTTTAATATTATTGAATGCACTTCTTGCCTTTTCTATTTTAACTCTAATTTCTTTGGTATCGTCTTATTATTTACGTGTAAATTGATGTATCTAATATTTTTCTTTGATATAACCATGAATACTACTGGGCTATGTTTTCTTTATGTTTAATGACAGACCAAATTCTTCACTCGCTGCAACAACCTTATCTAAAATTCTTTTTAGATCTGTAATATTTTCTGCTATTAGTATTGTATCATCAGCATACCTAATTTCACGTATGGGTAGACCATTTATTTTTATGCCTAGTACTTCATCTTCTAATGCTTTTTAAAATATTTTCTCTGAGTATGCATTAAACAGTGATGGCGACAAGACACAGCCCTGTCTAATACCTCTTTTGATTTTTATTTTATTAGTTTTTAAATTATTTATTCTTATGACAGTTTCTTCATCATAATACAGATTATTTATTATTCTTATATCCCGTGTGTCGATGTTCTTTGTTCTCAGCAGTTTTATTAACGGATTATGTTTCAATATATCAAATGCCTTGTAATAATCTAAGCAGCAGACATAGATATCCTTGTTTACATCTAAACATCTCTGTGTGTATAGGAAGATTGTTCACATACAAAATCTACAAAGTTATATACCGGATGTAGAAAATATCCAGGCTTATTGTAATGTTCAACTGGTCCACAACGACCAATAATATACCTAAAGAAGATAAATGATCACACTTTTCGTTTTTTTCTTTGAGTTGTAATTTTTTTTTTTTTTTTAATGGCCTTGGCATAGCTAATTGACCAGACTGTTTTGTAATTTGTATTCACAGAACAACAATCAGAGTTCGAGTTAGTACTAAATGTAAGTTAAAAATAAATTAAATAATTGAGTTGTTTTGATTTTTCTTTTTTTGTTTGTTTGTGATTTTTTTTTTATTTTTTTTTTTATTTTTTATATTTTTTTTATTTGATTTTTTTTTATTTCCTTGTATTACTTTTTTGATATTGTATATAATATGTATATATATTTTTTATTTTGTTTTGGTCTTTTTTTATATTAATTTGGTTTGGCCTATTTTTTTTTATTTATTTGTTTTTTTTTGTCTCTTTTTTTCCATTTTTTTTTTCATTTTTTCGTATTAAAAGGTTTATTACATGATTGATATGTTCGCAAATTGCTTACAAATTTTATCTTAATTCTAGGGTTAGTACATTATATTGTTTAAAGTTTATATTTACAATTTCTTATTAACTGATAAATACAATTATAAATTTCTAAGTTTCCAGAGAAAATTAATTCATTTATGTGAAATGGGAAACACACATTTAGTTTTCGTAAGTTTTCATAAAAACATGTAATATTCCCTTGTTGGTTTCCACATTCTAATAGGATATGTGTTAAATCTCCATATTTACCACAAGTACAGTTTGGAGTGTCTGCTAGATCCATTTTGTACATTCTTGAAGGTGTTAGAGCATGATTTGACCTTAGCCTATTAATAGTTTTAGTAAAACTTCTGTTGGACTCTGAATAAAACCACCTTTTTTTAAGAAGTGTGGGTTGCCAATATTTAAATGATGACTGTCTTTCGGATTCCGCATAATTGGCTTGCCATTTTAATTTAAGCCGTTGTTTACTATATACATCTATATCTAACACCGGTAGAATATTGTTGACTATGGTTTCTCCGCTTGATAATGCTTCTTTTGCCAATACATCTGCTATTATATTACCCTTTATCCCAGAATGGCCTTTGATCCATGCGATAATAACTTCTCCTCCGAGCTTTGAAACCTCGTAGTACAATTTTAATATCTCTATATCAAGATGAGTCAATTGCTTGGATTTATTTGTTTCACATAATCTTTCTACTGCACTTTTACTGTCTGTAAATATTACACAGTTCTTCATTTCCTTTGTCAAAACGTGAGAAAGAGCAAACTTTAAACCCAGCATTTCGGATGTGTAGATGGAGGCTTCATCAGGTAATTTATATTTATGATGTTGTCCAGAATACTGTTGATATACTGCGCAAGCAGTGTTATTTCCCTTTTTTGAACCATCGGTAAACATATAATAATAATTAGGCCATCTCTTCTGAATTTCTGCGTTAAACATGGGGCCTTGGACATCATTGAGAAATTCTGTCTTGATTTTTATTGAGAACAGTACATGAGGCTTTTCAGTATAAACTGGTGGAATGTGACCCTTATAAAGTACTTCTTTAAATTTAGAAAGATTTCTGTAGCTTTCCGCCACGAGTGGAGATTTTTTCTTAAACCAATACCTTTTAGTCAAATCTAAAACAGCCAGATTGTGTATATCTTTGAGAAATACTTGGTCTCTGCTAATGGTACGAGCTATATATTTGTCGGTAAGATACTGCCTCCGTAAATTCAATGGCGGTTCAACAGCTTCAATTTCCATTACATTAATTGGTGTAGATTTCAGATACCCAAGGCACAAGCGTAGGCACTTATTTTTCTGTATCTCAATTTTTGTTAGATGAGTGGTCGATGCATTACCATACAAGTGACAGCTATAATCGAAAACTGGTCGTATCATAGATCGATAAAATATTAAACTAATGTTGGGATCTGCACCCCAGTTTGTTTTACAGAAAGCTCTTAGGATATTCATAGCTTTTTCGGTTTTTTTAATGATATGTTGAATATGATCTTTCCACAAAAGTTTTCTGTCTAAATACGTTCCCAGGTATCTGACACAATTTTTAATTGGAAATTTGAATTGACCACAATTTATATACCCTTCTGGAGTTCTATGTTTTCTAGAAAAGAAGCAGATTTCTGTTTTGGATTCTGATAATGTTAATCCATTTGATTCATAAAATGCATGTATTGATGAAATAGCTGTTGTTAAATTATTTTTAGAAACATCAATTGATTTGTCTGATGAGTAGAGTACCACATCATCTGCATATTGTAGTATTTTGGTGTTAATAGGAACAATGACTTCTAAATCTATAATATATAAAATATATAAAAGTGGACTTAAAATACTTCCCTGCGGCAGTCCTATATTAGACAGTCGAGGAGAAAAAATTTTCTCATTGATTTTTAAGTAAATCAATCTGTCTGAGTACAAAGTTTTCAGAAAAGATGTTATACCTATAGGTATCCCGACTGACAATAACTTTTGTTCAAGGATATCCAAATTTATATTATCAAAAGCAGATGATATATCCAGAAATGCAGCTGCGGTGGATGAGTTTTCCATGAAATTGACTTGAACTGTTGTTACTATGGCATCTTGAGTGGATTTATATTTACGAAAACCAAATTGGGAGTTTGGAAGAATATCATTAAATTCTAACCAATGTTCTAATCTATTTTTAATTAGTCTTTCCAGGGTTTTAAGAAGACAAGAAGCTAGAGATATTGGGCGATATGAATTGTGATCGTCATCACGTTTGCCAGGTTTCCTTATAGATATTATAATATACTCCTTCCAGCTTTCAGGAATTGGTGCTTGTTTCTGCCAAATATTATTTAGAATATTAAGTAGATAGATCTTATGTTCATTTGTAAGATTAGAGATCATGGAATAAGATATTATGTCTTTACCAGGAGCAGTATTATTATTTTGTTTGAGGAACCTTCTTAGTTCCCATAGATAGAATGGACGATCTAAGCTAAGGTTATCTCTAGAAACGGTATAATATTTTTTGTATTTTTTAATACAAATTATAGTACTATGTGTATTTTGTTTCATTTTAATTCCTTATAAAGTTTAGTTTCAGGTGACTCTGAACTATTTATTTGAAAAATTCCATAAGTCAATCAAGTTTGAGCTTATATAGAGTTCATTCTCATTTTTTTTTACCATTGGAGTGGGAAAGTGAGAATTAGGTCAGTTTTTAACATATAGAAATCTTCGTGTTTCCACATAGAGTTTTTTCTTGCCCTCCGAAAGTTTTGTGACTTATGAGTTTTCTCAAATAAATGATTCGTATTAGAATCAATTCTTTTGGTCGTAAAAATAAAAGAAAACATTTTTGTTTGTAATTAAGCTTTGAACCATATTTGTCGTAATAATTCCTTACACGAATTGCAACACATCTTTATATCTGCATTTAAAACCGTCCAAGAATGGAAAACGTGTTGTCATAAAGTTGCATTCTTGCCAGTGCCGATTAGTCAGAGTGAGGACGGCAAGAAAACCTCTTATGAATGTATAAAAGCGAAGTTTTCGGCGCTCAACAATCCGTGTTATCGCTCCACAATATGGAAATGCGAGATACCAAGAGCTGATAGTTCTTAATATTGCGCGAGGATAGGTTTCTTTGTGTTCTCGAATACTGCATAGAAAAGATGCACCGAGATATTTCGACGGTGGCAACTTATTGTTTGTGAAAATACGAGACCATTATCTGCGAGTTTTCTTTTTCTTCGCTTTTTTGTCGTCGTTCTGTTTGGTGTCGCGAAGGGGAAAATGATGAAACTGATTTTGAGTGCGATTGGGAGAGCGCTTAATGGAAAGAATGACGATTTCTTATTAGCATTATTGTTGTTTTGTTTGTTCGATAAAATACAAAGCACACTTCTAGAGATTTGTTCTTGGTTCGCTGAGGGTCCTTATGTTTCTCAAGTGGGATTTAAATTACGGATATTTAGTACGGGAAATTTGGAAATTTCAAAATTTGCTTACTGTACAAAGTATCTTCCATACTTAGTAGGTCATTGTACCTGTTTTAATTTTTCCTTTGCGTTTTTTACAATATTTCTAAATAAGACCATCCAAAAAGTATACTTTAAAAATGCTGGCACTATTTTACCGTCCTCTGTTTTAAGTTGTATAATCTGGGATTTAATTGCGGTTACGATTGACAAGAAAATACATCATTGTGACACTTTTGAAATATTCACAGTTGGCCAACAGTGTCCACACCTGTGGTCCACACATTTACAACTGACCAATCATTGAAAACATAACCTTACTTTTCTCTGCCTTTTACTTGAGGGTGTTTAAGGATATTTCCCACTAAGTTTGTGTTTTGTATTATTTTGTGTTGTTTTGTGTAATTAGTGGCTTTGTTTCATTTAATTGCATGGATATTACGCCTAGAAAGCGTGAAAAGATTATTACGTTAAGTGGACACACTTCTATGTCACAAAGAAAAATCGCAAGAATGTGTGGAGTGAGTCAGGGGGTAGTAAGCAAGATTTTGAAACGTAAATGACAAACGGGATTAATTGATGTAAAAAGGATAGGAAAATGCCGAAGAAAGAGAAAAGCAACACCAGCAGATCAAAGATTTTCACTTCGAAAGAACAAATTGGACCCAAAAAACATGCCAAGAGCTCCAACAAGATCTAACAGCATCAGGTGTAGTGATTCATGACTCAACTGTTCAGAAAAGACTTTCGGCAAATGGTAGAAGGGCAATGCGTCCACAGGAAAAACAGCTTCTAACTGAATGAATATCGAAACAAAGGCTATTGTGAGCCAAAAATACTCTAATTGGGTTGTAGAAGAAAAGTCCTATTTAAAGATGAAACTCATTTTATAGTTCAGGGACAGTGGTCAAAATTCATCAGGAAGTCTGACAATAAAAACCTTACACCATCTCATATTGATCAAACCGTTAAACATCCAGTCAAAAAAATGATTTAAGGAAGTTTTTCATACAATCGAAGGCATGATGAATAACCAAAAACCACAGAACTCCAAAAATGTCAGCCACAAGGAGGAACAATTCTTCAACAAGTCTGCTCCTTGTCACAAGTTAAAGCAAATAATGGAATTTTTCAAAAATAAGGCGATTATTGTTTTAGATTGTCCCGATAATTCGCCAGACCTAAACCCCATTGAAAATTTATGGGCCATTTGCAAACTTAGACTACGTAAAATCTACCGTAATACAAAAATAAAAATGATAGAAGCGGTCATTCAGGTTTGGTTTCGAGATGGATATATCTTCTTCTTCTTCAGGTGCCATCTCCGCTACGGAGGTTGGCAATCATCATAGCTATCTTAATTTTTGAGGCAGTAGCTCTAAATAGTTGTTTTGAGCTGCATCCAAACCATTCTCTCAGGTTCTTCAGCCATGAAATTCGTCTTCTTCCGATGCTTCTTCTGCCATCTATTTTTCCTTGCATTATGAGTCGCAGGATGCCATACTTATCGCCCCGCATCACATGTCCGAGATTCTGTATGATGGATATATGGAAACTATCAAAAGCTCGTAGAATCTATGTTAAAAAGGGGTAAAAGCAGTAATTGCAGTCCAAGGGGGACATAGTGTTAGTACAGGTGTGGAAGAGTCTAATAAATTTCATGTGAAAATAGCAGTGACACCTCTAGGAAGCAGAGCTCTACACTCAATCCTTAATTAGTCTCATTAATATTGGATAACATAAGAGTAAACTTACTAGTCGTATCATTCCCTTGGTGCTAGTGTATGCGGATGATGTCTTGTTCGCATAGTACCTATCCGTTACTGATGTTGGGGACTAACAGCTTTTTGCTATGACAGAAAGCTCTACCAAATAAAATTACTTAACCGAAATTACTTGTTCCAAAACAAAAAAATCACGAAAAATTCGTATTGTTTTGATACCGTTTTGTATTGAAACTAAACGAAACTATTATCAAGGTATTACGATACTTATTGATATCGAAACCTTTTCTGACTTTCGATATTATCGTTATTGTTATAAATAGATTATTACATTTTGATACAACATATTCAACATATACAACATATCGTGTCGTTATAAAAAAGTTTTTCAAAATTATTATTGTCATAACTAGTTTAAAATCTGGCTATTGATGTTCTATCAAAATAAATACATTTTCCAAACATTTAACAAACCAAAAGGAGTGCATGTTATTTACTAAAAAGGCCTACCACAATTTTGACCTACAATTTCTAGTGTTTTGGTCAACTAGTCAGTCAGAACTATTTTCTTCCTGTCTTGTTAAGACACAAATTTGACTCTAGTTGTAGTTGCAAAAAACCGCCGGATCGAATATAATCAATCAGTTTTCTCTACAACTTTATATAATATACCAGCGTATTCATTGTCATAGCTAAGTTGCTTTGCGTTGTTTTTTATATGAACTCGTACATTATAAACAAATTTACAGCCCATTCATCAATCATGACAATTAAAAACATTAACTGCTGGAATTACTGATCCGTTCAGTTTAGACACAATAAATTAAGGAAATTGAATAACGATTAAATCTAATAGTGTAATTGATTGATAATAGAATTACTGGACAATCAATCAACTAGCACATTCTTTAGTGGACAATTTAATTGTTCGCTAGTGCGTTTAACATGTCGAAGATGTCACTTTGTATAAAAAATATCAATATTAATATCGTAAACATAAATATTAATGACGCCTACAAAATACTACAAGGCGTTATCGATATTTTAACCTTTAATAATAATACTCAAAGGTGGATAATCACAATATTTATTGAAACTTAGTTATTTAAGGGAAACATTGGATGCGCTATAAAAAGCTACTACAATAACACAAACTATAATTCATAGTAAAAGAAGACGCTCAACAACAAAAAATCATTTCATAGCATATACAGAGTGGCCCAAAAGTTTGTACACGGTCATAATTGTACAAAATTTGAGGTACGTTTTAAGATAAATCTCCTTTAAAAAGCTGATAGTTTCTCTAATCAAATCGTTTAAAATGGTGTATTATTTTTATTAACATAAATATAGCAAATTTAATGATTTGCTTATATCAACATTATTTCTTTGAGCAGTATTAGTTTTGACGATTGGTAGGTCCGCTATTTGGTGACCTATGTACTAGGGGATCACATTATAGGCCCTTTTTTTTATCGAAGGCAATTTAACGAACGAAGCTATCTTAACCTATTGGAAACACAAATAATTCCTGCAATTAATGATGTGCTCAGAAACAATTCAGTCGAATTCACCAAAGATCTTGGTTTCCAGCAAGATGGAGCTCCGCCTCATTACGATGCTCGCGTTCGAAATTTTTTAAATAATTTGTATCCGAGAAGTTGGATTGGACGCCGTGAATTCATTGAATGGCCACCAAGATCACCAGACCTTACTCCTCTAGATTTTTACCTATGGGGTTACCTTAAATTCAAACTGTATGGGAGCCAGTTGACGACACTTGAAGAACTCCGTCAAAGAATAATCGAAGAATCTAATAGGATTTATATGCAGACCCTGCAAAGGGTTAGGGAGGCAACGAAACAAATAATGTACTTATACCAGGAAGTAAATGGACAACATTTCGAGCATTGCCTAACGTAATTTAAGTTTTCTTTAGGATAATTTAAGAGTTTCTTTAATTTTAAAGATATAAATTATTTTTTGTATATTTTATTTTAAATAAAACCATTATGCCATACAAAATTTCAAACTTATACATTTTTTAATTCTACTATTCAGACCCTTTCCAATGAACTATCGCACGACCCGCATTGCTACTTAAAAAATTTGAGGTGGTAGCTGTCAAATAAAAGGGATGAAGGAGGTGACAATTTTTTTTGTGTTATAAAATACCTCTATTAAAATAAAAATTGACGGGTACGAGCGTTTTTCATCTTTGTCTTAAATAACGGAGTTCACTAGGGGGGGGGGGTAAGACTTATATCCACACTGTATATTAAAATCGTCGTGTAAAATAGTGATTTTAAAATGTTTAAAACAATAATAAACACGAGTAAAGTTTGTTTACAAATATGGTAACTATACGGTAATTTGATAACTATTTTATTATTTCATCTCTTATAATATCGAACCAACTGAAGATATTCTCTTTACTTTCCTTAACAATTTCTTTAGTATTAGTAGGTTTAATTTCAAAAAAATCTGATTTAAGTCTATTTTTATTAACCAAGATGTTGGGATGTAGTGCAAAGCGACTGGATTTTTGAGCATTTGTTCTGGTCCAGCTTCCAGTAAAGTTTTTGATTAGTGAGTTATATAGTATAGCTCTTTTGAGCTCTTTGGTAGCCAGAGAGAGTATTCGCCACTTTTTTCACCTGTTAACTTGCCAAGGTGTGTCCCAATCGATTCATTCTTGCTAACATAAATCGATATACATATTAGATACACACTCTTTTTATTTTAAACTAACCCGGTACATATTTTTTATCGCTCAGTCAGTCGTAACACATTATATTTTTATACACAAACCTTCCAATGCAGATTTAGTAGTACAAGACCGGCCAACAATGTAGCTCATGAATACGTACATCGCGAAACAACCCAACATACAGTGCGTATTCATGGAGCCCTCCCACGCGCAAAACCGAAATTAATTGAAAAAAATATGTACTTACACGTTGAGTTACTGTGACTTTTATGCTCGTCCTCGTCCCGTTATTTATGGTCTTCTTCGCGTTCGGGTTTGTTAATAAAAAGCTCTTTTTTATGAGGGGATTAAGTCTATTTCTCAGGATTACCGAGTATCCAGAATATTGGGAGACTCGGTGGGTTAAGAAAAGAAAGCGGGTTTTCGACAGATGTTAGGGATCAAATGAGACGTGAAATAAGTCTTAAGCGATGGGAAATCACCTGTAATGTTGACTGGAGAGAAAATGAGGATTTATTTATATTAACGTCTACGGTCTTGTGGCAAACAACATATACAAGGTGTCAAATTAAAGCAACATTTTACACTGACAGAATGATTTTATTAATTTTTAAAGGCAAGTTAAAATAGTAGACATTTAACGTATTAATAATACAGGATGTGACAATTTGAAAGAAAAAGTATTAAGGCAAAATCCTCTATAAATACAAATTTAAACAGGACGAGAGACCAAATTTAAATGCGATGAGAGAGACCATGATTTTAAGGACCGTTAAGTATACTGTTTCTTCAATTGTAATAAATTGAATATCTGTAGCTGAATATTTGGCAAAAAATCACATTCGACAGTTAATTAAGCTCTACATTAATTTAAGTTCAACAAAGGTGATAAGGAAGAGCCCAACAATTATAGAGGTATAAATTTACTGACCACCGCACTTAAACTTATCACAAAAGTCCTAACCAACAAAATCAATAAACTAACAACTTTATCAGAGGAACAACAGGGATCCAGATCCAGAAGATCCTGCGCAGACACCGTATTTGTACTAAGATAAATCACAGAAAAGCCAATTAAGTACAATAAACCAGCATATCTATGTTTTATAGACCTGATAAAGGCTTTCGATCGCATCCAAGTCGAAGACTTCTTACATCTACTGAACCTGTTATACAAACCATTGAAAACATCCACTTACCTAATTGAATATAGGCAAATATAAATGGAAAACTAACACAGAGTATACCAGTACAAAGCGGAGTCAGGCAGGGTGATTCGTTAAGCCAACTTCTTTTAATATAATAGTGGACGAAATAATACAAGCAGTACGTAAATGTCATGGTTACAGAATCGCCGAGATAGAAGACGAGCTCCAACACACATCTTCAATACAACAACCAAGAAATATAATATGATAATATCAGCAGAAAAAACCAAATGTATAGCAGAAAATAATAAAGCAGGAAGCAAGATTTAGATAGCTTGGAATATACAGGGTGTTTGGTAGGTCAAAGGAAATTTTTTAAGGGATAATAGGGGACGCCATTTGCAAATTTTTTTGCTAATAATGTATCGCTCAAACTGTTAAGGTTTCCCAAATAAAGTTAAATTTGTCAATATTCGACAACCGACATTCGACGTCTATTTCACGTTTATAGAGAATGAATTACCACCACTCTTAGAAGATTTACCCCTCGCCCTCAGACGAAAAATGATATACCAACTGGACCGATTTTGTGGCCTGTTAGATCGCCCGATTTAACACCGGGTAACTATTACATCTGGGACAGATTCAAAGAACTTGTTTAATAAGTTCATTTAAACAACAATGACTGTTTTCTGAAGTTTATGTACATACATAAGGCGTAATAAGTACATGACGTATCGTTGTTGTGTTTTACCTTTCTTACCCGTTTTATTAATGAACGTTATTTTAACAATCCATTAAGATTCAATGAAGGGTTTTTGCGATCTGAGCAATTATAGAGACATCTCCCTACTTAAGATGGCATATGAAATCTTAATAAATATCCTATTAAGTAGGCTGACACCTTTAGTAGAAAATTTCATGGGGGAATACCAATCCGACTTCAGAAAACATAGATCGACCATAGATCAGATCTTTACTCTATGACAGCTGCTTGAAAAAGGATGGAAATTCAATAGAACTATCCATAATCTCTTCATAGATTTCCGGCAAGCATACGACAGCATTAAAAGGGACCAGATGTGGAATGCAATGGCAGAACTTTCAGTTCCAAAAACACTTATCCAGCTTGTTAAGTTATGTGTGAATAACCTCTCCTTTTCAATATTATCCTGGAGAAAGTAGTAAGAGTAGCACAACTTAAAACAGAATTACTGACAGTAAATGGACAAAAATTACTACTAGCATACGAAGATGACATTGACATTGTGGGAAACAGTCTCCAATGTGAAGGAGACTTTTAATAAATTGGAGGTAGAGGCAAAGAAAACTGGTTTAAGGGTAAAAGAGAAAACCAAATACATGTGCATCTACAGATAAAAGGGAAGAGATAAAATAGGACAAAATGTTACAATAGACCCATATAACTTTGAAAGAGTGGAGAGTTTTAAATATCTAGGAGCAACACTCATTGCAGATAACGATATTGCGGAAGAGATAAAAGGAAGAATTCAGGCGGCAAACAGATGTATGTACAGCCTCCACAATACTATTAAATCTAAAAGCCCTCAACGGACATCAAAATTAGAATATATAACACGGTGATTAGAGCGGTGCTCATGTATGGGTATGAGACGTGGTCCCTGACCAAAGAAACTGAAAGAGAACTTAGATGTTTTGAGGGGAAAATCCTCAGAACAATATTTGGACCTTATGACGTCATTAATAGCAACCAATACCGAGTAAGAACAAATGCTGAGGTCAAGCAAATATATAGACCGAGCGACATAGTTCAAGAGATTAAATCACAACGTCTAAGATGGGCCATGTCCACAGACTCCCTAATAACCGCATTGCCAAGTTAATATGGGAGGAAGCCGTCACAGGAAGAAGTCCACGAATGCGATGGAGAAAAATTATATGGTCATATCTAAGAACAATGGGGCTACCCACTGACCCAACTAATATGGACGAATCTTCATGATGGAAGCAAGTTGTGTAGTCAGCCAAGACCCACCCCGGATTGTAGTTCTAAGAGAAGAATTTGAGCAATATTTTTAGAAGTCTTCTATTTTAAAATGAATATAATATGCTTAAATTGTCAGGCAGGAAGGAGGTTTGGAGCTTTTAACGGCTGGCACTTATATAAAAACTTTTAAGGTATATTTAAAAACCTTTTAAAGTTCCACATTGTTTTACATAAATTTCTCAGTTTCCGAGAGTTACTTCAAAAAATTACGAAAGTGACATTATCTTTCCAAAGCAAATAATAGATGTCTTACACGTCCTCTGCTGCGATCCGGCGAAAACGAAATTTTTTTACACCAATTTACCGCTTTATTCCATTACCAATGTAAATTAGGAGCGGATGGAGAGAAGAAGGGAGCCCAAAGGCAGGCGGACGGACGTGGGGTGGAGGCGGCCGGCGTCGGCGGGCCAACACCGGCAAAACTCAAAATGAACTTTATTCTAGTTTTCACGGCAACTTATGCCTAAATTAATTATGTAGAAAGGCAAACAGATTTCGAGAATGAATAATGCCTCGTGAAACTTTTCATTACGATTCTTGATTTAATTGGTCGAAAAATTTCGAATTAAAATAAGTAGCGGCGGCTTAGCAGGGGCGGAGATAAAGACTATGCTGAAATTAAGTGTTTCTGTTTCTTTAATTAAGGTGTTTTAGAAAAAGGAAAATTGTCGAAAGACTGAAAGGTTCTGCTACTGGTTTTGGAGTTATTTTCTTGACAAAAGGATAATTGGACAAAAAATAAACAAAAAAAACTTATAGGCTCCACGAATGTTACAAGATAGGTGTATTTTAGCTATAGACAAATTTATTAACTGCATGATGAGGATATAGTGAGCCTTGTAACGATCACACACACGTACACACACAAACACACATTTTGTATAATATCAAAAAGTAACCAAGTGTCCAAGTTGAAAATTTAATTGGTGGATCTCAGACTACGGAAGCATTGAGAACAGTCACTAATATAAAGAAAAACACCCATAACTCCTTAAGCAACTTTTTTCCTATAGAAAAGTGGGAAAATCACTATAAAAATTTACTCCAAGAGTCCAGATTGGAATATATGGGAGAGAAATACAGTATGGAAAGATAAACAAATAGTATCATTAATATTGCTAACAACGAGGTCCGTAATACGTTAATTAAAATGAAAAACAGGCGATATCCAGGATCTGACAATATAGCTGTAGAATTACTTAAAGCTGGAGATTCATTATTAATAGAACAAAAAATTTTTTCTAATAAATCAATGCTGCCAACAAATTAAAGTACCATATGAATGCAAAAACCGCTCACCAAAGTGTCTATCTTTAAAAAGGGTAACCGAAAAGATCCGAATTGCTACATAGGATTAAGTGTCCTACCTACTTTGGGGAGATTGTTTGGAAAGATAATAAATGGAAAAATACGAGATGATGTAGGACATCTAATTAGAGAAGAGCAAAGTGGATTTACGCCTGATACAGTTCCCAGACTTAAATTGTGGCAAGCTTTACAACAACTTGGCATTGGTCCATACCTATTAGGAATAATCATAGAAGTATACAGGGATAACACTACTTACCTAAAAATCGGAAATAGACTATCGTCTATTTATAGAGCCAATAAAAGTAACTAATAGACTAAGACAAGGATGTCACCCTTACTGTTTAATTTATATATTGAGACAGCTATTTAAACTTGTAAAAACCGCTGCCAGAGAATGGGAAGAAGATCCCCAAATGACATAATGTCTCCTTGAACTTTGCGGATGACCAAGTTGTCCCAGCTCAAGATTCTTACGATCTAGAATTTATGTTAAAGCATTTATACAGAAAATATGTAAAATGGGGGTTACAATTTAGCATGAAGAAAAGAGAATATTTAGTTATCAATTCAGATGCAAGGTTTGAAGTGTTGATAAACGAGGACGTGAAAATCAAACAAGTAGAAAAATTTAAATATTTAGGTGCACTCAGTAAAAAAACGGATTTAGAGAAAACGAAATTAAACACAATTAAACGAATAAATCAGGGACGTAAAATTGTAGGATGTCTAAACTCCTTATGGTGGGAGCACAACATTTCCAAAATGAAATGGAAGACCAATGAATCTATAAGAAATAACATAAATGCTATATAAACGGTCGTTGACAGTATAGAAAGAAGAGATTTAAAATGGTTTGGACACCTATTGAGAATGCCTGAGAAACGTCAGGCGTTCCCCAAAAACTGCACGGATGGAAGCCCCCTGGAAAAAGAAATGGAGGTAAACCTCGAAGTTCATGGAATGAAGAAATTAGAGGAGAAGAATCGAGAGGTTTGGAGAAGGCTTATGCCTTGGACCAGGAGGATTGGCAGAACAGAACGGGATTACGGCGATAGCCGTCTTCAAAATGTATTGTATTTACAAGTTGGATCCTGTAATATATATTAATGTGATATTAAGAGTCTGAGGTGCGCCAAGCAGTTAATTAGCTAATTAATTAATCAATTAAACTTATTTATATGATGCAATTATGATTCTATCACACTATTTAATTCTCTTATCTCAGGGTTATACTCGTGCTTCAATATCTATGCTTTACGTATGATAGGTAAGGTCCAAAGAATATCGGAATAATAAAAAACATATATGATACAACATTATATATTGAAATAAAATTCCCACTCAAATATCTTCAATAAAAATATCTCATTATTAATGGTACATACAATATAAATTAAAATTTCAAATCAAAATTGTTGTTCTAAATCCCCTGATCAAAATATTCCTATCTTTTCTAAAGCAATTGTAAAGACAAATGTGTTGTTAATAAAGAAAAACTGATGAATAGTAAAATTATCTCTCTGATGATGAGTTGTCCAAATCCTTGTTCTTTGTAGCCTACACTATCTATTATTATCAGTCCCCTTGGTAATCAACAATCTTACAACAAATTGTTGCGAGCCTATCGTCTTTAATGATCTCCTTCAAATGCACGTATCGTTCAAATTATGCTAGCCTCTTCTCCTCTCGATAAACTGAATCTCTCGTTCTTGCCTGAACAGTGACTCTTAGAATATAAGTAGAAAATTATAACTTACAATATTTTACTGGATCAGCTTCTGTTAGATACACTTACCCCACGAAAACTCACAAACATTCACTTATACTGCTTTCTACCTCTGGGGAACCACCAGAGAACAACGACTGTTCGCCTTGCACCCTTGGAAAACAACGGATTCTCTTTTTTTCCTCAAAAATCTAGCTAAACTCTCCTTCTTACATACCTATCCCACCTTTTTCAATCTCCTCCAATCAAAGCTTTTTTACAAACAAACAACAATTTTACCTACAATTATAATTTTCCTAAAAACTATTAACATGCTAATCGGTTTCTACAAATTCTTAAAAATTAACGGAGAAATACATTTCCTAAATATTTATTCTATTGTCTTATTCACTGTACAAGTCCATTTAGAAAACCTGCTCGCATTGTTCATGATTTCACTTAAGCTCACTCCCGTCACTTGAATATATTTTACAAAGAAAATAATTTATGCATATCTTTAAAATTTTGTTTACTACAGGTAATTCAGGAAAATGGACTTTCATTTCTTCGAAATATCTTTTATAGTTTATTAGTCAAATATTTGAATTATTATATTTTGTACTTTGAAACATATTAAGCAAACCAATATTATTTTCAATTTTACATAGCATAACAATATATACTAAATTGCAAAAATTGGTTGAAATTTTTCCTTAGTATACTAAAGCAAAAAGTGTATTGTAGTGTTTAAATCGTATAATAGCACTACATACACTAGTGGCTACATTGGCAATATTGTATTGCGTCAGGGTTTTGCTAGTCAGTCAACGACCCAAAACTGAACGCGGTAAGTACAGTTTTGTGCGACTTCTAGTGTGTATTGATGACTTCAGGTGGTTGTATTAAGGTGATTTTATTTCTTTGTTGGAGAGGAATACATCAGTGTCGATTCAACGAAAATGGCACCAAGAAACCCAAAACGTATTGACTGGTCGCCAGGACAGAAACAATTATCCTTCGAGAAGAAGGTTTCACATATTAAGAAATAGTAAACAAATTGTCAATTGTCAGTGATAATGCCAATGTCAATGACAATGCCAATGACAATGTCACTGCTATGAAAATGGTATTGTCAAATCAACTGGCTTAAAAATCGCACTATAAGAAGAAAGTTGCGTGAAAATAAATGTGAAAAGAAGACGTTCCTGAACAAAAAACAAAGGCAAAAACGCATAGATTGGGCTTTGGCATTCAGAGGGTGGACAAAAGAACAGTGGAGTAAAGTAATTTGGCGTGATGAAACCAGAACCTCGATCTGTGGGAGTGACGGAGTGAAGTTTCGAGGGAATACCTTTTACGCCAGTGTACTACGGTCACTATAAGTGTGAGTGTCATGGTATGGGCTTGTATGATTAATAATGGAGTTGGACGTTTAGCAATCATGGAGAACAATATTATTGCAAAAAAATATTAGGAAGAAATACTGCAAGCCAAACTGCTGCCGATTATTAGAGCTTTGTTTGAAGGGGATGCCCAACAATGCATCTGCAGCGTCTTGTTATAAGACTAACACTTTCATGGAATGGTTGAGAAACCATGACGTTACTGTCCTGTCTTGGTCTGGAAATAGTTCCGATCTAAATCCAATAGAAAATTTATTATCAAGGCTGAAAGTGTTAGTATCACGCCGAAACCCAAGTAACCAGAGAGAACTGATAGAAGCCATTATTCAAAACTGGTTAGAGTTATTACACCAGAAGATTTGGCTCGTCTCGTGAGCTCCATGTCTCGCAGAATCGAGACTGTCCTAATAAACAAGGGTTATCCCACCAAATACTAATTTTCTTGATACCATTGTACCATTTTTTTAATATACCTACTAATAGCTAACAGCTGTTGTTTTATTTATTTTTAAATTTTAAGAGGGTTTTTATTATAGGGAAATTATATTAAACATATTTTGCACTGTTTAGAAAAATATAAGAACTACGAATACTGTTCCAGACGACTTTAGTGAGCTTGAAAATAGTTGAATGGCAGAATTGATCTCTAGTGAGTAAGGACTCTGAGAAGAAGTCTTCCAAACAGAATGGAAAATACAATTTGAAAAGGGGGTACAATAGCAGATACTCAAAGTTCAAAAGTTATATGTGATATTTAAAATTTTATTACTTTTGTCATACAATTATTATTTTTGCCAGACAAAATTCGGATGATAATAATAAAACTTTTAGGCAATTTCTCGTATGCGTTACTTTTAGTATATTTGTACTAATATTTTCATCACAGTGATACATTTATTTCCACAGTTTAGGGTTTTCTGTAGGAAGTTTGTTGTTTATATGTGGTAATATACAGCCATTTGAGTTCTTAATCAACTCCAACATATTCTACACAAACCCAATGATTTACTCCACTGTGACCTCGGGTAATTGTCACAGTAGCAAGTCCTAATTTCGTTATTTCTCTGTTTCTTATCCGAGGTACGATTAAGAAAAGTCGTATTTCAGGTAAATAACTAGAGGTGTTAGAAACCCCAAGGCTTCCAGACTCCCACAAAGCGTATTCCGAATTCGTCTTGCAGCAGCCAACTAGTTCGCAGTCGTTTGTTCCAAGAACAATTGAATTGGAATTGTTACTCCCTAGCGCTACGGACACCGAAAGCTAATGCCAGAACCGCTAATACGTATTCTGCAAATAAGGTTAGCTTCCGTCCTTTGCCAGTCGATCGCGCGTCTCTGTTACTCGCGCTATTCGGTTTCCGGTAGTAATTACAGTCTGGTCTCTCGGTGGACATGCAACTTAGTGCGGAGGATAACATGAAAATTTTCAAAATAGGGTATTTAAATAGGTATTTGGGTTTATCGGCCACCGTATCTAGTAAATCTTGGTATAAATATTTACCCAATATGGACAGTTCCTTTCTGATTTATTGACTGGTTTTGTAAACAATTCATACAATTGAAGATATTCTACTAGCTCTGACGGTTTATATATGCCACAATATATAATATTATTTGACGATCAAGAAGAAGACCACAGTTGTTCAAAATAGAGATCGATGTAAAACGTTGTGAGAGGCTGATGTCCAACAATGTACGATAGAAGGCTAAGAAGAAGATGATTCGCTCCTGGAAATGAAGTATTATGCAAAATAATAATCTGTTAAAAAGATGTTGAAATTGATCAAAAAAAAAATACACAAACAGTAGTTTTTGAATTTGAAAAGAAGGTCACAATTGAAACTGAAAAGGAGAAAATTCCTATGGATATCTGGTTAGATCGATTTAAAGTTTATGACTAGACTTCGGCAAATATGCATATTGCATATTTTGCATATTGTGCATATTTTATGCAAATATTTCATATTTTGGCATATTTGTATAAAAGTTTGGATAAAGTGCATAAAAGTTCAGATTTTTATACTGTATTTGAAAATTTTTAAACATACCAATTTATTTCAATTCTTGTATAAAATTTTGTAGTCATTTTAATCAAGAAATGATCTAAGTACGTAATCTCTACAGGTACAAAACATTTACAATTTCAAAGAAGATCAATTTAAGTAGCCCTCAACATTCTTAGAAAGTCTCGGTCACTGAGGCATTCAGTTATTGGATAATCGCTAAGGGTTCGCTCATTTGCATTTTATGATCTAATCCCCAAATCTATCTACAATTTATTGTATCTTAACAGCAGGTAAACGGCTAATAGTTTTGTTCCTAATTTAGGGATTTTCCAAAATCTCCCAGTTTATTGAATTAGGTACCTAAACATTTCTAATTTGATGCTCAGATTTGTAAATCATTTTTGTTTTGATATTCAAAGCGTAAACACTCGTTGTGCGTAACAAAAAGGAAGATTGTGATTTTATAATGCCTAAAACAACCAGTGCTTCAACTTGGATTAAACCTTATAAAGAGCTGTCTATGGATATGGGAAAAATCTACTGTTCAGTCTGTGGCAAAATTGTAAGTATCTAATATTTTCTATTAAATATCTAATATTTCATACATACAGGGTGTTTCCAAATGACACTTACAACGTTTGACTGTAGATACTTCTCGAAAAATTGAACAAAACGATATAGTTAATGAGGGGTCAAACTTATTTACTTTTCGAGATACAGGGTGTTAAAATTAAAAAAAATTAAATTCTTTTAGTTAATAACAACAATAACTTTAAAACCAATAAACGTATTTACTTGAAATTTAGTACTCGTAGGTTGTTTTTAAATGAAAAATAGCTTCCTTTAGTGAGAAAAAATTGTCCATGGTACAATACAATGGTGTGTATTTAGAAAAATTTTTCACCTTTACTTTTTTTTATGAAGTCAGCTATTCTAAAACACAATTATTTTTATTGTAATTGAATTAACAAAAAAAAACTTTTGTTGAATTTTAAAATAAGCTATATGATGTACTAATGGTTAGTAACAAAAACTAATTTGTGGATTAATACTGCATTTAAAACACTTAGCGAGTGTTTTTTTTCCAAACCAGTTATTTGATTAACCAAAAACACCTTGTATATTTTTATATTTTAAAGGTTGGGTTAAAATAAAGGTTTTTATTTTTATTTATAGATAGCATGTGAAAAGAAATTTCAGATAGACCAACATGTGAGAACTGCTTCACACATTGCAAAAAAAGGAAAAATAGGAGGAAAACATCAAACTTCAATGGCTAAATGTTTCCAATCTACTTCAAAAAAATTAGATGAGCAAGAAACTTTTAATGAAGACTTGTGTCGCGCATTAGTGTCTGCAAACATACCGCTTTCAAAATTAGCAAATGTAAATTTTAGTTCGTTTCTAAAAAAATATTGCAAACTTAATGTTCCAAGTGATCGGTCTCTAAGAAGAAATAATGTGAACGGGCTATACTCGTCGGTGTTAATAAATATTAAGGAAGAAATTGCAGATAATTATTTTTACATATCTGTAGACGAAACCACTGATTCCTCAGGAAAGTATATTGCTCATTTATTGATTGGTGTTCTTAAAGAAGATACCTTACCAAAATCTCATCTTATTTCATGCCAGCAACTTGAGAAAACAAATGCTTTAACAATTTCGCGTTTTATACAAGAAACATTAGCAACTTTTTTTCTTCCGACAACTATTCCTTCTAATAAATTACTGCTTATTTTATCGGATGCTGCTTCTTATATGGTGAAAGCAGGACAAAATTTAAAAATATTTTTCCCAGATTTAATACATGTTACTTGTGTAGCGCATGGATTAAACAGAGTTGCAGAGGAAATACGAAAAAAGTTTCCTCTTGTAAATACCATGATATCCAGTGTCAAAAAAGTATTTCTTAAATCTCCTATAAGAATTCAACTTTATAAAAAAATGCTACCTAACATTCCTCTTCCACCACAACTTATTTTAACGCGATGGGGAACATGGTTAGAAGCAGCTAATTTGTATGCAGATCATTTTGTTAAAATAAAGAACATAATTGATACGTTAACAGATGAAAGTTCCCAATCTCTTTTGGATTCTAAACAAACTTTTCAGAGTAACTTGCTTCAACAAGAACTTTCATTTATAAAATCAAATTTTAGTTTTGTTCAAAAAACAATTACTCAGAATCACCAAAACTGTCATTGTTCGAAAGTACAGCATTAATAAAAGAATTTGCGTCATGTTGTCGGAACGTTAGAGGTAATATTGGAAAAGATATTTTAAAAAAATTTGAAGCTACTATGGAAAAAAATAAAGGTTACCATATTCTTTCTGAAGTAGTCAGTGTTCTAGCTGGAAATATTTCGGAAACAATTAATTTAGAACCAAATGTTTTGGTTAGTTTGAAAAATGCTCCCGTTACATCAGTTGATGTTGAACGAAGTTTTTCCATATATAAATATATGTACTCAGACAGAAGCCACAAGTTTTTGTTAGAAAATTTTGAACACCACTTGGTCATTTATTGTTACCATAATTCTAAATAAGTTTATTATACTTAAAATGATGTAGTTACTTAAAATAAATGTAAATCTTAATGAATAGTAGGAAATATTTAGTTATGTACACTTTTTTTTTAAATAAAATTGTTACTATTTTACGATTTTTTTATTTATTTGTATGCATATTTTGTAAAATATTTGCATATTTTCGGGTAAACACGTGCACATTTATGCGCATATTTTCTACATTTTTATTTGCATATTTGCCGAAGTCTAATTATCTCAGATATAAAAGAATTAAAAAAGAAAATTTGTCACTAGAACCACATTAGATTAGGTTAGATTCATTAAACGGTTATATAGTCTTACAATTGTCTTGAATTACAATTATTGTTCCTTAAAGAATACTACCACAACTATGTAATTGCTATATTTTCTTTGCCTGAACTCTAAGACTATTATAGAATAATATATGTAACAAATTGTTTGTGAAGCCAAGCATTTTAAGTTATTTTGTATTACTACATTTATAAAGGCGGTGTGACATGAAACAAAGTCAAGAATGCATTAAAAAAACGATGATTAGACTACAACACTATCTACAGCCATTATCTGAACCAACTCAGAACACAATTTCTTTCACTTCCAGCGTAAACGCCTCCTTTGTTTTACGATATAACATAAACCAATATTTCGCCTTTCTGTATCTTTTCCTCTGATTTTCCCGTACTTTACTGACTGTTTGATCACAAAATGGGAAATCAATCACGGCCTCCGCACTATCCGCAGCGAACTATCCCCAACTCTTTTTCTCTAACGAAACCGTATCGCATTGTATTTTTTGGGTCAGTAGATAATGCAGTTTACGTGGGGTCGAGGACGGTTAAGATGCGAGATCAAAGGAAATCCAGTTTAACTTTGATTTCGCCATGGTATGAGGGCAACGTTTTCTGGACGGATTGTCAAAGGATGAATGTTGCTCTGGCATGGCGATTAATACCGCCAGAAAGATGAGATCGAATTTGATGTTGATTCGGGCTAAGTGGGTAAAGCAATTATCTATTATTTTCGTAATTGAAAGGACGATGCCGGAATATCATTCAGGTTAAGTATTTTCGCTTACAGAAAATATTGGAGAGAAAAAAAAACATTTTAATCTTTCAAATACAGTGGAACCTGCTTAATTCGAACTTCTCTAATTCGAAATATTCTTTAATTCAAATTTTTATTCTGGTCCCTAGCATTTCCTATATAAACAATGGTAAAATGTCGTGAATAATTCGAATTATATTTTGGATAATTCGAACTTCTTTAAAAACTAATGCCAGTTTCATGCTGGAAATTTCCGCCAAAAAAAGGGTAGTATTCTTTCCTGTCCTCACTCGCCACTTATTTCAAGGCATTCAAGACCATTGTACATTGTACCCGTATCTGGCACCTAAATTCCACCTAATCCGGCATGCCCCTTCAGTAAACTTCGAAGAAAGAAAACTTTGACGTTATCGGAAAAAATAGCGGCAATTAAAGAAGTAGAAAAGGAAAAAAAGAAAAATCTGAGACTGCCAAGGAATTTGGAATTCCTCCTAACACATGATAATTTACACCTACTTCCTCAAGAAGGTGGGTATACCTACTGAAAGAATAAAAAAAAACTCAAGAGTGAAAGTAAGTGCGGTAAAGAACGAAAAACGTTAAGGGAGACAGAAAATCCAAATGTGTTTGATAATGGTTCGAACAAGCCAAGGATAAGGAGATTCCCGTGAGTGGTTCCCTGGTAAGAAGCAAAGCTGAACAATTTGTTGTTGAAATGGGGAAAAACACAGGGTGGCTAGAGGGTCTTCAGCGCAACAAAAAAAATTTATTCAAATCCACTTGTGAAGAAAGTGTGGCCGTTAATCAGCAAGAAGCCAACGAATGGAAAAAAAATTGGAGATGATCCAGGATATAGAAGAAAGAGATATCTTTAATGTTCACGAGACGGGTCATTTTTTAAATGTATGCCAAAACACTGGCATTTAAAAATGAAAAATGTCACGGAAGGAAACTAAGCAAAGAAAGAGTCACTCACCTAATTGGTACATGGACAGATCAGAAATGCTGCCTCTACTAATGATTGGCAAGTCGGCTAATCCGCGTTGTTTTAAGAACGTCAAGTTAAAACCAGTGAAATATGTAAGCAGCGCAAGAGCTTGGATGACTAAGGATCTTTTCGAGAAATGGCTGATAAAATTAGACAAAAAGTTCATAAAAGGAAAAAAAAAGTTGTTTATTGACAACTGTACGGCCTACAACACTATCCCACTAATTGAAAATGTAAAAGTTATTTTTTTCCTGTCAATATGACTTCAGTTCTCCGGCCTATGAACCGGGGCATCACAAGAAATCTTAATAGACGTTTATGGTTGAAAACATATTGACGGAAGATTGCAACTCCCTTAAAATAAAGTTAGAAATTCTTCAAGCCTATCGAATGTGTAAGAAAGCTTGGGAGAAAGTAACACCCGAAACGATCAAACATGTTTCAAAAAATCTGGTTTCGTAAAAAAGGAGGAGAACGCAGAAACGCTAACAACACTTTAACAGAAGAGCTGCTTTCAGTTGACGGCTGGGAGGACGTAATTTGTAATCCTGTCATCTCTTATGAAGATTTTGTTAACGTGGATGACGATGTTGCAGTGCAGGAGAAACAACAAACCATATTGCACAACTTGGGCGGTACTTTGAAATTAAAAATGACGTAAGTCGCTCTATAGTTCACCTTAGAATACCTTAGAATCTATTGTCATTGAATATAAGAATATATTCGCTATAAGAAGCTAAATTCTAAAAATTAGCTGAAAATTTCGGATTTCTTTGGAAATAATTAAAGTCTGCCTTTTTGGTCAATTGTAACAAATGTCCCCATTTTCAATAAATTTTTTGAGGCAAAAAGTTTTTATTGTTTTAATGGCGTGTTCTCACTGAGCGATTTTTATCGGCCGTGATTTGGCCGCAAATACTAATGACAACACCTGTCATAATGACAATAATTGATCATTTTTTATAACTTACAAATGTTTTAATTGGTATTCTTGGCCGAATTTTGTTAGTTAATTTTTTTCGGTTAACAAAATTCGGGCAAAACTAGGAACGGAAACATCTGCAAAAGTGTTGATTTTTATCGTTTGCATATATTTTTGTAGGTATCACTGTTTTTCTTTCTAGATATATTTTGAATTCGAACTTTTGGATAATTCGAATTTTTTTAACGGTCCCCTGAGATTCGAATTATCCAAGTTCCACTGTATTAGTATCTACTAATTTGTAATGTATTTTTCCACGCTTAATTCTATTTATAGAACGTATCATTGTATAAAATATATGAACAATGTATAAAAGGAGTGAATAAAAATAATCACTAAGCAAATACTAAAACCCTGAAGCTTAGAATTAGACATGTAAACAACTTGCTATTTAAACCATATGAATTAACTGTCTGCAAAAAAGACCCAAGTTCCAATTTATTTTCCTAAAACATCGACCAACATATGCAATAACTTGAAATATATCCATATTTCACACTCGTAGTACATTAATCCGTATATAAACCGTTTATTGCCGTGTTCCAAAATTACAAAAGGATAAAAACCTTTCGTCCCGACATCTAAGAGGATGTTAAATTTAAACCTGGACATCTATGAGGTTCCCGGTGTCAGGAACGATAATTTTTGCGAATGCAGACCGACATAATTCTTGACTTAATGCCACAAATCTCATTTAAAGTATTTACGGCTTCGCGCAGATGGCCAAGGAGCCGCCATAAAGCGTTTCTAATAGGAATATGACTGACTAATATCCGATACTGCAGTTACTCCAGTCGAAATAAATGTAAAACAGAAGTAAAACATAAACAAGGACTTGATTTATAAAGATTTGTTGAAAATAATACAGTAAGAATAAAAGCAACACAAGTATAATATTTAAAGTTTAAAATTATTATATTATAAAGGTTTTCTCAAACTAAATTTGTGGAAAATCTATAAAAGCAATATATGAATACCTAAAAACTCAAATTAGTAAGCGGTTAAAACGCAGCAGGCGCAGGAAGTGAACACAAACTAGTACTAGCAAAAATAAGAATGACAATAACAGCAAAATATTTTCTACAGGAAACTATCGAAGAAAAATTCAATGTAGAATCATTGTGGAACGACTCTACAAGAGAAATAAATCAAAAGAAGGCTAGCACAGAATATAAACGCGAGCTGGGAAAAAATAAAAACCAACATTGAATAAGCAGCAACAGAAGCTCTAGAAAAACGCAAAGTCATACTGAACAAAAGTAACAACAATACACCAGGGTTCAGAAAAGAAAGAAAAGAGAAATGTAAAAAAGAAACAAGAGAACTACACGAAGTAAAAAACATCAAATTCTCCAGAATCCAGAGACAACTATAGAAGAATGCAAAATGAAACAAAGCAGTTTCATTTGAACTGCTTTAAGAGAAGAAGAGAACAAAAATGAACACTGGGAACAGTTAAAAAAAGGATGGAAATCGACTTCATAAGAAACCAACGGAAAGAAATGGCAGAATTGAAGGAATACAATAACATACCAGCAAACGAATGGAAAAGATACCTGACGGAACTGTTTAAAGAAAAGGAAAATAATAATCAACACAATAAAGTACCTACCTGAATTAGAGATAGCCATGAATTCACTCAAAAATAGAAAGTCACCAGAACCAGACGGTATAACCAATGAGCTTCTAAAACAAGGAGGAGAAAGTATAACCCTAGAGATGACAAAACTCATACAAAAACTAGTATTGTCAAAGAAAGGAGATAAAGAAATCTCAACAATTATAAAGGTATAAATCTACTGAACACCACACTTAAGCTTACTACAAAAGTCCTAACCACAAAATCAATAATCTAACAACTTTATCAGATGAACAACAAGGATTCAGATCCGGGAGATCCTGAATAGACGCCGTAGTTGTACTACGAAAAATCACAGAAAAGCCTATCGAGTACAATAAACTAGCTTATCTATGTTTTATAGACCTAACAAAGGTTTTCAACCGCATCTAAGTCGAAGATGTCTTACACCTACTGTATAAAAGAAACGTATCAATCAATATTATGCAAACCATCGAAAACATCTACTTCCATAATCGAATACAGGCAAAGATAACACAGTGTATACCAGTACAAAACGAAGTAAGACAGGGTGACTCGGTAAGCCCATTTCTTTTTAATATAATAATGAACGAGAAAAATCAAGCAGTACGTAAAGGTCATTATTACAAAATGGGGAACTAAGAAAACGAAATATTCTGTTACATAGACGACGCCGCATTAATCGCCGAGACAGAAGAACAGCTCCAAAGAATAACACACACCTGCAATACAACAGTCAAGAAATACAATATGATAATATCAGCAGAAAAAAACCAACAAAGCTTAAGGGTGGCCGCACACAGAAAGAGCAAAACTGTTTTAGTCAAAAACGTTTTTGACTAAACGAGTTTGATGCTGATATTTCCATATAAATTAAATGAGCGGACGCACACTGATTAGTCGTGTGTCTAAAGCATGTTTAGGCTCATTTAGTTTCAGTCAGTATGTTTGATGTTGATTACCTGATCGTCGTTTTGTCTCGAAACATTTCAATGTACGCAGGCGCAACGTGTTTTTGGAATTCCCTTCTTGAAACCGCTCGAATAGTCAACAAGGAGCACATGTGGAAACAGCGATATTTTGTTTTTTTCGTCTTGTAGGAGGAACCACTGCCTGAAAACTAGTTGCAATTCGTCGTTATCTGTCGACATCTTTAATAAAACTGATTGCAGTATGGTTTGTGCAAACATTTTGTTTCTCTTGAAAACAAAATGTTTTCTTGTGGAAACAAAAAACGTTTTCGTTTCAAACAAAAGCGTTTTTGACTAAAACAGTTTTGCTCTTTCTGTGTGCGGCCACCCTTAAAGCAAGTAAAGCGGCGGGATATCTTAGTGACACAATCTGGAAGAACAAACACCTAAGACAAGACACAAAAACAAGAATCTACAAAGCACAATTAGACCTATATTAACATACATGGCCTAGACAAGACCTGATATATTCAAAATTATATTAACATACATGCCTTAGACAAGACCTGATACATCCAAAACGAGACGAATACTAGAAACAACAGAGATGAAAATACTCAGACGAATATTAGAGAAAAAGTATGTTGGACAGGGAGAGAAGCGAAAGCATAAGAAGAGCATACAATATGGAAGACATAAATGGATGGGTGACAAAACGAAAACAGGAGTGGAACGAACACATTAATAGAATGGCAAAGAATAGGATAGTACCAATAGGACGAGATAAGTCACCAAATGGACGAAGAAGTATTGACAGAGCAAGAAAAAAAATTTAACAATTTAGGAGGCTAATATTGAAGAAGAAAATTATATTATTATTTAAATTTAAATATTTAATTAACTAAAGCCTACACACAAAAAGAAAGAGGAAGAAGAAGAAGGTTGAAAGTGTTTGAGACGAAATATATGTGAAACAAAAGAAGCAGGTGAAGCAACAAGAAAAAACGGATTAGAAGACAAAACTTGGCAAAACAAACTTCACAGGAAAAACAAAACAGAAAAATAATTATTTTTTTCCTTAAGCTAAGATTGATTACAGTCTTTTTTCTTTGTCATTATAGTTTCTAACAGGTGTTTATGGTCATTTTCTTTCCAGCTATACAGTGTCTAATATGCTGAAATAGTTTGTGACCGTATGTTTGTCTTAGTCGAGCTATATTTCTAGTAGACAGTATACGCCACTTCCTGAGAGACTGTCCTAAATATGCAATTCAGAGACATTCTTGCAATTTTACAAATAGCCTAAAAGTATTACTTTTAGATGCGTCAGTGTATATAAGATGGTAATTATTGTACTGTGTGAGAACATGGAGAAAGTGAGTTTTAAACAAATTAGGTACCACATTATTTTTGTTATCTTATACTTCAAACAGGCTTATGATTCAATTAATCGTGCAACATTATGGAAGGCAATGATCGAGCTCGGCATACCCAAGAAACTAGCTGCGGTAACACAAATGTGTGTAAGTAACTCTTTTGCACAAGTTAGAATAGGATGAAAAATATCAAATGCTTTCTGCGTAAATTCTGGACTGAGACAGGGAGGTCCGTTGTCCCCATTGTTGTTTAACTTGGCCTTAGAATATGTCATGCGAAAAATATATCCAAAAATCAAACCAGAGATAACTGCTCGGGGAGCAAAAATCATACTCGACTTTGCCGATGACGTAGACGCAGTAGCACAATCAACATTAGAAATTAAGGATATCTTCTCCAGCTTTGAAGAAGCTGCATTAAACATAGGTCTAAAAATAAATGAAGACAAAACAAAATACATGGTCGTCTCAAAACAAGAACGACGGCGAATAAGTCAAAACATTACTATAAATGATCACAACTTCGAAGTGGTTAAAGAATTTAAATATCTAGGAGCAACAATCACAAATGACAACAAATTAGAGCGAGAAGTTGAAACGAGAATATTGGCAGGAAATAAATCTTTCTAAACATGGACGTTAACAAAAATAGAAGTAAATCAATTGCTGGCATGGGAACGTAAAATTCTTCGAATGATATATAGCCCTTGCAGAGACAGCGTGACAAACGAATGGAGAGGCAGATACAATAACGAGCAAGCATCTCTATTCGGAAAAGAAAATCTAGTCAGATATATAAAGGCAAATAGAGTCAGATGGGCAGGACATGTGATACGCAGTAACGACAATCGCCTTATAAACAATGTGTTCTGGCAAAGGCCAGATGGAAGAAGGTCTGTAGGGCAGCCTAGAAAAAGGTGGAAAGATGCAGTCAGAGAAGATCTAGAGAAGATGGAAGTGCGACAATGGAAATTACTGGCACAGGACTGACAAACATGGAAGGCAATAGTAAACGCGGCAAGTTTTAATCTAATTAAAGCTCTATATAAATTTATTAGAGTTGAAAAATCTGCTCCCCAATTTTTATGTGATACAGATTTCATTATGTTTAGTCCAGCTTGGCACGACAGTTTTAGCGAGTGTATATGACTTGTCCAACTTAATTTTGAGTTCAGTTACAGCCCTGGGAATTTGATTCCTTTTGTATATTCTATAGGAAAATTGTATAAAAATAGATTTGGGAGCTTTTGATTTGGATTTGATTTTCGTAAAAAATGTATAGCTTTTGTTTTTGTGGCGGAAAACTGGAGCCCAATATTATTAGACCATAAAAATTTTATTCTGGACAATTTACTAGGTTACTTAAAATGTATAAACATGCTACAAGAATTTTATTGTTATAAATGTCACAGGAATGTCACTAATAAACTTCGGCTGGATACAATTTTGTCCTTTAAATAAATATAAACAAATATGACAACAGTAATACCTACTTATTTATTTTACAACTCGTGTATATTTCCACCGTACTAAATTATGACATACAATATCTCGATATGAGCCTTCATTCCATCAAAATGCATTTGGAGTAACGCCAAGGCCAATAACTCAAAAATTATCAAGATATTTTTAGACTCATTCATTAGAAAATCGTTTTGGGCGTTTGTTTCCTTTGCTGTGTTTGAAGTTTTGGATAAGTTGGCGGGATTTTGATGCGGGTTGTTTTTATTATTCCAGATAGTAGCGGCGAGCGATGACATCTGCAATTACAGCAAGTTCCGGTGAAGAGGAACAATATTTTTTCTTCGATATTGAAAGTGTTTGGTTTTGCGTTAGTGTAGAAAGGATTGAAGTCTTTGTGTAAATATAGATGTGATTGCGACTTATTGGAAATCATTAGCATATGAAATAATAAACAGTAGTATATTCAAAGTGTGTGTGGTTAAGAAAGTAATAAAAGTCGCGAACTTTGGACATTTTTTTAAGATAAAAGATGAAAAGTACATGACTTTTATTTTAACAAAGATATCACAGTTTTGATAACACAATACGTTGTGAAGAAGACTAAAATTTGCCTAACAAAACGAAAAACTATCGAACATATTGTTATGGATCAGTTTATCGATCAGAAATAGAATAAAGAGTTTTTTATTATTTTAATATACCGCGGGCTTATATGTTAAAATACAACCCTGTACTTATTTGTAATAGTTAGAATAAGAGAAAACATTGTTCCGTGACGGGACCCTAACGAGTTTTTCCGTGAAAGACTGAGTGAATAGTGAAAGGACAATGGAACCCGTATAATTATAGATTTAGGAATAAATTTGTAATTGTATTTTGCGGTGGCCATTTTTCTAAAGTAAATAAGAATTAGATTTAGATAAGAGATAACAAGAATTTGGAAACTTATTTCTGTTGAAAAAGGCAAAATTGTTAATGGTTTCTGAAAAGTAATTTGAGTGATAGTAGTTTATTTGTTTTAAATATCATGTTGGAAATTTTCTAAATCAAAAATAAGTGGGAAAGATGAATGCTTATGATTGGTTAAAAAAACATGGTGGAAATGAGAGAGTTAAGAAGGTTGTCTGGGAGAGATTGAAAGATTATTATGTTACCGGCAGACCAGAAGAGAAGACGTGTTTTCGTGTAGTCAATCTGAGTACCAGTGTTTTCGTTTGTTAGTCAAAAAGGTGGAAGCTGAGAGCAGATCAAAATCGAGAAGATTAATACCTCTTTTGAGTCTGCATAGTCCACGAGATATAATTGAGAAAGAAAGGAGAATTTGTGAATAAAGAGTACCGGTCAAAAGAGGCTTGGACTTGTGTTTTCGGAGGAGTAGTTTGCTGGTATGCGGTTTGGATCGATGCTGAGAACGGGAAAGATTTGATGGTAGTCGGACATAATCAATCAAGGAAGGAACTGTGGTTTGATCGAGAGGAGACATCATTGGTGTGAAAATAAAGGTCAGTCAAATAATTTGAATGAAAGAAAATTTTAAGATATTCTAAAGATAAAATCAAATATAAGCATACGAACTAAGATTCCAAGTTTCAAAGAGTTATTTTTTTTGTGAATAAATTATATTCTTATAGGTATAGTCATTTTTTTTAGTAGATATTATTATAAAAACAAATCAATAGACAGTTTGTAATTAAAATTAAATTTAGAGTATAGAAGTTTGTTGGGAAAGATAATTGCCCACAAAAGTTATTTATTAATATTCATCGTATTGCTTATTGAAAATAAATAATAATTTGTGTGCATATTTATGTTGTGTTAATGTTAGTTCCGTTTCCTGTTTCTATCCCGATTATGAGCAACTAGGAGATACTGAACTTACTAGAAGAGATATATAAAGTAAACTGATGAAAGTAATAATTAACAAAAAAAAGGCACCCTGAGAATTTTTAATAGTAATTGAATTGTATGACTCTCCATAAATTAGTAAATTAATTAATTAAATAATTTGATTCATTAAATTAGTGTTAATTAATAATAAAACATCATAAAGCAGATCACAACAATATATATCTTTTTTAGATAGATATTTATATCCGTTTTCTTCACGGAGTAATTGACCGAGTGAGGCGGAGGTACTTCTTCTAAGTGCAGAAAAATCATCATTAGGTCATCCAGCATCCAGGCAATGCAATTTCTGGTATTATTACAGATGATATTCGTGAACATCACATTAAATCATATCCCACAAAGTTAGCTGACCATTTATACTAGCAAGGAAAAGTATTAAGCGAGAAACAGTATATCACTCATAGTATTCATGGAAATTAGAATCTGTTAAGAACTGTTAAGTATTCATATTACAGAAATTTTTTTATTGATTTTGAATGATCATTTTTAAGAACTTATGTATATATGTGCGTGTATGAGGAGCTTGCAATGAAATTAAATAGTACGCATTTGAACGATAATGCAAAGAGAGCAGCAGCCGCCGAGAAAATGATTCATCTATATCTTACTTTCATAATATATACATTTTACCCTAAAGTTATTTGATACAATAAAAATATTAAAAAAATACACGTTTTTTGCACCTCAAAAGTGCCATAAAAAAACTATAACCAACAGTTTGGATTTGTACGCACTTGGATTGGAGATTGTTCCAGGTATTGCCCTTCATAACGCGGTGCAGATTTCAAAAATTTAAAAATTAATGCGTTTTCTTCTCTACAGCCTTGGCTCAAGCTCCAAAGACCGTCTTATTGTGTAGGAACTTGAACAACAATGATTAACATCGATGATACTAAGTTTGTAACAATAAAACACTGAAAACTTTGTTTTCAAACTTCCACAAAATTTATTTTAAATCTTATCACTACAGCCGTTTCGGCTGATTGCCTTTCTCAAGTGATCTATTTTTGGCTTGGGTTTACAAATTTATAGTCTCTAATGAAATAGGTTGAGGAGGGGAGAACTGTTTGTCTCAAGTTGGTCATTCAGAATTATATCTGTGTTTTTTAATTTGTTGATTTCCATAGATTCTAACAAAGACAGCTTAAGGCCATTATTTTGAATGTAAAGAATTTTAAATTTGTCATTAAAAGAATGATTATGATCTAGAAGGTGAAGTGCGTATGTCGAATCTGTTTTTCTATTCTTGAAAGCCTTTTATGTTCTGTTATTCGTTTATCAAAGTTTCTACCAGTTTGACCGATGTAAGTTTTTGGGCGGTCGCCACATTGAAGTTTGTACACACCACTATTTAAGTGTTTTTTATTTTGGCTCTTGTTATTTTTAATATATTTGCCTAGGTTGTTATTTGTTCGGAAAGCTGGTGCTATTCCTTTCTTTTTTATGTGTTTGGCAATTTTGTTGTTATTTTGCCTGTATATGTAATCGAGCAGAAGGTACTGGGTTTTTTCTCTGGTGGTGGAAATACCAACTTCAGGGCTTTGTTGTGTAGATTTTAATTTAACATTTTATTAATTGTTTGTTCGTTATATCCGTTGTTTACTGCTATTTGCTTAATTATATTTAATTCTGTCTCAAAGTTGTATTTTGACATCGGAATTTCTGTTAATCTATGTAACATACTATGATAAGGTGCCAGTTTATGTTGTGTTGAATGGGATGATGAATTGTGTATAGTCGTGTCAGTATGGGTAGGTTTATGAAATATGGAGAAGTCATGTTTGTTATGAAGTCTGCTAATTTTTAAATCTAAAAAATTTATGGATTGATTTTGTTCTGTTTCTTTTGTAAATTCAATATGACTATGAAGTGAATTAATATACGATAAAAATTGGTCGAGTTGCCTGTTAGTTCCTGTGAAACATACCAGTACGTCGTCTACGTATCTCCACCAATATAGAAATTGTTTGAATACGGGATGTTTTGAAATCTTTGTCTCTAGATGATCCATAAAAATATCTGATAGCAATGGGCTTAGAGGATTACCCATTATAAGTCCTGTACTGTTATTTGTATATATTTTATTATTAAATTCAATGTAGTCCTGGTTTATACAAACTTCAAGAAGATGTAAAATTTCAGATGTAATTATTGGATTTGTACTATTTTGGTCTAAAAGGTTTTTTACTAGAATAAAAGTTTCTGTAGGAGGGATACTAGGAAAAAGATTTTTTACCTCAAATGAAATTAATCTGGAGTTGTTAGGTAATTGAAAATGTTGTAGTTTATAACTAGTTCTATTGTATTTTTTATGGTAAATTTAGGTGAAAATTTAGTGTGTTCTAAAATAATATCTAACAGTTTTTTTGAAATTTTATATGAAGGAGCTGTATAAAAAGAAACTACAGGTCTTATTAGGTAATCCGGTTTGTGTAGCTTAATGAAAGAGTATAATTTAGGAGGCTGTGGTTCATGATATTGAGGTATTTCTGTTCTATTGGATTTAGTATTGATTTTGAATTTTCTAACGCTAGCTTAATTTGTTTTTGATATTTTTTCTGTCGGATCTTTGTGTAAAGTTTCAATATTTTGATTATTTAAGAATTCTATTGTTTTGTTATTATATTCTATTTATCTATAGCAATAGTAGTGTTACCTTTGTCTGCTTTTGTAAACACAATTTTGTTTTCTATTGATTTATTTTTAATTGAAATTGCTGTTTTATTCTCTTTGTAACAGGAGTTCTTAGTTTCACTACACACATCTGTAATAGATTTGGCAATTATACTTTTTTCGATATTGTTAGCAGTTTTGTTTAACTCTACTTCACATTCTACACCTAAATATTCTAAAGTTCTCTCATTATTATGTTGGGGCAACTTGAGACAAACAGTTCTCCCCTCCTCAACCTATTTCATTAGAGACTATAAAGTCTAAACGCATGCTAAAAATAAATCACTTGAGAGAGGCAATCAGCCGAAACAGCTGTAGTAATAAGATTTAAAATAAATTTTGTGGAAATCCACCAATTGGATAGGGCACCATAAGAAGAAAATAAAGACCAATTAGCCAGTTTTGAAGTGTCAGTTTTGTGCTATAGTGCTTTATATATTTCTTTTATTTTCAGTATGCCAAAAGATTGTTAAAAATCAGTAAATGGTGCAACCGGGGCAAAATTCACAAAACAATGGAATCTTAGAAAACTAGTCCCATAATCTCATTTTAAGAAAACTGAACAGTAAAGTGAACAACGCAGAAAATAAAAACGATTAAAATCAATTGTTTTACTGTTTGTTTTCAAGATATTGCACATTCTTTACATAAAACACGAAACACGATCGACAGACTCCGCTCTTATATTTTAAAATATATTTTCTCAAGAAATGCCTTTCAATACGCGCTAACAAGATTCAGTTATTAATATTTCATGAAAGTAGTTGCTTCTGACAGATTTCAAAAAATTCCATACACAGTATGGCCAGTTTTTCTCAAAGTCTTTTCCGCCTTCTCCGTCGGCGGAAAGAAAATTTCATTCGAATATTCATCATCCTAGCGCATTGTATCAAAAGAAAGACACAATAAATATTCCGTTAAAGGAAAAATCTTGTAACAATGTCCGTGAAAAGGATTCATTAAGCAGCTCATAAATTTATTATCAAACAGAATGGTGCATACGCTCGCTATTTCCGTTGTTATTTTAAAAAGAAAATTCAATTATGAGTTCCTTTTGTAAAGGCTCAAGCTATCACTGTATGAGTTTTTTGAAAACCTAATGCTCGCATCTCTACAGCAGAGGGATGAAGTCTTTATCCAATATCTTACAGTTGTTTTGATAGTGTACTAATAGAAAAATAAGATCAAAAAGGCTGTATGATTTTGAAATAAGATATAAGAATAATAGTGCAAATTTGTAATATATATTATAGTGCACATTTTCGTCTGTATCCGCCTAGTGGACTGAAAATTTTTTTTTCTGTTCCATCCATGTTAGGGGTCTCCAATTTTAGGTATTCCCGGAAAGTGGTAGTTTGTATTCAGACAGCTATAAACCGCTGTTAAACGATTATTGTATCTTGAGTATTTGCAGTGATCGATCAATTGGACGCAGCGTTATAGACAACGAACATATTTTACGGTTTTGTTGTGTTATTCTTAGACGACGTTTTGTAGAGAAAACATTTCAAAACTTTATTAGTTCCTTATGAATTATGAAAAATAACAGGAAAGGTTACAACATTTATCTGGTGATGTTTTAAGTGACGAACTAAGCGATCCAGACGTAGATCCGGAGTGAGGAAAGCCTTTTAGAGGATAAGGTAGAAGAGCACTTAATTTATAGCGACACGAAAGATGATTTAAGTGATAATGACAATGATATTAGTAATAATATGTTTGTTACGAGACATCGAGTACCATGTTTTATAGCCAAAGATGGATCCAGATGAAAAAAGCATGTTAACGAAAAACCAACCAAAGCAGACCGAAGGGTGGTATCAAAAAGACTAAGGAACCATCTATAATATGGTCATATTTCTTTCCAAACAATATTTTGGAAAAAAATAGTGCAATATAAAGCTTTCATATGGTTGTTGTATATATCCGGTGCAAATAAAAGTGGCGTCAAAATTATCAAGATTTGTTTCGCACTAATGGCATGTCCATGGAGATTTACCGGTTGACGAAGATTTCAATTCCTTCTTACCCACATTCGTTTTGATAGCAAAATAACTAGAGCAGTAAGAAAAGATATTGATGCATTTGCCGCCTTTAGAGAAATTTTTGAAGAATGTGTTTCAAACCTTTTTAAACATTTTCATCCATCAGCATACCTAACATTAGATGAAACATTAGCAGGATTTAGGGTGCACTGTCCATTTCGGGTTTACATTTAAGCGGCGTGTATTTCTGGAACTGCTGGGTATGAAGTAGTCCAAGAACACCTTTTGCGAAGAGCCCAGCAAGATAAATTCCCCAGAGCTCTTCGATTGTGGCTAAACGAATTCATTGGCCTCAACGTTCAAGCTGATCCTTCTTCTTCTTCTTCAAGTGTCCTGTCCGTTGCGGTTGTTGGCTATTAACATGGCAATTCTGATTTTGTTTGCGGCGCTTCTGAATAGTTCGACCGATGTGAGACCGATCTGTTCCGCAGATTTTGGAGTGTCTTCTCCTGTCTGGCCCTCGCGTACTGTCTATTTTTCCCTGGAAAATCAATTGCAGTAGACGTTACTTAACGTGTCTCAATATGTGGACTAGATATTTAAGCTTTCTTTGTTTAATTGTATTCACGATTTCTTTCTCCTTTCCGATTCTTTGGATTACCTCTATGTTGGTGACATGTTCGGTTTAGGATAAACGAAGAATGCGTCGGTACGCCCACATTTCGAATACTTCTAGTTTTCTCGTGAGCGTCTCCGTCAGCGTCCAGGCCTCTACACCATACAGTAAGACCAGAAAAATTAACTAGACGTAGTTTTAGGGAAAGAGACAAATCCTTGCTTATGAGGAGCTTTTTCATATTGCTAAATGGTGCTCTAGCTCGTTCTATTCTCGCCTTAATTTCGCCTTAATTTTACTGCTATTATATATGTTGTTAAAATGTACAACTAGATTATCAAGGAACTGTTTGTCTGATTTACATAGATCAAGCTGACCCACTAGATTAAAATAAAACCAAACCCATGCAAGATATAAAGATTGCGAAACAAAAAAAAACGTAAAGCTAGGTTTAGGTGTGAAGTTTGCAACGTATTTATCTGTCTAAAAACATTCGCATGGACTGTGTGGTGACTTTTTTATGACCATAATGTATATGAATAACTTCAGTTTATTTGTGACATTAGCTTAATGTTAGTATCACTATTTTTTACTCTAAACATTACTCTTTATTAGCAGAAATGATTTTTTGTTCCTACCTTTATTTTTTTTTTAAACCGTAATTAAACCAATTAGCACTTTTTTTAATTCTCTTACTAGCAAGATACTGGTTAAACAACAACCCACAACTTTTCAATTATTTATTAAAAAATTAAAAAAATTTAAAGTATGAATAATGTTTTGGTCCGTGGGACTCAGCGTTACAGGAATTTTGGTTTCGAAACACGTTACCGACGAAGGGTTAAAGGGCCTTACTGGTTGAGGGTGTTTAAAATTCATGTAAAACATATTTTATCTATTATTAACCTAGTTTACTCCCTAATACACATCCCTTATACTCTTCACATACTAATCAGGGATTCTTTTCGTATTGAGCGCATCATTACCGAATAAATACACTAATTTTTTAAAATTTTCCTCAATATACACGTTTACAATATTTGACGCAAAAAACCATAAATGAAACTACAGCTACTTATTCCGAAAAGCTTCACCGACACTTCCTTTCGCCCCTTTTGGATTTCGGACAAACCCGTCCCACTAAAAGTGTTTATGTATGTTTTATTTTGTGTATATATTAAGAAAACATTAATATTTCCTCAACCGTAGTTAACAGCTGCACACGTGTTGAAACTCTAACAGGTTTAACGGATAACACCACTTGTTTTCGGTTCGCTCAAATCTGCAAAGTTTCATATGAGAGCCAGTGCAATATAGGCGACTCTACCATACGCCCAATATGACTCAAAGAAACAGGTTTTGTTACTCGTGAATTTGAATGAAAAATTTCGAGGAAAGGTCGACATATTCAGAAAATATTGGCGTTATACATTTTGCTCATATAAAAGATGCAGATATGTCTTATTAAAATATAAAATTTAAGCAAAATATGGCAGAAATGTGAAAAATGTACGAGTATTTTGCATATATTCAGATCTTTAGTTAGGATGTTAGCCTTGATGATATTTAATCTCCAATAGAAAAGGAACATTCTTATTTTCCTCAACTATACTATATTTTTATATTTTTCAATTTTTCATAGACTTACGACAATCTTTAGGTTCGTCAAGTCAGCTCTGGTAGAATATTTAAAATACAGTCATTTTAAACGTGTCTAACACAAAAAACTCTACAACATACTGAAACAGGTAGACGGAGACAAATGGGGTATTTCTAGTTTCTCAGGAAAAAGCAAAAACAATTGAAAAACGAATTTGTTTGTTTTGTAACAGCGAGAACAAACCTTCACACGGACCACCGAAAAGAATTTATACCCATTACAAAGAGCGGACATAAAATGTTCTAATTAAGGTAGGTGGGAATGGGCATATTTACACATAGTGTTTTACGCCACCGTAAATTATTTTTCTCCTAGGGCAGTAGCGTACGTACGGTTGTTATAACTGGAGTTCTAAGAGAAATCAATACAATATAATATGTTTTAAGTAAAGATCGGGATTATTTTATCGTAGTTCCCACACACAGAACATGTCCCTGTTCAATTTATTAGGCTCACCATAAAAATTTCAGTTTTTTTTTATTTCAATCGCACTGAAAGTATATTCACGTGGATAATAAGGTGTTGAATGGGTTGCATAACTATTGGGTACATAGTTACGTAGAAAATGGTATACATATTTCTTAGAATTGTCCAAAATTTACAAATGACAGTAGACTGTGCTCAAAGTGTGGAGTAACTATTTTACATGTTGATTATTTTTACTTAAAACATAGATTTGGCAAGTAAGTACTGGCAATATTACATATTAGTGTTGCTTTTGATTTTGGTTTATTCTTAATTATAAAACAAGGCGAATAATCTTGGAGTGAAATTTTTAGATGGTTAAATTTAAACACCTTTATGTAGAGAAAATCTCGTCCATTACTGCTTTATTAGAGAATTAGAGAATACAGCACCTGCTGACAAACTGTGCTGTAAAACTTTTGTAATCACCATAATTTCAACACCATTATTTGCTCCCGATATGTATACAACATCATCTGCCGTTCGGAAGTGTCCTTGTCCTTTCCAATGGGTCTCCGAATGTCCGCTTATTTCTATATCCTCTTTCATGTGTTGCCTGATTGCTCACAACAAACGCATACATGGTAGCCCACTTGACACTAGTTGGCCCGGAACCAACTGAGCGTCGAGCGCTAAGCATATCTAACTGATTCGATATATTCATGATGGTGTAGTCAAGGGAATATAATCAGGTGGTTTCCACTTGCATACCTGATCGCAATATCACTTCCGGTTGAATCATTATGTGATATCCGCGCCCGTAAGTATCTGTCATTAAGCCAACAGTAGAAATAATTCCGCTATAGACTTAATGAAGTAATGTCATAACTGCTGCCCTATACCATGTCCTCAGTTGGTCCGCGGGTGCTTATTTGGTAAAACTTAATTCATACCTATCCTCCATATCTGTAGGACATTTTCCTTTCAGCCAGTGGGACGCGCCATTTCGGGATTGAAGACTATCCCGCCCGTCCGTCTTCCGCGAAGGACAGAAGAGTCTCTACTTAATTCAGAAGTCCTCCTCAACGCAAACTGGGACGGACACGGCTTAAGATTTCTTACTCTCTTTCTGAAATGTTGGTGCGATTTGCCTTCTGGTTCATCATTGTCTTGATTCTTAGTGTTCGACAACCCATTTATTGAAATTTTTTCACTTCACTCGAACCATCATTGTGCTGGTCTAGAACAATAAAAAATATATTACAAATAAGTTTGCGGCAAAACAAATTAAGCCACATTTGTTTATAAATAGTATTTATCTTGCTTGTTTTATATTTAAATATTAATAATATTGTTACTGTCTTACCTGAAGACTCGATATTTGAAGAAGTGGGATTATAATCGCTATTTATATCGCTGAAATCGGATCAGAAAGGTTCCGATGCATCACTGCTCATGTTTATATCCGCCATATTTTTGTTTGTTAGGCAGTTTTGCCGCAAGCTTCCTATGACATTTTGTTAGTTTGAGAACCAGTTTATGAATGGGGACACCATACCAACAAAAATTAAGTTTAGGCTGTTTCTGCACACGATTTTTACAGAAATTATATGGACTTATTAAGCCTAATCCAGTAAAAGAAATTTTTGGGGTTAGGCACCTTTGCATCTGAGCCCCTTAATTATCAATATAAAGCATATTTTACTTTTAACTGTTTGTTCCGTAATTAAGTTACTGTCATTTATTTTTTATATAAATAGCACACTTAAAGATTATTACAAACACACTAACATAATTCTTGTAAACATTCCACCGTGTTACTCGCACTTTTCCAAACATATCGTTCCGTTCAGTGTTTGGGATTTTTTCGGTGTGTCAAACTTGATCTCTGTATACAAATTGGTTACACACCTAATAAACCAACACGACAATTTCCAATAAAGTACGTAAACAGAAGGAGTGCGTTTATTTTGAGAAAACGCGTGGTGTGAACTGAACCCTGCTAGATTGATGAATTTCACTTTATTTTTATAATTTAAGTAACGCCTTGGTTTATTTTTAGACGCTGGGAAATTTGTTTTAACCTCCACATCGTTCCACATTGGGTCATTGGCGTAAGAAAAGAGTTGAAATGATAAAGATGACAACGAGATAAAAAATACTAGAAGATATGGAATCTTGTTCCTATTCTTCTTCTTTTCGATAAGCATTAATGATAGATCCTTCTATATAAAAAAGGTAATATAAAGGTAAGATAAAGGCCTTCTGATTCTTTTTATCAACTGAACCTTGGTAATTATTTCCTTGCATAACTCTATTTTTAGGCACTCCCAGACATTTTCAATGGGGTTCATATCTGGTGAGTTGCCGGGCTATGGTAAGAGTAGAATTTCTTGTTCTACCAAAAAATAGTTAATACTTTTAGTCGTACAGCAAGGTGCTTAATCCTGCATTAACATATCTTATGACTGTTACTTAAACATTCGTTTACTTGTGAAACCAATCTTGTCTGCAAAACCCTTTTATATTGGTCTTGTCGCATGGTTCCTTCTATGACATACAAAAGTCCCATACCTTTGCTACTAATATCATTACTGAGGTGGGATGTTTATATGTAATAATTACACACGCCTTTTCATATTTTTTCCCTGAACGTCTTCGTACAAACTGGGCATTGTCATGCATATTTGAAATGTGGTTTTATAGCTGAAGGAAACCTGTGAATGTGAATAACAATTATAAAGTGCCAAAATAAAATGATTCCGAACTGACGACCCAGGTCGCTTCTCTTTGAGTTTTTGACCCAATCTTCTCACTGACGACTGAAATACACCACATTTATGCCATCTCTAATATTCTGACAGCAACAAAAACAATTAAATAGAGAAATTAAAAAAGCATGTAGGTATGATAAAAATAAACATATAAATGAAGAATGCGAAGAACTAGAGAGACATGCAAACCGGTATGAATTTTATGAGCTATATAACAAAGTCCGATATCTATCCAGGGAATTTAAACTAATCACAAATAATAATGGACCAAAATCAACATATTAGACGAGAAAGGGATTGCGAAGGTATGGAGAAAATTTTGTCAAAGTCTATATATGCAGATGATCCCCAGAATGCAAATCACGACGAGTTCACTGCAGAGAGAGAACCCAACATTCTAAAGTTAGAATTATAAAAAGCAATCAAAAAGTTAAAAAATAGAAAATCTCCTGGCGCAGACCAGATCATCGCCAAAGTTTTAAAAGAGACTGTAAATGTTGGAGTAAATATTATGAATATGATCTGCCAAAAGATTTGGGAAACCGGAGAGTGGCCCAACAACTGGACAACATCCACTTTCATCCATATATTCAAAAAAGGAACTCCGCTAAATTGCACCAACTACAGAACATAACCCTAATATCCCATGCAAGCAAGGTTCTACTTCATGTAATACATGAAAGACTAAAAGCTTTTCTATTGCCTCAGAGATCAGAAGAACAAGCGCGATTTGTCCTAGGAACAGGCACAAGAGAACACATCCTTAATGTCAGACAGCTAATCAAAAAAACTCGTGTATTCAATACTCCTATGCTTATGTACTTTGTGGATTACACAAAGGCCTTCGATAAAGTGAAATGGCAGTAGCTATGGTCCATACTAGCGGAAATGGGAACATCCTACCACTTAATTCAACTAATTAGAAGTCTATATAATAATAATAAGAGTACAGTAAAAATAAACAACACCCATTCCGATGATTTCAGAACTGAGGCAGGTGTGAGGCAGGTATGCATAATCTCGCCAACTCTGTTTAATATCTACAGCGAACACATTATGCTAAAGGTACTAGACGGATGGAAGGGTAGAATATCAGTAGGAGGTCAAAAAATCAGTAACTTGAGATATGCTAATGACAATTTAATGATTGCAGAAAATCAAGAAGAAATAGAAGACATAATGAGATGTCTGGAGGAGAAAAGCAAAACATATGGACTGTAACGATAATATTTTGCCTACCACAGGGGCATCAATATAAGGGGCAGAAAATTGGGGAAGAAACTAAGGGGGTGGAGATGAGGCAAGCAAAATAATCGCTACTTATGCGAACGGCACTCAGGGTTTCGTAGGAGAGCTGGGGTCGTGGATAAGTAAAAGATAAGGACATTGGAATGGGACAACTACAAAAAAATGAAATAAAGGGCTCTTGAGAACGAGCTGTCATAAATTAACATTAAATTTCAAAAAAAACTGAACACAAATTGACAGCTTTACTCAAAACCTAAAATTTACAATTTTAAATGTCAACGAAAGCAATTATTATTTTATAAAAAAAAATGTCTGTCTTTAATTTAAAATTTGAACAAAATGTTACCTTGATTCACATGATCACACTTAAGTTTCTGAAACCATAACTGGAACCTGGAACTGAGGGCTCCACTCTCTCTGCATGACGAAAACCTCCATCTCCAAACTGCCAAAAGCATTGGATAAAAGCAGGAACAAAAAAAAACAAAACGAGGATGTCCTCCAATCCTCACTCAAAATATTAATAATTAAAGCATTTACTGCCACAAAACCAATAACAAACTGCTACATTATATTCTTCATAATAAAAGATGAAAAACAGAACACTTTACAAATTCGACGTGAATTTGGACATAACGTTGAACCGCTATTCAAAGCTGCTACAACGAGAGTGACGAAATTATCTATTAAAATTGAACGCATACATACAAACGCTGACATAACAAGACACCACGAAACGACGTACATATCCTTTTGCGACGCATTAACTTGAAAAGAATTTGCCGAAGTAAAATAAACAACTCTAAAATGGTTTATTTCAACTTGGCCGACCTAAGAAAGAAATATAAAGATATTTGGGTTTAAATACGTACGAAATATTTTTAGATCTATCAAAAATATATAAGGTGATTTTAATATTTTGTATACGAGGGGACTTCAATATACTTCAAAGAATCAATGAAATTGAAAATGCTACAATACCCCCACGTAAGAGCGAAAACTGGACTAACAGGAAAAGTTTTCGTTTAGGGCGAACAACAATCAGGTTGGAACAACAGTAGCATTTTCTAACTACTGCAACAACACATAATGACTTCAATAACTCAAACAGAACAAAAAAACAACAAACAAAAATCATAACCAAAACTACTCATCATAACTGTTTATGGTACTAACACAATAACATACAAAATAAAACTGGATGCTCGATTTGACGAATCGGCACCAGGTACAGTTCGTTGGCTCTTAAGCACAACGACACAATGGCAGATTTCTACTAAAATGGCAATAGCCTAACCAAAACGTGAAACAGACCAGTGTTGAAGTTTCTGGGAGCGAAAAGAAGGGTGCTTCCAGCTCAACAAAGGCGGGTGGCCAACAACACAGCTTAGACAAGCTTCGCTATGGTTATCCACTAGATAGATAACCAAAACAATATCACACAATAACAAACTTGACTATAACAGTCAAGCAATGAATTTTCAACCACTGGTTGAAAATCAAACACAAACAGAAGAAAACAGGATGGCCAATAATTCCATAGAAATATCCTCTGGGATCGACACAGCGAAAAATTTCCAAGTAAGGAAACTCCCAAAAGGACCAAAGAAGAACATAAGTCCAAAACGTTAATACACAATCTTGGAAAAGAAAAAAGAACAGGGGCACATGGCATAACAAGCCATAACTGATACACTCATCAGTTCAGTCTCAAACTAAATACTTCCAAAAGAAACAAAAAAAATCGTAACAGTCTTCCAAAGAAAACAAAAAAGTCACGACAACACTTCATAAGAAACAAAAACCTCATTACAAATCTCCAAGGGGACAAAAGAATCACTATAATCTTCCAAAAGAACAAAAAAATCATTACAGTCCGTTATCAACAATAAAACTTCCAACTGGGTACACAAATCTCAAAAGCAGGGCAAGAAGGGTAAAGAAGAAGAAGAATATATATATACACAAGGCAAAAACTAATGCTTATCTTCCTTAAAAGCTCAACAGGTCACTTGGCGGACGAATCCAAAACTCATCGACCTAGCCGTTCCTCTTATGACAACTAATAAGGTCAAAGACACAGTTTGGGAAGGGAATAAAGGGACAACATCAAGAAATAAACTTCATCGCTTCACGGATAATAATTGAGTACAACATCTTCATACAAATCAGAAAGAAAACGTTCACTATTCTTCAACAAAACTCGAACAGGGTCACAACATAAAACTGGGGAATTCTAAGTGGGTCATTCAACGGTAGTACTAAAAGTACTTCAGATGTTTCACTAACATGGTCTCACAATCGACATAAACAAAATTTTTACAATAAACGGCGGCCAGATACTTTCACCTCAGCAAACAACACGTCACAATGGACAATGCAAGTATTTGTACCTCCGCTTCTACCAAATCATAAACACTTCATCACAAACACTACAACAAGAAGGAATGCTATTGAGACTCAAATCAATACACATGCCTGTACGTCCTATATGATATTTCAACAACACAATACTCAAATCACAAACTAATACATTTTAGACCATCAACATAACTCCACTACATCTGACCACACAAAGACACGGAAAGACACTAACAGACAAAAGAAAACAACAACACTTCTGCTATATATTCTCAACAAATCGGCCTTAGCCAGGAATACACGAAGTCGTATCACTATTCTCTCTTCTACTTGTACACAAAAAAGAACTAGGGAGAAACACAAGACTAACAGACAAAAGAAAAATAACAATACTCCGCTTTGTCACTAACAAATCGGCCTTAACCAAGGACAAACGGAATCGTATCATCATTTCCTCCTACTTATAACACAGAATAGGAACAAAGAAAACATGGGAAAACACGGAAACAACAAACATAAGGCAAATAACAATACTTCGCTTTGTCACTAACAAATCGGCCTTAGCCACGGACAAACGAAATCGTATTATTACTTCCTCCTACTTATAAAACACAAGACAACAAGGGAAACACAATGGACAAACGTGGACTGTAACATAAAACATTTTCTTTTTCCGGGCTTTAAAAAAAATTCACACATTACCTGGACTATTAAACTTTAAAGATACGAAAAAATTTGACCTATATTTTTCGTACAACAGCTGATTTCTGAAACGCAATAAATTGCTCCAAGACTCAATAAGAAGACGAAATAGATAACTTATAAACACTTAAAGAAAGGACAGCGTCTACATACGAAATAAATTATTTCGTTAACGTAAACAAAATTCTTTTCTCAGACATCGGATGGTACTTAAGACGAACAAGAATAAACAAACTTGATATCGTTCACATTTTAAATACCGGCAAATAAGGAATGACATCATTCCAAATACGTATTTTTTAATTCACAAGGAAAATAGACGAAAATTATTTCCACATAATTTTACGAAAACTGGACATAGAAGAAAATGGAAATCGTAGCAGTTAACTTGGGACAGGAATAGCCTTGATTTAACGAAAAACTGGATAAAAGCAAATCACAATACAACTGAAAATACCGTTCGAAACAAACTCAACGAACTTCACATACAGGGCGCGACAAAAATACTAAAACAATGTTTGGGTGAAAGCAAATACACAATGTATACAAAACAACATACTCGATAAACTTCACATACAGGGTGATACAAAAATACTAATAATATTGACAACTTGACTTTTGAGTGAGCTACACAAAATAACACAACATAAAACAACCTTGCTCTTGTTCTGAAAACTAAATGAGACTGCTCCTAGGCAAAACTAAACAGCACCTCCGATCACGAGTATAACACTTGTCATCATTCAGATACAAGACAGAAAACACAAAAGAAAACTCAGGGGAACACAATCTCCTAATAACCCGTGGCATTACATACGCCGTCAAAGCTGGTTAATTAGGGAACAACAGGGAACACAGGGGACTACTCTTCACAAGCTCCTACTAGCCCGTGGCATAACACAAACGCCGTCAGAGAGGGCCTAGAGGAAACAATGAAATGGCTTAGGACAAGGGACAAACAACAAAACACAACTATACTCATCAGCTCAAAAAAAAAAGTCACTCAAACAATAAACACATTTACTCAAAATGACCAGACAAAACAAAATTACAAAAACCGATTTTTCTGTAAGAAATGTCAAATCAATCAAAAATAAATGGCACAATAACGGTACACTTAATTTGTTACTGTAAATAACTTAAAATTCTTCTCAATATCAAAACATTATTTAAAATTCAATTTAAATATTCAAACTCAAAATATTTGCTTTCATTTACCAATACACATAAAATACATATAGAAAAATTTCTACAGTACATGGAATAAAAGAAACAACAATACATATGTCAATATACACCAAATACATATGTTGATATACAATAATACATAAGTTAATACAAGAACAATACATAGAGAAAACAACAATACATATGTTGATACAAATACATAAACAAACTGTTTGTGGGACAGCGGGGCACTACCTGGAAGACAGGGTTTGATAAAAATGGCAGAAAACTAGGGCAGAACTGAAAAAGATATGTTGCTTCTGGAAAAGGGACAAAAACCTAAAGATGCAGGAACATTCAAAAGCCTGAAAAATGCCCACGCCAAGGGCGCCATTTTTGTAACGATAATATTTTGCCTACCACAGGGGGCATCAATATAAGGGGTAGAAAATTGGGGGAAGAAACTAAGGGGGTGGAGATGAGGCAAGCAAAATAATCGCTACTTATGCGAACGACACTCAGGGTTTCGTAGGAGAGCTGGGGTCGTGGATAAGTAAAAGATAAGGACATTGGAATGGGACAACTACAAAAAAATGAAATAAAGGGCTCTTGAGATAAACAAAATAAAAATAAACAAGAAACACCTCAAGGAATTTAATATAGGGCGCCACTTGAGGTGCCTAATTATGCCTATTACAACCACTAGTTGCAACTAGGGAAATAATTAGAAAACAAAATCAAAACATAAAAAACATATCTTTTTCAAATAAATCAAAAAAGGGTTAGCTCAAAAAAAAAAATAAAATGTTAAGACAACAAAATTTAACATTTATTTATGTGTCACCACAAACAGTTACATGGAGAAATACAAAATTCAAAAACTTACATGTGTCATCCATTAACAAACTCCATTGCTACAAAACTTACACAATTGCATGGAGGTTAACCCTTTTAAACAAAAAAAAAACAAAACAAATCAACATCAAAAATACTAAAACGAGCTGTCATAAATTAACATTAAATTTCAAAAAAAAACTGAACACAAATTGACAGCTTTACTCAAAACCTAAAATTTACAATTTTAAATGTCAACGAAAGCAATTATTATTTTATAAAAAAAAATGTCTGTCTTTAATTTAAAATTTGAACAAAATGTTACCTTGATTCACATGATCACACTTAAGTTTCTGAAATCATAACTGGAACCTGGAACTGAGGGCTCCACTCTCTCTGCATGACGAAAACCTCCATCTCCAAACTGCCAAAAGCATTGGATAAAAGCAGGAACAAAAAAAACAAAACGAGGATGTCCTCCAATCCTCACTCAAAATATTAATAATTAAAGCATTTACTGCCACAAAACCAATAACAAACTGCTACATTATATTCTTCATAATAAAAGATGAAAACAGAACACTTTACAAATTCGACGTGAATTTGGACATAACGTTGAACCGCTATTCAAAGCTGCTACAACGAAAGTGACGAAATTATCTATTAAAATTGAACGCATACTTACAAACGCTGACATAACAAGACACCACGAAACGACGTACATATCCTTTTGCGACGCATTAACTTGAAAAGAATTTTCCGAAGTAAAATAAACAACTCTAAAATGGTTTATTTCAACTTGGCCGACCTAAGAAAGAAATATAAAGATATTTGGGTTTAAATACGTACGAAATATTTTTAGATCTATCAAAAATATATAAGGTGATTTTAATATTTCGTATACGAGGGGACTTCAATATACTTCAAAGAATCAATGAAATTGAAAATGCTACAGGACTAAAGATAAATAGGAGTAAGACAAAGTTCATGATAGTAGACAGAGCTCGGAGCTCTGTCCTATTGCTAGAACATCTATGAAGAAACTGGTAACAATTTGGAAAAATTCTAGCATAACAATACACACAAAACTAAAGCTGGTAAGAGCACTCATTTTTTCCGTAGCCACATATGCATCCGAAACGTAACCTTAAAGAAAGCGGATAAAAATAAACTAGACGCTTTTGATATGTGGATATACCGCCGCATGTTGAGAATATCCTGGATTGATCATCGCACTAACGTATATATATTGGAACAACTTGAAGTAAAGGATAGATTGCTTAAACAAATACAATAGAGATATTTGCAGTATTTTGGACACATTGCTAGAAGAACAGATAACTGATAGTCGAGGGTAGAGTTAGAGGAAAGATACCTAGGGGAAGATCTCCAAGCCGTTGGGTAGATCAAACAAAATTTTTGATTACCCAAGGGTTACATGAAGCCGAACAACTAGCCCAAGACAGGGAAGGATGGAGGGAAATCGTGAAAAATTTGTAAAGGCTTGATGGCGTCACCACATCCCAACATCCCAAAAGGGATTGGGATTAAGGAGAAGGATTAACAAATTTTGATTGATAAGCCAACAAATTATTTTCAGTGAAAACTATTTATTAGAAAAGAACAAATTATCAACATACTTGCAATCTTTGGAGGATAGAGAAGTACCTGCAGGAACATTCTTCCCCTTCCTATTTATATATTCGTTTCCTTTGACTCTAGCTCGTATGCTCGTAGCTGTTATTTAATTCCACTGTATTCCTATTCACTATACATTTATTTATCTATGTGCGTTTGCAACACAAGATTGAACTTACTGAAAATTATTGGCATTATTGCGCCAAATTCTTGCTTTTTTCAAGTGAAAGTACCTTTTTCTGCTTTTTAATCGGGTCTCTAATTATTATTATATTATGACATGTATGCGCCTCTTAAAAATAAAGATTTATTACATATGTATAAAAAATTTTCTATATTCTTAAATTCTATTCTCCCAAAGATATCCAATACAATCCAATTTTATTCTTCTACCCACAAACTAGTTTAAACTGCTCATAAAATATTCATAAATACAACAAAAAACAGTGTATTATTGATTTCCAAATACAGTGGTCCATAGAATAATTTTAAACTTTAAACAATATGCTGGTTTTATGAATGAGTATAATAAACAAAGAATCATCATAAAAACAATGGTTTGGTCCATTGACACCTATTAACAATATCAACACGACCATACAATGCCACCTGTATTTATATATTTGTGTTTCAGATTTACTGCTCGAGTTAGTACAGTGAAATGTGTTGTTTGTTCTTTTTATTTTGTTTATACTACATAAATGGTTAATGTTTTTTATTCTAACGACACATTTAGTTAAAATTTATAATTATAAGCGATATGAATCGATTATAATAATAAATTTTTATTAGCGAATATTATTAATACTCGATCGATTCAATTTTGCCAAAGCGAAGACTTCGTAATAACAAACACCTTTTTCAAATTACCTCCTTGACGGTTATATACATGGACATCTCCACAACATACCAAAGAAAAAATAGTGAGAAATCAAATAGACTACATTATGATAGCAAGGAGGTATAGTAATGCTGTTAAATGTACTAAAACTTACCCAGGAGCTGATATAGGCTCAGACCATAACCCGGTAGTTACTGTGATAGAGGCGAGACCAAAAAAGATTAGAAGACCACACAGACAGGCACTAGATTTAAATAAACTTCGAAACAAAAATATAGGACAAGAAACAGGAGAAGAAATAAACGAAAGCCTCCGTGTAGTGCAGCAATAAATTACCGATACAAATAACGTTAACCAAAAATTAAAGTACATAAATACAGTTATACAAACAGCAGGAAAGAAACATCTTACAAAAACAATAATAAAGAATAAGGGATGGATGACACAAGATATATTAGACTTGATGGAACAAAGAAGAAAGATGAAGACTTACCTAGACAAATACAAAGATATAAACAAACACATACAACAGAGAATAAAAGAAGCCAAAGAGGCGTGGATTGAAGAACTGTGTGAAAAAATGGAAACCTATGAGAAAAAGTACGATGCGTTCAATATGCACAAAAAAGTAAAAGAGATAACAGGAAGCATAAAAAAAATGCCAAATGGGTAAACTTAAAGACAAAGATGGAAATCTTACTGTAGATCTAGATAATAAAATAAAAAGATGGGTAGAATACCTGAATGAATTATTTGAAGACGATAGAAACTTAATTAAGATAATCAATACAACTAGGCCAGACATATTGAAAGAAGAAGTAGAATATGCAATAAGAAACGCTAAAAATGGAAAAGCAAATGGACCTGATGAAATTCCTACAGAACTGTTGAAGCTTTTGAATGATAAATCCGTAACCATAATATTACATTAATTCAATACAATATACAGTACTGGTATAATCCCTCAAGAACGGTTGCTGTCTCTGTTTAATACCATACCAAAGAAAACTAAGACAATGCAATGTTCAAATCATCGAACAATCTCATTGATTAGTTATCTGCTCAAAATATTTCTTAGAGTTATCCATAACCGAATCTATCAAAAGCTAGATATCGATATTACCGATACACAGATGGGATTCAGAAAAGGATTATGTACAAGAAAAGCTCTCTTTGCCTAAAAACGTCCTAACGCAGAGATGTCTAGATGTTAACCAAGAGGTACACGCCTGCTTTATAGACTTTGAAAAGGCCTTTGACAAAGTACGCCACAATAAACTTAAAGAAATCCTGGAGGGTAAGAACATCGACACCCAGAGACATACAAATAATAATAAATCTGTACTGGAATCAGCGAGCTAATATTAAAATATAAGACCAAACATTGGACGAAATAGAAACACGTAGAGGAGTACGACAGAGTTGTATATTGTCACCGCTATGGTTTAATATCTACAGCGAACAAATATGCCAAGAAGCTCTGTCACATGCAAACGAAGGGATAATAGTCAATGGAGAAGTTATCACTAACATTCGATATGCTGACGATACTGTGATAATGGCAAGAACAGCGGAAGATCTACAACATCTAGTTGAAAATATGAATAAGATATGTAATAACTACGGCATAAGGATGAACGTCAAAAAAACCAAATATATGACCTTCAGTAAGAATCCAATCATGACACTAGTATCACAATAAACGGTACCCAACTCGAAAATGTAAGCGAATACAAATACTTGGGAATCCTCATCAAGGAAACAGGTGACAAATTCCCGAGATAAAAATACGTATTGAAATTGCCAGTTCTACCTTTATAAAAATGAAAAAATTTGGTTTTGATGAAATCGTGATATTAGCATTCATCTACGAACTAGAATGTTACAATGATATGTATTCAGTACTTTGCTTTACGGTGTTGAGGCATGGACTCTTAAACAGAGGAATGTTAACAACCTTGAAATCTTTGAGATGTAGTACTACCGCCGTATACTAAAAATAAGTTGGGTGGATAAAATTACAAATGAAGAGGTAATTCGCAGAATAAATAACGATCCAGAAGTTATACTGAATATAAAAAAGAGAAAACTTGAATACTTAGGCCACCTGATGAGAGGACAAAAGTACACATTCCTACAAAATATAATGAAGGAAAAATCCAAGGACGCAGCAATTCAGGCCGTAGAAAAATGTCCTGGATGGGAAATTTTAAGAGAATTTAAGAGCTGTACCACTAACGAATTATTCAAAACAGCAGTAAGTAAAATTAGAATCGCCCTAATAATATCCAATCTCTGATAGGAGAGGCACTCAAAGCAGAAGATTAATACTCAAAAGAGCTTCTTCTTCTTCACGTGCCATTTCCGCTAGGGAGGTTAGCAATCATCATGGCTATTCTGATCTTAGATGCTGCTGCTCTGAATAGTTCAATTGATGTGCATCCTTACCATTCCCTCAAGTTACGCAACCTTGAGATTCTTCTTCTTCCTACACTTCTCTTGCCCTGGATTTTCCCTTGTATAATCAATTGAAGTAGGTTGTATCACTCATTACGCATAACATGCCCCAGATATTACAGCTTTCTTGTTGATTCTTCTCATGACTTCGTTGTTTGTTACATGCTCGGTCCATGATATCTTCAGGATTCTTCTATACACCCACATTTCAAATGCTTCCAACTTTTTAAGAGTCGACGCGTTAAGTGTCCATGCTTCCATCCCATAAAGCAGAGTCGAGAAAATTCAAAAGAGCTAGTGATCCTCAAAAGCAAAGTTTGATCAATTTTAAATGTTCCTAAGAATGCACTACATATTAAAAATAGATACATCTTTATATTACCGATAGTTTACTATTAAAAAATGTTTGGCTTTTCCATCGAACCGTAAATTTTGCCGCTATTAATCAATTAGACCAGCTAACATGTCCAAAATCTTTATAATTTTACTTGGCTACGACCAATCTTAACTTCTTTTGTTCTGACATCGGATCATCAATGACATAAACAAAAAACAATTGCATTGTTTGAAAACAAACGAAGAAGCTGAACTATGAATCACATTTTGAAGACGGGAAATGATTTTTGTCGAGGGCATCTTCGTTAAAAATAGAAGTGGCAGATGTTTAGTATAAACACCGACTCCTTTTATTGATAAGTTGGTTTACCGGTTCTCGGGAGTTTTGAGTGTATATTTGTTGAAAAATTTGAAGAGAATATGCACAGGTCCGTAATAAACGGGAATACTATAAAATTGGACGAATGTTGGGCCGCTAATAATTAAAAACATTCATTGTTTGGATCATTGACTTTTTTATTTTATCGCTTTGAGGGTTCGTCAAATTAAAAGAAAATGGCTTTCTAGAAATAGACAATAAAAAATTAACAGAAAGTATTGCACATACTACTGCTGGAAACGTATTCCCAACAAGTAATTAACGAAGCTTTGGAGAAACTTGGTGTACTCATCAACAATATACGATTTGTAGATGATATTGTTGTAACAGCTGAACGTTTGGAAAATCTACGACAAATTTTTGACAGAATAATAAATGAATGAGTTATTTATGAAACATACTTAGTCACAAAATTTAAATTTTATAGGAGAAACAAAAAACCATTTCCAGGAGACAAGATGTTATAAATTATTTTAAATATATAAAATATAGAAAATAGGGTTTAAATGAAACAGGGCAAATTAAATGCTATGAGTTAGTAAGTTAGTATAATGATAAAAAAACGATAAAAATTCGGTCATTAGTCAAAGTTACAATATTTCGGTCATGTAATGAGACATGCAGAGAGGTATAACCTTCTACACCTCATAATATAGGGTAAGATCGACGGAAGAAGAGGCCCAGGCCGACGAAGAACATCCTGGCTATGAAATCTCCGAGAATGGTATCAAGAAACCACCGCTAATTGATTTAGAGCCGCCGCCAATAAAGTTATTATTGCCAATATGATCGCCAACGTTCGATTATCGGTCAGGGCACTGAAAGAAGAAGAAGATTTGTTGATAACGAAATAAGAGATAACGAAAATGCTTTCGCTGAACCGAAGCCATGAAGCAAAAAACCAAAAACCCAACAAGAAAACAACAGAAACCTAGTAGAAGATCTTACCAAATGAACCAGTCAATTCTTCTAAGAAAATTCCAACAATCTTCTCTTGGTTACGAAAGAATATGTAGGTGATTTTTCACACAATCTCTTTTAACAATCTTTTCCTGGATTTTGTATTTTTTTCCTTATGTACACTTCATCTAATTTATATAACGATGCACGTCATCGGCGTCATAGCCTGTGACGTCATATGATACCAACACGAAATATTTAGGGTTTAGGTGTGTTCTTTTTAGAAACACTTTACCGAGTACACTGGCATTACAGCCACTAGACATATTTTATTATATACGCGTAAAAATAATATTTAAAAATTTCTATTAATGTTAACTTAAAGAAATACACAATAATATGTTTCATTTAATCTGTATAAATCCATTATAAAGAGTTTTTATCAAAAACATTTGTTCGGAACACACTGTAACTGTAATCGAACGAAGGTAAAATTTTGGCATAAATTGGTAACACTTATTTGACAGTTGCGGTGTTGACACTTTTTGTACTTTATTATTTTGAATTTTAAAGTGAATACCTGTTGTTTTATATTTTTACCTATTTAATAAAATCTGTTCTTTTTAGAACAAGATTAGTGTGTTTTATTTCAAAAATGTCACGTAAGAATTTAAATAGTCGTTGTAAAGAGATGGTAATACTTTTGCAATAATTATGTAATCTATTTGATTTAAAATGGAGTCAGGATTTATTAAAATATTAGGATTTATCAAAACTATTATATAACTGAATAGATATTACACAAAAAAAATAATGCAAAGAAAATGTCTAAAACAGCTGCTATAAACTTCGTATAAATAACTTAGTGAATAATGATGGTGTTGGGATCTTTATAGTTATCTACGAATCCAGTCCTGCACTCATAAGTTTTCCTTTTATATGTTTATTTGTTTATCGAAAATTGTGAAGCGGTTGAGTGACGATCCAAGGAAGTTGTCAAACCTTTTATGGCTGCATAATGAGAGAGATAACTGTTATGTTTAATGTTATTATAAAAAATATAGATAAGTGTTTAAAGAGAGCCGCACATTTGAGACTGTTGGTTTATCACTTGCTGTGTTTATCTATCTTTAATTATTTGTATTTAGATTGGGCTTAAATATGACAAGCATTTGATTAGTAAATAATTTAATCATAATAAACGAAATTTTTGCAGATGATGATTTAGGATAGTCGTATAACAATGTAATTATCAATATTATTAACTAATTCAGGCTCTAGATGCTTTTATGCTTAAATAATGCTTAAATAATGCTCAAAATTAATTAAATATCGTGTCTTCCATATTTACACACACATTTTACATCTCCTACTTTTTTTGCCATACCAACAATTGATACTAAATATTTTATTGGACATAATAGAACTGAAATTGAAAATAGGGACACTGAACCCTCTTCCAACATTTTCAGTCACATCTGCCTTAATTAGACCTTAGACAATAATTTTAAAAGTACTGTTTGATAGATAGAAAGATAGTGTAATAAGGAAGAATCTGACATCTGACTTGTCTGATAAAGAAGATGGATTGATATCGAAGAAGAACATGAATATCGACCTTCAAGTGAAAGTGATGAACAATATTTTTCAAATGATGAAAATATTGATGGAGAATTAGACCAAGAGAATGAGGATGAAATTGGAAAAAAGTACTGTTATGGGAAATATCGACAAAAGTGGACGGAAAATGAACCTGTAAAGAATGTGCAAACTCCACAACATAATATAGTCATAACCTCAGCAGGATTAAAAGGACCTGCTCGTACTGTAGGAGATGAAGTGACTCCACAAGATATATGGAACCTTATCATCTCTGAAGTTGTGATAAATACTATAGAGCAGTATACAAATGTAAAGATTGCAGAAATTCGAAGGTTTGCTGTAGAGACACGAACAGATTTGAAAGATTAGTTATTATCTTAACGCGATCTATAAATGTAATGGTGATTGAGTATTGACGCCATGTTCACTGCAGATGGAACCAGAAGAGAGATTTTTAGTACTATTGTAAGCATAAAACGATTTAGAGTTTTGATAAATAGCTTGATGCCACATCTAGGAAAGAAAGACTGAAACACCAGCGTCACCAGCAAAATATCAAGATATATTTACCGTGGGGAAAAATGCAAGCATTGATGAAATGTTAATCGGGTTTAGGGGCCGGCGCAAGTTTCGAATGTTGATAACTGGTGCGTATAATGCGTAAAGACTCAATTTGCGTATAATAGCTAGGTACATATTTATACCGGAAAAGCTTCGGATGGAATTTTGTTTTACAAATTCAGAAAAAAAAATTAACCAAACCCACACAATCGGTAATTTGTTTATCAAAACCTCTATTTTTCTTAAATTAGTTGGAATGTGCCCTAGTGCTGTTCTTTTTGGCTACTTACTTATAATATGAGGATAAAAGAAATGTCAAGTCTTACCTGAAACAAAAAATAATATATTAAACATTGGTAACAGTATACAAAAATAAATGAAAACGTAAATTACTTTTTACATTCTGTTTTATTACTTTCAATCAGATTTTATAAAAAAACCTGTTTTTCATTTAGAGTTTCTGTATATGTCGTTCTGAGCAGACCTAAGAAGACCAAAATATGTATACGCAGATGGCAGTGGCCCTGCATTGAAATAAAATTTCAACCGTCTTTCTGCTCCACAACATTTTTATTTTTGATGAGTTGATAATTTCTGGTGTAACTTCTAAGCTCTTATTCTAAACTATTGGATAATTCGTTTATTTAGTATGTTTCTTTATAGTACATTGTGGAAATCTTACATTATTTGGAATACTTTTTCTTCGTCTGATGTTACTATAGCTTCTTTATCACAGAGTTCGTTATTGTCGTTTTGGTTCTCCTGTTAAATTTCTCCTTAATGATTTTAAGCTTTTATTCTATTATAGTACTTTTTTATTAGTTTTTGTGTTGTATTTTTTTTTTCATTTTGCTTTATCTCTTTTGATATTTATTTACTTCTTTATCTATATTCTGCTTTGTCTTTCTATTCGATTTGTCCTCATCTCTCAATTAATTGTTTTGTGTGTTGATAAGGTATTTTATCAAATATTTCATTTTGTTTACTATAAGATCTTTTTGCAGAGTTTATCACAGCGTTATTATTTATTTATTATCTTTACGCTTATGTTCTGTATGCTCTCAGATAGAATAAACATTAAAGGAGAACGACTGGGCTTGAACATTAATATAGACAAGATGAAGGTAATGGTGGTTAGTAGAACACGAAATATGCAATTAAATATAAGAGTAAACAATAAGAACATTCAAAAGGTCCCCAAGTTCAGATATCTCGGTAATTGGATAACTAAAAATCTAGATCCAGCCATAGAGATATGTAGCAGGATTGAGGAAGCCAGAACAGCAAATTTACTAATATGAGAAACTTCAAGTATAGGACAAACCTCGATGCCCATGCACTCGAGGGACTGCACACTTTTTATGGATAGGGCACCATAAAAAGAAGATGCTTTGAAGACCTCTCACTACATATAACACGTATTAAAAAGGATTTTCTGAAGATGTCCACTTCGTTAGCCTTTTCCATGAGGCAACTTTGGTTCTTTTCCTTTGCGCATTTATTTCTACTTTTCCTTTCACAGGGCAATGGTCGCTATCTACTTAGAACTTATTTAACTCACTCTTTGACAATTTCCTTTTGACTTGGTCACTTTCTAACCGGAGCTTGTTTGAAAAAGATATTCATAATTTGCATAGGCCCGTAAAAAATTTTTTTGAAACAAAGTACCCCTTTTTACGTACTTAATTATGCTTTTGACTTAATCCATTCCTAAACAAGTCCTATGCAGTTGCTGTATATATTTAATCTCTCATCTTCTTTTAATATTTGCGTTATACAACTGAAAGTAAAACCAAAATACACACATTATTTCATCATTCGTAATTGTTTCATACCGACTAATTCTCGTTTGTAAAAATCCTTATAGAGCAACGCTAATCCATTAGCAATCTAGTGAATATAATCCCGCAAAAAGAACTATCCTTCATTAATCCGGCCGAATTCAAGCCCAAAACAAAAGAAGCAGAATATCAAATTTCCTAGTCCAATATTTGAATGGTGCAACTTCCTTACTCAATCTCATTATCTAGGCGGCGTGGCGTAGAACAGCCACCTCGCCAATTATTCAGCAGCTATTCAGGATTCATCCACAACCAGTGACGTACCCACACGGTTTACTTCAAAAATAAACGCAGTATAAATCTGTATTAAAAGTCATTAGTAAAATAAATAGTCCATTAAAAGACAACAAATCGTGAACAATAAATACCTGGCCCAAGAACAAGAAAAAAGACAAACTACAGAATATAAAGACGCCATCACAAAGAAATGTTTAAAATTACAACTAGAACAGCTGAATAATATAAAAAAAAACAAGAAGGGTAGATTGCTTTGAGCAACATTTGATGTGAAATCTCTTATAAATTAAAAAGCAAAAAATATCCCCACTACCTAAAAACGAGAGTTTTTGATCAGTGTGTACTAGCTGTTCATACATACAACTATTAAAATTGAACATTTACCAATGGTAATATAGAAAAGACAGATGCTAGTCGTAGTCTAAGACAAAAATTTGATCAATGTAACAAAATATGCATTAGAGATGTGGGAATTATAAACGTCAATAGAAATACCACAACTTAGGTCGTCAGATGTCATAAAAGACATGCGGGACCAGAATGAACACAAATGGCTCAAAAAAGAGGACTATGGAGAAATGAGAGGGAGGCTTATGTCCATAAAAGTATGTTTTTGTTTAAATATATAAATAGAAGTAACTGGATTCCAGACTAACATCGGACCAAGATTCTAATTTAGATGTTAGATCTCAAATAAAACAGACAAGAACAACATTTCACAAAATGAGAAATCCTAGTCACTTGACATTAATCTTAATCAGTTTTCTTTTATAGCTGTGAAACCAGGATGCTCAAAACAAACACTTTTAAGATACTTACAAGCATTTGAACGCAATGTGCAAGCATGTAAGCAATAAAAAGATTCTTGAGAGGTGATTTTTAAAATAAAACAAAGAAAAACTTCAGACATTGGCCATACTTCTTCTTCTTCTTAAGGTGCCTTCTCCATTACTGAAGGTTGGCTATAACTACAGCAAATTGCTCTCTATCTTGAGCTGTTCTTAGTATCGCATGTGTGTCCATGCCTGTCCAGTCTCTTATGTTCTTCAACCAGGAGCATTTCTTCTTCCTGGACCTCTTCTTCCTTCCACTTTCCCTTCCATTATAAGTCGTAGGAAGTTGTATTTTTCTCCTCTGTAGATATGTCCTAAATAACTCGTTTGGCCATACAGAAGACCAAAACATTCGTGGAAGACAATATAAGAGAGTGGATTAGTTTGGACTCACAGTCACTGTTTCAAGCATTTCGCTTAGATTGCTGTCAAACTTCAGCAATCTCAGCAGAAGAATGGTACCATAAGAAGAAGAAAGTAGCAATAAATAATGGGGCACTTTACTTAGATATGATAGAAAGACAGGTTCTCTTTTGGAACGCACATTAAAACTTTTCAGGGAACTGTGTAGATAAACTAGTGGCAAAACTAAATAGAATAGGATAAAAAATATGCTTTATTGTCACCCAAAATTGTACATTTTTATGGACAAGGCTTTTTCGCTCTTTGTTATATTTTACAAATGACATCAGATTTATTGAAATAGATCTTATTATATAGTAGGCTGAGGCTAGTTTCTTACTTAAATCGATATGAGCTTTTATAAGTCTCTCAATAATTTTGGATAGAACCGGTAGTAAGGCAATAGGTCTATACAGGTTATAGTTGCAGACAATAAATTTTTCACCACCCTTATAAAGAGGAATAATAATGGCTGTCTTTGGGCATTCTAGAAATATACCTTTTTCAAAGGAATCATTAATTAGATCAGGACCAACATATTTTTTGAGAGATTTAAGAAAATTTTTATGGATAGCCCATCAGTACTACAGGAAGATTTGGGAGATTTTTATTGCAAAATAGATGATGTAATATTTTTACTGACATTAACGAAGTATTTATTAAATAAAAATAGTAATTTCATTAAGATACCACAAGAAAATAGCTTCAGAACAACGAAGTATTCATTTAGATATTCATGAATCAAAAGCTTTGCTAAGGTTGAAACAAAAAGTTGCATTCATCTAACAAATTTAGCATATTCTAAAAAATAATTTCGTTGAAGTGTCAGGTGAGCTATAAATGCAAAGAATGTATAGATTAAGATGCTTGTCATAAACCAATGAAAACTCAAAAAAGGATCCATTTAAGAGAAAGTTTTATTATATTACAGGTGAGAAATCAATATTCGTAGAAAGAATTAGGCTGAACTTGGACGATCATACCTGCTAATTGCGGTATATTTTTCTACAAAAAAGATATATTTTTCTAAATTTCATACCTAATCGTTTTGTTAAGCAAGTTATAGTTTATTCACAAAAAAAAAGAAAAGGAACAGAACGATTTGTCGCACAAAATGAGCTCTACTGTCTGTTAATATTTGAATCCCACAAAAACAGAAACTGGTAATATTGAGATGGATAATTAGTATGATGTAATTACCAAAAAACAAGAATTGATATAAAATTAAAGATACTCATCCAAAGTTTTGAATTTATCAACTTGGCCAAAATTCACTTAACGACAAGTCATTTGTCGGCATAAAACTTCGCATTATTTTTTACTATATAAGATAGAAAAGGTATAGAAAAGTTTGAAGTATCCAATATTTAACTAACAATTTAAAATTTAATAATAAATCCGTGGGCTTCAGGAAAATCATTAGCTGAAAATGGAAAACAATGCGTTCCACAAAATTTGTCTACCAAATTGATGTATGTACCAAAAATGTTTATCCTATACTTATAATCGAAATCCTTCCAGTGTTTCGCAGTAAGCCGCTGGACGACGGTTTAGAACTCATTGAGGATGCTAGCTGACGATTGTCTTGGGCAAACTTAAAAAAAGACAAGTAAAAACTTTTGTTTTTGAACGAAGTAAGGTTTTACTGCTGGAAATAATGGTATTTATGCAAATGAAAAGTTGTTAAGACCGGGCTGAGATAAGGATTATTCCTGGTTATTATTTTTGTTTTTACGAAAAGTGGAACGACACGCTTGTAGATTTTCATTAAGGACTTTAAGACAAATATAATGGAGTTTTCGGGACAAATAATGGACACGGAGGAAAAAGGGAATATAAGAGTTTTCAGGATGATAAATTTATTTTGTTTGGATCGTTTAAAAATGGGGCAAAAATTATAAAATTCCTGAAAAACTATCAGTTTATGAAATATGTATTTGTATAAATTACTATTAGTATTTCATTTTAAACAATTTTCTACCAGCAGCATGTAATGTTTTAGAAGTGAATACTTATTAGCATACTACTCATACATATACACCTATTACAAAAATAAGATGATGTTTAACGAAAATTAACTGGATGGTGGCCTTAACACCAGCCGAATCTTGAGTAAAAGAGAACCTTGGTTCAAACTGGGACAATGATGGCCTCCGAATTACGGAAAACCTAATATCCCATCGGCACAAACTTAGCTACCCAAAATAATTAAGGTCGCCTCAAAAATTGGATAAAATTAGACTCCCAATAGGATAATGGGATGTTGATTCCCAAAGAACCCTAATTAGATGAGAAAATAAAAAATCAAATAAGCAAAAAAAAACAAAAAAAAAACGAACTTAATATTACCCGGAAAGTGGTCTGGAAACATACGTTAACGTCTTTATAATGATCTAGACCAATAGAAAGAGTAAAAACATACACCTACTTTGGTACAAACGTCAATGAAAATTGAGATCTGGCTTTTTCTATCCTAGAAATAAAATCTATGATGGAAAGAAAGCAAGATCTGCGTTTCAAAAAATCGCTAAGCTATTCAAATGCCATGATTTATCATTACCCATAAAAATCAGGTTGCTACGATGTTATATCTTTCCTATACTGTTGTACAAAGTTAAGTCGTGGACTCTCACAGACGCTACATGCAAGAAAATTGAGCCTTTCGAAAAGTGACTTTATCGTAGAAATCTGAAGATATCATATACCGACCACGCTACTAACCAGGACGTTTTATCCTACTTCTTCCTATGCCGTCCCCATTAACGGAGTTTGGCGACCACATTTCTAAAAGTTTCTCTGTCTTTTGCAACGTGTAATAATTTATATACAGTAATATTTGTCCAGTCTCGAATATTTCGCAACCATGACTTCCTCTTTCTACCTATTCCCTTTTTGCCATCGATTCTACCCTGCATGATGACCTGCAGAAGACTATATTTATCATTCCTCAGTATGTGTCCAAGGTATGCAGTCTTGCGTACTTTTATTGTTCTCAACAGTTTTTTGTCTCGACCCATCCTTCTCAGCACTTCCTCATTAGTGACCCTGGCAGTCCAAGGAATTACCAACATTCTCCGGTATGTCCAAAGTTCAAAGGCTTCAAGCTTCTTAACTATTTGCGCTTTTAACGTCCATGTTTCTACCCCGTACAATAGCTGGCACCACACGTAACATTCAACAAACCTCAGTCTCAGAGCAGTATTCAGATTTTTGTCACAGAACAATTGAATTTTAAGAACGCTGCCTTTGCCATTTTTATTCGTACTCTGATCTCTTGGTCTGGATCTAATCCTGTGTTGATGTAAACTCCCAGATATTTATATTTTGTCACTCTCTCTATTTGCTGCCCACCAAGGGTTAGTTGTTCATTATTTATTGGACTCCTCGATACTATCATAAATTTGGTCTTATCTGTGTTAATGTCAAGTCCCATTTGAATGCATTTTGCATTCAAATGGGACTTGACATCAGTCAAATGGGACTTTGCATTTAAATGTACGAAATATAGCAATCAAATTTTGAACACTTTACAGTTTTACCATTCTTGAAATTGTTCTAGTGTACATACTACTAAGATATTTATATTGTTCATTCTTAAGAATGTTTCTACTGCTCTTTTTATAACTCTATGCTCTTCGTCGGTATCAACAACGAAGAGTATATTTAAGTTTCATTTAAATATATAAGTGCGCATTGTAAAGTTCAATACATGGAAAATAAACTGCATTTCTCTAGTATATGTTCCATCTACGTTGTGCGACACCGTAAAATCAAAAACGATCTTTATTTTCGAGGCGTTAAGAAAATTCCCGGAATGATTTTCCGATTCCGCTAAAGCCTCTCTTTCAGTTCACATACGGTCGGAAAATTACAGCGTCGAAATGTGTCACTAAACCCAAAAGTTGCCGACATAAAATGGAAATATAGGTAACATAAAAATCTACTCAGTTTTTTGCACGAACGTCGGTTTTCCATCATTTCCCATCAGCTTTTATCGATGCTGTTTTTAATTAAGCCATTTTCTGAACTTGAAATGTCAATTACATAACTCAAATTACGATTAGTGGATTATTCGCAAAGAAATAAAGAAATAAAAGCTCTTATCTAGTTATTGTTCGTCTGTCATCATTTTTCGTGGCGGAATCAACGTTGACCAATAAATCTGGCAGATATTAGTCATCATTAAAGTTTCAAGGCAATTAACAGTTTTCCATTCCCTTTGTTGTCAAATTAGCGGACAAATAAACTTTAGCGCTCGGTAGGAACAACAAATTTGCTCGAAAAGTCCTCATAAAGCTCGCAAATTGGGCGCGAAGTGGCCCCGTTGATCTTAAAACTTGCGAAAATTCCTTAATTCAAGGATTCAAGGATCAAAATCGTCAACAAACAACTCCTTCAATTAAACTTTATACGGAAAGTTAAAAGGGGACGCCAGACGCTCACAAAGAGGCGTATTGACAGTGAGGGATCTATGTACCACGTATTTAAGTCGAGAAAATCAGCAGTCAGTCATATTTTTAGGCTGTTAGTTAATATATAGTTATATATTTCATATTTATTTTTATTTTTCCTTATATATGTATATGGAAATTATAGATATAAAAACTAGTCTAGTATCAGTGTATAGAACAGGTAACGCAGATTTCCAAATTTTCTTAGGCCTATTTGAAAAATTATTAATATTCTGTTCTAATAATTATGTTCAAACAATTATAATTGGGGATTTCAATATTGATTTCAAAGGCACTTCAAATGAATTAAAATATTTTTCCGATCTAATTTCTTCTTTTGGTTTAACTATGAAGATTGATGAATTTACAAGAATCACTGCTACATCAGCAAGTTGTTTAGATAATATTTTAACAAATATAGATAATGAAATAGTTGGGTGTGGTGTTGTAGACCCATGCCTTGCTGATCATTGTGCTCAATTCCTGAATTTTAAAATAAAATCTGATCAAATTATCAATGATAGGATATTCAGAAGACACATAACATGTAAAGGCACCCAAATGTTAAAACAATTACTAAAATCTGTGGATTGGTCGTTAATAAACAATTCAATAACAGCAACGGAATTAGCTGAGTTCATAATTGACACATATGCAAAATTAACTGAGGTTTGCTTTCCAGTAAAAAAGTCAAGAATTCATTTTGAGGCACCTGTTTCTTGGTTTGACGATGAACTAAGGAAAATGCGAGTAAACCTTTCGAAGATAAAAATTACTGCTAACCTTACTAGTGATTACACTCTGTATAATCAATTCAAAAAACACTATCAATTAACAATATCAGTAAAGAAAAAACTGGCATATGAGCAGTTTTTCTTAAAATCTGATAATATATCTCGAGATTCTTGGAAAGTCATCAATTATCATAGGAATAAAACTCAAAATAAAAAAGTAACTTCATGTAATATTTCATCAAACGATTTTAATAATTACTTTACTTCGGTAGCGGGAAATATATTGAACTCGTTAGATGAGACAGATGAAAATGATGCCATGAATTTTTTGGAGGGAATATACTCCCCTTGCCAGTCGTTGTTTTTAACACCTGTTAGTGATACTGAAGTTAGGAATACATTATACAGCTTGAAAAACTCAAAATGCACTGATTTTTACTTCTTAAACAAACAATTAGTGATAGAAACTCTGGATATTATTATTGATAAACTGGTCATACTCTATAATCTTTGCCTTATCGAAGGAATCTTTCCCGATGTATTAAAAGTAACAAAAGTGTTACCGCTACTCAAAAAAGGATCTTCAGAAGAAATTGAAAATTATCGCCCTATTTCTATTATTCCCATTCTTGGTAAAATTTTTGAAAGTATTTTGAATAACCGTTTAATAGAGTACATAGAAAAGTACAAAATACTTCATTGTAATCAATATGGTTTCAGAAAAAAATGCAGCACTACTCAAGCAATTCAGGAAATTGTAAGGGAAGTAGTTGATGGCCTAGAGAGAGGTCACTTCGTGTCCTTAACATTGTGTGACTTATCTAAGGCTTTTGATTGTGTCTCACACACTTTACTTTTAAACAAAATGCACAAATATGGCATAAGGGGAAATGCTCTTAATTTATTTCGATCGTATTTAATAAACAGAAAACAGGCCGTTTTTTTAAATAATAACTACTCCAATTTTCACAATGTTGAACATGGAGTTCCCCAAGGGTCTATATTAGGACCTACATTTTTGCTTCTATATCTCAACGATATATTTCATTATACCCACCCCTTAAGGTGTATATGTTTTGCAGATGATACAACCGTTATTAGTACCGACCAGAATCAATATAATTTAAATAACAAAATAGGAAACGATGTGCTTAAAATTAAAAACTGGTTTACACATAATAAACTAAAACTAAACGAGGATAAAAATCAAAATATAGTTTTCAGTTCAGATCGAAGACACATTTTTGGATATAGCATCAAATTGTTAGGGATTTTTATGGATGACAACTTAGATTGGGGCATCCATATAGACAACTTAAGTTCTAAAACTCGCCAGTACAATATTTGTAATGCGTAACCTGGTTTATTTGGTACCTAAAAGTACCCTTAAAATGTGTTACTTTTCATTGTTTCATAGTCATATACAATATGGAATAGCTGTTTGGGGCAACTCTGGTCATGCCGACAGATCGGAATACTTGCTGGAGCGGATTTAAGGGATCATTGTAAACCATTATTTTTGAACATGGGTATTATGCCTCTACCTTCGCTTTATATGTATGCAACACTGTTGGAAATTCACGATAATAAAAATAAGTTTACTATAAACTCCCAATTACATGATCATCTAACAAGATCGAGGGATTTAATTAGGTCACAACGATTCAGACTATCAAAGAGCACAAAGAATTCAATTGATATTCACTTGTATAACTATCTGCCTAACGAAATAAAAATTCTGTCTCCACCACTGTTTAAAAATAGGATCAGAAAGCATTTTTTAACATATTGTTTTTACTCAAAGACAGAATACCTCAATACACCTTTATAACGTATACCCAGTTTGGTCAGAATACTGTCGATTTACTATCTACATATCACATTGTATTATTACTATTAAAGTTTTATGTATTAGTTTATTTAGTCATCGATTCGGGAATATTCTTAATTATTTGTACATTTTTGTTACTTCCATATTTCAAAGATTTTTTATGTGACAGTTTAGGTTTGTTTAATTTTAATTCTTCTGCTAATACTTACATATGTATATTACTTTAGCCAATATGGTTAAGTTAATTTTAAGTTTACATTATTATATCTTTTATTGTATTTTTTATACGGACTTCAAACTTTATGTAAAGTGGTCAATAAACGTTCTATCTATCTATCTATATCTATATATATATATATATATATATATATATATATATATATATATATATATATATATATTACCACCTCGCAACCTGTACACGTGGAATTCCCCTCAAGACAAACCTGGGTGAATTATTAGGAATAAAATAGACTAGATTTTAGTAAATAAAAGATTCAGAATTAGCTTTACATCTGTCAAGACATATCCTGGAGCAGATTTGGAGACAGACCACGTTCCACTGGTGGGAGTATTTCGAGTCAAACTCAAAACAGTGCAAAAAAGAAAAGTACAATCATACGACTTACGCATGCTGAAAGACCTTGATACAAAGATGAGAGTCCAAGCCACGTTAAACGAGCAAGTGACTGCAATTAGAGACGAATCGAACGAAGAACAAACGATGAAACAAATTACAGAAATAGTGCAGAATGTAAAGGATAAACACTTAAAGTAATGAAGGAAAAATCATGGATGACAGATGAGATCCTGAAACTAGAAGAATGGGCCAACAACCCATTAGATTAGAACAAGCATCGCAAAGGCTAGATCCACCTTCAATGGGATGGAAGTCTTCTTCAAGAGTCACAACCTCTCTCTTGATACAAAAGTAAGAATGCTGCGAGGCTACGTCTTATCTATCCTTTTTTTGGTATTGAATCGTGAACCTTGAACGATGATATGCGCTAAAAACTGGAAGCATTTGAGATATGGCTATATCGGAGAATACTTAAGATCTCGTGGACTGACCAAGTCACAAATGTGGAGGTCCTCAGAAGAATGAATAAGAACCGAGAGGTACCACCATTAAACCTCGAAAGTTACAATTCTTCGGACATATGCGAAATGAATCCAGATATGCTCTCCTTCAAGCTATCCTGCAAAGAAAAAGCGAGGTCCAGGAAGAAGAAGAACATCTTGGTTAAAAAACCTCAGAATATGGTTCATTACATCTGTGCAGCTTTTCCGCGCTGCTGTAGATAAGATAAAGATTGCCATGATGATCGTCAACATTCGTAACGGATAGGCACATCAAGAAGAAGAATGTATGTATATTAAACGGTAATGAGACGCGGAGGGGTTGTTCTTTTGCTGATAAGAGCAAACCATTGAAATCTCCGGTAAATGCCTAACAGATAGTGACAACTGTATCACACATAATCTAAAAAGTCAGTAAGCCAAGCAAATCGTTGTTCTAACAAACAAAAACACCAGAATTAGAGAAAAAAATTAAATAATACAACTCGTGACTGAATTCTACAGCGAACTATACAAAACCCTTAAAACACTTAACGAGATAATCAGCCATCAAATAGATGTATCAGAGGTCCTTCCGAAAGAAGTAAAATCGACAGTTACAAAAATGAAAAGCAGTAACACAGCTGGGATAGACACCAAAACAGTGGAACTGCTTAAACACGCTGGAAAAAAAAACTGGAAAATCTTAGCAGGCAAATTGATAATTGACAGGCATAAGATGCATACCAGAACACTGGAACATAGCAAAGATAATGCTCATTCATTGAAAAGGTAGCAAAGAGGATATTAAAAACAACGGACCTATAAGCCTACTACCAATCATGTACAAGATATTCACAAAGATCATCAACAACAGATTATCAAATGCATTAGATGCTACACAGCCAAAGGAGACGCAATATCACCACACAAAGCTCTGCACTGCAACTCTAACTAACTCTAACTAACTAACTAACTCAAAAATATATTCAGCAAAATGAACGGGCAGAACAAAAGTCTATACATTAATATATAATACATTAGCCATCCAAGATTTATAGCCAACATAAATGCAGCTAGCAATGAAGTTGGTGTAAAAATGATTTTGACAAAAACAAAACCCATGTACAGGTGCTAGTGGATGTCCAAGATGCAACAATAATCAACACTGCACTGACAGTAGGCGAGTAGGTATACCTGGGAAGGTTCATACATAAATATTGCTCCTTACTCCCAGAAAACAACAGAATAATGAAACTGGCTTGGGAGTTTTTTTTTTAAATTCCACTTGAAGATACCACTTCACCTTAAGAAAAAAGCATATGATAAAAAAGCAGTGTATGGTACCAATCATGACATAGTGCTGCGAAACTAAGATCTTATCAATTAATGTATGCTAGGTTTAACAAAGAGAGATCGAAAATGAATCGAATGGATCCGGCAGCAAATCAAGATCACCAATATAATCCACAGAATTACATCTTCAAAATGACAGATAGCGGACATTTAGCGAGAAGAACTGACAGTAGATGGTCCACTAGAATTACACTGTGGTATTTAAGAGGAGTCAAGAGATTAAGAAGACGTCCAAATGTATGATTTTTACGAAAACGCTGTTACAGCATGGAACAACTTTTCCGATTTCATTATTCTTTTTTTTTTTAAGTTTTGTAAACTTTCAAGAAAGGTCTTTATGAGATAAAAATTTAAGAAAAATACTCAGGAAATTTAAAAAATTCAGAAACTTTAACAATTACACGTGTTTACATTGATCACAGTGTATGTGAACACATTCAACTTTAAAGTGAAGCCCCTACATTGTATTGGACCATTGATCAAATCAAATTAATTGGTTTCCGGATTGTTTGATTCAATATTCATAAAATAGCTACGATTTTTTCGAAGTCCTATAAATAATTAATCTTTGAAGACATTTAACTGATATGAATCAATTAATATAAAATATATATACAGATTGTGATAAATTCCTCCGACCTCCTGTAGCTGGCGATAAATGAAGATACTTAAAGTTAATTACTCGGTGCACAGTAGGTACCTCACAAAATTAATGACGTATAGTGTTTGTTTATTGTCGTTCGACAGACTGGAACAAATATTACATAAAAATATGCATGGAAGAGCTGTAGGAACGTATATCATTGAATGGGATTAATGATATATGAGCATGAAATAGTTTTTGTGACTATATTTTCAACTATTATGTGCAAGTTAATTTTTTATGTATTGAATGAGCATGTAAGTGGGAATAAACTACAATTTTCTCGAAAACAGTACACAGTACACACAAAAGATTTTTATTGTTTCGCTCCCCATTGGTTTTATTGTAAGCTGGGCCCCATAACGCTTTCTTAAAATTAAGATATCGCTCCCTTGGTTCTTGACGTATATGAAAGTTCTGTTGCTTGCGTTGCTGTTGGAATTTTTTTGATGACTTAAACCGACAATTTGAAAATTACTGATCATCGTTTCATTATTATTATTCTTTAACGGCTTTAGAAGCTTATGTCTAGAAAGTTCTTTAGTTCCTAGCTTAGTTTTCTTAGTCAGTGTTTTTCTTTTAAGTAATCTTTTGTTTGCAAAATAAGCTTTATTCGCTGCTAATATTTTTTCTTTTATCTTGGACTTCCTTTCTTCTTGCTTATTGTAACTCCTAGGTATTTGAAGTATTCTACTTCTTCAAACTCAGAACTTCCTATTTTGATTTATTCTTTCATTATTCTTTTTCCCTAATCTTAGTATTTTTGTCTTTTCTTGATTTAATCTTAGTCCCATTACCTCCCCTTTCTCTTTTATTTCTTCTAGCATTTCTTTCATTATTATCCTGTTCTTTGCAATAATAGCAATATCGTCTGCATATGCGATTATTTAACCACCTCTTCTGCTTAGATTTCCTTCGTTTATATTTTGCAGCACGTATTCTAAGGCTAGATTAAATAGCGTTATTGAGGAATTTTCTTATTTTATCCCTTGTCTTGAATTTCTCTGTTTGTCCCCTTTGTGTCTTTATGCCTATTTTTTTAGTTCTCATGGTAATTTCTATTAATTTTCTGAGTTTATGTGGAATTTTCAATTTTTTAAGTGCTATCATTAATCCTTTTCTTCTAATTGAGTCAAATGCCTGTTTGAAGTCTATGAATATCATTTCCAATTCTAATTTATATTCGTTTGCTTTTTCCACTATTTGTTTTATATTGTGTGTATTGCACCCATTGTAGATCTTCCTGCTGTGGTCACATTGGTACTGTCCCACTGTCTTCTTTGTGATCTTTGATAACCTCTTTTTTTATTGTTGATATCAATATTTTAAATCCTTTCATCTTTTTCTTCTTCAGCCTTAAGTAATCCAACTTTGGACATAGGCCTCCCCCAAATCAATCTAGTGTCTTCTATTTTGCGCCACTTGCCTCCAGTTGCGTCCTCCGATCTTCTTAATATCATTCGCCCATCTCATTTATGGTCTTTCTTTTGCTTCGTTTTCCTTACTATGGTCTCCCAGGTTGTATTTCGTGGTTCCAGCTCTTATCCTTCAGCCGGGCATTGTGTCCTGTGAAGCTCCATATTAATTTGACAGAATGTTCTCCTGCGTCTTTAACTTTCGTTTTGCTTTGTAATCCATTTGTTTGTTTTTTTGTCTATAAGTCACATCCCAAGCATTGATCTTTCAATGGCTCTTTGTGCTTTTACTATTATCCATATTAGACTTGATGAGTCTGTGAACCATACGTGGGTATAGGGAGGATAAACTGATCGTAAATTCTGGTTTTCAAATGTTGTTCTATTTTATTGCTTTTATTTAAAGCACTAATATAAAACAATATGGAAGGATTTAAAAAAAAAATTATTTTATACTTGCTTGTATTCTTGATCATCAATTATCAAAATTCCCTCTTTATTTTTTATTCTGTTTGTTTTGCTCTTGTATTTCTTGTTTTGTTTTTTAATCTTTTTGTAAAAATTTTTTGTATTTCTGTTTTTGTTTGTTCTTTCCTGCTCTATTTCCTGTTTTTTTCTTTGTCTACTTATCTTTTTTTATTTTCTCCTATCACTTTCTTAGCATTATTTACTAATTTTTCATATTCTTCTCTGTCTTCCTCTTTATCTGTTCTTAACCATTTAATTCTGGCTTGCACTTTTTTTTCTGTTATTTCTCTACATTCTTGGTTATACCATCCGTTTTTTTATTTTAGCCTTACTTTTACCTATCTGCATATTTGCACCTTCTTCTATTGATATTTTGATCATCTCCCATTCTGTGTATATATCTTCTGCCTCTTATTAATGCTTCTTCATATTTTTTTCTTACTTCTTCATTACTCCTTTTATTGACATTTAACTTTTTATGTTGATTTTTCTGTTTTGTTTCAATTTTAACTTTTTGTCTTATAGTGGCTGTTACCGTATAGTGGTCTGAATCTGTACACGAACCTCTATGATATTATGATACAAAATGGAATAAAAATATTAAATGTTGCTGTTGCGCAACAATCCTCTTAAAGTGAGCTTTTAAAAGTGAGTGTGAAAATATTTAAATAACACAACAAACATCCCAGTAAACCATCTTCTTTAAGTTTACAATTTGAACAAACAACATTAAGGAATATAATGCCTTCTTTATAATTTTCCATTGATAACTTGTTTCACCCCTTTCATTTAAGTCATGAAATTTCAATTAAGGATTTTGGGCGGGTATAATACTTAAAAGTCCGTGGAAAATTATAGTGTACGAAATCTTCGTAGCGTATAATTGGATTCATTAAGTGGTTATTAGAGCTTACCCTAATTAAAAGTGAGGTTGGAACGAATGAAAGGCTTACGTACGGATGAGCAGCTTTGGCACATTGGAGTTTTATTGAAAAATCTGCTTTGAGCGTTAATTTTATGTACATTTTGGAAGAGGCCTGTTTAACTTTCGGTCCGTAGTTATCTAAAGATAAGTTCTTATTCATGGGTACTCTCGCGAATTCAAGCGAATCGTGGAAATCTTCTTAAGAAAACTAAAGCTACACAAAACGTGCGAATATTTACTTCGGGAGGTACATTTGTGTAGATGAAAACAGTATTGGAGGAAATAAACTAGGACATAATTAAAGTGAGCGGAGTAAGATGACGTGGAAAATAAGCGTAGACCTTAAAATCCAAGCAACATATTTTAGGCCGTCCGCACATGGGTCGACGCTCGAAGTGGTTGACTCGATTTCAATCGCGTAGGTCTCTCCCCACTGCCCAAGTTCCTTCGTTGTTGTATTGAGCTCCACACAGTGGTCGTCTAGAATTGCAAATCTCCTCGTCTTGTACGAATCTCGTCACGTGCGATCGGTAGCGCACAAGAAAGTTTGAGTGAGACGCATGTTTTCAGTCATGGTGATAAGATTATTGTATTTGCTTTCTTCGTTTTTTATTGTTTTTTGCCCTAAAATAATTTTTTTTAAGATCAACAAATATTATGTTCCTTGTTTGTAGTACTACTAGCTTTGTAGAAATATATTGTTTGTAATATAAAATTCTGAAAACATTGAATTTCTGTTTCTAGGTATTTAATATAAAATTCGTTGGGGAAGTGTAAAAATACCCTCAATTGTATAATTATACAATGAAAGAATATGCCAATATGGATATATAAAAAATGCGTTCTTCCTGGTTAGCAGATGTGTGAGCAAACAGCAAACTAAATCGACTAGTGTGCAGTGAACAATCGCTCGTGCAGCAGGGTTGGAAATGAGAATGAATCTACGACAGGAAATGATTTCTTGATAAACCGAAAGCAATAGCAATATACTCAAAAGACAAAAAAGTGTAAAGTGTGAACGCCAAATCTGAAGAACAACCCCTCTGTGGCTCAGTGGTAAGAGCGCCTACCTTTAAATCTAAAGGTCGTGAGTTCGAATCTCATCTGGGTGGAAATTTTCGTTTATTAAAAATTAATAAATGAAAATAATTTCTATCCTTGTGCGATTGGTACTCACCAGAGGGACCGCAGACGTTCGGATACAATTAGCGTCTCTTAGCAAAGACAATGACGTCGACTTTGCTAAGTATCAAGACAATTACTCTACACGCACACACACACACACACACACACTACACTAGGTACCTAACTGTACCATGCCAATAATCATCGTTGTCGAGGCATTAACCCAATAAAAAAAATCCACAAGGAAAAATTCCTGTAGCTGGCTGTATACCACGTATAACAAAAAGAGGTTAATCTTTGTAAATGGGTATATTTATTTAAAAAACCCTTAACAGGGCCACATCAATAAAACAAACGTTTTCGGACCACACAGTCCATCATCAGGTTATTAAAATCGAAAATGCTAGGTCATAATGCCTGAGCCACCAAAATATTAGGGTAAAAACCCTTTAAATTACATTTAGTTATGAAATGTTGTACATTGTGTTATAAAATAACTGTGATGTTCTAAAAGAACTACGTGGAACTGTAGTTCACACGTAGTTCAGTTCCACGTTGTTCTCCGAGTGCAGAGGTACCCTCTCACCCGGCTCTGGAACCCAATTGAGCCATGTGTTACCTTTGGTCAAATTTAATTTAATATTGAACATCACAGTTATTTTATAACACAATGTACAACATTTCATAACTAAATGTAATTTAAAGGGTTTTTACCCTAATATTTTGGTGGCTCAGGCATTATGACCTAGCATTTTCGATTTTAATAACCTGATGATGGACTGTGTGGTCCGAAAACGTTTGTTTTATTGATGTGGCCCTGTTAAGGGTTTTTTAAATAAATATACCCATTTACAAAGATTAACCTCTTTTTTTTTTTTTTTTCAATAAAAAAAAATCTGAAGAACCAGCGCACAAACCGGATTTCGTTTACCTTAAAGTCGACACGCCCACTTACACTTTAAACCTTATTCTGGCTTACTGTCAGTAACGTAACTACTTGTCAGTAACGATTATACAAGTACCTAGAGATGTAATTGAGTGTTTCTTGTGTCTGTATTTGCAAAGTGACTAGTTATTTGAATAATGTCTGCCATGGTGGAAAAAAAGTGTAGATCCGTGATAACAAGACAAGGTCTTGAAATAATATTTAATGGATTTAAATATTATAATAAAACTACAAAGAAGGGGGTATACTACTGAATAAGAGATCACAATAAGGAGAAAGATGGCCTTAACGATAGCTACCTATTTCAGGAATTAGAGAAAATGTTGGCCATATATAACTGGTATTTGTTAGAGAAGCTGTCAATTTCCTGAAGGAAGGGAGAAAATCACTTTTGGCGTGGTTGTCTTAGGGGTGAGTCCTGTTTTCTCTCGCGATATAAGTCGATGTTTTTCTTATTACAACAATCTAAGTGCATTTCTACAAAAAAAAAATAATATATCTTTGTCTAATATTATATAATTCTTTAAGGGTAAACATACGTCGGAAATGCTATGATAGATAGATACCTCAGAGAAGGTGACTGGGAGAATAAAGTGCTGTGGAGGACAAAAACGGCGAACTCATAATGTGAAAAGCCGAAGAAGAAGAAGAGATTTGTTTAAGCATAGAGTCAGTGTTTGAATTTTCAAGAGGCAAGCTACGAATAAAGGCACAACTAAAGAACAATAAGGCTCCGGGCCCAGATGAAATCCTTGTAGAAATGTTGAAGGAGAGGAGTTAAATTATTCTCAAAGAATTGAAAATTCTTTTCAACAGATTATTGGAATGAAAGTTTGACAATACTTCTTCAAAAAGGGAGACAGGGGAGATCTGAAGAGCTATACGCCAATCTCCTTGCTGTCCCAAATGTATAAACTGTTTATGAAAGTAATAACGAACAGGTTAACGTCGAAGCTCGATAGCTATCACACGGTAGAGCAGGCAGAATATCACTTAAACTTATACATTGGCTTTGTTGATTATGAAAAGGCATTCGACTCCATAGAACTTTGGGCAATAGAGAGAGCTATGAACTACTGCAGGATAGACTCCCGATACAGAATGCTCATACATAATATTTACAAGAAAGCTAAAATGAAAATACAAATAGATGCAAAAACCAAAGCTACACTAATCAACAGGGAGTTTGCCAGGGAGATGTTATCTCACCAAAGCTATTCACACTTGGACTGGAAGACGGGTTCAAAGACATTAACTGCGCGGATGAAGAAATAAATGTTAATGGAAGAAAACAGGCATTTAAGATACGCTGATGACATTGAAATATTCGAAGAAGTACAGGCCATGATGACTCAACTATTTGAAGCTTTGGAAAAAATAGGTCTTAAGATAAACTTGAAAAAAACAAAAATAATGACAAATACACCGAAGTGTATCCTCCCTATACTCATCTATGGCTCACAGACGTGGACACTCACCAAGCCCAACATGGATAAAATAGTAAAAGCACAAAGAGCGATGGAAAGATTAATGCTCGGGATGAGACTTATAGACAAAAAAACAAACAAATGGATTAGAAGCAAAAATAAAGTAAAAGACGCAGGAGAACATGCTGCCAAAGTAAAATGGAACTTCGCAGGACACAATGCCCGACTGAAGGATAAGAGATGAAACCACGAAATACAACCTGGGAGACCATAGTTAGGAAAGAGAAGCAGAGGAAGACCACAAATAAGATGGGCGGGTGATATTAAGAAGATCGGAGGACACAACTGGAATAGAAATAGAAAATACTGGATTGATTTGGGGAAGGCCTATGTCCAAAGTTGGATTACTTAAGGCTGAAGAAGAAGAAGAAGAAGCTACGAATAACTGTAAGTTAGGTACAATATATAATTTTACACATGTATGCTACATGAAAAACTTTAAAGAGTTGCTAAGATATTTTACAAATAGAGATTAAATCTATTCTTTGTTCTCCTGTTGAAATACTATTCAGAACCAAAATAATCAAAGAAGATTATACAAGGTTTATTTCACTTTGCTATTTATAGAGTCATTGCATTTTGATAATCATAGACATAAAAGATCTGTAAAAGTAATGAAAACTGATTACTAGTGTATTCGCTTATATTTAAGGCTCACTAAATAGCAAATTACTTGGTTGAAAATATATAATAGCATCAGCATAAGTTTTCTTTTCCCTCCGCTATATTATTACACCAAATACATTGTCAAAGAAAACTTCAAATTATTTAATAATGTATTAAAACATCCCAAGGTATTCCTTATTTATTTAATGTAAAAATTTCCGCGCCTGAATGAATTTTAAACGATTTGCCGAACTTCCAGGAAACCCTCCACGGTTTTCTTTTTTCTAAAACGCTCTACTAACAGAAAAAAATTTCATTTAATATTCTTTTTAAGTCTCTTTGAAATTAAAAATACTGGAACGAATTCAGGACTTTCAAAGCAGCAAGAACAAGCCAGTTTATCAGCGCCATGGTCTCGGGAATAATTTTTTTATGTTTATAAATTCATCAAGACTTTTCCGCGCCCCTATCTGAATTCTCATAATTAGTTTATAAACTTTTTCGAGAGGGCGTTGTTGCTGTTACTTGTTAGAAATAGGCTTTAACGGATTTTGGGGTATTTGCAGCGGGCTATCAACGGGGGATGACGAAACGGTTGAAGTGTACGAGGAAAATTGATAATATAGCAATAACTATTAGCAATAGTAGGTTTACTATGTGTTTGATCTTCTAATTTCTGTTCCTAAAAGGGTTATTTGAAGTGTTTGCATACTTGCTACATATATTTTTTGCAACCATTTGATTCTTTCTTTCTCTCTTCAATTGAATTTTTTTATTTTGTACTAAATTTAGCTTAGAGACATTTTTTCCTTTTTAATTTTTGCTCCTTTTGTTTCTTTGTCTGTAAAAGATATAATACTGTTGGTTTTCTCTCTTAACTAATGTACAACCCTTTAACTTCTTCTTTTATTCATTCAAGTATTTTATTTTCTGATTTTTCTTTACTATGCCATTTCCCTATTTATGTATTTCCCTATTTCTTCATTGTAATTATTTAATTTCTTTAAGTTGTTTCCATCCATCCAATGGCAATACAGCCCAAATCGGGCCTTGGCCTCCTTCTACAAGCTTCTCCAATCATTTCAATTTACCGCTGTTCTTTTCCATGAACGCGTTCCCAGGCAGTTCCTAGCATCCTAATTGACTTCGTCTTCCCATCTCTTTTTAGATTTTCCAACGGGTCTTTTTCCCTCCAGGACCACGTGTCCTGCCCACCGTAATCTCTGCAGTTTAGTGCATTGTGCTAGAGTTGGTTCGCTATATTGCTCGTATACTTCTCTATTATACCTAATTCGCCAGTTGTTATTTTCACTTATAGGGCTCAGTGTCCTACGTAATATTTTTCTGTCAAACACATCTAATGCATTGTATGTACGCCTATGTGTTAAACAAAACGTTTTTGTTCGTCTCGAATAGTATAAAAGTCGAAACTGAAAGACAGCTAACCATTCTCGACGCGTTGAGTTGAGAATATCCGACCTTGGGGACAGGTGAGTTGAGTGTCCCAAATCCTTTCCGAACCCAGTCGATCTGGCGCGCTGAGCGAGATTGACAATCCTTCCTCTGACCACGTCAATCTGGTGCGTTGAACGAGATTGACGTATTCTTTCCATCTAGTGTGTTGAACTAGATAGACAGCCTTATCCCCGTCCGAGTACTCGTTCTGCGTTGAGGAACGAGTACGACCTCAATTCCTCGATCGCCATATCTTAGTTTATCATATCGAATATCATCACACCGATCTACCGAAATAAATAAACAGTACATTCGTGTATTTAAGCATTATATTCAGTAAACACTTAACGTTAATTACCTTTTTTCATTTGTATATGTTAGTTCGAAATAAATGTCTATACGAACAAATCCTGTTTCTCTGGCTGAAATACACTACCCGACATCACACAACCATAACTTACTATGGACCTAATTATTGTTTTATAGACCCGGAGTTTTGTTTTCCGGTGTAAGTCTCTCTCTATGCGATTTGAATATGTGGCTCATCGCGAAATAGGCTTTGTTATATTTCTATTTATTTCTGGTTCATCTTCATTGCTTGCGACCAGATCCATTCCTAGATATGTGAATTTAGTCACATGTTCTATATCGTCAATAAAGTGTTGTTGCGCCGGTCTATTTGATCTGGTTTGTATGAGTAGTTTTGTTTTATTTGTATGTATTGCTAGCCCTACTGCTTCTGCACTCTTTTTTAACTAAACGTAGGTTTCTTCCGCTGCATTCACTGTTCTGCTCATTATGTTTATATCATCTGCGTATGCTGCTTATTGGGTAGATTTGTTTGTAAGTATGTTATTTCCGCTTCCCGTCAACCGTCTAATTACATATTTAAGAACAAGACTAAAGAGCGTTGGAGCCAGTCCGTTGCCATGTTTCAGTCCTTGCGATATCGTAAACGCATCAGTGATCTGTCCTTGAATACGTACCTGTGCTTCTGTTTCTGCCATTGTCATTTGCACTAGTCGTAGTAATTTTGATGGTATGTCAAATTCTTTCAATATATTAGATAGAACATTGATAAAATTAAAGGCAGATATCGAACAAAATTTTATTAATTAAATCTTGTCCAATTCAATAATGCTCCTGATGATGTTTTAGAAAGCGAAAGTACTTGGGCAAGATTTAATTAATAAAATTGTGCTCGATATCTGCCTTTAATGTTATCAAAGTTCATTTATTCGAGTATGCAACCTTATATCAGAATTAGGTAGAATTATTCTATCTATTAGATCATAGGCTTGTTTAAAATCTACAACCTAGCTTCCGCTGTTCTCAAAATCTTCGAACCATCTATCCAACAACTCCCTACAGGCATCCTTCCAGTAAGAAGTCTATTTAGTATGCTACTACGAATGCCAATTCGCGTTGCGTTGGTTGTATCATGTTCTTACTGAAGACTATATACTTAAAAGCCTTATTTATATTTGTAAGAAGTTGCTGTCTTCTGCTGTTTTTACGACTGGGACAAACACTTCAGTGATTACATCATTATAAGTTTAAACATTTCAATAAAGTAAAGCTTAAAAGCTTAAAAGCTCTGTTTAAACCGTAACTCTCATCACTTCATAGCTTTATTGGTAGCAATACATATTTATGATGATTTCCACGATTTTATAACATCTATATTGTTGTTATAACTTATTATAAAATTTTAATACTTGATCATTATTACTATCACGATTTTCATGACCAACAACTACGATTTCCTTCCCGTTAGACGTGTTACATTGTTCCTGGTGGTCTTTATCGTATTGATTTATATATGTCACTATATCGTGAATAAGGACCACTAGCTTTGATAAGATAAAAGAAAGAGAAGGCAAATCGAGGCGATATAATAGGAACACGTGCGGCTAGCACGTGGGCTTCATTTAAATACCGTTTTGGGCATTCTGGTGTCGAAAATGGAGAATTTAAATGGTATAGGTGATTTTAAAATCGTTTGCATGTTGGAAGGCTCAATGGGTGCTTAGGAGCTTCCGATGGTAATAAAAATAAATACAAACTCGCTGCCGGGTCAATTTAACTGACTGTTAAGTGGATTTTAGTGAATTTGTGAGTATTTATTAAGAAATTTAAATAGTCTACTAATAAATGTTTTTTTAATGTTCTTGGTTCGGTGTAAAACATTATTAAACGACCTTAAAAAATCAATTTTTAGTCAGAAATGGAAAAGGAGTCTAGATTTTTGATATTCTTAAGAAAACCTCTTATACTCGATTTGTAAATACTTAATACTTACTGATACTTCAAGCACGCGTTAAGTGTGTTAAAAGTTAGTTAAGTGATAAAGAAATAACGATAGCTTTAGTGCGATTTAAATATTGCTGCTAACGGCGGGCGAACTTTCGACACCAAATTGTCTTTGTACCTGGGGTAATCGAAGGGTCAAATTTTATTATAGGAAATTTCGACACCGCGGCGTAGAGCAGGTAGGTGGGTAATTAGCGGCGATGGACATTTGCACCCAAGCAAGACAAGCGGGGGTTTTCCCAATATTTATTGTCACGGCGGGGGGCGTGGCACTTGTGTACTTGTGACTAAATTATTTCAGTTGTAATTTATTTCTTGTTTGACGTTGACTTGTGAACGTATACGGATATTTAAAAAATGAGTTTGATAAAAAGTTCCCGTGGTCGAGATTTATTAGTGGTGGAGCATCATTCGTTCTCGAAACAGAAAGTGTTAAAAAGCGGCGAGATATTTTGGCGCTGCATCCAAATAAACACTAAGTGTTCGGCAAAAGTGTTTACAATAGGCTGTGAGGACCTCACCATCACAAGAAGTGATTTGGTACATAATCATGAAGCCGATCCAAAAAAGCTTGAAGTAAAGATGGTAACCAATGCATGTAAAAGAGAAGCCCAAGAGGATATATCGGAAAAGCCTGCCAAAAGTACAAAAACTGCTGTTGCTGAGTGTGATGCCAATTTCCTGACGGTTCCTGACATAGCTAGCATAAGAAAGAACATTTACAACTGTCGTCGTAAACTGTTACCAGGGCCGTTACCAAGAAGCATATCAGAAGTCCATAACGCGGTTAGTAATTATTCTCCTAGAACCTGTCGCAATGAAAGTTTTTTGTTTTTAAATCATCCTGAATTAAATGTAATTGTATTTTCATGCGAGACAAATATTCGTTTGTTGTGTAAATTAAAAACTTCGTATATGGATGGTACATTTTCATACAGTACCAAATATTTTCTACAATTATTTACTATACATGGCTTGGAAAATGGACATTATGTTCCTTTAGCATACTGTTTGTTAAAGGACAAATTGTCAATGACATACAAAAATTTATTTTCTTTATTAAGGTCTAAGATTTTTGAAACATTTCAATTATCATTAGAGCCAACTGAAATATTTGTGGACTTTGAAAAAGCAATTCACTGTGCTTTATTGTATATGTGGCCCAATGCAAAAATTAGTGGATGCCGTTTTCACTTACACCAAAACTTGTTTAAAAAAATTCAATCTTTGGGTTTGGTACAAGAATATAAGGATACAAATTCAGAAATTGGAAAATGGTTAAGGCATACGTTTGGTTTAACTTATTTAAATCCAGCAGAAGTTGAAGAATGCTTTCTTTATGATTTAATGTCATATAAACCTATAAACGCCACACTTGATAATATATATGCAGATTATTTACTGGAAAATTACATTTTCGATAGCGCTCTATTTCCACCACACATATGGTCTAATCAGAATCCGTCTATTGCGAGGACCACAAATGCCTGTGAATCCTTTCATTCGAGATTTAATTCTTCTTTTTATTCAACACATCCTTCTATTTTTATTTTTATTGAAAAGTTAAAAGAATTTCAAGTAGACACTTATGTCAAAATAAGTAGTTTACATATACAAGCAAAAATCAAAGATACTACTGTTAAGGCTAAATTGGCATTTTTGGAGAAAATGATGGATAAACTACGATCCCAACAAATACGTAGGTTAGATTTTATAAAAGCTGTATCTTATCATTCCTATAATAGCAAATAAATCATTGTATACAAGTATATTAACGATAAAATGTACAAAAATTAGGTACTAGTTGTATTATATTGAGATATTATTACAGTTATAAAGAAATAAAATGCACATTACTTTTATTAAAGTAAATAAATTAATTAATTATGGTATTGTATTTATGTCGCAGCTATATTTATTTGGTGTCGAATATACCTGTAAGATAAAAACAGGAATTGGGGCTGGTGTCAAAAATTGCCATTAAATTTACTATTATACATCAGAAATAAGTCACAATTTAAGTTGAGAACGTAATTTATTTGATGTTTTGACTTCCACTTTGAAAATCGTTATCAAAAATCGTATTTTGATAACGATTTCTGAATTGGAACTCAAAATGTCAAATAAATTTCATTTCCAATTTAAATTGTGGCTTACTTCTCAAGTAAAATAGTAAACTGCATACGATGCCACAGAGACATGGATTCACAACATTTTAAACAAAGCTTAAGAAATTCCTAGTTTAGTGACTACTTTTAAAAGCGCCAAGTTCGAACAAATCGAAAAAGGGCAATGAAAAGAATAACAATAGCTAAAGTACAATTTAAATATTGTTGCTAAGCCAACAAAATAATACAGAAGATTCTTTCTGCAAAATAAAGAAATATTAGATAGTTTCCAAAATATTCATTTGGAATTTAAACATGAGATAAATAGTACATTGTTTACCGGGTAGGAAAAGCTTAACATTCTTGACGACTGTGAAGATTGCTAAGTCGAGGCGCAAGCCGAGACTTAGCAACACAGAGTCCAGGAATGTGGCTTTTCCTACAAGGTAAACATACTATTTTTCCGCAAATCGTTTAAAATTCGACAGATATTGATTGATTTAAAAAAAAACGCGATAATTTTATTCCAAATAAATGGTGCTTTGAAATTCCTAATAAAATTACTTGGGTTACTATGGAAACGTATTGAGGTTGAATTGTCAAACTTGACGCTTATAAATTTAATTGCTGGTGTTCTTACGTTGCTGAAGGATATATCGAAGAATCGCTTAACAATAAGGTTGAGGTGGCAAATAAAATTTTCACAGTACAAAATATTCAACAAAATGACACTTCCACCCTGCATGTTGTCCAAAATGTTTCTCATAGTTCTAAGAGTGTTCCTCCAATGTTCAATAATTGTACTAACTGTCAAATTACTGTAAATATAAACAAATTGATCTTAAAAATGTATTCAGCAATGACTTGATGTTTTCAAATATAAATTAATTCCTTATAAGCAACGTGTTTTTCTATCATTTATGTAGAACACTAACAACTGTACGGAAATATCATTTCCTTACAGTAAGGAAATGACATTTCCTTACAGTAAGGAAGTCCTGACTTTTTCTTCAAGAAATTTTGACAGGAATGTCAAAATTTCCTGGCGATTTGCGGAAAATTTTTTTTTTTCTCTTAGATGGTTTCGATTTTTTTAAATGCTGTAGATCTATATTGGCATATTTCAACGAATAAAAAAATTTGAATCTGATAAATAGTTTCGGAATGTATGATATTGGAAAGTTAAGACATGAATGGTCAAAAATTATTTTTGACATCTCTTTAAACAAAGTTTCAGAAATTCCACTTCTGCAAGAAATTTGATTAAAATGGTCAAGATACAGGTTTTAAACTCGTTGGAGTAAAACGTATTTTCTGTTGTGTCAACCATTTAATCATTTCATTCTTTAAACAATTGGAATTAGGCTTTCGATTTATCTGTATATTGTGAAAAACTAGCATTATCACAAACTATTACTGTACCTATAGGTTTACTGCTTTTCATAGATACAGAAATTCAGTCAACTCACATCACGTAAGTTATTTAATCAACTTACATATTTTTATTGATAAACCACTTTTTTGAGTGTAAATATTTTTATTTTTTAATGAAGAAATTCAGACTCATTAGGCACTCCTACAAACAGCAAAAACTTTATGACCAGTACCATAAAACTATTTATATCATCGTTACTTACCAATGAATCATAAAAATCATATTATTGGATATTTTTGACGAATTGTTATAGTGGTGGGCAGTAGTAGAGGGATTAGTACCACCTACTAATTAGAGTTTACAAATAGGAACGTTGGTATACTATATAGCTACTTTTTTAAATGGATTTTTACTTTATCTTTAAATAAAGAAATTCAGATTCATTAGTCATTCTCACAAACAGCAAAAAGTTTGCCCAATACCATCAAACTATTTATATTATCGTTACTTACCAATGAATCACGTAAATCGATATTATTGGATATTTTTGACGAATTGTCAGTCATGGGCAGTACTAGAGGATTTATTAGTACCACCTACTAATTAGAGGTTACTAATAAGAACGTTGGTAAAGTATATATATACTTTTTTAAATGGATTTTTACTTTATCTTTAAATGAAGAAATTCAGGCTTATTAGGCACTCCCACAAAGAGCAAAAACTTTGTGACCAGTAGCATAAAACTATTTTTATCATCGTCACTTACCAATGAATCATGTAAATCGATATTATTGGATATTTTTGACGAATTGTAGGGGTCATGGGCAGTACTAGAGGATTTACTTGTACCAAATACCAATTAGAGGTCACTAATAAGAACGTTGATATACAAAAATAGGTGGATTCATAATAATTTACTTTTGATAATAAATACATACTCAACTGATGAGTTTTAATGCTGAGTTTTTTGTTGTACACTTTTTAGAACAATAAATTTTGAAATATTTTGGTTCTGCAATAAGCAGATGAATTAATACTTGGATGGAAAAGTAAATCAATAGGTATTATCATAATTTTCTCTGCGCCACTCAAACGACAAAGGATATTGACGATGCAATACAACATTTAACTAGAAACTTTATTACAAAAAGCTGCCTGGGCTGCTACTCCAGAAAGCTCCTATAAAGAAAAAGCGAACTCCTATCCAGATTGTAGAAATAATTCGTGATAAAAAAAAAACTAAAAAAAATGGCAAATTACTCGAGCTCCAATAGACAAAACAAATCTAATTACAGCTACAAGACAATTCACGGAAGCATTAAACAAATGCAAATATGCTGGTACTACACATTTTTTTGGAAAACCTTTCTGTAAGTAAAAATAAAGACTACTAGCTATGAAAACTGACAAGGAAACTGAAATCACCACAACAAATTAAGAAAAGACGATGGTAGCTGGGCTCATAGTGATGAAGACAAAGCAAGCACTTTTGCGAACCATCTTATGTCTGTATTCCAACGTCATCAGAAAGAAGTTCATGCAAACGACGAAAAATCCATTTTAGATAATCTTGACGCCCGATATCTGATGAGTCCTCCGATCAAGTTTGTAAAGATTTGGTTTTTGGCTAAAGAAGTCCAACCCAATATTTTTCTTCAAAATTATATTAAAAAAAGTATGTAAATAATGTGTTAAGCAAATAGACATAAAAATAAAATATGCGTCGTCTAATTAAAGCGCATTAAAGTCTTTTAAATTCAATTTACCAATAACCGCTTTTTTTGGGATGGACGCTAGGTCCAAATAATGTTCACAGATCTTTTAATGCTGAACAATCAAAACTCACGTCGAAATTCTATTCCGCCGTTAATCCTCCGATCAAGTTCAATTAAAGCACGGCGGGAAAAATTGCCAGATTAGCTAAATCGCTTTGCATAATGCAGGTTAATTTTGTCCAGAGCAAAATTACATATGAATAAATGATGGTTTTGTTCTCGGCAAACGTCAGTCGACAAAAGCTAGATGATGGAAATTGTCAGTAGCGTAGTTGATAAACAAAAATTAGGTTCTGTTTTAATATTATGTATATATATGTATTTAAGACAGTATATATTGTAGAAGCATTTTCTTAATATGTTATAAGCTAAAGAAATGGTACTATTTGGTGGAAAAATCTGTAAACACGTGTTGTTGGTATTCAAGCTTGTCCTTATAGAACAGATAGGAAAATTTACAGATCCAGTACAGAATATTAGAGATATACCTACTAAAAAACAGGATTTTCGAAAACTAAATGATGAGCTCATACAAAATGTAAGTTTCTATACATACAACAGAAGTAACGAAAAAAAGGAGTAATGATAGCAAATACCAAGGTCTCAGAAATGAGACCAAAAGAACACGGAAAAAAGACTCAGTAGTATCTCATCCAGCTCTTAAGAGAGCACGCCCTGAAAAAGAAAAAAAAAATAATCGAATTCAGAATATACGAATCAAATGAGACTCTTATCTACGCCTCAAACAGCCACGCAGTGTTACAAATCCCGAGCTTTTCCATATGGTGCCAGAAACTGTTTTAAAACTCAAATATGTATAAAATGTGCAAAAAAACATTAATCAAGAGATACACTTTTACCTAAAGGACAAAGCAATAGAGTTAAATACATTATAAACGGTGAACCAATCAATGTAAAAGAACCGCAATGGGTATCGTGTCGGACAACCTGAAAGAAACCAAAAAAACAATCAATGCCTGTAGCAGAACCGCATGGTTCAGATTACAGAACCCCAAATCCAAAAGTATCCTACGCTCAAAAGGCTAGAGCTCAAAAGCCAACGAATACACAGTAACAAAGAAGACATACCAATTCACCATCAGCTTTAAGAAAACTCCAAGATGCATTGAAAAAAATTTAAAAAAAAATAGTAAATGTAGAATGTAAAACGTTGAGGGCACTAAGAGAAATAAAGCAAGAAGTTCTACAAGCAACAAGTTTTACGGAGAAGTGAATTATCTTCTTAAAATATAAAGAACTGGACAATGGCAACTAACAGGCTAAAGATACTCTAAAGATTAAGACGACCCGCTAAAAATCAGAAACAATGAGCTGAGAAAATCAGCCATTAGACCCAATAAAGACGTAATTTGTGTGTTAGAAACACTCTATAAGACAAACAACTCTACTTCCAAGGGTAACAAATTATGATGCCATTAGAAAAAGAGACACACCATAACATAGTATTTCCCACAGTACAAACAGAGAATGTAAGTATTAAAATTGGCAGTATTACCAATTTTAGAGGAGAAAAATATATCTAGGATGCAAGCAGTTCAAGAAAGACTGACTTAGCAGTAGCATTTTATCACCGTTATTCTATAACATTTTTGTTTCAGACTTGCACACGGATGTCATAATGAACACAACTCTCTACACAGAAGATGTAGTAATCTGCAGCAAGGGACAGAAGAATCAAGAGACTAGACTAAAACAACCATCTATACTATACAGCCAGCTCTATGTACTATACAACCAGACCATGCAGATAAATGGAATATAAAAATAACACAGTTCATGTGTGAACAGTCCAACCATCAGAGGAAAAAGGATAAAAAAGGAAACAGGATCCAATGAGAAGACGTCAAATATCTAAGAATCCACCTCGACAGAAAGCTTAACTGCATAAGAAATAATTAAGAAATTAAAAAGAACGCATCAGTGGTGAAGAGATTGATCCAACTATACATCTTAAGAAGCAGCCCTCTATCCTAAGCGAAAAAAGATCCAGTTGTACCAGGCTTACCTTAGATTGGCGATATTGTATCATATAATATCAATATGGAATCCCAAGGCAGTATCTAACTTAATAAAGCTCATAAAAACAGAGACGATATGCTACAGACTAATAAAAAAATCGCCATGACAAGACAGGGTAAAAAGTATATACCATTGATGGAGGTAGCTATGAAGAGGACAAATAATTTTACTACCAGGCTACAAAAAGACTACTTAAGGCCAGAGATATCCTTACCAAGAGCAGGGCGAAGAAAATACATCGAGGAAAACATAGGTGGTTGATAAAGACAGGCAAGCAAGGAAACGGTACAGCCTCGAAGATAGTACCTGCAGAAACAGACGTACAGGAGCCCAATAGCAGCAGAACCAGGTAATCCAAGAGGATGAGTTCCCAAATAGAAGTCGATGCTGAAGTACCGACTGTGTACCAAGAAGATCAAAAGAAATATGAAATTTTACAAACTGTTAGTGAGAAGATTGACATTCTTTACGTTAACTAAATAGAATAATAGTACAACTGTATAATTATTAGTAAAACGTAGATCTGTAAAATGTAGATCTATTAATAAAAGTAAAAGGTGATACCTGAACTTTTCCAGAAGTTCAGCATTATTAACATCTTATTTTTACAAATATCCACAGAAAGTTAAAAATAGCTATTTTGTTTTCATATTTAACGTCAGTGTCAGTAACCGTTAACACTTGATAAAAGCCAAAATTGTTTATCCATAATACCCGTAACACTTCATTTTCTTGTCGGCAAATATTAGTTCAACGTCTTTATCGTCTTCAATACACTTAGTATTTATTTTTTGGTGTATCTGTTTTAGGCTGTGTTTGTTGTGACGTGATTTTTAAAGTAATCTACTACAAGTCAATATTTGTATTTTCTAAATCAATATTTCCGTTTTGATAGTGTCAGGATGTTTCTAAAAATTGTCGATTCCTGTTTTACGGTTAAAAAAAAATTTGAATAGAATAAAATAGACTCATGATAGAGATGATTACGCGATTTCTGTACATACATCGCTTATATTTCCAGTACCTTTCAGTTCAGTGACAGCGATCAAGCAGGCAAGATAGTACGTGCAAATAATTTTTTGAACTTTTATATAAATTTTGATCAAATAATTTTTTTATTTTATTATTTTGCTAAAAACTAAGAGATATTTTGTATTTGACTAGGTAAATACCAGTACAACCCCAACATGAACAATATTTATAAAAGAAATCGGCCTTTAACTCATGATGAACTTGAGAAGTTGCTTTGGACGGCATTGACGATGGTGACATATATATTGAGAGCAGGGAAAGCGAGACTGAAGATTTGGAGGAAATTGAACATCATGTGGAAGATGAATTTGATGCACGTAATTCAGAAATTTTGAAGAATTTTGGACTTTCTACCAAAGAAGCGGTAGAAAGTCCAGAACCAACTAGAAGTAAAGATAGTCCGCAACATAATACAACAATTTGTTCAAAGAACGGTCACAAATGGTATCTAAAACCTTTTCATTCTGCGAATACAACAACATCTTGGCACAATTTAATTACTCATATTCCTAGACCAAAAGGAGCAGCTCGAAATGAAAAGACAATAGACAAATTGTGGCAGTTATTTTTTACAGACGATCTAGTAAAAATTGTTCTGACGTACACAAATTGTGAATTAGGCATTAAAAAAGCTCGCTTTCGTTTTGAACAACGTTATCTTCAACCAAAAGACCTCGTTGAAATTTGCGCTTTATTAGGATTGCTTTATCTCAGTGGTGTCTTGAAATCTTCAAATCACGACTTTTATGGTTAAGCAGTTTGGTCCGCCTGTTTGTAGAGCTACGATGTGCAAAATTCGTTTTGAATTTTAATATCATGCCTTAGGTTTGATAATAAAACCACAACATGACCAAGAAAAGCAGCAGACAAATTTTCTGCTGTTAGAGAAGTTTGGGACATCTTCGAGGGCCGGTGTAAACAGATGTACATACTGTCCGAAATATGTCACCATTGATGAAAGTTTGCTAATTTTAGAAGTATGATTATCTAAAAACCTGACATGGAACCCATAGGAATTGCACCAATGGTAACTGGTTCACTTCGTATCAAGTACCGGAAGTGTTAAGAGAAAAAGGCCTTACTGTAGTGGGAACGCTTAGAAAAAACAAGCCAGAAATACCACGACAACTAATTGAAACAAATGGAAAACAAGTTTCATCATCTCTATTTGCTTTTGATGAGAAAAAACACATTAGTGTCATTCGATCAAAAAAAAATTAAAACGTTTTATCTTCTATGCATACTCAAGATGATGTAGACGAAGAATCGAAAAAGTCAGAGATAATCTTGTTCTACCATAGTACAAAAGGTGGTGTAGATACGTTTGATCAACTCTGCCATTTAACAACAGTCACCAGAGAAACTTGCAGATGGTCATTGCGACTATATCATACATAAACTAAATGTTACTAAACCATCGTCTTGATCAAACTCCCTAAAGGAGCTGTCGTTTATTGCGGTTAAAGATTGTTTGTTTTAAAGAACGAATGTATAATAATCACTTGCCAAGACAAATCAGCAGCAGTATCAAAGACATTTTAAATTGTAAAGATAAAGAAATAATAGAACAAATGCCACAAGGTTCAATGGGTCGCTGTGACTTTTGCCCAAGAACCAAAAACCAAAAAGCGCGCGATAAATCGCACGAGTTTCTCATTTGTTATTTATGCAAAAATATTTTTGTACAAAATTTATTAATATATATGTTTATAACCAAAAATAACAATACTTTAATTAAAAAATAATGTACTTTTGTTATGCTTTACGGCCAGTTCTTTTGGAGTCATATACGACGCCACGTTGTTAGAATCGTAACCCTACTTTCACGTTGTTCTTCTAGGGTTAAAATTAATATTAACAATTTTTAATACCAATTTAGTATTTAATATGCTTATTATATTGTAATTGCTGTTTCTTGTAAACATAAAAGAGCAAAACCTTGTATGAAAAATCTCAATCCATTATTTTGGTGAAGCTAACTAATGCCCCACACTACGAAATTTTCCACCCTTATCAGCAAACACCATCAATAAAGAAAACAACAAATTTGACCATGAGAAATAGTCACGAAATTACTTACGAGGGAATACGGGAAAATCTTGATCGCGCGATCGCATGCCCGGAATGAGCACACCATATAAGCCTGATGAATTTCTCGAACACATCACTTGTGAGGCCAACGAATGCGTGGAACAAATGGGGGGCGGGGGTCGGACTGGATATGGCCAATTATTTTTTATTTGGAAAAGTTATAAGGAAGTTATCGGGGAAATATATTGCGACAATTACTGGCTGACAAAATAGGGTAGAAAAAAAGATTCGATTATAATTGAATTTTGTTCTGTTAATTTTATTATTGGATTACTGTTTAAAGATTTCTTGTTGCTGCTGTTGTACTGATGAATTCGTTTTACAGCATTTTTTTTATTCGACTAAAAACGATTGCCTTTTTCGGTGGATTAAATCATGAAAATCGCAAGGCACTAAATCGGGACTATGAATGGATACTCTGATACCTACATTTCTTTCGTTATAGATTTTCTTTTACTACTTAGATAGCATGAGGTTAAGTACTGTCATGCAGAAGAATAACATTATGTGATAGCTTTCCTGGACGTGTTCGTTCTATTGCTTTATGGAGCTCGTTCAAAGTTTCCTTGGAGTTTTGCGTTGATATGCATCCTAGATTCTGTAAACGCTGAACAAGGATCCCGCATAGTCGAAAAAAAAAATTAACATGACCTTATTTACTTTTTTGTATGAGATGGAAAGGTGGACATTAAGAATAGAACAAACAAAAAATAAAGAACCATTTGAAATGTGGTACTATAGATGATTACAAGAGCTCTTGGGCACGTAAGTGTATAGTTAAAAGTATCTGGACCACGAGATTAAATTCTGAAGAGGCAACCAAATAACAGAGTTTAACAGTAGAATAGGACTAACATGGACAGCTTACGAAAACCAAAAACAGATTATGACAATAAAAGATCCAGTCGCTTTGCTTGCTTTTAAGCTTTGTTTTCGTACTTTTTCAACATCTCCGTAACTGGTGATATATATTCCCAGTTTCTAAACCTTGCTTCCTGCTTTATTATTTACATTATACATTTGGTTTTTTCTGCTGATATTATCATATTGTATTTCTTGGCTGTTGTATTAAAGATGTGTGTTAATATTTGAAGCTCGTTTTCTCTCTTTTTTCGATTAATGTTGTTCACCATTCTGTAACCAAGACCTTCACGTACTGCTTGTATTATTTCGTTCATTAATATATTAAAAAGAAGTGAGCTTAATGAGTCACCCCCATGTTATTATTTATCAGTTCTGCTATTATATCTTGGTCTTTGAAGAGGTTAATGTTGAATATATCACTCAAAGATAGAGACAAAGTTTTAAATTAAATAGTTACGAGAAAAACTGATGTTAAGTCTTCCAACAAGATGGCCAGACGATATCACGCACATCCAGCACAACTGGATTCAATGTGCTCAAGAAGGTGCTGGAAGCAGCTACTAATGATAATGATGATGCGAAAGATGGATACTCAAAAGTTATTAATGCTGTGGACGGATTAAAAGTTACTAATGGCGAAGTTCCTGGAGGATTATGAAAAGAGTTCGAAATTATTAAAACAAATACGGTGAGGAACAGAAATTCCTGAATCATATTGGCCGAAGAAGGACAGAGAGCCTTGGAGAATGGTACAATTGCAGCTCAAACAAAAAATGCTAACTAATTCTTTAAGGAAAGGTCTTGGTAGTAAGTCATAATTCTTGGTGCAAAATATATGTTACAAATGATAAAAGAAAACAAAAACGAAAATTAAGTAGAAAGTGATTAACAAGTAAAAGGAAGACCCTTCAAAAGGTGGCTAGATAGCAGCCAACGTTACAAATAGTATTTGTAATCCCCCATATCTGCTCCGACCTATATGTGATCAAGGGCTCTTTGCACAACAGATTTTCCAGACAAGACCACTACGTGAAAGTAACTCTTCATATACACTCTAGAATCTTGTAACTTCGAGAAATGCCTATTTAAATTATTTAATATTGCCAGATTATCTATTATTTGAATCGATAACTCCAATCGCGTAAATTTTCTAATCAAAGTAATATATCGTGCCATAAAAATGTTGTTTTATCATCAACGAACTAATCCAACCGATAAAACACTCGATTAAAGAAACTCTAATTTAGAAAAAGGAAAACAAAAACACCTCGTTGCTGGGATGTGACACTTAACTAATTTTGAACACTAAACAAACACCCAAATTGATTTCCAAGACACTCAATAACTTGTTTTATTAGCATCTCTCCTGCTTCTGCCATCACTTTTTAAATTAACAAAAGGGGAGCGAAGAAGGCTGAGAAACTTAAAAGGCGCGCTGGTGCCATGTTGGATACTTCGTTAACAAAATTTACGGATCGTTCAGTTTCTATATTATAATATTTTGTAATTGTGGGTGATTTTGTGATATTGTCAATTACTCTACATTTGGACTTTGATGTGTTTGGACGACGAGAAGCAAAACAAAAATGTTTGATTTAATGTTACAAAATTATGTAAAGTTGTTAGCCATTTTAATAATATTTACTGTTATTTCAAACATTACCCAACTTTTTCCTTTTTTGATTGTTTTAAATATTCTTTTCTTTGATAGAAGCCACTTACAACTTACTTTATTTTATTGTGTCCAGCATCTTATTTATAAGATTTCGATCAATTACTTATATATCAGTTCATTATCATTCGCAGAATCTTTCGGAATAAACTGTGGCTTGAAACAAGGACATGCGCTGTCACCTCTCCTTTTTAATATTATCCTATAGAAAGTAGTAAGGGCAGCACAACTTACTGTTTGTAAACAGAGTTAATGACAGTAAATAGACCAAATGAGAACAAATGCTGAGGTCAAGCAGATGTATAGAGCTAGCGACATAGTCCAAGATATTTAATACCAACGTCTAAGATGATCTGGCCATGTCCACTCCCTAATAATTGCCTTGCCAAGTTAATATGGGAGGAAGCCCCCACAGGAAGAAGGCCCTTAAGACATCCACGAATGCGATGGAGAGACAATACCTGGTAAGATGTAAGAACAACGGGGCTACCCACTGACCCAACTATTATGGACGACTGTTCAAGATGAAAGCAATATGTTTCATATTTTGTATTTTCTCACAGTCACAGTTGACATCATCTTAGTTTATTTTTCCCCATGTTACCATATTTGTTTTTATTGCAGCTAAAACCAATTTGTTTTTATTCAGCTATTCATGGTTTTTAATATTTTTTAGCAACTTCATTAACCTGAGAAAGATGTCAATTATCTGGTATACTAATCGGCATGTAGCTTTTCCTGGATATCAGTGGTTTTCTAAGGTATGCCGTTCGTCTAGCTCAGTACTTGTTTTTTGTGGACTAATTTATGCCAAACAGGACACGTGGGAACATATTGTTACGAACATGCATTCAGCGTGGCCCGCCTAACGGTCGCATCTCGAAGTACCGAGAAGTTTCGGCGATATATCGTGCGCTGTATAATTCCACCCGTCAAATAACGAATTAGAGGTGGGACTACTCCCGAATATTCTCGAACATAATACTTTGGTATATATATGTAACGAAATTAGGAGTTAAGTTTAGTTGATAATAGAGTACCGAACTGTAAAGTTATAAATAAATATATTTATATAAATTCGAACCGCTCGTTTTATTTAAAAACGGTACAATATGATGCCTGTGTCATCGTTCTTAACACTTTCCATCCAGGAAATTCTTCTTTGCCTCTCGTTAGTATTCCATGTATACTATTCCTAAATATTACTTTCCCTGTAGTTTTTACATACTGTTATCTGTAGAAAAAACATTGGTCTGCAGCTGCTAGGTTTCTCCGGATCCTCTATGGGTTTTGTTAAGTCTATAATATTAGCCCTAGAAAGCCAGACGTTGGTGTACCTATTGTGGCAGAGCTTGGCCAGTTATAGACAAAGAATTGAAGGGCACTGATCCAAATTTCCATTTTATCAGGGTTGAAGTTGGTGCTATGCCAATATAAAAAGATCTTAACTGCCCTTTCAGACACGACCCCAAAACCAAATTGTGGGTTTTGCCAACTCTGGTAAGATGGCAGGGACCTCAAAGGCTGGAGGGCGAGCAGTGCGACAAAGCGGATTTGGTGAACATGCTCCTCAACGAAGATGATGATTAAGCAACTTTGATTCGATCTTTTTTTTATGTTTTTTATACCTATAATATTAGTTTTTTTTTTCAGGATTTTGTAATTTTGTAGTTTTTACAGCACATTTTGTAATATTGTAAGATCCAGTTTTTTGCTCTTTGCCTTACTCCTACAGCTGTTCCATTTTTTAACCTCATTTATGCGATGGTAGATTTTTTTTATACTAAATGGTGTTCCTATGTGTTTGTCTCCTCATTTTTAATACTTGTTAACGTTAAGATTCCATTATTATTACACCAAGTCCTTCCTAAGCCCCCGATCGAAGATGCTTCACGACGATTTGATCCACTGCTGTTTAACGCTGCTGAAAAACTTCCACGGGGTTCCGGAATTACTAAAACATCTACATATAGCGATAAATTAGATGGTACAAAAGAGACAAAGAAAAATGTGCCTTCTATTCTTATGACTTAGACTCTACAGTTATCTCTTTCTATCTTTGCCTAGTTGTCACGCCCACATAACGAAAGTATAGTCGTTTTCTTACAACCTTTTATCATTGCTGTTCAGTGTTTTATCAATTGTTCTGTATATAAGTGAAATATATCAATTTTGTGTTCAATATGTAAGACATAAACTGAAATATAGATGGAGTATTATAATATATAGCATTAAATTTATCCTTTTAGGTTAGGTTAAATGTATCAATCTGGCAACACCGATTTGTAACACCCTACGCTTGATTTGACTCATCTGGGACGTGTTTTATCTTGTGATACACCGGCCGAATCAAGTGCTGGGAATTTATTAATGCATTTAAATAGAGAGTATGCAGAGCTGCTATCTTCGAGTGCCGAATGACTTGGTATTGTTAAATTTTAGGTTAAGATTCTGTCGAGCTCGCCCTTTTCCGGTTTCTCGCAGCTTATCGACGAGCGGTTATGCTAATTTTTCTTCTGTAAGGACGAATTTGAGTTGGAAATGTATCGAGAAATATAGTCATTTATTTTAGGGCTGTCGAGTTTTAAGATATATATGAGATTTACGTTTAAAAATAAAAGGAAAATAATGGATATCATTTTTATGGAGCTTTTAAATATAAATTATCATATTCTCGTTTTATATGCAGTAATCGTTTTGGCTATTTAGTTTAATTGCACTTCTAGTATTATTTCGTGTTTCGGTTTTAATTAAAATTATAAAAATTAAAGAATTAGAAGTTACAAAAAGAGCAACAAATATCTAAGGAATAGAGGGAAACAGTAGGAAAACTATACGACATATATACCTAATATGAGTAGCACAAAATATTGCTAAAATTGATAAGCCGCGATAATAGATATTGATTGAGAGGAGGAAACGATTGATAAGCCGAGATCAGGTGCATTGAGTACTGCATTAACAGACAGAAATATGGCATGTGCGGTAGACGTGATTAGAGAAAATGGTCGAAATTCAATCAGAGCAATTTTAGAAAATGTTGGTGTGACCGTAAGTATCGTATACAAACTGCGCCACAGTAAAGTTTTTCCACAATGGATTCCTCGCCTTTTCTTAGAGGACCAAAAAAGCCTGTGAATGAGTTTATCTTTGCAACATCTCACAGAAAACAAGCCAAACGGTTGAGACTTTCTTGCGTCAATAATTACTGGGAACTAATCTTTGTGTCATTATTTTAAACCATCCAGTAAGCTCTCCTCGATGCACATTTTCCGCCACCAAAGAATTTTAAAGTTCACCGTGCTGTATGGGAATATAATAAGGTTGGACAATAACTTTTCTAAATATACTTTGAACAGAATCTGGCATAAAGGAATGATTTACAAAATAAGAAGATGCGGCTACAGCGGGGCAATGACAAGACTAATCTCTTCGTACTTGAACCACAGGGATCGGTACTGTTACCTTTACTGTACACAATATACACGACAGACATACCTAGAACACCAGGTATATTACTAAGTCTATATGCCGACGACACAGCGATAGCGGCCGCAGACATAGAAACGTAGACATAGCGGTAAACTATCCCTACAAAACAGCATTAGATGATATAGAAGAGTGGAGATTAAAATGGAAAATAGCTTTAAACTCCGGAAAGACGCAGGCTGTACTTTTCAAAAAGAAGCACCAACAACAAACAGAACAAGTGACTGTGCAAAACAACCCCATCGAGTGAAAAAGCGAAGCGAAATACCTCATAGTAATTATGGACAAAGGTTTAACGTTTAGTAAACAAAAAAATTTGATAAAATCCTTTATAAAAGGTATATACAAATAATATATAATAATTATTTTTATATACCTTTTATAAAGGATTTTAACAAATTTTTTTGTGATATATGGTATACAGCCAGCTACAGGAACTTAGTTTCCTCGTGGAAGTTTAGTAAACATGTATATGACACGATACACCAATATGGATAAAGCGTCAATAAGAGGCCTAGCAGGAAGAAAAAGCAAACTGAGATTGAAAACTAAGATAAGATTAATAAATAGTGTAATTCTTCCCACACTAACATTATGCACATCTAGAATCGCATAAAATTAGAGCGACTGAAATGATTAAGGATAAATAAAGGACAAAGTTCGCAAAGATAGAGAACCATCTAAGTCACATAATGCGAGAGATAATGAGGTACACAGATGGAAGCACAAAAGACCCAAACAACAAGTAGTAGAATAAAACCAAACGTTTACTAGAGAGAAAATTAATAAAAACACCAGAGAGAAAACATTACAAAAAATAACATAACTACACAACACACAGAAGATAGTTCTCTAGAAAAACTCGTGGACAATCGCAACGTACAGCGTGGGCCGAGTTAATTTTAAGTTTATTATTATATACAACCTCGCTCCAATGAATTGTTACACCCGTACGTAATTCTTAGGAATGGACATGTCTCACATGCTGGGCCTAATTAAATTGCCAATAAAAGGTATTCCGTCTGGGCCTACTTTCCCATTCTTTATAGTCTTCGTTGTGATTTTAATTTTGTCTTTAAAATAATCGGCTCAGACCGTTCTTATGCTATGTTTGGTCCGTAATTTTGTATAGTGCAGAAGTGTGGACGCTAAAACTATCGATCATGAACAAAATTGAAGCATTGGAAATGTGGGTTCATAGACGAATGCTGAAGATACCTTGGACAGCATGGAAAAATAAATGAAGAAGTACTAAGGAGCGTCAACAAAGATAGAGAACTGCTAAAGACTGTTAAACATCTAAAAATCTGATGCTTAAAGGCAAAATAGGGGGCCGTAGAGATGTGGGAAGAAAACAAGTTTCTTGGTTTACAAAACATTCGTGAATGGACTTAGATTCCATATTGCAGAAGATCGAGAAGCCTTCGTAATAGTGATCGCGAACGTCGGATAATTCTGATATGGCACGCGAAGAAGAAGAAAGACACTACAGCGACATCTGAGAATAAAACCACGAAGTAAAAATCCGAAGATTTCTTGGTTGACGAAACCAAACTTCAGGTTTTTGCTTTAAGCTGTGCCCTATAAATTACAAGGCAAAACAGACGATGAAAAAGACGAAAAGAAAAATCTTAAAAAAGTATATGATCAGGAGAGGTGCCAAGACACCTCCTTGTCGCGCTCCTCATTTTATGAAAATCTTTTCAGTTGTCTAGTTTTTTACTCTGATATTGCCTTTTGGATTGTTATATATGTTTTTAATTATTCGGAATTATATAATCTATGTGGACAATTTTTGCTGTGGACATGTTTAATGCTATGAATGGTTATTTTGTAATTAATCACAGTACGTCCACAAGATTAAACTAATGTTAACTTCAAGTAGATTGTGAATGTGTAATAATAGTTTTTATTACCCTGTCTCAAGAAATGTCTTGATAACAAATTTCCTCTGCGAAAAATATTATTTTTAGATTAAATCAAGTCTTGAATCATTGAATAAATTCCTCAACGTGCATCCTGCCTTCCAAAGAAACATAAAATCCAAGTATAAAGAGATTCAACACGGGTTTATCATGTTATTGTCAAATAAAAGCAGCTAATCCTAGTACATTATTTATGTACCTCTAAGAAGCAACATAATAATAATGCAAAATATGACGACCACCCACCATCCAAACGCTCGCACCGTTTAACTTATGCAAAACATTCCAAAATCGAGTGAATAACTGCAGTGTAAATGTCAAAAGATACAAGAAATTTAACTAAGACCATATTTTCTAACGCCGTACCATACATACATCGCTTTCGTTTCTGTTTTTCTTTTCATGCGGGCATATTTATCATTTTCATGTTTAGCTGCAAGCATAAAGACATTTTCGTATACTTAGGTGTGTGATTTCATTGGCGTTACTACAATTTTCACTTAATTGTTGCAAAATTGTTGAAATTATATCTTTTCTTTTTAAACGTTTTAGCTTCTGCAGTTAAAAGTAAAACTTTGGGAACTTGATTCAGAAATAAGTAGTTGATTTTGGCTAGTTTTAGCCCATAGTTATATCTTTTTTTATTGAATGTTTCCTTTCATCTATCATCCACAACCTTCACTATACGGCGAGATGGATACCTATATAGATCTCGGGTTTTTCCAGAACCGATTTCCAGAACATTTTTGGAGTTCTGTGTCCAAACGCTGTTCCAACATAGATTTGTATTTTTGGCTATTCATCATACCTCTGATTTATACCAAAGATCCAACCTCCATGTATGAAAAACATCCACAAAACATATTTTTGACTGGATGTTTTACGGTTAGATCAATATACGATGGTGTGAAGTGTTTTTGTCTGACTTCCTGACGAATTTTGACCACTCTTTCTAAACTATAAAGTAGGTGTATATATATATATATATATATATATATATATATATATATATATATATATATATATATATATATATATATTATAAGGATCACTCAGATGAGTGGTGGGTTCTTATATCGGTCTCAAGGTGGAGAAATAAAAGACAAAGTTGATAGGCTACTTTATCTATTTTGAAGACGTTTCGCTTTCGTATTCTGAAAGCATCATCAGTTCATCTAAAAAGTACAATATGAGAACCACACAATCATGGAAAAGATGTTATAAGTGTTAACTTAAAAAGACATGTAGCAGTCAATGATATTAACAAGTTTGTGAATAATACTCAAGTAAATGGACATTATACGGTAATATTGTATAAACAATCAATTAACTAACAACATTTAGCAACTTATTAAAAAATTAGCACAGCAACTGACCATGTGGTCTAAAGTGTAAGTAATATTTTATTTTATCTTAAGTAGTGAAAAAGAACCAAGAAAATCATAGATTTTCGCAAAGTCGCAACCTAGCTTCCAACGCTTGCGATCGTTCCTGTCATCTATTTGTAGACCCCTATCTTCCATTGCAGCATTTACTTCTTGTCTCCACGATCTTCTTGGTCTTCCCTTTTTACTGCGGTTGGTGGGGATCCACAGTAACATTCTCTTTGGCTATCGTTGGTCATTCATGCTTTCTACATGACCATACCATTTCAGCCTTTTGCATTCTATAGGATCCAGGATGTCAATGTCTATTCCCATACGTTCTCTGATTTCAGTATTTCTTACTCTATCTCTTCTAGTGAGTTGGCAACATCTTCTCCAATAATTCATTTCCATTGCTTTTATTTTGAGTGCGTCATTTTTACTTATTACCCAAAGCTCTGAACCATATGTAGCATTGCTTTCTATGATACTTTTGTATATCCTTATTTTTGTGTTTCGGGTGATGTGGTTATTCCAAAGTATACTATTCAGTTGACGTATTGCTGAATTTCCTTGACCAATTCTAGTAGCTATTTCATTTGTATTTCGACCATTGTTTGTAATGTTTACACCGACATATTTATAGCTATCAGTATTTTGAATTTGTTTGCTTCCTAGTTCTAAGTGCTTTCCTTCACCTCCCACTACTACGTACTCTGTTTTTGATGGAATAATTGATAAGCCCCGCTTAGTATATTCTTCATTTATTTTTAGTAACATATAGTGGATATTATCTTGATCTTCTGCAAATATTATTTGGTCATCAGCAAAATGCAAGCTGTACAGTGTATGGTCTCCAATTTTAACACCCATAGGTTCACATTTTCTTTTCCAAATATCCAAAAATCCCTCCAAATAAATCTTAAAGAGTGTACGTGCAATGCAGCAGCCTTAGCGAAGTCCTTTGGTCACTTTTATCTTTTTTGTCACTTTTTATCCAATCTTTATTACATTCGTCATATCATCGTACAACTCCTTTACAGCATTTATGTAAATCGGTGGAATATTCTTGTCTTTTAGCACCTGCCATAGCTTGGCTAATGGGACACTGTCATACGCTTTTTGAAGATCAATAAATACCATGTGTGTCTCCATATTATGTTCCAAACGCTTTTCTATTGTTTGTTTTAGGCAGAACACATTGTCTATACAAGAACGACCAGTACGAAAGACATTCTGATCTTCAGCGTCTTCCCAACAATCTTCAACTCGGCTTTTAATTATCTTCCCGTAGACTCTACAGATTGAGTTAGTTACACTAAGCCCTCGGTAGTTCTTACAATCTAATAAAGTAGGTTTCATCTGTAAATAGGACTTTTTTCAGATGTCTACAGTCCAATTAGAGTATTTTTTGGCCTAGAATAGCCTTTGTTTCTATATTCGTTCAATTAGAAGCTGTTTTTCTGTGAAAGCATTGCCCTTCTAACATTCTCTTAAAATCTTGTCGAGTTGAGTTGAGTAATGAATCCCTACACCTGATGCTGCTAGATCTTGTTGGAGCTCTTAGCTTGTTTTTCCTGGGTCCAATTTGCTCTTTAGAAGTAAAAATTTTCGATCTTCTGGTGTTGTTTTTCTCTGTCTTCTGCATTTTTTTACATCCATTGATCCCGTTTTTCCTTTACGATTCAAAACCTTAAATCGTAGCTTACTACCCCCTGACTGGGTCCACACGTTCATGAGATTTCTCATTGTGACATAAAAGTGTGTCCACTTAACCTGATAATCTTTTCACGCTTCCTAGGCGTAATATACGCGATACAATTAAACGAAAAAAACGTACTAATTACCGAAAACAACAAAAAATAGTACCAAACAATACAAACTTAGTGGAAAATATTCTAAAACACCCTCAAATAAAAGGCTGAGAAGAGAAAGGTCATGTTTTCAATGCTTGGTCAGTTGTAAATGCGTGGACAGTTTTGTCAACTGTGAATACTGAAAAATGTCACAATGACGATTCCATTTTAAAACCTATGATCTTCTTTCTGATGTGATCTATTGTAGTATCCTTATTTTCCATCCCTTGTTAAATTACAATGAATAAATTCTTAGAATAGATATCAAGCCTCAATAACTCAAACTTACCTTTGTCTGCACCTTCAAAGTAAACTATTGGGAAGGAAACCACACAAATCCATGTACTTACTAACATACCAAGAAACTTCTACAATACATTGTACAGTAAATAGTTTTACATCTACTCCATAATATGCGCAAATTTAGACGAAAATTCAAAACGATTGTGCCCCATTGTCGATATATTTGTTTTAGTTACCGCATTTCTTTCCACTCGGGAATTGTTTCTATTGCGCCGAAAACTTTTAACGAAATTTATGCTCTTGTTCCTTCACTTTTTGTCAAGCGCCGTAGTCGTCGTCGTAAAACTTCAACACGGAATGTCGAACAGTAAAAAACTCGATGTGTCGAATATCGATAAAAGTCACCGAAAAACGTAGCAAAACATATATCCGAAAGATTTCCGTGAGAAAGAACTTTCCTTGAAGAGGCACCCGTAATAAAAATCAATTGGTTTATTGTATCATCCTCCTTTTCTCCGGGATATCGTGACGGACCTAATGTCATTATTGCATGAGAGCTTCACGATATTTATTGTTACAGCTCGTGGTAGATAGATACGAGTACAATGAAAGAAGTGAGGAACGAGAAGCGCCCGCCGCTGACAGTGCCGGACTACGTTGACGTCTATTGACCCAATTAGGGACTTTTTTCAATGTTTTATGGTTTTCATGTCGAAGAAGATTTTATCGTTTTGAAGTGTGTCTCTCTTCTCGATATCTGAACGATTATAGGTGCTAATAGATTGAGACATAAAAACTTACGGATTTTATTGTAGGATTTAATATAACACAGCAAACAAGACTTAAAAATTAATTAATATGATTTTTTTTGAAATAATTAAGAAAGTTATTATAAAGACCCGTTTACACGGGTAGAGTAATGATGCAAGTACTTGGTAGAGTAGAGTAACTCTACCCGTAAAAACGCTCAGCGCAGTAGAGTAGCAAGTAGGGTGCATAGTAGGTAGTAGAGTAGAGTGACTAGCAACATGTGGCAAAGTAACTCTACTCTACTACCACCACCACCTCCAAAATGTCTCCTCGCTCTGCGCACTTTACTCATGGAACCCGGTCAATTCTGGTAGCGTAGAGTATGTAGGAGAGTGCATAGGGACGCTGTCATTCCGGCTGGAGTTGTGTTTTGTGTAAAAAGTAAAAATGAAGTTCACCGAAGATGAAACTTTAAAACTTGTAGAGGTGTATGGCGATTACCAGTGTTTATAGAATTTAGGTAGTGTACACTACAGAAATAAAAGTATGAGGCAAACTGCGGAGGATGAAATCGTCGAAAGAATGGCAAAAGGGGGCTTTGGAGTAAACGAGCTAAAGCAAAAATTAAGAATGGTGCAAAGAAAGGTGCAAAAGAAAGCAAGAAAACTGAAGGCTCACGTGTAAGTTACAGGTTTTAATTACTTATTAATGAAAAATACAATAAGAAATAAAAAATGTATTCTTATCAAGATAAAAGTGAACGATTGTATATCAGATTTGACAGTAAACCGGTTGGCTGACATATAAAATTAATGCCACGTTGATTTTGTTTCGATTTTGTCATGCACCATATTCAGAAGTTCTTCGAATTTCCCTGGGGCCATCCTTAGATATATCTTATATCCCAACTCATTCTCTAAGGCTAGTTCTCTTAGCAGAAGAGCTGAGGCCCCGTGTGTATTCCTTCTTTTAAGCTACTCTCTCATCCGCTCCTTTCTTTGTTTGTTTACCTCATCGATGGCTTCAGTGACTTCAGTTACAAATGCATTTGCAACTGTAGCTAAACAATTTTGAATCTATTTTCTTTTCTTGAATTCATTTTTGCACTAAGCAAACACCCACTCCACACTATACTAGCATTAGTACTATACTTGTGTAACTCTCCTCGTGTGAACGGTATCAAGCCATTTTTGGTAGAGTAGCGAGTAGAGTTGACTCTACTCGCTACTATAGAATAGAATAGAATAGAATATTCTTTATTAATCCCATCAGATCACATTGTGAAATAGGACAAGTCATATAGTACATAAAGCATATTCAACAAGTTATATAGGACAATTACATAAAACAAAATCAATAAAATATAGATTAATATAAAAATAAAAAAAAGATATGCAATATAGAGCGTTTCTGAACCGTCGGTCCTTATTCTCTGATAAGTCAAAATATTCATTTATTATAGGTTGTAAACGCATAATTGGATCAAGCATGCTTTTAATTTATTTTTGAATTTTGAATATTGTTTTCATTTCTTATATTAAGTGGCAAAACAATTATAAAATTTAGATCCTGCAAAATCAGGACTAGTTTCAAAGAGAGTTGTGGAGTGTTTACACACGCTTATCAACCTCCGTGTGTCTTGTCGGGTAATTATGAAAGTCAGAGTTGAGGGTAAAATTTTTAAAGTTAGTTTTGACGTGAATAATACACTTATAAATATATAAAGCATGAAAAGTCAACAGCCTGTGTTTAATAAAATATTTACGACATGATTGTCTATTATTAATCTTGAATATCAATCTAAGAATTCTCTTTTGAGTTATAAAAACTCTAGAAGAGTTTCTAGAGTTTCCCCACAAGATAACATTATAGGCCATATATGAATAAACCAATGCATAATACACACTTATCAATTGATTGGTGTTAAATAGAGTTTTCAACTGAAGGATCGCATAGTAACCCTTATTCATTGTTTTGCAGACTTTAATGACATTTTCATCCCATGGCATATTACTTTCTAGAATGCTACCAAGAAATAATGTTGTATTACTAAAAAGGTATTTCCTCAGAACTAACTGTGATTTATAAACATGGGATGGCTTAAAGCGCGAGTAGAACTGCATACAAATAGTTTTCTTTGCATTTCCCATTAAAGAGTTCCTTTTACACCAGGTTGTAAATTCCTGTGCTACTAAGTTCATTTTTGATATGAGTTCGACTTCATTTGACTCGTCAACTACAATTGTTGAATCATCTGCATAAAGAACTATATGGTCTGCAGTTAAAAAATGAGTCAAATCATTGACATATAAAAGAAATATTAGGGGTCCCAATACGGAGCCTTGCGGTACACCTCGATCAAGATTAAAAACAGATGACTTCTTATCGACTTTTACTAGGAATTTACGATGTTGTAAGTATGACCTTAACCAGTTCAAGAAATAACCCCGAAAACCAAGGGCTTCTAATTTATGCAGTATAATTTCAATGTCAATAGAGTCAAAAGCCTTAGTTAAGTCAAAAAAGAGTGCACCCACATACCTTTTTCGATCCAAAGCAGCGTGGATATAATTAAATATTGAAATAGAAGCACTCTCTGTAGATTTATTAGGAAGAAACCCATGCTGGCATTTATTTAAGATATCATATTTATTCAGAAAATTTAACATTTTACTATAAATACACTTTTCGATAATCTTAGAGAGTACACTTGTTATGGTGATTGGCCTGTAATTATCAACCAAACGCGGATCTCCCTTTTTGAAATTTGGACTGACTACTCCCGTTTTAAGGTCACTTGGTAACTTGCCATCCTTGACAGATAGGTTGATGATGTGAGACAAAACATCACATCAAAAACATCATATACTCTCCTCACAACTCTACCCGTGTAAAAAAGTCTTAAAAGACGTCTTATATTTTTCAGTCATGCAAAACTTTTTTGTCAGTGTTTTTTAATTGGTGAAACACTTGTCCTTTTTTTTTCGATGTCATATTGTGAGAAAATGGATGGAAAATTTGTGAACTTTCTAAAAGTTTCCATACTTAATTAAAGAGGCATACAGATACAGAAAAAAATTGTAGTTAGTATTACAAAATTATCGAGAGATAATAACATTAAAAAGGTTAGGTTTCCACTTAATAGACAGAGATCAAAATCATATTTCCCCTAGCCTTTCCTCACCATATGACCTCTCCAATACACCAGTGGACCGAGTAAAATAGATACGGTACCTAACTTGGAACAATAGTAAACGAATAATGGGATCACTCACAAGTAGTAAAATGTAGAATATAGAATAAGAGTGCATTTAA